>CM021698.1:64965423-65177283 GCA_011074415.1 Stictonetta naevosa
TTTTTTTTTTTTTTTTTTTTTTTTTTTCCTGTTGGTTTGTCTACAGAGAATACCAAATGGAGATAACAAGTCCTGAGATGAGGTGGGAGTGAAATGTATTTGATTATATGACCACTTAAAGGATTTATCTCTAAAGAAAAATCATCCTTAGTTTATCTATAAAAAACAACTCTCAAGGTTGCACAAGTTTTTTGAGGGGTTCCTTTGAGCATTTGTCCTACGTAGTTAGGCAAAATCATACTGTTCACTAATAAGTGCACCAACAGACAGAGATCCAGCATGGTGGGAAGTGGAATCACATGTGAAAGCAAAAATACATCTTTATTCATAAGTGGTGTGCCTGAATCTCTGATAGAAATGATAGTTTCCTTAGTATTTTGCAACAATACCAGAGCTGTGAGAGTTTTGAGATGGATGAAGTATCATTTGTTAGAGCTGTCTGCAAAGAGATGCATATAATACAACGTATTTGCTGTTAACATTTTGTAGTTGTTGTTAGTTAGTGGTTTTGTTATCCTACCCCAGCACTGAGTAGGGGTTTATATGAAGTTTCTAGTGGAGAACTACCACTCTCTAAACTTTCTGAGAAACCTTTTCAATAGGCTTGATTGGCACATACAAATACACTTCCAGAAATTTTTGTGTGCCAAAGGATGAAAAGGATATCAGGGAAAACAGGACTATGCATATCTTCAAGGCTGATTCAATATCATTTTTCTCTGGTGAAGATTCCAGGAAGCTCTACAGAAGGAAGAGGGTCCTCATTCGCTTGCCAAAATGGGAGATTTGGTGGCATCTTAGCGCTTTTGCAGTCTGTACTTTATTGTATCTGACAGAACTGGATTTCTAATTGGGAAACTGATTGTTCAATTAGTTTGGGAGCACGTAAAAAAAAAAAAAAAAAAAAAAGATTATTTTTATAAAAATATAAGACGTAAACACCTGTTATTTTGATTCCTGCCTGGTAGAAATCTAGTGAGGTCTGCCACTCATCATCCACGAAACAGGATTAGAAATGTGTGACCCATCTTGCCTATACTGAGAAACAATTCAAGGTGAGAATTTTGAACTTGAGTTCTAAAGCTTTAAATTATTTGTGTTAGAGTTTTTTCCATTTTTAACAGTTTCTCCCCCCGCCGCCCCCCCCCCCTTTGCATATGTAACATGTACATGGATGGCATCAAAATTAGGAAAGTATAACAAATATCATAGACCTAAAGAGCTTCTTGTCTCTACTGCTGTCAGATCATGGTTGAGCCAGAGGAAGTAGAGCTACTTTCCTGATGTTAAACCAATGCAGTTTCTGTCCATTCTTGGTCTTTTTGTGTTAGATACGAAGGAGAAAAAAGAATATTTTATCCTTGTTCATACATCAGTGAAACATTTGTTTTAATGTGATGTGAATGGTTAATCCAATGTTGTACTCCAGTTCTGAAATATTTGCATATGCCACAAGGATGGGATTGAGAATTGGAACAGCCCAGGTTTGTTCTTCACTCTTTCAGAAGTGGAAATCGGGCAATCTCATTTGACATTTTCATGCATCTGCAAGATGGGGAAAGATACATTATTTAGGATCAAAAAAGCTAATTTATTAACGTCTGAAAAGCTGTTTGAAGTCTCTAGGCACAAAGTATTGTAGGAAATGTAGAAAAGAGACACTATCAACTATCAGAATTCAGAAAAATCTTTTTTCTTTTTCTTTTTTATTTTCTTTTTTCCTTTCAAACACCTTGGTTAGCTCTGAAATGCCAATGACATGTATGGTACTTTTAATAACAGTTTAAGCCTGTATTGAATTTTTGTCTGGGCTAAGTTGCAACCAGCCTGTGCCCTTTGGAGTAAAGAGCAGTCAGTGAGGGACAGTGATGTGTGGTGTAGATTAATGTGTGTTTGGTAGGCCTGAGAAAAGGTGAGGAAAGTTTGCTAGAGGAGTTGAAAAGTTTTCTGGCTCATTATTCAATTAGCTGGAAAAAATGGAAGTGACACACTAGTGACAGGACTAATACAGAGCATCTCAGCACACTGTCAGCTACAAGCATGCCTCCTTCCTAGCATTAGCACTCATCAGTTTTCATAGACTCTGCTAAATACATATTTACTGAATGTTCCTGAGGAACAAGAGGAAAAGGAATAAAAGCCCTACTTCTCTATCTTGCTCACAGCAAACGCTGAAAGCAACTCTGTGCCTCACAAAAGGATGGCAGTCACAGTTTCTCATAATGACTCTGTTGGTCCTGCTCTGACAAGTGTACGGTACACACATTGATACTCCCTGCCAGCAGCTCTCTAAATCATCTGTGGGAGCACCATCGAGGGTCTGTGAACTGGGTCATTGCTACTGGAGGAAGCAAGCTAAATCAGCATGCAGATGGTGCCCTGATTTGCAGACGTTTCCTCTTCCTACGCCAAGGACACCTCTGCCTCTGTGAGGGTCTGGTCTCTCTTCTATCAACTGTCACCTATCTGTAAAATGCCAGTGCTGGGTAGCTTTTGTTCAGCTCCTGGCATTGTTCCTGGCCCAAGGACCCAGCAAATCATGTGTCCTTTTTTTCATATTCATGTCTTGAGCAAAGATAGGATGAGCTGTCACCTTCTCCTCAAGCTAGGTCTCCATTTGTACATGTTCGTAGTGCTTTCTGATTGCATGACTTCTCAGGACCAGGAGTCAATGTGTAGTTTTCCTTCAGTCAAAGAAAACATTCCCTCAGTTTTCTTGGTCTTGTCTTACATTGGAAGTTTATAAACAAGAGGCCTAAATCTGCACAGTTATGGTTTGAAAGTCAGATGAAATGGCAGGTCCACTCAAGGCATAGGATTTACAAGAAAGGGCCATTCTTGATGGCACAAACCTGCTTCTACCCTGTTGCTTACATAAAATCAATTATTTTTCCAATAGGAAGCCGAGATTCACTTTGAATAACTCATTTTTTTATTCCCTCTAATAGGTGGGCCCATCTGAGATGTTGTTACACGAAGAACATCTTCACATTTGCCCCAACCCAAGGTCTACTGCAGGGTAATCGTATTTTTGAATGTTTTCCATCAGGACTGATTTCCCATTTTCACACTGCTGGTAATGCTGAACGTATGAAGATTGTGATACCACCCTATAATTTGTTTAGTAGTGTGTTTAACTTCTGCTTTGTAACAGGAAATTGAGATGTATAAAATCCTATTCCATAAGCAAAAACCATTAGAAACACCTGTGTCATATTTAACCCTACCTGAACATTCAGCCACTCTGAGGGTCTGGTATAGGCTGTCTGTACAGACAATAAATTAGACTGTTCATGAATTAGATGTTTTAATTAGAACTTCACTGATTTGGCTCTGGTGACACAAAGGATATCCGGAGAAGTAAGGTTGTACTGAGGATAAAGTTGATGCTAGATTCTGGCAAATGAGTTAGAGAAATATCAAACTCTGTCTTGTTTTTGATAACTCTCCCTGTCCATCTCCTTGAGGCACTGTTAGATTCGGGGTGCTGTGTTAGCTAGGCTTTTGTTCTGACCCAGTTTCTCTGTTCTTACCCATTGAATAGCTTCAGCATCATTTTTTGCAATTCTTGTTTGAAGAAAGCTTCTAGAGTGAGCAGTCTCAGGCAAACAAAATGTGTCTGTTGCTCAAGCTCACTGTTGCATTTTTATGCTAAATCACCTCAAACAGTGGGGGTGAATTTGTTTTTTTTTCCTCCTTTAAGGTGAAAGGGAAATACATTTGAAGAGCACTCTGTGATAAATGTCCAAAACAGGTTAGATGAACTGCTGTAAGGAGGCGAGTCTCTCAGCTATGGGGGAGGTCCAAACCACTACCTTAAAATAGGTGCCTGAATTTTAGGTCATAAAAGTTAGGAGACATTAAACCTTTTTGCTGTGTCATTTACCAGCTGATCTTTTTTAATGGTAGGGGAAGAATTAGCATTTGTCCAAGACCTAAGCTGTATCAGTGTCATAGTTTGCAAGAAGCATAGCGTACACCACTCAAACCATGGTTATTCTGGACCTGGGTTTTCTGGTCAGTTCTTGCATCATGTCAAGTATTGCTCCTGCCACAGGACTGAAATCTGCTAAACCAAACTAGTGTGTCCTTGGGTGCATCTCATCTGCAATGTCCTCCAGAGAATGTCAATGAGGGGTCAATGTTTATTTATTGCACTCTGGAAAATTGCTTGGGCTAATTTATGTGAGGAACTCTGCTAGATGGGTAAGCATGGTAATCCCACTGCTATCAGTGCAGCAGAGGGAGAATTAACAGACATCTTCATCTGCCATGACAAAACTTCTCTCTGATGTCTGGGCCATTAAAGCAAATGACAGGTTTTACTGCTCTGTCCATCTCTCGGAGGGACATTGACAATTTGCTGCTTAAAACCCAAGTCACAGCAAAGGGCTTAGGTGACAACCGAGACCTTGGCTTCAGCAGCCAATATTGATAATATACAGCACAAATGCCACATGAAGGGTGGAAAACATTGCTCAGACATACCTTGTTGGAGTAGATCAACAAATAATGCTTCCTTGTGTTATGCTCCAGGGAAAGAACCTTTTTGCTCAGTGTGAGATAAAGACAGAAGGTACCAACTTTGATTCTGTTTTTATTTATTCCTGATAAACTCGATTTATGAATTAGAATACTTCTTTCATTACAGAAAGGATCTACCTGCTTGGTGCCCTGACACAATGATTTGCCTCTAAGCCTTTCTGTCTGTGCATTTCCTAGCCAATTTGTAAACTGTCTTGTCAGTTCCATAAATCTTAACAGATAAGTAAATCCTTCTCTTAACCTTTTAGGGTGATAGTATTGCTAATATTTTCTGAACATATTAGTCCTGGACTTTTTAGAAGAGAAGATGTGTTGCTCTTTTGTGCAGCACAATAAGAATAAAAGCATCCTTGTTTCCCTTTTTGGTCAAATGGTAGAGTTTTTAACCCTTTGCATTGCCTGATCACAAAGTCTTTTAACTGAGAAATGCTCCATCAAAGCCTTGAAACTATTTTTGAAGTACATGCGTGAATCATCATTTTTTTCATGTTATCACTGAATACAGTTAATGAATGTGCACAAAAGTTCTTAGCAATTTCACAAATTGTAAAAAAAAAAAAAAAGCCTGTATTTGTAAAGTCTTTGAATTCCTCTCTCTGCTAGCAAAGTAATTTTGTGTACATGGGATTCAAATTTGTGCATGGGATTCAAATTGCTTTAACTTTATCATAATTATTTTGCCATATTCAAGAAGAGCTACAGGTCTGTAATAAGATTCAATTATTTTGTCTTAGAATAAGAAAGCAAAGCCTGAAGCTCAGTGAAGATTCTTAGAGGAAAAAAAAGCAGAGGTCAACAATCAAGAAAAAATGTCAGATTATCCATATATCCTTTAGTTTGTTTCTAAGCAAAATGATATATTCAGATCTGAAAGTAGTTTCTTCCATGAAGTGTTTGAATACCCAAACAGTATTGTGCTAGAAGGGATCTGATTCGTTAGCTCACTGAAAGGTACAAACCACTTTCCTCCTCCGACCGGAAAAGAGATGACATGCTTTAATCTCATTTCTGTGACTATTAAGCAAAGATGCAAGAGAAGTATACCTTGCCCACATTTTGTAATGATGTCTTGCCACCCTCACCCCCCTTCAAAGTTTCATTTCTCCTTTGATGCCTGTGAGTAACCAGCTAATCAAGCTGTCTGTGGCATTCACAGGGATGGAAACAGGTCATGAATGCAGATGTTTCTTTAAGCACTAGCGCATTAGCAGAAACCCAACCATGAATGTATCCCTGACAGTAACATTAAGAGCAGACATCTGTTAATTATCTCTTCTCATTTGTTTGTTGTTGTTGTTGTTGTTTTTGTAGCTTTCTAGGCTCAGAAAGGTCAAATATAGCCCATGTGGAGATGCAGTGCTGCAGTGTCTTCTGTTACAGGTGTAAATAAACGCTTTCTAGTGGAAATTTTGGGTGGCAGGATGGCTGCATAGCCAACTAGCCAACTAAGGGCCAGATTCTGCTGTGCGTTGATGAGGCAGGAACTGCAGAGAGTGATTTAAATCACTATTTCATTGGATTGCTCTAGTAACAAGGTACCACTCATTATGAGCAGAGGTCACCCCTGAAGACAGTTCTTGCTATAATTAGCTGTCATTATTCTCAAATAGCAAGCACTAAAAAAAGCTCTCCAGTTCTTTTTTTTTTCTTCTTCTTTTCTTCTTTTTTTTTTTCTTTTTCTTTTTTTTTCTTTCTCTCCCTTTTTTGGCCTCACTCTGAGACAGGGAACAAGATAAAGGATGGTGATTCCTAGGTCTTAGCTACCACAATTATATGTTAACGACCCAAAAAAATAAGGGAACAAAAGACTGTATGAGTAGATAATGGAACCAGCAAGAACTGGCTTGACTGCTGAAGTCTGTCAAAGACAGGAAAGGCCAGAAGATAAGCAGCAAGGAAGACTTCTGGCCTTCAACAAAAGACCACCGGAGTATGCCAGATGACTGACCACCCAAGGACTCCAGTACACATACAAATAGAGACGGAACCAATGTTAATGATTCTTCTTCAGAGACCTGATGAACATACAAGAGACTTATGGAAATGAAATGAATATGTGTTTGTCCCACTAATATAAGCACACTGCCAGTAACCATTGGTGTGCAAGTTAGGTGGAGCTATCCCCCTTGTGTCTGGTGTGTGTGTGCAGCACCGAATAAACATACCTGCTTTCTAACTATTCTGAGGATATAGAGTCTGGTTTCCTTCCACAAGTGAACTCTTCCAGAATGAATAGGTCCTGCCTGAATTCTGTCAAAGGACTGTCAAGCTATGTTTCACAAGGTAATGCAGCAGGTCTCTTCCCCCCCCCCCCCCCCCCCAGGATTCTCCATCCACACTTAATGTCCTCTGTAGCTTCATCTGTCTCCAATTTCCTCTGCATTTCTTGGTCTAAATAGTTGTCATGTAGCTGCTGCTCACAGGAGTTTTATTCTATCTCTTGGATCTTCCAGTGTTGGGTGCGGTGATTCCTGCATCTAGGAGCAAAACCTACCCTGTGTTCTCCACAGAGATTACAGGAATTATGATTAATATATCTCCTTCTTCTCCTTCTCTATTAATCTATCTGGCTAGTAATGAGTGATGAAGGTAGAATATGCATTGTTCTTATTTTAGAGAGAATTTGAAATTAAAGATGAATATACTTCCAAAAAAGGATGTCTGCTGCTGTCCCATTGCATAGGTGTCAGCCTGTTAGAAATGCTGCTCATTGAACTCTGGGACTTGAAGACAGGGTTGTGATGGTGCTACTGTCTTGTGGTCAGCCTACAGGGAAGCACTAAATGTTGAGTGTGCTAGGTACGTGAAAGGTGTTAGCCTTGAATTTGATGCTATGGCTCTTGATTGTTAGGCGATGACGAGCTAGAACAATAGAGGTGTTTGACTCTGACCTGTATCTTTGAGCACCAAGTATGCACTTAGTTTTCCAGTGGTAGATGAGATGAATCTCCTTCGAAAAACACAGGTATTTGCTAATATTTATGAAATTGCACCAGACAAAGGTCTGAACACAGTGAAAAAAAGGCTCTTTACAAGGAACAGTAGTCCTTTCTACTTTTAACCATAGCATGTTATTGATCACATTTTTCCCTTTGAACAGAAAAGATAAAATGAATGACAACAGGATCTGACTTTACAGTCTCTAATGCCTGAAGTTGTCTGTGTGGGAGACTTTGTGCTGCATTTTACTGAAAAACACCCAAAACATAATAAAGCAGAAGTTAATCTGGAGAAGCATTAAATTTATACTGTCCTATGAAGGATATTTCACACTAATGTTATTGTCCAAGGACACATAAGAAATAAAGACCTATTCTTTTGCAGTACATAGGTAGGTCAAAGATGCATTAGTGATTGCAGTTGTGCCAGTTACAGTCCTGTTTATCACTTACCAGCAGAGGGGTCTGACAGATGCCAGCAGAGCTGAAGAAGGTACCAGGAGGTCAGGCAATGAGATCAGCCATCACGGCAGCCTTCTTGGTGTACAGTGTATGCAGCTGACATTTGTGTGTCTGGGCATGCAGACCATTTAACCAGCTACTAGCCCCTATCCTCATTCTGTGAATGCAAGGGGGTAAAGATCTGGTTTGCTCTGGTAAAGACTTCAGTGAGAGAATTAGCCTGACTGGAGAATCTGATACTGGTACCAAGAAAAAGGACGTTTAAAATAACCACTGTCTAGCTTCCAGTGGTGTTTTTATCTGGTGTATTATTTCCATGATGGTGCCCTAGATGTTTATCAAAATGCAGGGTAAATTGGTCTCTTGTTCCAAAGTTCCAAAAAAACATGTTGTCTGAATTGCATCACTAGTAGCACTCTGGTTAATTACTAGCATTGCAGTACCTGTCGTATAGTAGCTCGTACATGCACTGTAATAACTATTATAACACCTGCCATTGCAAATCTAGGCAAAATATGCTTATATATGAGCTTAGTAAGGTTAAAGAATATTCGGGTCATTCAGAGCAGACATTTAGTACCAGCTGCAGAGGAATTTCTAATGAACTGTTTCCTGATGAGTCTTGAAGGCTTCTAACAAACAGAACATGAAATTCACACCCTCTGACATAATTTTAAAGCTTTCCACTTCCCTTAGTAAATGCTTATTTTCTGTCACCCAGGTGATTGGGAGCCCCACTATGGTAATGTTTGCATTCTTTATTTTCTTTATTCCTCTCTTAAGTGAATCTGTTGGTATTCATCTCATTTCAGTTCTTATATATATTTATATATATAGATATATATATGTGAATGGAGTGGTCTGGGAATTCTCTGGACACTGATCTTTGGTAAAGCATATGCTCTCACAATTTTTGGCACCATCAGTTGTAATGTGAACTGCCTGTGCTTCCTCAATATTCCATCCCAGTTCACTGCTTGTCTGACTTGAACTGCTACTCCGCCCTCTGCTGAGGCAGTCATTAGGCCTTCTCTTTATCACTGGCTGATTATACTCAGATTCTCTGTAAAAGTCTAGAGTTTAACAAGACTCTCTTTCGTTCCATAGTGATAGTAAAAAATACTTGAATGTCTGGGTTGTAGGAACCAGAAGAGTAAGTAATGATACACAATGCAGGTGACAAGATGATGGTTGTCCCTCTAACAATGTCTGACCTGCCACTCCATCCTTCCAGTTCTTCTGCATGGTCTTATATCGTGTTTCTGTTTTGTGTTCCTACCAGGGACCCAAAGTCAGACACATTTTCTCTTGCAAAACTTCTGAAAGCCTTGGAAGACCAATCCAGGGGACTATTCTGGACTCTGCCAAAGAACATTTTAGAGACAGCCAGAAGAAGCATTACATTGATGCACATAGCACTCCATGGAATCCAGTAAAGATGGTGGAAAAGGAAGGACAGATGAATAACTAGGTAAGTGTAGGCTACTGGACCTAACTCAATGCTCTTCTTTCCGTTACCAAATGCTGGGTTAAGACAAAAGAAACATCAATGTGGGTGCAGAGGAAACTCCTATTTCCTTCTGCTACAGTGATTGAGTACTTGAGACTGTTTAAGATGAGGTTATTTCTACATAACTTTTATTATTTGCTCCGATACTGGAGCAAATATAGCTGAATTATTGTGGTCCTGTGCCTGTGTGAAATAGTCCTGTCAAGATTATCTCAGGATCGTATGTATCATTTTAATTGAGAGCATGGATTTACCAAACCTGGGAGGAAGTGAGGAGGTTCCCTCCACACTTACACTTTAAGGCAATTGTTTTGGGCTCCAGCTTCAAGCCAGAGCACCTTCAGGCTGTAATCTTTCTTCCTGCCCTTGCTTGGCTAAAGCTTCGCTTTGCTTTAAGCAAGGCATGGCACTGTTATTAATGCAGCTGCCTACTGATGCTGATGACATTAATAGTTTATTACGTAGATGGTATTCAGTCTGGCACTGAGGTTTGGTCTGCTGTCAGCATCCCATCCATTCACTGAACACTGCAATAAGCAATGCTCTGACACTTGTTAAATTTAGAGTTGTGGGGATTTATTTTAGACAGCTTCATTTGTTTTGGTAGCTCACAGTGAATGTGCTTTCCCTCCTGCCAGGAAAACAACCATTCCTTTTTTGTTTATTTGAACGTCTTGGGGAGGGGAAAAAGCAGGGCAGGATTACATTTTTAGGCAGAATTACACAGTCAACATGACAAACCTGCTTTGTGGATCCTGTAGGTGTTTGGTGGTCTTAATGTCATAGAGTTGTGGGATACCACTTTTAGAAGGTCTGCATGCATCTGGCTCTTGCTGACTTGGTTTCAGAATAGATATGTTTTTGAAAACTGCAACATGTAAATTCTTGGTACCAGGATGTAGACCTGTACTTGCTGAGTTGGAAGAAGGTGATCAGAGCATGAAATCCTTTCCTTGGAGTTGAACTGGGTCCTCTCTCTTAGGATGAGGACACCCAGTACTAAGTCACACAATGACTGCTTTGCACTAGGGATGTTCTTCTTTCCCTGCTAATGTATCTCTTTCTTTCTATGTGTGCTTTTCTTCCTGAAGCCAGAGATGAACAGCACCAACTCCTTACATGTTATTGAGAATGAGGTCCCAGGCATGAAAAACCTTTGCAAAGGGCTATGTGCAAGATGGTAGCTGTGTGTGAGCTTCCTGTGCCACCCCCAGAGAAGGTGGCAGTGCCAGCTGCTCAGCAGCCCTCTGACAGCCCATCTTGCTATTCACACCAGTCCTCCCTGCTGCTCTGTGGCCATGCAGCTGTGCTGCACCAGTCATGCTCTTGCCATTGGTCCTCCAGCAGATGTTCCTATTCCACTTTGTCTGATGGGGTTGGGAAAGGTCACTGGTGCTTCAAGGAGGGAGGGAGAGAAGTGGTCACCTCTGACAAATGTCCACCACCCCTCTTCTCTATGGGGTCTGGCCACCCAGGACAATGGGGAAAGTTGTGTGTATGGGACCAGGCAGTGAATCTACCTGTTTTCTTTTTTATTATTTTTTTTTGTTTCTGTTTTGTTTTGTTTTGTTTTAATGCCATGAGATGAGTGGTGGTTAGTTGAGGTCAAGTAGACAAAGTTGCTGTTGCTTCAGGTACTGCAAGTGTTGTGAGCAAGGAGGGTTTGTTGATTTCCTTGCACTTGCCAAAGCAAATCATTGCTCATTTTGCTTTCTCAGCATTTGTTCTGTCCCTTTATGACTTACATTGTAGGTTCTCCAGGTGGTGCATCTGCACCTTCTTCAGGTACATAGCCTGATGGAGTGGCATCTCAGTCTGGTTGTAAATGCCTCCCATCCTAAGGGTTTGCCCTCTTCATTTTGACTCCCTGTGGAAATAAGGCTGTGTGGTCACACTCCCAAAGTGTGTGTGTCTCCCTTCCTACAAACTTATGAACTCACTGTCAACATCAGTCACATCTGAGAGGGAAATATCTGTCTCAAAGACTGTGAGTTCCTACAAGGCTTGTGAAAGTAGATGGGTGGAGGAAAGTGGTGCATTCACAGCAGAGTCAGTAAGCTTGTGCCATGCAGGTATCAGAGAATCCCTAAGGGAAGAGACTCTGGAAACTTTGTTCATGGAATTATTTTTAGAGGGGAATCATCTCTGTTTAGGCAAGAGAGGGAATTGCTTATTTTCTTATGCATTTATTTATGATACTGATTATAGTAGTTACTTTTTGTTTTGTTTTGTTATTGTGAAATGGTAAAGATGAAAACACAAATTTTTAGTGCTATTCAAAGCCAAATGCTAAAAGCAAATCAAGTGTGGGATAAAGTAATACAGTCCTTCTGCAGGCCTTGCAAAGGCTTTTTATTTTTTATTTTTTTTTAACGTAACTTTCAGGTTGTTTTTGGTGTCTTTTATCTAAACACAATCCAACAGAGTCCACGAACTTAGATGTCTGCACCACTAGGATCAGCCTGAATGCTAAAGCTTGTTGATGGCCCCTTGTTGCCTCTGCCAGCTGATCATTTACCAACCATAACCCATGGGACCTCCCGGATAATTTTACTTTTTCGGTAAAATATGAGTTGATATACAGCTTTGTGGATTGACATCTCTTAAGCCATTCAGATCATCAGAGATCACCAGCAGCATCTTTGGATTGTATAGACAAACCAGGGAGAGTACGAGGCTCCTGATGACTGGCACTGCAGAGCAGTCATATATTAAATACGAGATTAATGTGGGTTCTCATAATCTGGTTCAACACATAAGACTGTAAAGCTGTCTCTCTCTCTGAATGCTTTGCACATTATGAGCTGTCATTAGTTTCTCCATCTCTCTGAAGTGCCCTCGTGGGATCTGCAGCTCCCAGTCCCTCCTCTCTGTGCTCTCCTGCTCTCTGGCCAAGAGCCCTTTCTCATGCTGTGCCATGCAGGAACCATGAACACCACCAATTGCAAATATCTGGGTCCAGCACCAGGGCATGAAGGTGGGGAAACAGGAAAAGAGCAGGGTGGGAGGTTGTGTGTCTCTCTTGGTACCAGCAGCAGCCTCATGGTGCCTCCAATGCCTCGATTTCTCCCCAGGGCTGAGCTGCTGGGGAGAAGTGATACAGTGGGTGCCATGTTGGCTGGATCTATGGAAAAGACCCAGCTGGGGTCCAGCACCCATGGGAAAGTGAGAGCAATGGGGAAATGAACTGACTCCAGCAGTGCTCTGTAGCAGCATATGACTTTTTTTTTTTTTTTTTTTTTTTTTTTTTGCTAATAGTAAAACAAACAGAGAAACAAACCAACATTGGATATTTCTCTGTCTCCCACTTCAATCAAATCCCATTTTCCAATGGAAGAATATTTAATTCCTGAAGTTTTCATCCAACTTTACTGCTGGCTACTATTTCCAATTTCCTTCCCATGATGTGTTGAGCACCAGTAGTGCACCCTAAAGGTGTGCTTTCATCAGCTCCTTAATGTAGGTGAGTACATCTCACTGCAAATTACCCAGGCTTTTTGCAATTTGTCTTTTGGAATGATCTGTAGTCTTTTTACGCATGGCCTCAGCTGCAAAACCCACTTAAATCTTTGAAAAATAGGTAATAATGAAGAGAATATGTTTTTATGCAGGATGGACCTTCTGACTGCTGCATGTAGTAATCTCTAACCCTCCAATGTTATTGCAGTGCATTGAACTGTCAATCATCAAATGATCTGAAAAGAAGAAAAGAGTCAGAGAAGCTGAAGACAATTCTGATACTGGAGTGAAACTTGTTTTATTAGCCAACAGAGCTCTAATAATGTTTCATGTCCCAATAAAGATTACTGCAAAATGTGCTTAATGGCAAACTAAATTAACTGTGTATGCTTAATTTGGATCTGGTAAAACTGACATTTATTCAGAAAATACAAATCTGCATTGAAAAATTCACTTGCAACAACATACCTCTTCCAAGCTGTCTGTATAGGTGCACCCATACCCCAATAACTATATCCACAGTGCAACCTTCATAACCCTTACTGTCCCCTTAGCCATTAAGTGGTCAAGACAAAGCCTGGATAACAAACAGTGCAGGGGTGCTGGGCACATTTGCACAAAGCTTTGAGCACCAAAAACATGCAGCAACCTTGTCTTTGCCTGAAGGTGTAGCAGGTGGAAGAGGAACCTATGGGGGTGAGCATAAGGGTAAAAGCAATGAGAATATTTGTTGGTGTTGACTTGATGGTGGCTACTGAGAATTGCAGCTGCTGAAATCAGTCCCATGTGAGTTGGTGTCAGGGTTTTGGCAAAAACACGAAACAACCAGAAGCTTACAATGAAATGGTGACAGTTGGCATGGATGTGCCTCCTTCTGAGAGAAGGCAGATTTTTAGTGGTAACTGGACTGCATTTCTGATGGCACATGTGATCTAAGGAGAGTCTTCATCACAGCGTGGTCCAAGTAAGGTTTCTGCAGCACTGTTTTTTACCATGGAGTGAGGCAAGTGTGGGGTGCTGAAGCGTCACTGAATAGATTGTTGGTCTTGGCTTGACTAGCAGTCAAGGTGTCCTAAAGCTAATATGAAGGGTCATCCCCACATCTTTCACATCCTTGTGGGAGTCAAGTCAAAGCAGCCCTGTTTTTGTGAAGATGAGATGAGTGCTCTGGACCCCATCTTGTGATAGATGCAGCATTTCCTGAGCATCTCTAGGAACCTCTATACCCCATGCACAAATTCTGTGTTGAAAGAAATTATCCTCTGCCATCACAGTCAGCCTCTTGGCAATATTGGCAGGTGCTAGAGACCAATTTCAAGTCATATTGGTGCATCTGGTCAATAAAAAGGAAGATTGCAAGCTTCAGTCTCTGTGTCTGTCATTAAGGCAGAGTCATGAAACTTCATTTTTCTATTTTCTAAGTGTCATATGATTTTTTTTCTCACTCAAATGCAGTATTTAATACATAACTTCATGTTGTTTGAACATATGTCAGTAGCCCTTTAGACTCCCAAAGCTGAAATCTTTTTTTTAAAATTATTTTTTTATTGCAAGGCTCCTCTGAAGGCTTAGAGCTGTGGAAAATCTGATTTCTGTGTTAAAATAAGAAATCACTGAAGCAAGTGATGTGAAAAAAGCATACATTATTACATGGGCATGAAAACAGGGAAGGAAAATATTAGCTCATATTTTGTGTCTTGTAGAGCAATCTGCCTGTGGTTTGATTCTTGTGTACCTGACTCATCTATAAGTACAAAGTTAACTACTGTTTTTATATGGACAAGCCTCAATTCAATCAATGTTCCAGACCCATCTGCTTGTGTCCAAATGAAATCTCAGCCTGCCTGTCTGGCATTTCTTCTTGATGTGTCATCCTCAGCTCCAGTTCAAGAAAGCTAAAACTCAGCTGTTCAAGCTTCATCACAACTCTTAGCTGTTAATCAACAATCTCTCTCTCTTTTGGGGCAGCTCTGCTGTTTGGTATGTTGCCCATTTCTCATATTTTTTGAACACTTAGGGGATTCTGCTTGTCCTTTGATTATGTCTTCACATTTAGGAGATACTCCTTAAACAACCAAAAAAACCTAATTTCTAATCTTTTGTTGAATCCCTCAATAACACGCTCATTTGATGTGAGGCCAAAAAAAAAAAAAAAAAAAGTCTTCCCCCCAAAAACAGCAAGCACCTCATGAATATCTAAAATACCAATAATTTTACATATGTTTGCTTTCTTAAGCAGAGATTTAGAGTATTCAGATTTTTTTTTTTTTTTTTTTTTTTTTTTTCTGAAACGTGCTTGTATTGCTCTTTGAGCAAGAGACTGGCATTTGTAAAAGCAGTGTGATTTGGAAAGAAGAACAGATTTTACTATAAATCCACCTATCTTTGGAATAACAATGGATTAAATTCTTCCAGTAAGGACTCCCATGGCAAGAGTCTAATGGCAACAAAATCAAAATGTTGAGTGGACAAAATAGCAGTCTTTCATCCAAAATCCTTACTTCAGACCCCCAAACATGACTGTGGTTTGGCATCTTCCTCTGGCTAGGCAAGAGAGCTGTGTGGTTGTATTAGATCTGTGTTGCCTGCCTCTGAATTTGTATGGTTCTGCCTTATATGGGGCTGTGTGGCTACAGCTACAATTTGCAAAGATCACTGTTTTCTAATTCATTAATTTGCTTGTAGCTGTTACCATGGTGCTTTTATTTGGCAGGCATAGAGCACTCTTAACAAGTGCACTGAAGTGAAGCTGGAATTAATTCCCGCTTTCTCGCTGTCTCTTTTCCTTGACCCTCTGGTGGGGTAGTTTGGAAGGAGACAGTGAGGAGTATTTCTGGTGGTGTTATTCATCGATCAGCTACAGCTGAAACCCTGCTGACTCACAAGGCATGAGAACATAGAAATGGATTTTTTCCATCCAGTGTACACAGGATTTTCTGAGCACTGGCAGGAGCAGAGCCTGACACTGCTTTCTCTCCAGATCTGCCTTACCATCTCTTGCTTTTGGAGTCACCATGGGTTTTCCAAAACTGTGCTATATCACTGTAAATTGGGAATCACCGTTGTCCTCTTTGTCTAAGTGACTTTTCCCGGTGTGATGAGAAGCCACAAGAGCTGGAAAAGGGAAGAGCTTGCACAGAGAGCAAGGGTTTGCACAGAGATAAGCGCTTGCACAGAGACAAGGGTTTCAGCTTCTGGTGCTGCCCTGCCAGTGAGGAGGCTGGGGGTGCACCAGGAGCTGGGAGGGGATGCAGCCAGGACAGCTGGCCCAAACTGCCCACAGGGATGTCCCACACCTTATGGGGTCATGCTGAAGAATAAGATGGGTGGGGTGGTGGTGCTGCTTGGGGATGCAATGAACATCAGTCAGTGGATAGTGAGCAATTGCATTGTGCATCACTTGCTTTGTATATTCTTTTATTATTTTCCCTTCCCTTTCTGTCCAATTGAACTGTGTTTATCTCAATCCATGAGCTTTTAACTTTTTTCTCCTCCCTGATTGTCTCCCCATCCCACTGAGGGGGAGGGAGATAATTAAGTGAATGTCATTGAGTGTCATGCTTAGCTGCCTGCTGGGTCAAACCACAACAGTCTCTTGCCATTGTCCATGCATTTTTCTTGGTATTCCCTTCCCTCTACTCTTCTTAGTATCTCTTTTGCATGGTGTCTTCCTTCCTTTCCATACTTACTTTTTTATTTTTATTTTTATTTTTTATTTTTCTGAGACTTGCCTCATGGTTATTGTAATGGTAGGAGACCTGCCTCCCTTGTTTATTGTAAGACAATGGACTAACGGCAATTATACATTTAGACATATTGACTTGGTTAACAAATATGTTAATAGAAATTATTGAATACACAGAATATGCTGCTAAGTCAGCTCCACATCTTGTAGCACAACCTTAATTATGTAAATAATTCACACACAAATAGTCCCATGGGGTTAATAGGGGTACATGAGTAAGTGAGGATTTCTTATTAGGCATTCAAAATTGGGCCCAATGTACAATATAATGAGCCTATATTACGATAATTCTACCTAGCAAGGTAAAAATAGGAGAAGTAGAGGGTAGAGGAAGGAAAAAAAAAAAAAAAAGATGAGTATTTATCTTATTAACAGTTTGAACTAGTTTGAGTCTTAAAATGAGGCCAGAGAGAGACAGCATTTTCTGGTAGTTTTAAAAAACACTGTATATCCTTTCCTTAGGGGGATCAACTTTAAGGTTTTTTTTTTTTGTATTTTGTTTTTTTTTTTGTTTTGTTTTGTTTTTTGGTCATTAATTCAAATAGCAGCAATATATTTGCTTCTATTATGGATAATGCCACGTGAATACTTACTGTATAGGTTCCTATTTTCCGTTCAGTTCCTGTGATCAGATCTCTATTCCAATTCCATGTATTTTTTTCTATTAAAGAAAAATAGTAAAGGCGACCAAAGTCCCCCATTAAGATGCTAGCAGAATAGTTCTTGCTCCTGAAAATTCAATTTTATTGACGGTGATCTCCATCTGTAGACCCCTTCTTGGGCCAAATCATTTTGGGAGGTGGAGATGGACTAGAGAACAACAACTCTGAAGAGGGTTTTAACTTTAATGTTTCATCAAAATGGAGATTGTGCAGTTATGTGAGCCTCAGTTAATTTGCTGGGTTTGCTAGTGTTACTCTGAGTAATGTGGTCTGTCATCTGTCCAACGTAATTAGCTCTATGTTCACGGAATGAATGAGGAACTTTGAAATCTAAGCTCTAAATAGAGCGCAGAATCAGTGTGAAAAGGGGCGGTGGGGATATATTATTTCACTTGACTGTATTACTTCAAACAGTATTGAATAAATTGACTGATGGGAGAAGAATGCAGAACTGAAAACATGGCAGCCTCATGGTATCCAGAGCTTGACACAGCAGAGCCAGGGTCTGGCCTTGTTTTCTTCCACATCTTCCAGATCATTCAGTTCTTCTTGTCAGATGAAATTCTGGTACTCCTTTTAAAGTAAGTCTTGTCCATCCTGGTGGTTATCAAAGCACTGCATTGCCTTGTGCTGCAAAGTAAAGGAGGTCTTCTCTCTTCTGGTTTCTGCTCACCATTCCTGCAGGTTAGCTCTTCCCTTCTGGCAAGCCAAGGGACTGTGGCAGAATATAACTCAGTCCCAGGCAAAGCAAGTTTCCTATCAGCCTTGCTTGGCTTCCTCCAGCATTTGCTTCAGGTTCAGCAGGTGTAAGACCAATTAAACTGAGGAAGTACAATACAGGGCAGTGGTTTAAATCCAGTAACCACAGTGCCTGGGAAGAGCCAGTCTGAAAGTTTTATCAGAATTTCATCTGAGCTAGAGAATATGGAATCAAAAGGGAGAACAGTTAAGAGGTACTAGAATGGATACAGAATAGATAATAGAATTAGATACAATAATAATTAGAATTATTAGAAACCCCATGCAAAATAATTTAATTCCCACTAGACCAAAGACTGCTTTTTAAACAAACTTTTTGAATAATAAGTCAAATATATATCATAAAGCAAAAAGTGTGAACATAATTGTATATAATTGTATAAGCACCACAAATAACTTTCAGTTATTGAAAGCTCCCAAGCTTCCTTAACAGTCAAGTATTTACATTTGTGGGAAGGAAATAAGTGAAATAAGTGGTTTTTTTTTTTTTTTTTTTTTTTTTTTTTTAAACCCTTGTTCTGTAAGCCAGATTTTCTTCTCATTTATGCAGGTGGAGGTCAACTGCAGTCAGAGAGACTGTTTTTCATTTAGAAGAGTGTAATAAAATAGTAATATTAAATACACGACATTAAATGAAATCTTTTGCCATGCCCAGTCTTTTTCCATTAGCTCATACTCTCCTTTCTATGGTGAAATAATTTCTCGACAGCACATAGATATATTGTAAATATCTAATATATTCTGCACTAGTTTATATTGTCAGTGATCTCATCTGTTTTAAAGAACACTTTAAGGGAAAAAAGATACAATTTGACCTACAGTTTGGGTGTGACTGAGTGCCTTAAAGATACCACATTTTAAATTACCAAGCGTAGTGCAAAAAGCATGCAGCCCATCCACTATAAGTTGCTTGTTCCCTGAGATCTTGCATGTAAAGATTAATCATACAGCAAATATCTGTGTGACCATCATTTTAAACCACTGAGTACACAGTGTACATTCTTTAAAGGAGAAGAAGCCAATAATGTTTTACCCCGTGGTAAGGAATGGAGTTTGGCTCCCTGCAAGAGTCCAGGGAACCAGATACTTGGGTAATTCAAGGTGAGTTGCTGGGTTTGAATTTTTTCAGTGTCTTGGTAATTTGGGACATCATTTTTTCTCCCTTTAATTTCCTTTGGTCTCCCTTTCTTTTTCTTACATAAAAGCAAAGGAAAAGTGTCACAAAGGGCCACAGCTCAGGTTTTCCATGAGGTGGATTGGAGTAACAGGAGAAATGTAAGATCCCTTGCCTTGTTCATCTGCTTCATAAACAACTGAAAACTAAGTCACACATATTTTTGTTTTTCAATAGCCAAACCTGAAATGATAGATTTCCATCATGCTTGGCTTGTTTACCAGTGCACAGGCCACAAGGCACGGAGGTCACGGTGCAAACAGACTTTGCCTTGAAAAAGACGTGCATCACACACTCACTGCCTCTTTACAGTGGAGAGACGCAAAATCAATGTATTGCATTTCAGGTAACCCTATCCCACAGAGAGACACTTTTCAGTATCTCAACAGGCTACAGGTCTGATTATTATTAATGGGAGCTGCTAGGACTGTTAAGTGTTTGTGAATGTGTGCCCACTTGTTGGATTGAAAGAAGAGGGCTGTGCTCAGCTTCCATTATTTCCAGCCCCATTCTCACTGTGACAGGTATGTGCCTATGATACCTGGAAGAGCAAAGTTGTAGGATGTCAGACAGGTCACTGGGCATGGAAAACTATGCTGCTGAGAGGTCATATGACAAAGTGAAGAAAATGTTAAGATTCAGTCATAGATGCAAATATTTTATAATGTTCCATGTACATAGAGCAGCATTAATTGAGGACCTAAAGAAAAATCATGTTAATATCCCAAATACAGTATTTACCTACTGTTTGCTAGCATGCAAATTGTGTCATTTCTATGCAAATATAAAATAGTATACACCTGTGAAAACACATGTGGTCACAGTTTGATTGATGGTAGTCTAGCATCTCTAAGTGTCATGAAGTGAATTTATGGGTGGAAAAGCAGTCAGTCAGATTTCCTTTCCCTGGGATCAGCACAACTTCATGGTCTTTGATGTTAATTCTGCTGGCTTCTTGCTATTAATGTTGTAGTGTACTACAGTTACATCTGCAGAACAGTGAGGCAATATTTTCACCCCATTTGCACAAATGAAGATAAATTCTAGCTAATATGCAAAGGCAAGTTAATTCAATCTTTTTTTTTTTTTTTAAATACATATTTAGAAATATCTCTCTGTATATGAACATCAGCATAGGTACTATAAACAGCTAATGTGGCAAGGTAGATAGAAGAAATGATAAGCATGGCAACTCGCAATAATATTTTTTTGGTCATATTTCAAAGATTTCTGCCACTGTGAACCTGAAAGGAAACAGCCATCATTTTAAAGGCTTTGGATAAAGGTCTGGTCATGATGTCAGAAATGTGTGGGCATTTCAAGGAACCAACACAATCCAAAGGACAGACATTAAAATACAACGTTTTTAACTATGTGGGACCTGCTTCCCCACTCCCATATGTTTCATAGATCAATATTAGCTCCTCTACAATCAATAGATCTCACTGATGTAAAACTGCTGTGTGCATGTTCCTAATGATTCATAGTTTTGAAGCCTGGCCAGTTCTATAATTCAACCCCCGCAAAGGCAAACAGCCTCCTGCCAATCTGCCCTTTATTCTCCCATCCTGTTATTTGTTAGGCATCTGTAGCCCATTAGCTGGCTTACTATGGTATTAATATGTGGTATAATTATTCATAGCCAGATCTGCTGATAAGAAATAGAATGCTCTGGTAAACAACTTACTGCTTTTTTTTCCATGACATCAACAACAAAGTCAAATGGGGTACTGGAAAAAGGATAATTCCCAGGATCATGTTAAAAGATTACATAATTCTGTAGCAAATGGGAAATCTGTTTTCAAAGCACTCATCAGGAATGTTCTCTGTCATTTCCAGCAGACACACACCAGCATGTCTTTGGCTCACACCAGGGACATAAAAATATATATGTCTAATAATGACATACCAGGCCTGTCCAAATTTAAGAAACAGGTAGGACTTCATGGTGTAATTCTTTAATATTTTTTTTAGTCCTCCCCCCAAATTTATTTCTGGAAAAATTAGGGGCATACTTCTTCACGCCTGTCTCCATAAGCTAAAAGATTAAGTCTGTGGTAGCTCCTTTAGCATAGATCAGCTTTTCTGTGTGGTCATTTATATTTGGGATTGCAAAATGTAATGGCAAAGTTTATATACTGGTACAATTCCAATTTTAGTCTCACTCACGCATGGGTTACTCAGGGCACGTGTAATAGCAGTGACAGAAACGTGCACACACCTGAGCAATGGTGACTCCTATTCCCCTTGTCCTCTGCTGCTGCTGCAGACCCACATCTGCCCATGTCATCAGCAGAGTCTCTGAAATGGTGGCTATGCCTCCTGTGACCATCCGGTCACAGGGCTGGCCATAAAGGGAACCTGCCTATGGACGAAAAGGGCAATGGAGGAAAACAGAGGTCTTTTCCTCTGTAAAACCAGTTCCTGAGGGTACAAGTGGCTATTGGATTAGTTCCCGGGACTTTACTTACATGCCACTTTTGCAAGGGCTTGTTGCTGCCTGCCATCTGTGAGAGCTAGTTTTGGGGAAGCCCTTTGCTTACTGCAGAGCTGTCTGAACAGGTATCTCTCTGCACAGAGGGCTGTTCCTCACTCCTCTTTGCTCATGTGTCAGTCACATTGGCATGGGTACAATCCCCCGAGGCAGAACATGCCTTCTCATGTGTTTTGCATTATTGTGTTTTGCATTATTGTGACTCCTCTGGCTTTGTTAGGGTTGCTTTGCGTCGACACAAGTGTGACATCAAAATCCTCCCCTCCTCCCCTCCCCTTCCCAGTGGCTGGCCGACTAATAACAGGTTTTGAGCTTGAAATTAACTGTGATTAGACAACTGAAAACTCTGACTAACACTGCAAACACTTGGGCAACACTTTTTGAAAAGCGTCGTTTTTGAGGCTTAAAAGCATTTCTGCTCCTTGTTCCTGGATAGCACAGTTGCTCTGTTTTGTTTCTCTGAAGTGCATTCAATAACTTAGTGCAAGGATAGTTATAATTAAAGGTCTCTCAAAGACTTTTAGTGATTCATTCCCACTTTATATTTCAGGTTAATAATGATGGTTTTTCAACAGCAGTTCAGGGAGTTTGAGTGTTTGAGTTCAGTTTCAGAAGCGACCCTTACATCATCTCCCACATTCCCCCACCGCCTTTTTTTTTTTTTTTTCTCATGGTTTTGCAAGGTTACTTTTATCTTGGGGCTAGTAGCTTCAGTCTTAGATGAAGATAATTTTCTTAGTCATTTCTTTGTCAGATGGAAATTCTGCCATTCTTCTAGTATTTTGTCCATCTGTTCTGATACCCTTGCTCCTCAAAACGTAAGCTTTATTTCTGGGCTGAATTTGTCTCATTTATCTTTGAGTCTTTGGTGCTTTTTTATGTCTGTATGGACTAAAGAACATCTCACTGGCCTTGGCCTTGCTCGCTGGAAGTAATAACAGTAGATGACCAGATTACTCAGAAACTATCCTCCTTTTGACAAGCTTCTGAATGTCTGGGAGTCATTTTTAACATCTCCAGTATCTTTTTTTCCCAGTGCCTAAATTGCAGCAACTTCTGTAGCTCATGTTCATCTTATCTATGTTGCCTGCACGGGTAACACTATCTCCAACACAATTTCCCTGACAGTCAGCCACATAGTCCTTTTTTTGTAACGTATCCTGTGACCTTTTTTTGTTGTTAAATCCCTATAGCATCCCACTGAAGCTTCTTTTGTGCTGTGTAGAAAACCTGTGTATCTTAACTCCTTTTTAGTACTTTTCAGGATGCAACTATCCTGACCTGATGGTCTATGGCTTCCCTGTCTCAGAGGAAAATGTTTCTGTTTATCTGTCTGGGACAGAGCTTGCATCTGTGGGTTCTGGTGCAGAGCGCGTTCAGATTAGAATAGGGCTGTGCAGCTTCACCAGGAACATTTCTCAAAGGAAGAACTCTCCCCTGGCTGTTGATTTTTCCCAACTACCTGTTTACTGTAGGTTTTATTAGAAAAAGACAGTGCTGTTTCTTGGTGGGTAGCACTGTGCCAAATACTTTATGGAGGCTTTCTGTAACTATTTTGCAACAAAGCTTTTCAACTCATATTCTTTTCCAGGAGTGAAATCAGATCTGGTATCTGACATCCTTTTTTTTTTTTTTTTTTTTTTTTTGTGGTGGTGGTAGAAAAGGATTTCATCATTCTTATGTGAGAAGAAGTACCTTTTGCCATGTCTTTCCAAACAGGTGAAAGTGTGTTTGTCCAGTACTGAACTGAAACCTCAGCATCAACATTAGCTGTTGTTAATGCAATTTCTGTTGTTCTGTACATATCCTGAAAACTCCTCTCTCCTGGCACTGGCAGTCCTAGATCTTTCCCTGGTATCTTCAGCATAAACTCAATTTTTTCATATATAGAGGAAAAAAAAAAAAAAAAAAGAAAGGGAAAATTAAACACATTAAGGAAATATCTAGAATCAACTCTTTATGCATTATGATTTACTCCATATCAATTTCTAATGGTTTCAGTTTCTCTTTCTGGTTTTTAGTATCAGCTATCACTGACTATATCACAAAACCAGGGAGTGCATTTAGCCAAAGGACAGGTTTTGCATCATTGCACTAGACTCCCTCTGTAGATGGTGATCAGGATATGACGATGCCAGCATACTTTTGAGCTAGCATTCTTTTGTCCAGAAGATACCACCTCACACAGAAGTGACTTGGAAACTCAATACAGCAACATCCTCACCCTGGGTGTAGGCTCTCCTGAGAGGGGTATACATGCACTTTTTTTTTTTTTTTTTTTTTTTAAATGAATGCATGTATAGGCATTCAATTTAAAACTTTCTTCTGGTAATTACTGATCATGTTTCATTCACATGTCTCTCATTGTCTTGAAGTGTTAGGTCTTCCACCAAATGTATCACCTCCTGTCACTTCATTCTCTCCCTCCTCTATCACATTTTAAAAAATTATTCTTAATCCATCTTGTTTAACCTCTTCCTGAATTCTTTCCAACTCCAAAATGCAGACAGTTGGATTACTCTGACCTCCATCCTGCCATGTGCTCCTGGAAGATAGAACTTTATATCCCCATAAAACCCTCCAACACTGCTGGGTATCAGCTCACCAGGGATGAAGGCCATCATTTAAAAATAAAGATGGTATCTAGACATTTAACTTACTCCTCTGGGATTCCTCTGTGATTTCCAATGTCAGGAAAACAGTGACTGCTGCTGGTGTTTCTTTTTACCCAGTTGTTTCATGGGTGCTGCTGGTGATCAGTGCTGAAGTGCTGTATGCACTCATGCAAAGAAGGACATGATCTTTTTGGTGGCATTTATTCAACAAAAGACGTCTGTCAGGTGGGAGGGTGTGTGGGTGGGCCAATACCAGTTAACTTCCCTGTGCACATACACCTCAGAATTTCTGACAAGTGTTTCAGTATCTTCCCTCTGGCTATGGAAAGCAAGACAAAACAAAAGGGCAGCTGACATGCACTGTGCAAGGCTATATGCCTACGAATGACAAACAATACTTGAGTTGCATGACTTTTTGCTTGAAATGGTGTGGTAGTTTGGGTGTGAATACTTAACAGCATTTATAATAACGTCAGATTATCTTTTGCTGGAAGGATGCCTATGTTCTGGAAAAGCCATTATGAAGTTATTGTCTTCTTTTAATTTAATTTGAAACCATCCACCCTTTTATTATGTCAGCTGCTGCATCTTACTACTAAGAGACAGTAAATTTGGGAAAAACAAAAACAAACAACAACAAACAATTAACTTATATATTAATTTATATTTATCTGCAGACCCAGAGCAGCAGCAAGAGATTTTAGAGGACTAATATTTCTGTTTGCTCACTGATATCTCCTCCGTCCCTTCTTTGTTTTCCTTCCAGTTGCCAGACTTGCCATCTCTTGTGTACTCAAAAGGAAGCAGCAGAGGTAGTGGTGTGTTCTGCTCTGATCAAGCACTATGCTGTGCCCATGCATTTGTACACATGGAGGTATAGGGAACACTAGAAGGATCAGTCTTTTTCTTAAACCAAACTGAAGTTTGCAGAGATATGTTAGAATTTTGGGAGAGGTGTTGAGGGTATCCGTGGAGCAAAGGCTGTGGGGAAGCTGTAATGGGGAGTTTGGGGAATGACAGAGGCCATGTGGGAGAAGCTCCTCCTAGTAACAATATTCAAACATAAGATAATCTACGTCGTGGAGTCAGGACCTACCTGAACATGGTTTGGACTGCATGAATTTTGTGGCATGTGTAAATGTAGGAAAAGTGGGAAGTGCTGCTCTATTAAATCTCTAATTGTGTATCTTTGTGTGTAATTGTGTTGCATCTGTTTGCTTTAGCCTGGGTGGACATTGCTGTTGGAGTGGTGCTCCTGCAGGAAAGCTGGTTTGAATCAGTGGGTGCTGCTTTTTGCCCTGATTGTGCTGAGAAAGTACAGACAGGACCATAAAAACCTAGCTGGCATCTCCTGAAAACACTGCTGTGATTCCTGCCATGGCCCATCAACTCATTCCAGCGGGTGAAAGGAGACATATGAATGCAACTGAAGATGAGGAGTACATGTGCTTTGCTTAGACCTGGATGGAAGGGGAGGTGCTGCAGGTGTCCTTGCAGGCTGTAGGTGGGCAGGGCTGGGCTGGCTGATGGCCCCAGGTTGTTCCCTCCTGCATGAGCAAGTCCTGGTAGATGTATGTATTACAAACTCAGCTCATCTAATGGTGGGTACAGCTAGTGCAAAGTTTTCCATAAGTTTCTTGCTCTCTTACAGCATTGCTTTGGTCTGCCCTGGATTCAGTTGTAACTCCTGGTTCAGCTTATGTATTAAATGCTCCGGGGCTGCATGGCACATCTACAGCATTTCACCCCAGAGTTTTCCTTTGGCAACTGCCAAAGGAAAGTGCACTCCATGCTCAAGTTATATTATTGAGGTGCTGTTGCCTGCCATTATTATTACCCCGAGTTATCAGGGGACTGAAAACAAGGCAATGCTGGGAAACACCTAAGTCTCTGACCCTCAGGTATCAGCACACCTTGATTTGGTAGCAGAAGCCTTGCACTTCACTTTTTTAATTATCTCACTGTTCCCTTAGGATGCTAGGAAGATAAAGCATGTCCACTGCCCATTACCAAAGACTATATGACAGGCCCAAACTTGCTCTGAGACATCTAATTTGTATGCCCCAACCATATCTGTCTATTGTCTTATTTATTCCTGTGGCTTTCCCCCTTTAATCTCAGTTTTCAGAGGTTCAATTTTCCCTAGCTATCATGTTGTGTTGTGATGTATCATGAGTCATGCCCCATATACTGTGCAGTAATAGCACATGCAAAGAAAATTGTTAGAGCCAGCATATCTGAAGAAAGCATCATTTTTATGAAAGCTGAATCTGCCCTGCTGCAGCAGGGCTAGTTTCAAGTTTCCAGTCTGAACAAAGTTGCTACCTGAACATTTATTTTCTTTGAGATTTATTTTGAATACATGCCATTACAACAGCCTTGGTATCTTTTATGACAGGGGAATCATTCTTCTCTGAAGACAGCAGGACTGTAATTAGTTTAATGTCCACTAAATGACAGCCCAGTGTGTGACCTTTAATCACAGCTGCTCTGGCTGTTATTGGTCTTTCAGGATTTTGACTGAGCCAAGCCATGCAGAAATGGTGTTAATCTTGCACTGCAAATATGATTGAGAGCTTATTATGAACTTCTCCAATTTCCGCAAGATTGATGCTTTAGATCAACCTGGCTCTGTAAGCTCCAGCTGGCAGATGAACAGGATATTCATGAAAAAAAAAAAAATAATAATATTGCACCAAATATTGAACTTTGATTAGAAGGCATCAAGGATTTATTAAAATTAGCCTTTTATTCAGCAGGAATGAAAAAGTCATAAATGGATGCTTCACACATGTGGCATGGGGATCAGTTGTCTGCTCCAGGAGGTAAATGCTTTTTTATTTTGCCAGCCATTGCAAAGAAAAGGGTATCCTTTCAAAGCAGTTTGTTTTGGATTAAGGTGAAAGGCAGAATGATGATGAGAGGCTGCTAATTTATCTGAAAACCCTCACTTTAGGACAGCAGCCTGTTCCAAGGTGTAATTTCCAAAAGGCCCTGGCCTTCTGTGGTTTGATGTGAGGATTCACTAGGAAATGGGCATTTAGGACATAGAGAAGCCGAAAACATAGTCCTGGGTGCCAATGCCCCAGTGTAAATACTATGAATTTTTCAGTAACAGACAGAAAAGAAATTTTGACTTCTGAACATGTGGTTGTCTCTGAAATGTAATTTCACTCCTGTTTCCTCCCTTCTCCCAATGAGTAAAAAATTGTAGCAACCTGATATTATCAGTAAATTTAATTAATTTTTCCTTCTGGAAAGCTTTCCCTTCTTCAGGTTTCCTCTGAGATGAAAGCTTATTTAGCTTTGACAGCTGCTCAGGTGGCAAACTGGGATCCTGCTTGCTGTCTGGAATGATTTCAGTGTGTGCACGCACACCTGTGTTGGGTGTGTCTGGGATGGAGTCACCTTTCCCTGGGATGGAGTCACCTTTCCCTGCAGCAGCCTGTGCTCTGTACTTGTAGCTGGAACAGCACTGGTATCCCTCTAGTGTTGTGTCTATTGCTGCATAGTGCTGGCACAGCATCAGGACTCCCTCCAAGCCCCCAAGAGCCAGTAGGCTGCGGGTGGGCAAGTGATGGGGAGGGGACATTGCCAGGGCAGCTGACCTAAACCAACCAAAGGGATATTCCATAACACCTGATGTCACACTCAGTAATAAAAAGGGGGGCTCTTGTGGGGGAGAGGGCTGTCCTCCTGAACAACCATTATGTGTTTTGAGTCCCTGCTTCCCAGGACGTGGCTGAACATTGCTCGTTGATGGGAAGTAGAGAATAACTTTTTTTTTTTTTTTTTTTTTTTTTTTCCTTTCTCTCTGTGCTTCCGCAGCCTTTTTGTTTGTTTGTTTGTTTGTTTTTCTCCCAATTCCCTTTCCCTTTAATTAAATCATCCTCATCTCAAACCTTGAGCTCTTTGTGTTGTACTTTCTCCCCCTTCCTCTTTGAGAAGGGGGGAGTGAGAGGGCAGTTGTGGTGCAGCTCGGTTGCCCACTCGAGTAAAACCACCACAGTCTTTTTTTGGCACCCCACATTGGGCTAAATGGGTTAAATTTTTTCTAATGAAATTTCTTTTATAGAAAATGAAATTTGTAGGTACTGAAGCATTTGATTTGAGATTTTGTTTATGTTGATGAAATTCCAGCTCTGAATATGCCACAGGGAAATTGTTTGCATGGGTATGTGATATCAAATTTCTTTAGCAGAGGATGTATCAAGCTTAACGGAGAAGTAGAAGTAAGCCATGTGAAAACTGATTGTGGTTAAAAGGTCATGTGTTGGACACATCATATCTCTCAAAGACTCCTATGAATATGGGCTTTTCACCATAAAACACCAGTGCTACATTCCCAGTTGTCCTGATTGTTTTGTCATGTTGTGTTGGCTCTTCAAAACAGGCCATTTCCCCAGCTCCTGGGACCTCCTTTAGAAAGGAGTCAAAACCAGAAGGTGTTTTGATGACATCATCTGCCTCTGTAAATCAATGCTGGGAGTTTGCATCGAATGTGAGAGGAGCGCAGAAGCAGGAGTTTCCTCAGGTTTCCTTCACACACAGGCTCATATGAGGAGGAGGAGGATAGTGACATGGATGGTGACTGTGCCAAAAGGCCAGAGTGAATTGCATGTGAGCAGCATGTTGCTAGAAAAGGAAAGGCTTAGCAGTAAGGCAGTGGAGTCTCTGTTACTCTCCGCCCTTAATGCAAACATGCGTATATATAATGAGAGGTCATCCAACCCTGCAGCTGCAGCAGTCTAGGGCATATATCTGCAGTGACTCCAAAGCCTAGCTGGGAGAGAAAACTTTGTCACAGAGATGCATAATGCAATCACTGTCTGAAGCATCCTTCTGGAGCCTCAAAGGTGGCTGACTTTCAGCTCCTACTGCTTTATCTGTGTAGTGCCAACACGGCTAACATAATTAGGAGGAAAGGCAGAGTCAGAGGTTGCCAGATGAATAATTTAAATCTATAAATATATGCATCGCCATAAACATCTTTCTCGATTCCTTTATTGTGTTTTTTTCTTTTTACCTTATAATTCATTTTTTTCTTTTCTTCTTGTCAGCTAAGATTCCTCACCCAATTTTTCTCAATAACAATCCAAATCTGTTGACTATCACCTGCTACTTAGTTTTGAATAAATAGCTTGTCCCCATCTTACTCATTTCAATTAATTGCCATGCTTAAATGATCTTTTCCAATCTGTGCTAACCACAAGAAAACTCTTATCTGCTGTCTTGATAGGTGATTAATGACTTTCCATTCTGGGAACCAATGTGAAAGACAGAATAGAAATAAGACAACCCAGAAAAGACTCTTCTACCTTTCCTTTCACCCCAATCATTTCAGGAAGGAAGGCAGGAAGGGTAATAAATATTTCACTCTTCTTCAAGCAACACCAGCTCTGATGTTGCCCAGTGCTAACTACCTGAAAAATATTTAAATGAATGAACACAACTGAAAAATGAAAAGTCCTTTCCTCTTGCCAAGTTGGACTGGTGGCAAAAAAGAGTTTTCCTTCATGTCTGCTCTCACTGTTAACATTCTCTCCCTTTGAGGAAGGTCCTACATTGCCCCCCACAACCCAGCCAAGCCTAAGAGCAGGAGCGATGTATTTCATGGGTGTGATTTCAGGCCTGCCTGTGTATGGCCTTGGAACTAAACTAATTCAGTCCGCAGTGATTTACTGAGCACCAATTGCTACTGCCAGATGTCTGTGTTACGATAATGCTTTGGACTCCAGCACTAGCTTGGGTACAATATTCTTGACGTGCTTTGCAGCTCTAATTCTCTCTAATGATTTTTATCACTCCTGCCCATTTGTTCTCAGCCCCCAGTAGCACGAATGAACATGAATCCAAGCATCAAATTATGTTGAGTTGTTCCTGTGCTTGGGCCCTACAAGTTTTATTTGACCTACAAGGTCTTCCTGATTCATCCTTCCTTCTATTCATCCTCTTTAAGCCAAAATTGGGTTCCCAAACTTGTCTTGCCTACTTGAGTGATGATCTCTCTTACAAGGCTTTATTACTGGTACTTGACTGTGACACACAGCTGTGGTTTTTTACATACCCAGGTCTCCCTATACCATTTCCACTGTAGTTCACCAGCACTACTTGGATCTGAGCTGGCAAGCATCAGCTGAGCATCAACCCAAGCATCAACCCTTCTTACTGCAGCCTCAAGGCTGTGGTTAACTAGCATATCACTCAGCCTGTGGCTCAGCATGGAGTCACCGTTCCTCTGCAGCTCCATGCAAAGCTGAGTCCCTGCCTTAAATATTCACCAGCAGTGACAGAGGTTGTCCCCATGTCCCGACCAGTGACTGCTGTCTTTGTCCCCATATGTGCTGCTGGGCACCGCTTGCATCCAACCCTGGCCATGCAGGAATTGTGAAATCCAGCATCACATCCAAAGGGGCTGGGCCAGGCATGGGCTGCAGAGATACTGGGACTGCTGCAAAGACAAGGGCACAGGGCTGGGAAGGAGGACTTGTGGTGATGTTCCAGCATGGAGACAGAGTCTCAGGATGCAAGAGTGGCATATTTACTTTATTTAAGAGTGATTTATGGCCTCATTTTCAATTCCTGCTGGGACTCCCTCTGTTTAAGGGCAGCCTTGAGAATGGGTTTGATATTGCCTAGAGGGTTTTTGTTTAACTTCTACCAGCTCATTTTATATCAGGCTGTGTCTAGTGTGGCTGGAGGGTATTATGCAAACTGGCTAGCAGGTATCTCTAGTAAAGCAATGAACCCTGAAAGCAACATCTGTCTCATCCTACTCATGCTCTCAGATGATAATTGTGTCACCTGCTCTGTACCTCATTAGCACTGACAGCTCTTCATTCCCTTGCCCCCAAGACAGTGGGGGTAAGCACTTATCCCATCTGTGTTTGGATTTCCACTAAGCATATGGTGAACGTTCATCTTGTGTGGAGAGACTCAGAGGCTACAACAGCACCTGAGATGCTGCTCCCTATACCCATCAGGTCCCTCCCCGGCTGGTCTGAAATCAAAACCACAGTGGAACTACTTAAAAGAAGCTGGGATCATTAAAGGACGCTGGCTATGAAAGTAGCATCATTCTGAAGAGCCAAGGTGTTTTCCTCCTGTGGGAGGAAGGTCTGGCTTGTGTTGGCAGGTCTGCTTTTTAAGTGATAACATGCACAGAGCTCTAACCGGTGATGCTTGCCTAAAAAAAAAAAAAAAAAAAAAGACTCTGACTGACTCTTTGGGGCAGGGGATGACCTGTGACCTGGCTTAGTCCTGGGGGAGAAGCACCCTACAAGAGTGAGAACAAAAATTACCATTCCTGTTAAATCTGTCACCCCTGGCTGCATGGATCTGGCAAGCAGAGGAGCTCTCTTGCAGAGGCTGTGCTGCAGACAGGAGGCTGCTTTGATGCCTCTGGCTTGCTGCAAACTGTTTCATTAATTGCTGGCATTAAATGTGACAAGCATACTGAATCTATGAGGGAGTTAACTGGGGCACTGAGGCAGCATGACTTCTTGAAGAACTCTTAAAACTCGAGACATTATGGAGCTTCCTTTTCAATTAGCAGCTTTTGTGTAATGGAAAATGAGGGGGTAAGCACAGTGCTGTTAGAAGAAGGACCACAAGTCTGCTCCAGCACCTGATCTCTCAATTGATACATTATGTTAACTGGCTTCATGTGTGGTTTTGGTTGGTTGGTTGGTTTTTGGGGGGTGTTGGGTGGGGTTGTATAGAGAGGCAAACTGTACTTTCACAACACTTACTAATGTCACATAAGCCAAAATAAAGGCCACTGAGATTTTGGACAAACCAAGCTAGAGCACCATGACCTAGGAAAAAAATAAGCAGTCCACACCAGGCAGAGCACTGCTGCACAATGGTGTTGCCTGAATGCAAACGACAAAGTAATGCTTTTATGCAGCAAAAAATCTAGCCTGTGCACCAGCAGTGCTGCAGAGAAGCTGAGACTGAGCCCACAACCAAGGCTTCATTACATTACAAAAGCACAGGATACAAAGATTGTCCCACTTAGGACTGCATGCAGGTTTGCATGTCCCGTTGCACTCTTGGTTTTCTGATGGGAGGCCAGCACAGTGTCTTCATGGTGTCTCTGAGGTGCTTACAGAACAGAGTTCTGCAAGCCATGTGGAGGATAGTGATAGTCTTGGAGCTGTGGTCTTCACAAAGAAATCTATCTCTTCCAGTCCAGGTACATGGGACTTTTTGCCCTTCTAAGAAAGGCTGAGGAAAACATCATTTACTGCCCAGTACAGGAATTAAACTAATTCTTCCTTTCTTCAATGAAACACCTGGGAGTTCTTTTCAGGATGTCAGTAAAGCAGATTTGCCTTCCATTTGTACTAATGATTCATATTACAGTAGCCTCTCGAGGCCACAGGACTGTACACATCTCTACAGGAAGTCCATCTATTGCAGACAGTTTAAGAGCTGCATGTTTAAGATGAAGTGTAGGAGCCAGGGAATAATTTTATCTTTTATAATAATTTTATCTTTATAATTTAAGTGTAATATAGCATGGTGAAATGATGCAAACTAGATAAACATGGAAAAGCATATACCTGCTCTAGTATGCTTTTCTAGGCTGTCCCACCACAGCATTAACTCCCGTACTGTTGGATGAAGTGCTTTCTACATGGTTAAGCAAGAAACTGAATCCATGGAGTCTAGGTACTGTTTTCATGGGGTAACCTTCTCCTTTGACCGTAACAGTCTGGGCGTGCTTCTTCCCAGTACTGCTGACAGATTGTTCCTGGCAGGACTGAGCCCCAGGTTGCTCAGTCAGTGCAGGCAATGCTTGGTGCTGCAGATAGCAGTGCTTCAGGGAGACATTTCTCAGGTACTGTCAGCTTAGTGTCCCCTATGCCTACTAACATAGGAGGACATACTTCAGGCCTGGATGCAGGCGTGAAGAAGTGGAAAGCAAGTCTGCTGTGTGTGATTAGTAGCCTGATCTCTCCCAGTCAGTCAAATAATTCTCCTTCCCAGTGCCCATTTGGTGGTCTAGTGGATTCTGGTTAAGGTGTGTATGGTGGTTTAAAAATAAAAAAAAAAAAATAAAATAAAATATTGACCCTACACCTCCTTGCAAGAGGAGTGAATTGCAAATCAGGTTGCTGCACTGGCCATCTTCAGACCCAACTGTGGAACAGGTCTTTCAGTGGGTCCAGATGCTGCCCAGCTGCAGATCAGGCATTTTGCATTCCAGTTGCTCCAGGCACTTCCCAGAAAATGAAAGCCCTAGTGAAGATCATTGTGCTCCCTCCCTTCCTTCTGCTTGGGCATCAGTGTCCATGGTGGGAACTGTGTCTGCAGGGGAACTGCTATGCGACACTATCAACACAGAAAAGCCTAGCCCCAGCATCCTGCAGAGGACTGTCTCACTGCCACTTGGATAATCTCTGCAAGAAGAATTGACTTTGGCAGGAGGAGAAAAGCTAGAGAGGGGAACCCTTTGCGAGGCTGAGCACAAGGACGCAAGGAAGTGGCTGATTAGAATGTGTAGTGAGTGCAAAAGAGAATAAGAGACATTTGGATTCATGTCACATTTCTTGAGGCAAAATATGCTAACACAGAGTACTAAACCATGTGAATGGGCTGGTCACTGAAGATTTTCCTCCTGTATTTAGTATGACTCATAACATTTGGGGCTTAGGCACCCAAGACTTCTCCCAAAGGGTCAAAATAAGGTAGCATCTGGTTTTCCCCTTTCATCTTTGGTCACATAGCAGTGGACCCTCTCCATCCCCAGTGCTGGAGGGGCTGTGTCTCACAGCAGCCCTCAAGTGAGGGCTTCCAGCTAGTTTGTAGGAGGTGCCACGTAGGAAGGCTGTTTGACTTAGGACAGACAGCAGGCATTTAATGGAGCAAATACACTAGGTGACCCTGAAAGGTTTTTCCTAGCAAGACAGGGAGCGAGGCCACTGTGCTGCTAAGAAAGGTGCAGCAGCCTGCCCAGCCAGAGGAGGACCACGAGTGGTGGAGGGGAGTGACTCCTGGCAGGGAGGCACCAAGAGCAGCCATTTTCTGTGGCACAGTTTGCAACATGTGCAAGAAAGCCTGACCCCCCAAGGTTTTGGGGGGTATTGCTGCTTTGGCTGCTTTGGTTTTGTCTCTGTTCACTGGGGATAATTTCAGCTTTCTTCTCCTGCCGGATGCAAGGGCAAGTGGTGGCCAGCCATCAAGACAGGTGAACCCTGGAAGGAAAGCGGTGGGAAGAGGCTCTGCCAATGTGGGATGGACACACTGGGAAGAGCCTGGGGCTCTGCTCTGTGGTTGTTCTGTCCCACACACAGTGCTGCTCTGAGGCAAGGGCATGGGGTGGGAGCCGCTGCAACTGCCACCCGGACTGGCTGCACCAGGGAGAGGGCTGCAGGGAAAAGCCAAAGCACCTTGAAGGGATTGCTTTAGTGCTGCGACTGGACCATTTCCAAAGTAAGATTTTACCCTCAGCTGCCTCTCTCTCTCTCTTTTTCCTCTTCGTGATTCAAAGCTGAAATAACTCTCAAAGTCTTTCAGTTTTGTGTTGTCAGCCTCTGACTCTACCAGCTGGCAAACCACTGGTAGTGAGACAGGGAACAAGATAAAGGATGGTGATTCCTAGGTCTTAGCTACCACAATTGTATGTTAACGACCTAAAAAAATAAGGGAACAAAAGACTGTATGAGTAGATAATGGAACCAGCAAGAACTGGCTTGACTGCTGAAGTCTGTCAAAGACAGGAAAGGCCAGAAGATAGCAGCATGGAAGACTTCTGTCCTTCAACAAAAGACCACCAGAGTATGCCAGACGACTGACCACCCAAGGACTCCAGTACACATACAAATAGAGATGGAACCAACGTTAATGATTCTTCTTCGGAGACCTGATGAACATACAAGAGACTTATGGAAATGAAATGAATATGTGTTTGTCCCACTAATATAAGCACACTGCCAGTAACCACTGGTGCGCAAGTTAGGTGGAGCTATCCCCCTTGTGTCTGGTGTGTGTGTGTGCAGTGCCGAATAAACATACCTACTTTACAACTTTACAGGTTGTGGAGTCTGTTTTCCGCAAGTCAGTAGCATAGTAATTACTCAGACAATGATTTACTGTATTCTAACAAAGGTAAATTTATGTGCCCTGTTCATGGTGTGCATATGTGACTGACTAGCCCTTTTTTTTTTTGTTAATTTGAAGCCCACAGGAATGCACCCTGTCTCTTCCTCTCCTTCAGGCCTCCAAGGAGAAGTTATTCTTTATTTTCAATATCTTGTTATTGTGAGGCAGACAGGTCAAAGAGGTATGATTTACGTGTTGCTCTGACAATGTTTTCAGGCTGCCCGTTTGTATGCGGCATGCAGTCCTAACTTTGCTTGATGGATGACACACATTACAGATCAATGAGTATCTTGACTGTGCTCCATGTATTGCATATTTGCAATTCAACTGCCTGCAACTCTGGGTTTATCTGTTATATGCTCTGTCTAACAGATAAAACTTGTCAGGGCTACACTTCTCTGTCCATATAGCTGACTGTCTCAGTACTTGTAGGGCACCGATTACTGTCCTAACCAGGTGCTAAGCATGTTAAGAAAAGGAGGAAATCAGCTGAAACAGATTTTTAAGGGAATGGTGTTGTGGTTTAACCTGACTGGTAGCTCAGCACCACACAGCTGTTCACTCACCCTTCCCCCTCCCTCTCTGGGATGGGGGAGAGAATCAGGAAAAATGAAGCCTGTGGGTTGAGATAGAGACAGTTTCTTAGGACAGAAAATAAAAGGAAAATAATAACGATAACAGTACTTCTACTAATAATGTATACAAAACAAGTGATGCACAATGCAATTGCTCACCACCTGCTCACCGATGCCCAGCCTATCCCTGAGCATCCGGTCCCCCCACCCCGGCTAGCCACTCCTATATATTGTTGAGCATGATGTCAGATGGTATGGAATACTCCTTTGGCCAGTTTGGGTCAGCTGTCCTGGGTTTGTCCCCTCCCAGCTCCTGCTGCACCCCCAGCCTGCCCTCTGGCAGGACAGAGGGAGAAGCTGAAAAGTCCTTGGCTTAGTGTAAGCACTGCTCTGCAACAATTAAAACATCAGTGTGTTATCAATGTTATTTTCATCCTAAATCCAAAACATAGCACCCTACCAACTACTAGGAGGAAAATTAACTCTATCCTAGCTGAAGCCAGGACAAATCTCCTCTTGCTTGATGTTACTGAATGATGTTACTGAATGTAATGAACAATTATATATAGATATTCATATCTATCTATATGTATGTTCATGCGTTGTCTGTATGCATATATACAAAACAAGAAAAGAATGTCAGCTTATCTGATAGAATAAGTGATGTTAATTTGGGTAGGTGTTGAATAGAGTTCCTTGAACCACTCAGGAAAAGGACATACATTCAGAACTGAAGCAGCCCTAGTGTAGTTTTTCTGGGCTTCTTTATGTTGAGTCTGCCAAGTGTTCTTTCCCTGGGCCCATGACAATTTTCTATATAAAGAATGGTATTAAAAATAACATTGATGTACCTCTTAGATTCAGATGCCTTTTTTTTTTAAATTATTTTTTCCATGGAAATCACAACATTGTGATGACATATATTCCCACTGGGGAAAGTATTTATTCACCCTGCTTTACAAAATGTAGTGCACACATTCTGCATAATTTTAGTGTACATTTTTCTGAAATGTCTGAAATAAGAAATGAAACACTTGTGTTGTTCTGACCCTACTTGTAATACAGTAAAATATAAAATGAGTATTCATGGGAATATCATTTACATTTCCACCTCTTATTACTATCTTTTTTTTTTTTTTAAACGGAGCCTGACCTGTGTTGTACCTGTTCACTTTCTTTTGTGCTGTGAAATTTTCAGTGCTGTGATACACTGTGAAATGTTAATAGAAAATGAACCATGCACAAGTCTAACTCCCTAGGACTATGGTCCCTGTGTGCTACTGTTGCTGTCAGAATTTGTAGGCAGACACTATTCTTGCAGGCAGGGAAGGGTCCAGGATAATATTCTCCTTTTTTTTTTTTTTAAATTAAAACATTTTAAATTAAAATGTCCTTAGGGTTATTTCAATACTGTATTGAAGTTATATTTTTATTTAAATGCAAAATATTCTATTTAGAAATCTGCCCTTGCCCACCAGCTAGTGAAAGAAATTCTATAGAAAGAAAAGAGGGAAAAATGCACCTCTCATTTCTGATAATAATCATAATTAGCAACTTCAGAAGCATTGTAAAAAGCACCAAACAGACACATGGCAGTCAGATGTATCTATTATGCACATGTATGTGCCACACCTACACATCTAGAAACTGGGGCTAAGAAGTCTGTCCTAGTATAGACCTTTCCTCTACAGAGGTCTGCATATGATACAGCTATCCAAGACTCCCTGGAGTGTCAACGGATAGAAACAGGCACTTGTGAGGCACAATACAGTGCATACAAAAGCAGCAGGCTTCATTAGGTCAGATGAACCACACTATTGAAGTGCCCATTACTCTCTTTTCTGGGGAAGGGGGAGAAGACAATTGAGTTACTAGCTTATTTGTAGACATTTTCAGTTAGATCAGATAAATCACATCACAGAGTTTTGGAAGAATGGTAACACTGACCAGTCTTTTCTAAGATAATAGATGAACTCTAGTCCCTGTGGAATTCAAAGATTCTTTTTACAGTGGACTTTAAAAGAGACAAGACTGATATGGTTAGCTGCATTTATTTGGTGTCATGTAGGGAAAGAAAGATGTAATTTGAGTGCTCAATAAATCAGACTTGTCTGCATACATTTAGAAGAAACGAGTTGGGTTCATTCTCTAAATATATCTGTCCAGTGCCATTTAGACGATTTACGTGGTTTCCAGTGGCTTCTTCAAAAGGTCACGTCTCTTCCAAATCCTCAGTGTCACTGCCTGCTAGTCTTCTCTAATGGCAGACCATGCCTGACAAATCTGGTGGCTTTCTAAAAAAGGGTTACAGTGTTGGCAGATAAAGGAAGAGCAACTTACATAATCTACCTGACTTGTGTAAAGCATTTGACACTGTCCCCCATGACATCCCTGTCTCTAAATTGGAGAGACATGGATTTGATGGATGGACCACTTGGTGGGTAAGGAATTGTCTGGATGGTTGCACTCAAAGAGTTGTGGTCAATGGCTCCAGGTGGAGATCAATAATGAGTGGTGTTCCTCAGGGGTCAGTATTGGGACTGACACTGTTTAATGTCTTTCTTGGTGAAATGGACACTGGGATCGAGTGCACCCTCAGCAAGTTTGCCAATGACTTCAAGCTGTGTGGTGTGGTTGGCACTCTGGAGGGAAAAGAGGGACCTTAACAGGCTTGAGAAGTGGGCCTATGCGAACATCATGAAGTTCAACAAGGCTAAGTGCAAGGTCCTGCATCTGGGCCAAGGCAATCCCAAGCACAATCACAGGCTGGATGGGGAGAACAGTTGAGTCCCAACATGAGTGGGCAATGTGTGCTTGCAGCCCAGAAAGCCAACTGTATCCTGGGCTGCATGAAAAGAAGCATGGCCAGCAGGGCGAGGGAGGTGATTGTCCCCCTCTGCTTTGCTCTTGTGAGACCCCACGTGGACCACTGCATTCAGCTATGGGGCCACCAGCAAAAGAATGACATGGATGTATTAGAGTGAATCCAGAGGAGTCCACTAGGATGGTCAGAGGGCTGGAGCACCTTTCCTATGAAGACAAGTTGAGGGAGTTGAGGTTTTTCAGCCTGGAGAAGGCTCTGGGGAGACATTATAGCAGCCTTCGAGAACCTAAAGGGGGCTACAGGACAGCTGGGGAGGGACTCTTTGTCAAGGAGTATAGTAATAGGATAGAGAGTAATGGCTTTAAGCTAAAAAATGTAGATTTAGATAAGATACTAGGAATGAATTCTTTACTCAAATGGTTGTGAGGCACTGGTACAGGTTGCCCAGAGAAGCTGTGGGTGCCCTATCGCTTTTGGTGTACAAGGCCAGGCTGGATGGAGCTTTGGGCAACCTGGTTTGGCAGGCGGTTGGATTTAGATAGTCTTTAAGGTTACTTCCAACCCAAATCATTTTGTGATTCTGTGACTCCATGATTCTTGTGTAGGCTCCTCAGTCTATAGTGGCACTCGGTGCTATACTTAGTTAATTGACCAATTAACCAATAATTACAGCAAAAAAACTGCAAGCAATGCTAAAGGCACACAGTCTTTGTAGGAATAAGTAAGTGTCTTGTTCACCAGTGCAACGAGTCTGCAGCTGAGAATGTACTGTAGCATCTGTTGCTGAAGTAAGTCACCAAGTCAAAGTGGTCGGGTGTAGAGCAAGATGGTAATACACTGAGATAGATACCGTGTTGTTTATGGATGGGAGTAAATCATGTCTCAGGCGGCTCATGCTCAACTCATGTTGGTCAAGTCTCCCTAGCACTTTGAAAATATTCTGTAGCCAGTTTTATGCTGTGATGAGATGTGAAATGGCTTAAAATATGTTCTGATCTGCCAGAAACAAAATTTAGGATGGCTCCAACACAAAATTTCATGTATGCAGGCTATACATACTACATACTTTACAGAAGAAATACTTTAGAAATGGTTTGCTAAATATGGCAAATGCAAGAGCTGTAGTTTTAAATGACAATGCTCAGTTATGTCTGTTTGTGATGATTTTACTGAATGCTCTTGAAGGTGGCTAACTGAAGATGATAGAGGTTGATGCAAAGAAACTAAGAAACATACACTTCTATTCTCCTTCCAACGATTGTGTATTCTTTATTAAGCAGAATATTAAATTAAATGTGAACAGCATTCATTTCCTAAAGTTCAAATTTTCTGAGCAAATGTCAGATAAATTCCATTCCATCTTCTGTCTGACTTTTAAGTGCTTGGTAATTCAGTATCTATTGCAAACTATATATGGTGGGAAAATAATGGAATACTCATCTGGATTCAGAGTAAGGCATCCAAAATTAACTTGAGGAAAATGCCTTTAATTCAGCAAAGTGCTTCAACTTTAAGAATGCAAATAGCCAATGAATCACATGCTTAAAGTAAGACTCACGTATGTGTTTCTTGCTAAATTAGGCATAAATTATGTCTCTATATCAAACACCAACAAAAACTCAGTAAAAAGGCAAAACAAAATATACAAAGAAAAGATAACCATGAAAGCTTTGGTTCAGAATCAATGCTTGATGTAATATCATCCACATAAGGTTTGTTTTGTTTTACTCAATCATTTTATTACTTATTGCTCAGTATAAAAAGGAATCAAACTGACATTAATTAAAGGCCATTGTGAATTGTATGTAATATTCATATTCTAAGAATAGTATGATGCACACAGTAGGGATAAACTGAAATCATAGAAGACTCAAATAGGGAATCACAGTATGATGCAATCATGTAAACAATAGCACATGTATAAGTTAATACAGATTTCCTTTGCCTACTTTACAGGCCTGATCAAAAATAGCAAATATTTCAATTCTAACAAACATTTGATTTTTTTCTTTGAACTGGTGAATATATATATGCATATATATAATCTTATAAAGTAGAGTGGATTAACATGTCTCTACTGCTTTCCTCTTGATCTTTAAGGCTTATCAGAATCCTCTGTCCTCCCACTGAGTTTACAGGTACTTCAGAAAATGAGCTGAGCAAACATTCATTGTTTGCACTGAAGAAAAGCCATTTATAAATTGCTGATACTCTCATAGAGGGCGATATGCAATCAGATACTTTTGATCAGCCAGGACATGAATTACTGGTGTAGACCATTTGCACTACGAAGGACGAAGTTTCAGCAGTCAACAGCCATGCAACTCCTTCCTCTGCAATTAAGTGTCACGTAAGAGCTGCAAAATGTGTCTCTGAGTGGCTGCAGCTTGATCTACCATGTGAGCTTCTGGTCATGTGTAGCATTGCGCTGGATTTCTTAAGGCTTTGCGTAAGATCAGCTGTTCAACTAGGGCAACCCGACTATGAGACTTGGGCTGTGCAACACAGATTCAAACTGGAAGCAGACTGACAGCAGCTTTTGAGAAATTGTGTGAACTTTGCAAAAAGGCTTGTACTAACTTGGCAGCATCTGGATTTCTTTCTGCATTATCGGCATTTAGGGCATCCACCAGGGGCCAATTACAGTAGTGTTAAAGACTGGCATTCAATCTCAAACTGGTCAAATAAGGCATGAATTCAGCAGGGAGCTTTGGGATAGGATTTAATCTCTATGTCGTAATACATGCTAGGCAGTTTAAATGTATTTGGTGCAATTAAATACTTGGAAATCCAATTAAATACTTGGAAATTAGGTTCCCTGTCTTGAAAGATCATAAGGTCCCTGATCTACAACAGGATTGGCACCAGCTGACCTGTGAAATTTGGTCAAGATCCATGGGTCCCATGGGCTGCCCTCTGGGTACCAAAATAATCATATGTCCAAAACATATTTGAAGATGGAGGCTTACACAGCAGACCAGACCTGGCTGCACTGTCAAAATAGTAAGACGCTCTGTGCCTTTCTGTCATGAGTTCTGGATTTTGGTAATTACAGACTTCACTTCTATGTGCAGTCTGTGCTTTCCTACCATTTCAGTCTTCCAGAGGGTTAGTTAGCTGTCTGATTTTTTACAAATAGGATTAGTATATAAAATCTTTTAAGTGCAATAAACACAGAAAAATATAAAACATTTCAAGTCTGTGTCTCTCTCACAGCATTTTTTTCCTTTTTCTGTCTCACCAGATAAAGGTTCAGGAAACACAGAGAGATGCTTCCAAGCAGGCTTCTGAATTGGAGGACTGGCTATTTTTGTGAGCTATGAGAGCAGCCATCACACCTGATGCAGGCTGAGAGATTTTGTTTGTGTACAGAGAAAACAAAGGACACACAAGGGTAGCTACTCTTATGTGTGGTAAGATGGCACAGAAAGAGAAAGCTGCCGACCTCCAGGGCACAGTGCATTTCTTGGACTGACGTTCACATGGTGACTCCAAACTGCTTTGTTATGAGACTAAAAATCAGGATTAAACGCTTAAACTGATTGGTTGATACTGGGGACAAAACTGTAGAACCACAGCCACACTTTACTACAAGCACTGGACTGAAGTACGAGGACAGTTTGAATGGTATTTTTCCCCCTCCCCCCAAATACACACCTCATAAAAGAAAGCCGCCCAACAGTTACCTATGACACAAGAACAGGACATGAGTTTAGTTGTTCAGAGCAGCTGTCTGTCTCCATCAGGGTCATAATAGCCATCTTGCACTAGAAATCAGCCCAGACTTCTTTTTCTTACCTTATTCCTGTTAGTTTCCAAGGACCTCTAATTTTCCTGCTGTTTTCTGACTATATTTTCTTCCAGTCATTCCACTTTTCTTATTTCTTAGTGTTGCTGTGGCAGTCTAAATGTCTTTTTCTTGTTGTAGTTGCAGTTTTCTCACAATTTCCCTGAACATCTGCAAGACAGCCCATCTGGGTTGACACAGTGTGAGATGAGGCAGACAGGCATTGCCAACAAAGGGCTCCTACTGCAGCAAGTGGGCTGTTGAAATCAGATGTTTTCTAAGATGTCTATGGGGACAAAACCTTTCTTCTTCCCACTGTATACTTTGATAAAACCGTCGTGTTCCTTTTCCGAAGTCACGCAAATCTGAATGCAAAGAAGGTACAAAACCAAAAAACTCTTTGCCATGATCAAGAGACAAATTATTACACGCCATTTATCAGGTGGGTTAGACACCCTGCTAGTTAATTCTGTAAGCATAAGAATCTTTTGTTTAATTCTCACTGCCTTGACAAGAAACTTGAACTCATGTATTCAGAAAACTCTCCCCCTGCCTCCCCAAAGTGCCACATATGCATGAGAGACATCAAAATCATTAACAACCTTGAAGCAGATGAAAGATTTTGAAGCTTGAATTATGACTTCAACCTACTCTAACTATCATGATTTACTTGTCTGTATATGATAAGTGTGGGTAATTCAGACAACAGGCTACCTGGTTCCCTCAACAGTTGGTGCTGAAAATAATCATGATGCCAAGGTGGGTCACACATAGTAGCTGATCTGAATGCAGGCATATTCTCTTTGGCATGTTTAAAGAGCCCAGGCACTTCTCAGATGGTCAGTGGGTTATGTTATTTACTCGGCTCTCTCACCAACAGGCGTCTGCGTCTGTTTTGGTTACCAAAGTATGTGATCTGAATACAGCTCTGCAAGTGTGTTTGTACAGCACATGCTCCTAATGGAGGCAATTACAGTGGAAACCATATGGTCTTTACAATAGTACAAATATGGCATCAAGGTAAAGGTTTGCATTTCCTAAAGACCTTTGTGAACTCAGGTGTTTCCATTTTAGTGCCTATCCTGGGGCACATTTGATAACATTTGAGCCATTTGAAAGCAGAGGTACTTTAGACTGAGCACATGAGCATTGAGGCACACAGAATTAAGAATTGTTTTCAAACTTGTGTTCCAAAGAAGTATGTATTTCCTATTAATCAATTATGGTTAAAAATAGACAGAAAACTGATTTTGATATTGAAACCAACTCACTGATTTCTCATGATGCCAGGTCTTTTAAGCATTCTCTTTGGACTAACAATCACAAATGCTCTGTCTGATAGCTATTTACAGTGTTTAATTACAGTAATTCAGAGAGTATGAAATGAACAAAAATGGCTCTAAAATGTTCCTGGCTAAATTAATTTCAGCATGACTGTTACAGATTGAATGGTGATACTTACATACCACATCTGAATTCTGGGCTGGATTGTCACACACATAAAATTTACTAGCAATGCTGCCAGTGAGAAATGAGAGGTCTTAAGATGGAGCTGAAGTTGCTTCATCTTTGACACCTCCATGGAAATGGTCAGGTGCATTTCTGTAGCTACAAACATGGGTTTGGAAAGCAAAGGTACTCTTTAATATTCTTACATAAGCTACCTACGTAATTCTAACTGAATTGCATCCCTGGGGCAGAGTGACTGGTCTGTGTCTCTTAGAAAGACTGTGAAAACTTCAATGACAACAGAAGAAGCCTACAAAACCAAACCAAACCAAACCAAAACAAACAAACAAAAAAACCCCCACCAGACTATAAGAATGACTCAGCACAGCAGAAAATCCCAAAACCACTTTGGTTGAAAGAGATAAAGTAAGATATATTCAGAAATAACTGGGATCTAGTATTATAAAGTTACTTCCCATTCTTTCATCTATTTTTTCTGTTTCTGAAAAAGAAAGAAAGAAACAAAAAACACACAAAGAAAACAAAAGAAACAATTGCTCAGATCCTGACTGTTGGCTGAACTTGTCAACATCTGCCCTCAGGATTTTTTTTATCCATCAGTCAGCCCTGAGCAGATAGGGGACAAAAGCAATCAGGAAACAATCCTTCAAGCTGCCCAGTCATTTATAATTTCCTGTTCTTCTAAGTCCTGTGCTTTGAATTTGAGCTCAAGTGGCAAATTCTCTTTGTCCAAGAGTAACTTTGAATTCACTCTAGTTTTCTGCAGCTGTCTTTTGCTTATCTTCTCTCCCATCTACTTAACCTGTATGTCAGCCACAGGCTGGTTCTGATGATCTAGGAATTTGGTTATGAGGACAGCACAGTTTTGAGGGCTGTTCTGGCAGCTTTCCATTTCCAATGGCTCCCTACCACACAGTAGGATCTGTCAGTGAGCAACACATACTGCTTTCTGTCTTCTGGCAACTCATTATGTGGTGGTGCCTCTTCAGCACGAGTTACCTCTTCTGCTGGCACTCTGAAATCTCTGCCTTCTCGCTAGTCCATGATCTCTTCCAGGATTCCTGGGCAGTTAGGTTTTCCCATTTGAGCCCGCTGTGTAATTAATGCTATCCATTTACTCCATGTAGCGTCAGTCGCATGGTGTGTAGTGGGAAATTTCCCTTTGAACATCAAATGTAACACAGGTAGCCGTGGTGCCAAGAGAAGCTGTGCTTCTGTACCCACACCTTCTGAAGCAGCTCAAACACCCTCATATGCTGAAATATCACTCCATCTGGATGAGGAGGGATATACTTGTTCTATGAGATGGTCAAGCCTTTGGGAGAGTTTCTCCACAGCTGAGACACAGGCCTGTAGCAGAACAGTGAGATTGTCCTCATATTTATTTTTAAAGCTGGCAGGACAGAGTATACACTGTTGGTCCCATCCCCTCAAGCCAATTAAATACTTCCAGTGTACTGGCATGTGATGATGGTGCTCTCCGCACAAATTTATGCCACATGGATGCAGTGCACTGGACTTCATCGGGATATTTAGGTGTCTGGGCATTGTCCAAATCACTATAAACCATCTCCAGCACAGCTAGTTCCTGCAGATGCCGTAGACCTTTATCCATAGTGGTCCACTTGCCTATTTGATATAGAATATCTTCCTTGTGGGGATACCGTTCTTTCACACCTGCCAGGAGTCGCCTCCAGAGGCTGAGAACCTGTGTCTCTCTCCCAATTCCTTTGTCAATTACCATTTCTCTAGAGAGGGATCCCAGCTGCTTGGCTTCATTGCCTTCTAATTGTTGGCTATTGGCTCCAGTGTCCCAGCATTGAAGCAGCCAGGTGAGGATGTGTTCACCTGGCTGTTGACCATAGTCCTTTTGTATTTCTCACTCAGGGATAGGGATCAGGTTGTTTCTGTTTCCTTTGTGATTTCCATTTCTTCTTCCTGCTGTTTTTGTGATGGTTTTGCTTTAGAGGTGCTTGCCTTTTCCCCTTCTCCCTCCTTCTTAGGAGAGGTTTCTTCCCTTATTGAATGAGCTGACTTCCGTTTCCATTGTTTTGACTTGACTATGGGGGCGACTGATACCATTACCATAGTCAGTTGGTCCTCTGGGTCAGCCACAGCATGTGATCATCAGATTCAGAGACTTCCTCCCTCTCTTCAAGGTGCTGGATGATGTTAAACAGCGTTTGATAGGAGTAAGCCAGGACCCAGCACAATGCTGCAAGCTGTCGTTCTCTGGCATTGTCAGGGTCAGGGCATACGACTCTCAAACATTCTATCAGGTTTTTAGGATTTTGCACTTGTTCAGGGGTGAAGTTCAAAACTACTGGGGGAGACACCCGTGACAGGTAGCTGCCTATATCCTCCCACACACTTTGCCACCCGCCACCAGACTGTTTTGGAACAAATTCCCGGGTAAGCTTTCTAAACAATTGAGTAATCTTAGAGAGAAGAGGAAACCCATTATTCAGAATTAGAAATAGCAATACATGGGTTACACATGGATATTTAAAATACTCAAAAACTGTTGTAATTAGCCCACTGTGAAAGAAGGAGGAGGTACCATTCCTGATATTATTCATAAACTGACTTCCAGATGAGGAAAGGAAGGCAGTGTAATTCTGAATATTCTCTAAAAGATAGTTTCCATGAGACCCAAATGATAACAGTGCAGAGCCTGAATGCCAGATTAAACTCAAGGCCAGTGCTTGGCAGCACAGCGAATAAAAAAAAAAAAAGGAACACAGATTGTAGCACACTCTCAGATTGCATATAGAGGAGAAAGAAGAACATGACACAGATTACATGACACATGATCAAACAAGCCAATATTAACAGGACGCTGAACATGGTGACTAGCAAGTAAGTGTGTTAGTTGTAAGAGTTTTAATCAATTCTACTGTTACCTCAACCCTTCGAGCCCCACGTTGGGCGCCAAAAAGGACTGTGGCGGTTTTACCATGCTAGGCAGCTGAACTCCACCACAACTGCTCTCTCACTCCCGCTCCTTAGAAGAGGAGGGGAAGAAGTAAAGGAAAGAACAACTCATGTGTTGAGATAAGGATAATTTAATTAAAGGGAAAAAAAATATCATTAAGGAAAGATTATTATTAACAAATTAGCTAAAGGGAAAAAAGGGAAAGGGGAAAAGGGAGGGGGAAAGCTAAAAAACAAGACAAAACAAAACAAGTAAAGGCTGTGTGGATGTGCAGAGGAAAGAAATTATTCTCTACTTCCCACAAATGAGCGATGCTTGACCACGTCCTTGAAGCAGGGCCTCAACACATGTAGCCTGCGTTCAGGAGGAGGACAGACATTTTCACAACGAGAGCCCATCCCTCTGCTCTTTTTCCACCTTTTATTGCTGAGTGTGACATCACAATAGTATGGAACATCCCTTTGGTTGGTTTAGGTCAGCTGCCCTGGTGATGTTCCTTTCTCACATTTTTGCCCACCCCCTAGGAGGGTTAGAGAGGTCCTAATGCTGTGCCAGCACTGCTCAGCAGCAGACACAACACTGGTGTGATTCCACTGCTACAAGCTACAACTGCAGAGCACAGCACTGTATGGGCTGCAGCAGGGAAAGTTAACATCCCAGCCAGACCCAGTACACCAGGTCAAGAGGTCTTCTGTTTGTCTCTAGGAATGACAGGGACACCATGAATTTCTACCTCTGCTGCTGTCTGGGCACTGAAGTCCTTGTCTAAGTGATCTCTGTGGATGGAAATGATAAGTAATTCAGGTTTTGTGCTGATTTTTGCATAGTGCAAATGATAATGACAGGTTTTATATCAGCAGTTCACTAGCTTTTGGACCAAGAACACCAGCATGTTCTACATATGGCACTTGTTTAGGGTTTTAAAGTTGACGTGGATGCATAATGGGCTGTGCTCAGGTTGTAGGTCCTTGCAGAATTTGTGCCACTCAGTGTCTCTGAACGAATGTCCCTGTTGAGAAAGACTGGCATCAGTGCAAATCAAACAGCTGGAAAAAAAGACCCCTTTTCCTTCAAGCCTAGCTCTCAAGAGCAGCATCTATTGCAGGGGAGCAGAAGAATAACTGCAGCTTCACTTTCTGAGCTGGATTGGTGTCAGCAATGCAGCTGATTTTCAAAGGCAGCTTAGTCATGCTTTTAGAAATTCAGCTCCTTTTAGAGTACTTCAGGATGTACAGTGCAGGGACCTAAAGTAATTCCCAATCAGTGAAGTGAAAAAACAGATACCAACAAAGCACCCTGACTAATCAGAAGACCTGAGCCTGTTGGATCCCCTAGGCTGCAGTCCTGCCCTGTTGAGCCCAGCCTCAAGGTTGGGAGCCTGTGCCTGTGTTTAAGTCCGTTCCCAGGCTCTCCTCAGGTGGCTGGATCAGACGTACACATAGCTGCTTATGTGCATGTACCTAAAAGTTATGCCTTTTGAAATTTGGGTGACCGGGTGTTGGGGGATGCCTCGGGGACAGCAAGGCTGACAGCTCTGGTTTAAAGGCTATGGCCATCACAACAGCAGAGGACTGTTTGCAGTCACTGCAGAACCTGGCTGGGAGATGCTTTCTGCAGTGGGGCTAATTTATGTCAGTCATATTTAAAAACCACATCCATTGCAAAAAGTTGCACTGACCTTTATGTAAACTCACAGTCCACATTTGGATAAGGCAGTTTCTGATTGGCAATCTTGTTGCAAACGTCATGGTTTGGGGTTATTTCTGTTGCACAAGAGCACTTGTGCAATTTAAGACCAATTGTGTTATTTAATCACAAAGAGCTAATCCCTAAAGTGGTTTATATTTGTGAGGCTGTAAAAGTCAGAAGAGCTGCCAATGAAGGGTGTGAGGAGGTTTTTTTTGTGTGTTTTTTTTTTTTTTTAAGAGTTTATTTCCTTTATTTAAATAAGATGTTAGAAGAGGAGTGAAAACAGACATTTAGACAATAGACTATTATGACTTCTTTAAAAATAAGGATGACCAAAAATGTTAGAGGCATTTTAAGAGAGATGCTTTTCCAAACCCTGATGATATATTAGATATAACTTTTTGAAATTGTGATTTTTATTTATTTATTTATTTATTTATTTATTGTGAAAAGAGGTCAAAACAGAGACTGTAGGTATGCAAAGAAACGTGTATAATATGAGGTTATGGATTCAGGTAGACTAGAGCAAGAGTTACAGGCTGGAGAAAACTTTATATATCCAAGTGAAGCTGCAATCACAGCTGGAAACTATGCAGACAGTATTGTGTGTGGGACAGCTTAAAAACCTTTAAAAAAAAAAAAAAAGGCTGGTTTTTAAGAATTCTGCTTTATTGATATCAGGGGCTAAGTCTGCCTCTCTCTTGCAGATTTCTGATTGAGCCCAGTGGTGCCCAGTCACCTTCTGCATTGGTTTCAGGAACCACAAGTCTGCCAGTGAACCCTAAACTCCAAGATGCTGGTGTCTCTGAAGCAGTACACTTCTTATTCCCCAGGCCGAGTTCCATATTCCATAATGAAATTTTCAAAGAATCCTTTGTGAAGACTAAACCATGCATATTGCACAAGATGTGCAAATGTGCTATTTTGTTTTTCCCTTAGTGCTGATCTCCCTGAGTATTGGCTTTACCAGAAAGGTCCGCATGAAGCTGAAGCCTGACATGTTCTTCACAGGACATAAAAATGCCAAATGATTCCAGAGAAAGCCTCACCCACTGTGTTTCAAACTTTGAAAATGGCTCTGCTTGCCTGAAATGGCTTTTTTTTAGGTGTTGTTGATGTGCTTATATTCCTTTGTGTAAAGAATACCCATCATTTTTTGCCTTTTGCCTTATAAGTATAGACTCTCAATCTGAGAATATTCATGTAAGGTACAGAGGAGATAGAGAACTGCAGTATAAACCATGGATGTTATCAAGCAATATTCTGAAAATTCATATTACTGTCACTGAATGTTTTTTCCCGTTGGTATATCTTCTCTGCCTTCATTGTATGAATGACTCTGGCCCCCTCTAAAAACCCTGCAGAACTTTCCCCAGTGAATTAATACAATAAAATGAAGGTGATCTGCCATAAGAATAGTTACAGGAATTTATTAGATGAGTTAATGAGTTTTTCTAGCTAAAGTGAGACTTGACAGGAATTGGTAGCAATGAATGATCTCTCCTTCTTGCTAATCTGAAACAAGCCAGTGCTTTGCACATAGTACATATATTGTGCTCATGGGGCTCTGGACTCTGTGCCCAGAGAAGGCTAAAAAGCCTGCTTAGATCCCACAGATATTTCCCAAATGGAAATGGAATAATTAAAAAAAAAAAAAAGTTTTTTGTTTTGTTTTGTTTTGTTTTTTTTCCAGAAGTCCTATTTAGATGATTTTTTTAAAAACTTTCTATTCATTGCATGCTGTTCACCTCTCCTAGCAGGAGAAATAAATGATGGGAAAATAAAGGACAGAAAATATGAGAAGTGTCTAAAGAAAGAAGAAAGGAAAATTGTCTTTGGAAATACAGCATAATTTTTTAAAGTCCAAAATTCCCAGTAAAAATTATTATTATTATTATTTTTTCCACAAGAGTTGTTTTTCCACAGCAAAGGAAAAGTTGTTCTGCTAAAAAAAAAAATAAAAAAAAAAAAAAATAAAAAAAAAGACAACAAATTGTGCCATTCAGGAAGCGATCTCTGAGGCAGGCACATGTCCTGCAGGCTGGGGCGTGGAGTCCTTGTGCTCCTGCCTCCATGCTGCTGCTGCACGCTGGTCCCGTGCAGGCTGCCAGCTCCCACTGGGGACTACTATGGAGCCCAATCCCTTCATGGAGCTACAGGGGGAGGCAAATGACTGTCTGGGACTCATCCCACTTAGCAATTACTCAAAATGTCTTTGAAGCTCCTTCAGTGTCCCCTCTTTGCATAATTTGTGTGAGGGTGGAGCAGGTTTTGTTGGCTCCACTCCTTTTATCTCAGTGCCCTACACTCAAATGCTGGTGCAGCCTGATCTTTGTCCTGTTTTACACCAAACATCTATTTCCTTTTCTTCCTCTGAAGCCTCTCCCATTTGGAGCAAGAACATGATAGCGCTCACTTTCACCCTCAGCATTTTTATGGTTTTGAGATAGATGGGATTAAATAAGTTTGCTAAAAAAAGGAGGGAGTAGACAGACAGGATGGATTCATCCCCTTTTTACCTCCCGCCCTACCACAGACAATGATTGACTCAAGATTGTGAGCTCCTTTGTAAACCAATTGTGAACTAGGGACAATCTGAAGCCCTTGTGTTCAGATGCAGTTGCCAGACCTTCCCACTTAAAAACGGTGGTCTTGTGAGAAATGAGGCAAAAAACTGTGCTCTTGCTGTCTGCAGAAGCAGCCACACTGACGGCGAGAATATGGTACACTGACAAGAAAGGACTCAGACTGTGACCATTCCCCCATGCTGGCGCACCAATTTCCACACTCTCATTTCCCCGAGCTTTGCCTTTGTGTTTGGTTTATACTAGAGCACAAAGGGTGCAAAACCTACAGTTCTGCATTGGTAATGATTTTCCCTCTGTGTGTGTATGTATAAACAATCAGAAGAAGAGCTGGGTTAAAAAAAGAAAGAAAATTAGGCACCTTATCTCTTTCTAGCAACTTCAGGGCTGCCCAATGTAATAAGTGCATAGGAGCAGTTAAAATATATTCTGGTTACTGTATTGCTATGCCTTCCTTTAAAAGCTGCATACACCCAAGGACTGTTAGCACTTGTACATTTTGCTATGCCACAAGGCAGCTGCAAAAGTCCAAGTTAACCTTATCTACCCCTGTAGTGAAACATTACAGAGGTTCTGCATGAAAAAAATTATGGTCCTGGAGTCCACTCTGGTTTTTGCTCTACTTATATTAAAATCAATGGCTTTCCAGGCACCGTAAGGCAACCACCTCCTGGTAATGTGACATAAATTGCCTGAGGAAAGGAAATGCCTAATGAAGTGGAAGAAAGCTGGACTTGACAAGACACAGTGAGAAAAAGCTAGCTTCCTGTTTCATCCAGGTGTTGTAGAACCTAGGCTGTACATGGCCGTTAGTCAGCGGTCCTCCTATTTACATGAGTTTATGCCCCAAACTTGACTGTCCCTTACTACAGATTTTGAGTTATATTCTTCTCTTACTTTACCCCAGCAAGCATTTATTGCAGCATCACCAGACTTGACACTTGGATGTATTAAAAGTCCAGTAAAATTGTCTTTAAAAATGTACTTAGAATCAGATCAAAGACACAAGACAAAATGGTGGCCATAGCTTTTATGTTGTGAGCCCACCTAAACAGCACAAAGTAGAAGAAGCTGCTGAAAATTCAGCAGGATGAATGGACCAGGCAAATCTTCTGTTTGTGGTGTACAGAGCAGCACTTGTAGTTTAGAATAAGTTACGACTTGTAGAGAGGATGTGCAAGTGGCGTCACAAGCAATTAATGCTTAGAGATACTTTGTAACCAGTGAGTAAGGGTTACATTTAAGATTCAGAAGTTTGTTCAGTGCTGTCTTAACTCTGCTCCTGCTGAAGATGAAACAATGCACTGTGCTAAATATTTAGGTAAAGTAAGGAGGGAGCTAGTGTATCTTATTAGATTAGCTCTAGTAGTGTGGAGAAAAGCAGACCATTTGTCAGGCCCTCAAGGTCTACTTCTAAGACTCTGTGTTTTCAGGCTGTTCTTCTGAGGTCAGCAGGTGAGTGACATGTAACGCATCTTTATGAACATCTGTGAGACTGAAAATTTAGGCCACAATAGGCAGGGAGTATGTGTTCACACAAGGCCAACGCTGCTCTTAGCTGGTTTCTAGACTATTACCACATCAATAAAAATCTTGATTATGTAGTTAAATTGAAATGAACAGTATCTGCTTGTGCTCAGTTTAGACAGCCTTCCCTCCAGTCACATCAGACTTCTGGATGCTCAAGTCTCGTGGGGATCCAGCCCAGGGGATCCCCATGCAGTTACCTGGTTCTCTTTTAGAGTTATCTGTCCCTGCTCCTTGCAGCCAATGAATGTCCTGATACACCTGTAAATCTTCTCATCATGTTGGACTCTCTGAACAAAGTTAGCAGGAAAAAATCCAGTTCTGTCATCAATTTTTCCCTGTGGAGAAAACATATTGACAGAAGAACCTTATTAACACTTGGAGCTTTAATACAAGTTCGACATTGAAAATAACATTTTTTTTTTTTTCCTCTGGAAACAAGATAGATAGATACAAAATAATTAGCACATACCTTCCACCAGTCTTCATTGGAGTCTTCCAGAAGAGTGATCATATCCCCTGGCCTGTAATTAGAAGAGGGAAAGTGGATTATAATGACTCAATAGCTATGCTGCATCAACTTCCACAATTAGCTTCTAATAGGAAGGAGGTCCTTCCTTGGTCATTTTATCTAAGCATTTACTGCAGGTAGACTCAATGAGGCAGCAAGGTTTTCTTAAATCATACTCTGTAATGTAGGAAAAGAGTCTGTACACTGAGGCTAGATCTTTACTTGGAGACAACATCTTCTGTGAACTGGAATTTTTGTTTCCTGTTTAATAAGAAACTGTTTAAAATACAGTCTCTATTTGTTACAGGCATTGTCTTGTTCAAGACATTTCCCATTGTTGGGACACACTACTTTATCATCTGTATTTTCAAGCTGTGATTGCAGAAGGAAGGCAGCAGGAAAATAGTTCTATTTAACTGACAAAGGCAATTAGTCAGCAGGAAATGTAATTCTGCCCAGTAATGTCTTTTTGATTTTAATGGGACATATTTACCTTTATAATGCATGGTGCAGGGTTGTAATTGCTAAGTATCAGCATCCAGCTGACTAGTTCCAAAGCAGAGCTAGGAAAATAATTTGGCTGGAAATGCTAATAGTGAAATGTGCCGAGCTGATTTTTTACAGGTAGTGAACCGGTAGTTATTTGACCTCCTTCCCCCTCCCCCCCCCCCCACTGGTATCACTTCATCAATGTTATTATGTAATTATAATAGTGCTGTGTTGTAGAAAATAATTGGTAGCCCATTTGCAAATGGATTAACCTTAGAAATCTGTCTGCTTGATTGATAAGAGGTATCTCTTTGATCTTTAAAAAAATAATATTTGACCCCTAATTATTCAGCTTTCCTTGCACACTGTGCTAGGATTATTGTGTCACTGAGGTATCAGCAAAAGAGCTTGCATCACATCTGAAGTAAGTGATGAACAGAGGGTCCAATTTAATGGGCTCTCACAGAGTACACATAGAAGATATGGTCTTCTTCAGCTGGAGGTGAGGGCAGCAGTGGGCCTCTGGTCTACTTGCCCAACAGTTACCACTGCTGCTTATGAATGGAGAAACAGGCATTTAGTCTTTCCTCTAACACTGTGGGATCTGAACCAGAATGTTCTGTTTTCAAAGAAAGGTGTTAATCAATAGGGCAAGAGGGTGGGATTTTCCTCAATCCTTCCTCAGGAAGCTGTTCCACTGTGTTTGGAATAATTAAATGTTACTGCAGTGAGAAAGGAAGCTAGAGAAAAAGCATGACTTGGTACCCCTGTGGCAAAAGATTTCTTCCGTGGTAAAGGACATCCACGTCCTGCATTCCAGTCAACATTTAATATAAAATACTTAGGTTTTGAGTGAGCCCAGCTTGTCACTACAAAGCAAATAGGCTGTAATGTCACTGGTGCCCTTACACTGCAACAGGGAACATTTTCATAAAGAAGGATTTAGGGAACTCCATCCTCCAAACACCTTCCAACCTTGTGGCTACAAGAAAAAACAAAACAAAACAAAACAAAACAAAACAAAACAACATTTCAGGCTGTCAGAGAAAGAGGGCAACTGAACCTAAAGTTTTCCATGTCAGTGGTCTGAGCACTCAGATTTTACATGCAGGTCGCAAAGTTTACTTTCTGATTATTTTAGTACAGGATTAACATAGATGTATCTAATCTCCTCAGAGGATTCACAAATAGAAGCCTCAGGTGAATCTATATCACTTTTACTGCCTAGACTTAGGCTGCTAAGTGTCTGAAAAGAGGCAACCTGCTTGGTGATTACTACTGGTTGAAATGTCTCTCTGGCCTTATCCTTCTTCACAGCCCTGGACAAGCTGTCTGCTCAACATCAATTTCTCTAGATTTCAGTAGGTGCCAAGATAGGTGCTCATCACTTCAGAGTCTGAAACACAGGGGTGCATGTCTCCAGGATTTGCTCTAGGCATTGTAAAATAAAGCTATCTCTTAGAATATGCTTATTATTGGGATATCCCATTTTTCTTATGCCACAGTTTTGGAAAACCATGCTGGCTGCTCCTGCTGTTGAAAAAGAAATCACAGTTGTGTCAAATACTAATTACTGATGTCATCAGGGCTGGCACCTCTCAGCTGCAGCAGTCTGCCACCCATTGCATCCCTTCTGACATGAGCTCAGATTTCCTGAAATCTCCCCTAACTCTTCAACCTACCTCAGCTCCTTCCCCTGCTAGTTCCTGTCATTCTGTTGGACAGGATCAGTGTCCAACTGGTCCCTGACTCGGGGTCCCAGGACAGGGCAAGTCAGTCTTAACAATGCTGCTGTGCTGAACCTATCTCATGTGGGTTAACTCAACTATGTCAAATGAAAAGTCATTCAAACAACCTGAATCCTGACTGGCTCTGCAGTCACCAAACACCATTTTGGTGCTATTGGCTATTGGCAATAGCTTTAATCCATCCATTACTAATTTATGGCCATAGAACAAACAACATTGCTGTAGCCAAGTGACAGAAGTCCAAATTGTGGCTGATGTCTCAGTGGAAGAATTGTCATGCCTAAAGAAATGCTAACAAAGCAGACTGATAGAGAAGCTTGTTATTTCTGCCTTACCCATTCTTTCCAGAGCAATGAGAAGCTGCAGCTGGGAACACCAAAAAGGCTTTCTGTGAAGGAGGTGCTGACAACAGGGACATTTCTCTGGCAATTCCCTACATTCTGTGGCATGTGCATGATTATTTTCATGCAGGGGATGCCTTGAAGAGAGTTGACACATTTAAAGTCAACAGCTCTAGCAAGGTCCTGCAAAATGTGAGGAGCATGAGTCAAGCTAATTCTACCCAAAGGAAAGATGCCCTTACACTTCAGTGGGTTTTGATTAGACCTTGCAGTGCTAGCAACTGATGCAGAATTGAGGCAAGAAGTGTTAAAAATGATAATTAACAAGGTTATTTTGCAAAGCTTAGAATGCATCTTTCTGGTGAAAACACTGCCATCCAGCAGCTGGACATTTTTTTTTTTTTTTTTTTCCTCAGATATAATCTGAGGGAATTTGAGGGAAATATGAGGGAAAATTAAACAGGACTATTAAAATGTTCAGCATTAGCATGAGAGCTGGTGAGGAATTCCTAGTTGAAAACTTCTGTTTCAAAAAAAATAAGGGAACTGAAAACTGAATGCTTTCTAGCTGAAAGCCATCTTCCTCTTGAAGTGATGTAGATGTCCTTGAAACATTTTATCTGTTGTGTCCTTGCAAAAGAATTGGTCGCCAGTTTTGCTTCAATGAGAATGTGAGTGGTTTCTATGAGTGGATACCTGTATTAAAAAAATGTCTAGAACAAATGTCAGAATGAATTCTCCCTTCTTCCAAACACCCTCTCTCCCCTATCACCTCCCTAAGTCATATGTAGCCATATGAGCCTCAGTTTGCTTGGGTCAAATCAACTAATAAATATTTTGGGACTTTACCTCATCTCTAAGTCTTCATTTTCTTGTGGTACAAATTTGTACAAGGCAACATAAGTGTTCATTTGTAGCGTGTTTTTATAAAATGGTCCCTTTAAGAAAAAAGATAAAGAGAAAATATAAATATCTGTCCTTAAGAGAATTAGAAATGAGGTGTAACATGTACCAATATCTGGTGCTTATTGACGTGTAGGAAAACTCAGGAATTTGGTTGACTTTGTCACAGTGAGGAACCAGAGCCTGGTCTTCCAAGAGATGAGCCAGAATCTCATTGCTTTCACATCTTGGAGGACTGTCACCCAGAAACACTGTGAGCCACTAAGGCAGTAAATGTCTTCATGTATGTGACACAAGACTCTTTGAACACCAAAATCCAATTTCAGGCTTCCAGAGGAGAAAAGTAGAAATCTGCACAAGTTGGTCTTTTGGGCAAGCTCTTGAAAATGAGTCTGTCTTTTGCTCTCTGTTAATGTATGAATGTTGCAAGTCCAGTAGTATATTACTGGCATTATATGATGTGTCTATTATACAGTCCTCATTATGGATGAGCTAGAGCTGTACAGTGCATAGCTCCAATTAGCAGAGAGAGAAAATCACTTTCTTAAAGAGAAAGCTGTTTGCACTGAGCTTCCCATGGAGAAGATTCTCTCACCTCCTCTTCTCCACTGGAAGTCTGGAGCAAAAAAAAAGCACCTAAAACAAACCCCAGGTAATTTTTCAGATTGTGTTAGGACTGTGATTTTTATGTTACTACAGTTCTGTTGTAATGACATGACCTCCACAGTGGGTTTTTTGCATTCACAATGTCAATTTGTAATAAACAGAAGAAAGAACACAAAAGGCTCCATAATGGGTCAACCAAAGAGGCATCCAATCCAGTATACTGCTTCCAACTGTGGTCAGTGGCCCAGAAATGGTATAATTATGTGACAGTCAGATACTGACGCTTCCCCATAATAGTGCCCCAGCAGTCGTACTACAATTCCACAGCCTAAGGTAAATTCACAGCTGTCTGTAAAAATAAGCTTTACATATGTCTTCCCATTCTCATTGTACTCTCAGAAAAATTTTGCCCATACCGGGGAATGTATATTTTTTGGTTCTTCTCCGAAGTGTTCTGTGCCATTTTCAGAATATGTAAACACTGAAATAAAGCAAACACATGACATTTTAGGAATAGGTTAAGGCCTTCACCTCATCAGAACCAGCTTAGTTTTGTTAAACTCTTCCTTTCCCCCCCTTACTGTCTTTAATCCCCTGTGCTCTCCTCTGAACCTTTTTATACCCCCAATAAAACCAGGTATCCCACTAACCTTGGCTCATGGCTCGAAACAATCTCTGTCCTGAACAATTTACAATCATAATAAATAAGCCATTTTTATCAGATGAATATGCATAGGTACAGTATAGAACCTAAGTCCCCCGGTTGCATTGCTACTTAAAGCCCTGCAGCCTTTTCTTCATACTCAATGCTGCATTTTCATGTTTAGGACCAGCAGGATTTCCATTTAAAAGCAACTGCAAAACGTGATGACCATACATGAGTGATACTGAGGGAAGTTTGTAGCCAACCCTGCTTCTGGACCCTCTGTCCCTGAATGTTTGAGAGGCATTGCCCTCTCCAGTAGACTCTGCCTGGGGACACTAGATATGCTGCCTCTTCCTCTGATTTCATAGGGCTACTTGAAGTGCCTTTAAGCCGAGATGGGTTATATGAGACACAGGCTTGTATGTTTGGAAATTTGCTTCTAAAATACTAAATCAGAAACTTATGGAATAAGACCCAGAGGCAGCATCTAACAGTACCTGATACTAATAAGTTACACTGTATTCATAATTGCTTTGTGAACTGACATATGCCTGTCTTCACTTATGTCCCTGGAAACACCACAGTACAGTGGCTTTATTACATTCACTGAATCCTCCTTCACATTTGAAAAATCACTTGGCGTTTTCTGCTTCTGGATAAAGTCTATGATTTTAATAGCTGGAGTCTTTGAGCAGCTATAACCATCAGCTTCATCTCTCACCATTTACACCTGCAGGTGTTTCAAGCAGAAGCTGTATTTTGTAGTTTCTAACAACATTTTGCAAATCTCAGAAACAGTAATAAGGAGCAGGCTTATTGCTTGAGTTTATTTTCTTTTTGTTTCACTGTGATACTGCTTCATGTGTTCAGAGAAAAGAAGTGGCCAGGGAACTGATAAATGGCTGAACTTCCTTCCCCCTCTGCTCTTCCTGTTGCTCACCTTTCTGCCATGAAAATGTATTACTGTGGCTATTCTAGATTGCCAATGACCAGGTAGAGTCTTTGAAGAAGTTTTAGGAGTTAAATAGTAAGGATCCTTTAGAATAGACAGTTGTATTTAGATCTTGAAAAAAATGTAGTGGTCCTGTAAAAGGGGAAAGATAGATAAAATGGCAGACAGCATGCGTGAGAAAGACTTCATACAAAGTGACACACAAAAGCACATATACTCCTATAAAATGTAAGACAATTTTGAAGTCATAAAGTCCAAACTGTGAATGTGAAGGCTACATGTGAGCTGACACCTACAGCTTTTAACCCCCAAAATGCCTTAAGCTGTCTCCAGGTGGTCTGACTGTGGCTGACCTGGAGGCCTCACTGTGCACTTCATGAGGTCTTGTCACAGAAGGACACTGACCCTGAACACTGTCACCAGCACCAGAAGGGGAAACCTTAAGAAAAAAACAAAAACAAAAACAAAAAACACTGTGCAAAATCTTCTAGCAGAGAAGTATACAGGTACCTGGCATCTGTATAAAGGTGTATAAAGTGCTGCTGGTATAAAGGGGTGTAAAGTGCTCTGGCAGCGTTTAAATCCTACTCAAAATTCTATGCCTTTTTTATTTTTTATTTTTTAATTATTATTATTTTTTCTTTTGGTAGAGGAAAAGGAGATAGGGAAACAAATTGAACAAGTCCTGGTAAATGAGTTGAATAATCAGGAACACTTTGGACTTGCAGAAAGTCTTTCACCAGGGGAAGTGGAAGTACTGCAGCACAGCAGCATGTTCAGGGAAATTTCTGCTCAGTGACAGAAAATAAAGCCTGGTTACTAACATGTCTTGTGAGCTGTGGTGCTGATCCAGCTGGTGGGGAGGGGTCATGGACCATATCCTCATGTATGCAGAGAAGTGCCCACCAAACCTGTCTTTGCCAGGAAGAAGTCCCACGTTTCCTGAAATCCCTGTTGATAACAGGCTCATACACACCAGTTAAAGTACATTTTGGCCTGTGAGGTTTCTGTTACAGATGGCAATTCACAGTAATGAAGGAGTGTAACTGGCTTAGAGGAGGCTGAGGGACTGGAAATTAAGTATGCCATTTTACAGTTGTAAACTAGGTAGCTTTGCTATATAGTTTGTGTGCCAGGGCCTGAAAGACACCATCTTCTCTTGAAGTTACTGTCATATGTCTATAGGATTGATTACATTGCCATGCATGTGCTGAGTCCTTTCTGCTGTTTGCTGTCCCCATTGTTCCCATTAAACAAAGAGGCTCAAATGTGCATATTCCTAAAAACTTATTTCCAGCAGTCATTTTTTTTTTTTTTTTTTTTTTTTTTGGAAAGAAAAGAAGTGGAATGGACCTGATTCATCAAGGCATTAATGTGGAACCATCTGCTAAAGAGGGAGTGGACAACTGAGGAAAAAGGAGTTGTGAATCACCCTGTAGCAATATTCTGAATTTACTTTGTTAAATTTTTAATCTCTGTTTAGCTCATGGTCTCTGGATATTACGAGGAGGCACTTGAATCTGAAAGGCATACAGCTATGTAGTTCATGTCTCCACAAGACAGAAATCCATCTATTTTTGGATTTGTTTGCCCTAGCAGCAGCAGACCAAAAAAAAAAAAAAAAAAAAACAAGCAAGCAAACAAGAAAAAAAAGGATTTTGACAGTCTGAAAAGGATTTTACAATTTCCATATTTTGTGCAAATAGTGCGGGCAGTTTATTAAAAATCTACCAAGGGGAAATTTTTGGAGTGACTTATGCATAATTTATACCCTGAGCCTCTGAAGGATGGACTGTAAAAAAGCCAGTAGTGATCAAAGGAATTGTTAATGTGCTGCGGAAGTTATTTGGAGGTTTGACACGTGCTTGGATTTTAAACTAATCTCTTTGAGTAAGTTCCTTGAATCCCTCTTAGTGCATTCAATGAAGGCAGATCTTGCAGAAAAAAAAGTATCTTTGGATTTCAGAAATGAAACTCCTGCTCAACAATGAAAAGAAAAGTTATCTGGAAACTCAGACAGGGCCAAATTAATCTCAGGTGTGCAGGATTACAAAGCGTGAAACAGTATGAATTCTTTAACTTTAACCAGGTCAGGACAAGTTACACTTGAGAGATGGAAAAGCTAAATAAATTGTCAGAAGAGAAAAGATAATGTAGATGGGATGTTTACAAAATGAAAGGGGGGAAATGACTGAACACAATGAGAAGTGATGGCACCATGTGGAAAGGAAAGGAATGAGGAGGCGGTAGCATAAAGGAGGAATAAACAGCTAAAGCTGGCATTTCACCTGCATATATTGCCAGCTGCACGTAAGGATCATGGGGGTCTAACAGAAGAAACCTACGCTCGCTGTGATTTATTTTTTTAGCATACATCTCATGTGAGATACAGCCAAGTAGACTCCTTGTGCTATTAGAAAAGATTTGATAGAAGTGCTTCAAACCTGTTTGTACTTATTACTTCCCTCACCATGCACCTCACCATTCAAGAAGAGGGTCACGAACACTATCCTGCAGTGGCTGAGGTTTCATCCCTAACCCTGGTCTTAATAATCTCATCACACCAATGCTGTAAAAACATTACTGTCACACTGCAAAGCAGACAAAGGAATTGGCTACTAATATTACTGGGGCACATACTGTAGCTGTACTGAGAAACTGCAATTACAATCAGGATTCATAGTGATGGATATTTTACAGACATATGGATATTATATGATTCATTTCCTATCCCAATAAGATTATGCTATATAGAGATATGTAGACAAGTTAGACATATAGAAAAAGAAAAAAAAAAATAAGGTTTATTTTTGTTCCCCTTTACCCATGTGGAACTGAAGCTTTTAAAGTGATTACATCACTGTTCATGAATCACAGGATATAGGGAATGGACCTGAACCTTGTCCCATGTCAGGACACAACAAATTAAGAAAACCAATGGCTTGGATCTCATCTGACATTCAAAAAAAAATCCTTAAATTATTTCACCAACTACTTGTGCCACCCACCTCCCCCTTCTAAAACCAGAATACTGCTGAAACATAAACATTCTATAAAAAACCATCCAAAAGAGGTTGCACGCATGTCTAGCATAAGGCTAAACATCTGAATATGCTATCATATGCTAACATCTGAAGATGCTATCCAGGAATTGGACTTGATGATCCTTATGGGTCCCTTCCAACTTCTATGATTCTATGATCCTGGCCTGGCAGCACTCACCACTGTTGCTGCATTTCCTGCTTATGTTAAGGCTGCTGTCGGCTTCCTCAGGAACTTCTGCCAGGTCGGCTGTCTGCAAGGACAGAAGGAACAAATGAGATGGGAAAACCCCAAAAAAGCAAGTGACAAGGTGAAATAGGACCACACATGAGTCTTTGGGGAATGCAGCATTTGAGTGCTATCAGAGCAGAGCAAGCCAGCCTGATGGGATTGCAGAAGACATTGTATCTGGTGGTACACAACAAATATTCTGCTCCACAGGGAGCAGTAAAAGCCCAGAAAGAACTCCAGAACAGATTTCCAGCCTGGAGTAAAATCTTTTGAAGAGAAAAGTGAAGTGAAAGTTAAGGAAAAAATGACTATATGTTAAAAAATGTAGTTGTCTTTATATAATAGAAGGGATTTTGTGGAATTTGTAGATGATGCAGGTTTTCTAAATAGCTGTTACAGAAGAAACTGGCCATTAATTGAAACTATTGACTATCAAATTGTTAACCTTAAATATTTTTTTCAGTAAAATAACTGTACAATAAGTGTGATTTTAATTCTGTTAACATGCTTTGAAAGAAGGAGCTGGAGTGTAATGGAGTTGGTGAAGTCAGTTTTGAAATATCTGCCCTCAATTTCTTTTTATATAGTCATCTGATTGGTATAGTTAGAGACAAATTAAACCCAAATATAGAATTTGGGTTAGAATTACTGTGACTTCTGATGTGTACAATATTAACGTCAATTGCTATTAGGGGCCCATTGTTCTAGGATATAGGGAAACATGGGTTGACAAAATCCCAAGCCTTGGCTTCTCCATGCATAGCCTGAGATGAACCATGAGCTGTTCCAAACAACTCTGTCCGAATCTGACCTTACAGAGCTTCAGTTTCTGAACTCTACCCCCATGACTTCTTTTGGGTAAAACATCTTTTATAACTATACAAACAAACAAACAAACAAACCTTTACACTGAAGAGTGAGACAATGTTTCCAGTATGAAAAACTTCAAGTCCTTATATGCTCCTAAGCTATATTTATTTCTTGTTAACAGGATTTTAAGACACGTGGAATGATTTAACTTAATTATTCTATGACACTCTAGAATTACACTGTATACACAACTCTATCCAGTGATTTTTAGACCGTTGCCTGAATTTCAGGAAGAAAAGCCAAATGAGAAACATTCACTGCCTTTGTTCAGGGAGTAAAAATCAGAATTGCTTTGCAGCTTTTTATATTATGTTTTCCTTTCATTAATGCTGACAACAAAGATTTTTTTTAGAAAGTACTTTAGCAATTCAGTATATTTCCTGGTAAATTTATTTCCAGTATCAAGTACTTTCCTAGCTACTTTTCAACCCAAGTATACTGATGAATGAAGGAGTTAAGAGTAGATTTATGCCACAGGCATCCTGTGATTATCTTGTTGCCCTTGCTGTTTTCACACCCTTATATTTTACTGCTCTGTTAAGCATTGTTTTTAGACTCAACCTTTTGGACCAGGCCATGCTTATCTTGCACCTTGCACAAATGGGTCACCCCTGGATAAGAAGGCACTGCAATAGAAATGATAACAAGGAGCCAATGTAGAACATATCTAGGGATTTCTAATCACTGTGTGGGGAAGGGAAAGACTGGTTTTGTTGACACAGTAAGTACCAGCTACTTTTCAGCTCATTGCTATGGCATGTTCCTCAGTCTTCATAGACTAGCATCAAAATTGTTAATTAGCTTCATACTTTGTTGGGTACTACTGCACGTGGGATGTGCAGTGACTATCTTTTCAACATATATCTCATCTGAAACCTCAGGCATGCTTAAGGACTAACTCAGTTAAGTGTTATATGACAAAGGGTCTAATAGAAATCACAGAGGTACAAAGCTGCTTTTGAGAGGAGCTGATCCCCCAAACACTAACAAGAACTGGAATCACATTTACATCACCTCAAGTGACTTTCTGTATAAATGTGGGTTGCAGAAACACATTCTGAAGGAAGCAGTAGGTAGTAAATCTGGAGCATATGGCTACTTTCTTTTATGGGAAATGCAGAATCTGGGCTGAAAATCATAGTGGGTGCATCCACACTGCTTAGTCGTGTTAAAAATACCTTGGCTAATTCAGAACAAGACAGTATCTCTACACTGCACAGGCATGAGCTGCAATCCTGGAAGCTGTAGAGGCAAATCCCAGCTCCTGGCCTTTTAACTAGCCTTGGCAGGTGCAGCTATACTGCTCTGACCCACAGCTAGCCCTTTGATGGCTTGGACACACCTGCAAGGTGCAGTAGGCTCCCAGGTGTCACCATATTGCTAGTGTCCATGGTTTGGTCCTGAAGCAGTCCCCAGCTCCCAGGACTGGGGCATGGATGAGCTGCAAAGCCCTAGTGATGCTGTGAGCCTTACAGCTGCATTGCTGCTTCTGTTTTCAGAGGAGTAGAGCACCACAGAGTTGAGGAAGCACAGGGGAAGAATTTTAGTCCCTATGTGTTGTTAACTGCACAGACAGTTAGCATGCTCCAGTGCATTTTTACCTGGACTCTAAGGGCTCTACGTCACTGTCTGTTCTGGTTACTGGTCAGTGCCTGCTCCTCCGTGACACATAACGGCTGTGAAGCTCTGTGGCCCCATCATTTTGGATAGGATTGGGTCTGCCCCTGGCTTTTATCCTTGACTTAATCCACAGGCTTGCACTGGCAGAACATATGGTTTCACATGTCTGTTCATTCAGTTCTCTAGTGTTCTCTATTTCCTGTGTGCTGACACGTTTTATATTCTCTTTCAGCCTCAATACCCTGGAGAAATTCCCACAATGAACCTGCGTTCCTCATCCTACACCAAAACCCATCTAGTTATGATTAGCTCTCTAGGGAGAGCTGACACAGCATTCATGATTTCTATGCATGAGTAGTCATTCATAATTCAATGCTTTATTGATTTAGAAGACAATAATTACATTTGTAGAACTTCTGTTTCAAAGTAAATGAAATAATTAAAAGAAAGAACTGTAACCACAATATAACAGGTGGTAGAGTCACTTTTTTTTTTTTTTTTTTTTTAAATGAATGAAAATTACCAAGTTCCTTTTAACGCACACACAAAAGTATATGAAGGACATATCCTTCAATAACCCCCTTGCAGATTACACTTAGTTCTTGCGTAAATTTTTCTGCCTTCTTTCCCATCTGAGACAATTGCAAGTATGTTTAGAAGTCACCTATACCATCTGAAATTACAGTTCAGTCATGGGAGTGAGCATACGTTTAAGTCCTAGGAAAACATTTTACCAAACATAAATAGAATTTAGCACAAGTTTAAATTAAACATGTAAGTATTCATTCTGAGGCCTGCAGACCAACTCTCATGGTGCCTCTTTTTCTCTTTTTTTTTTTTTTTTTTTTCTGAGGTGAGTGCAGGAAAGATTGTCAGATGGCATGGGTCTAATTTTTAGACATGACAATCAGCTTCAGTTTGCAGTGAATTCAGTTGTGATTGCTTTTCGAGGGGTGAGGAGAATCTCTTGGGAAAAGAAAAGACATTACCTTACTCAAATGCTTAAGTCGTATTGCTGAACTAGGTAAGGATTTGGCACAGTCAGGACTAAGGCAACTCTCTTTTCCCATGTCCTCCTTCTCCACCCTCTTTCCATAGTCCTGAAGAAAGTGACTTTCATGACGAGGGAGAATGAATGACGAAGATTAACATTAAGGTGAAAATCTCTTTGTTGGGATATAACAAATGGAGAACACCTGCCAGCATTTGGGATTTGGAGAGACGAGCCCAACCCTGTGATGCCCCCCCTTGAGAATACAATGGAGAAGGGAGAAGGTGTACTTCTAAATCTAGGCTCTGAGGACTTCAAACCCAACACTGTCATTTGTGTGAAGGGTAAATGTCCACTACCAGCCACAGGCAGGATGTGTTCACTCTGGGATCACAGTTAAATATTTCTGTTCTGCTTTTCCACAGATATGCAAAAATAAAGAATACAATTTATTTTTCCAATCTGATAAGAGAACATTATTCACTTAATTTGTATTTTACTCTTTTTTTCTCAAGAGTCATCGAAAAGATAGTTAAAACCTGAGTTTATAAAAATAAAGTGTTTTCTTGTCTCATTTCAGGGTCTGGGAATGAGCTTTTATTTATTATTATTATTATTGTTGTTGTTGTTGTTGTTGTTATTTCAGCTTGAAATGCAAGTTTAGTGAACTCCAGTACCAGCTCCTGTGAATCAATATGTGTTGCTTCTCTACAGAGAAAATGGAACAAAGGTGTGGGATACTTACAGAATTCCTGTTGGGAGAGTCAGACCCACTGCCAGAACTGCCCTTTTTAGTTTTCTGAGCTAAGGAAGTCCCAAAGCGAAGAGTTTCATACACAGGATCAACTTTATTGCCACAGGCTGCAACAGAAGGAGCAAAACACGCATTAATCCCTGAAAGGTATTTCTGGCTGTGTTCCTGCTGCACTTGGAGAAACACCTGCTTGTACCAACATGTTGGGGTCTATGTTTAGAAATACAAGTTGAGAGACTATCCTGATAAAAAGCGCTTGAATAAGTTGGTGGAATTGGCTTTCGCTAGCATTTTTTTTGCTGCCTTTCTGCTCACATAAAGATCATCCTTCCCTCATACAGGTTCTTCGAATCCCTGTCATTCCCTCATCTCACTCCACCTGCAACCCTCCTTCACTACTCACCACTGATACTGCTTATGGCAATGTAAAGGAGACAATATACCAAGAGACTTTAACCCATGTTTCCTGCCTGTTCTGGAATCACTTGCAACATTGGCTACTTGATGGGAAAAAACATGACAGAGCATCTGGGTGGTGTGCGTGGGCCATCACCTTTATGCCATTGACCCTCATAGCACTGCTACTCCAATAACATGGATAACCAAGATGACCTGGATCTTCCTGGAGAGATGTTGATATCATATTTTGTGGGGGACAAACTGGGGTCTGGGGGCAGTCATCAGAAAGTACTCACAGTTAGGAATTTGCTCCAGGTTGCTCAGCACAGTCTAGGGGTAGCCAGAAAGGCCACCACCCCCACTGGTGTGTCTGATCATTTCTCAGTCCTGCTTTCCCTCTTAGCTAGTCCTAAAGTACTCTCCTATGGCAGAGAAATGGGTGTCTTCAATTGGCATGAATGGATCCAGATGAAACCCTTTTATACTTACTGCATTATTAGACCTCAGCCTCCTTTGTTATTCAAGGCAGTAAACACTTAGCATACAGTACCTTAGTAGCACTGTATAAAAGGAAGAAAATTTTGGCAAAGTACTGAAAAAATACATGGAATTTTGATTTTTGATGAGAAAAAAGCATACCTCATTTTTTAATGTTTCAACTATTTTTGACAAAAATGGCAGGTGTTTTTTAGAAAGAGAAACTTAAATGAAATTCACTTAATTGAGTTTTGTGTTTTTTTTTTTTTTAATAATTGAAAAAAATAAAATGCCATTTTAACAGGCTCTTATTTTTGGAATTAATCTTTTTATACTGCCAGGCTTGCTTGGCCATAGTACTTGTGGAAAGGAGTATTATTCAGAACCAACTCAGCTTCTCCATTTCAAAATTTTCCCTTTAAATTATGACAGTGAGCAAAATCTGGTCTTTTAAATACTTAGGAAAAGTGTAGAAACATTCAATAAGGAAAAAAAATAAAGTAAGAAAGGTGGGTGAGAAAGAACAGGAACCTAGCAAGTCCCTCAAGAGCCAGACCAGTGATGCAAATGCCTCTCACTGTTTTGATGTCTGTCTCTTACCTGGTTCTTTCCAGCTCAGACCTTCATCTCAATATTCTACTGTCGCCTCTCTTCTAAGTTTCTACCTTGAGATCAGGTGGTTATTATTATAAACAAGATTATTGCTAAGAGATTACGTGTAAGGGGTTTTGAGTGAAATGCACAATAAACACACCCTCTCCTCTTCCAGCTTTGTATCTTTGAAGTGGTCCTTTCCTGAGATGGCAAAAGGACATCCAGTCACTGAAAGGAGCTGGAAGGCTGCTGGGGGCAAATACCATGGCTGGAAGTCTGCCGCTGCTGTTACAGAGCACTGCCAAAGGGAAACTGAACAGAAAAGCAATCAAAACCTACCAATAGGCATCACTTCTTTGATGCAGCCAAACTGTTCATGAATGAGTAGTGGTGAGCTGTAGTACCGTCGAAATCCCTTTGGCTGGAGGGATAGAAAGCAAAAACATATGAACCATGATTGACATAGTAGAAATCGACTCAGCTCTTTGGCTAGTGGCATAACAGAGAGGATTTTTCTTCTGTGAAGTGTGGCAAGGTTGGAAATTTGCCTCCTGTAGTTGAGTCACTGCAGGGTGCAGAGATCAGGCATTTATTTGATTTTTTTCTCCTGGAAAAAGCTAATTTCCCGTATTTATGTGGAAGAAGGAGGGGCTCATTTCCAGCCTCCTCTTTTCTTTTGTCTTACACAAAAGCAGCACTAATTAAATGCAGCAGAAGTGCTGAATCATTAGATGTTCTGGAAAGCTCTATGTTCACCTCTCCCTTTCTTCTTATGTGAAGTGAATTTGCATTGATTTGCATTTGCTAAACAAGAATCTATCCTTCCCCACCCTGTCTCCAAATTTCCATGTTCTCAAGTAAAAAAGTATCGAAACCCAAGAAATATAGAGCAATTCTATGTATTTTTTTAAAGCTGGCTGCTGACTGACCACAACTTCCACTGCTTTTTTAATTTAGCAAGGTCAAAAAATTCCCCAAGTCAACACCAGATGTCCCCTAAATGTCTGTTTGTAGACAAATGCAGTATAACAACTCAAGCTATACCATTAAAGAATACCACAGTATTGTCAATAAAGGTGTCCTATATCACTCTAAAGACCATTCTTAGAAGATTAAATATTTTCTGTTAATTTTCTATCTACCATCTCAGGTTGGAAATATCTCAGGTAAAGGCTGAGTACCCAAAATGAAGGTGCTTACACCTAAGTCTTTGGAAATACCTTTCAAGGCATTAGAGATTCACAAAAGGATTTTCAGACCTCTAATCTTTGCAGGCCTTTAGAACATCTAGCCACACTGATAAGTGGAAAAGCCTCATGAGGATATGCATATTTTCTGTACCCTGTATTTAGTATACATTAAAAAAATGATACTGAACTAGTTCTTTCACTAATGAGCTGCAGTATGGATTAAGAAGGAATGAGGGAACTGATATATGTAGTTTCTTACAAGAATAAATTCCAATTTCCCAGCCTCATTTTGGCCCCAAACAAACCAAATTCAGACACCACATGAACTCGTAAAACTCCCATGACTTTGCTGGACTCTGCTATAAATTTTGCCTTTTGTTTTCTGTTTTTGTAAACTAGTGACCACAACAGTTGAGGCTGGGATCAAGCAATGTGTGAAACAATTATTGTAACTTCATATTTGGCTTGTCCCAGGCCTGCAAGAGGGTAATTCAGTTCTTCCCAGATAAACTTCCTGTACCAGGAAGACTCACACTAGGGCTATGATTATGCCTTAAATGTATCAAGATTTGCTTCAGGAGTACAAACAGTGATAGCATTCACTAAATATACTTGGAGAGAAAAGATCTTTCCAGGGAGAGGTGGGTTTTCTGGCCCTTTTGAAGCCAATGCTTGCTTTTTTTCCTCATTTAATGTATGAGGCTCTTTGTTTTTAGCTTAGATTTGCCTTAAGTGCTTTCAGTTTGCACGTTTGCAACAGAACTGAAAACGTCTGAAACAGGAATATTTGTATCCATTTTCCATATTCCAAATAGTCATTTTCCCAAGTGTTTTTTCTTTTTTCCCCAGAAGTAACCAAAATAACCATTTTCCCATAAAATGTCACCAAGTTAGGTTAGAAACATCTCAAATACAGTATCCTGCCTTTGCCAGTAATGAGAACCTGCTGCTCAGAAGGTGACCCAGGCACTAAGGCGCTGTGTCCATACAGGGCAGGTCTCCTCTCCTACTGAGAGACTGCTTCAAGCTCTGTACTGTCTCACTGTGAAATCTCCTTCAGTTTTCTTTTTTTCTTTTCTTTTCTTTTCTTTTCTTTTCTTTTCTTTTCTTTTCTTTTCTTTTTTTCTTTTTTTAAAGATGAATTATGTTTTTTCTTCAAGCCCTAACAGTGGAAAAAAACAATAAAACATAATTTGAAGGCTTATTCTTTTGTTAAACTCCGCCAAAATATTTTGACTAATACGTAGCTTTTCCTGTAGAGATTTCAACTACAGCAAGTTCAGTTTAAATCATAGGAATTAATTCTGATATGTAGCCAGTTTTGGATTATGTAATTGTATTTTCAAGTAAATGCTAGCCTGGGGGTCTGGCATACAAAGCAAGGCCCCGTGTCTACCCCCCCCCGCCACACTTGCTGCCCCCTGGGCTGCTCACTTACCAGCTTGCCCATGCAACGCTGTTGTCCAATACTGTCTGCACACTTGTGGTGGATGCTCATCTTACAAGCTTTACAGCGCAGTCCATGTTTAGCTTTTGTCCCTGTGAAATGCAATGAAATAATTTAATTAGGCAAAATCAATAGTTTCCATGCACTAAACAAATTTCCATGTATTTAATGAATGACCTGAAAGAGCTGATGGGTACGTCAGTTGTAGTAGTGTAAATACTGATGGCAAACTTTACCTTGCCTATTTTTTTGTACACATATATACATTCATTTTCTTTACATCCTCTTCGATTTAGGCATTTCTTCCCTAGGCTCTTTCTCAAGCTAGTGCTGCCTTCAGATATATATTGAATTATACTCTATTGTGTGATAGTTCTGTTAGTGATGTCTCATGAACATCGAGCAAAATTCCTTTGCTATTTCATAAGGGTTTGGCATGGGAGCTGTGCATGGCTGAGGGAGCCACCAGAGGACCATCCAGGCTCTGAAGTTGTCCTCGGGAGCCAAGCCATTAGCAGAGGGACAGGTTTCATGGGTAAGAAGTAGCTCCAGATGTGCACGAAAGGGGCTGAGACATCTTGCTTAGTGTTACCTTTCCAACCACTTAGGGGGCTGCAGCTCTTGCTTCCCCAGGCCAGTGATCAGGGACATTGAGGAATTGCTCCCTGCCCCTTGCATAGCCCTGAGCTGGGCAGCAAGGATGTCATGGACCTTTCCTTGCTCTCCTTCACTGACAGTGAAAAAATCTAGTCCCACAGTTTGGGGAGCTCCAGCAGAAATTTTGCTGTACAGAAGCAGACTTCTCCTCGTTGGGCAATAGTTGTTCTGCATTATCTTCAACATGGACCTATTCTTAAATATCAGAGCTGAATCTGTGCTTCCAGGTAGGAGCAATCACTCTTACTCATACACCTGTAAGACCTTCCGAACTATGCAGTATCAGGCTGCAGCAACTCTTCTCCTCCTGCCATGGGACTGTATAAGTAGGATGAGTAAACAGTATGTCAGTTCGTTATCATCTACTGTGAGAGTGAACAATGTAGTAAAAAAACAAACAACAACAACAACAACAAAAAAAATCAGAAATATACCAAAAAAATCTCTTGACATTTTAACCAGCCCTCATTAGTCAGCTATGATAGGAATATTAGTCACAGGAGTCAGAAGATCCCACATCTGAAAGTACTCATGTAGCTCTTGGTTATTCGAGTAGTCAGCACCATGTATACACTGCTGACTTCACTCAGTTAAATGCTGCTTCTGAAAGAAGCATTTCAGGGAAAGATGCATCAAATTGGTGCAAAAAATGAGCCTTGATAGGACTGGTGTGGCTGCACTGAGCAAGGCCCAGGCGGTTCATTTGTGTGCTGGTTATACGACAGGGAACTGGCATCTGCACTGCCTTGCTTCCAAGACCTTTGGAGAGACAAGGAGTGAATGGAACTGGGCATTTTGGGGTGCACTCTGGGGGCCCCCCATGTGCTGCCTACCTGGCCCTTCTCAGCTGAGCTGATGTATGGAGACTCACTGCTTAGGTACCTGCAGATTCCTAGCGTCACTTGTAGGGCCTTTTTTTCTAGTAAGCACAAAATTCACTGGAATATACCTCTGTTGTTTTGCTTGTTTATATGTTTGTTTGTTTTTCTGTGTGGTTGCACCTGGATTAGTGTGCTGTGAGGACTCTTTTCCATCCCTCCTGATGGTCAATGACCAACACAGACAGCTGTGAGAAACTGGGACTTCCTCCACATTGCTTTATTAGATCTACTGAATGGAACAAGAAAGGAAAATGACATCTTACTTTGCCAACAAAACAGGTATTTAGCATCAGTGTTTACACTGGGTCTAGCTCTCTTCTCAGGTTGGTCTGTAACGGTGTAACTCTTACCTGCTTTACCAAGTCATTCCTGAGATTCAGCTAAAAGGGCAGACAGTGTCACAGTCCTTTCTGCTGGCTGTGTTATGCTATTCCAGCCATTTTAATGCTAATGTTACATGGTATAACTGTGTGACCACAGAAGATACACATTTGTTGATTTAACTGAGCATCCAAATGATGTGCAAAATGAATGCAAAGTAGATATGCTACTTTCAAAATCAAACAATTTATTCAGAAGAGAAATCTGTAGGCATCTAGAAATGAGCCATGATCAGTGTAATGCAGTAAATTACAAAAGAGTAACACTTTACATTTCTATTACTGAATGCCATTTGTTACATATGGATAGGTAATAGTTGCTTTGAAGAGAGGAAATGTATTTCACACATTTGAGTCTACTTTTTTTTTTTTTTAATAAAAATGAAATTGCCTTCAACTACCAAAAGCTTCAATCATCAATTCATTGTCACTTTTAACTACTTGGTTTATTTTGGGACTAGACAGCTTGGAAGTAATTTGCATGTATCTCCTAGCCTCCCTCTGAGGGCTTAAAGAAGAGTTAATTCTGTATTTACACTTACCCATCATACCTCAAGCACTGAAAAAGGCATTTCTACAGGACACATTTTAAGTTTCCCCCAGGATAAATCTTTCTTCTCCAGTTTCTTTTCTCCATCACACTAACTCAAATCTCCTCAGAGAACCATGGCTAAGCTATTTCAAAACTGCATGCCAGAAGTTAGACAAATACATACCGGCAGTGCATCTACCCCCAAAACTCTTGAGATTCAGCACTGAGGAACAGCCACAGCTCACGCTGTGAAGAAGAACTGGTCCACATGTGGTACAGGTGTAAATAAGACCAGGGTTTGACCAATGCAGCCAGTTTTTGGGCTAACATGTTAGCAAGCTTGCTGACTTTGCAGGGGATTTATTTGGCTTTGCTGGTTTTGGAAGGCATCCCTGTAGTTTGAAATTGGGAAAAAGCAGGCCGAACATGGGTGTTGCAAGCAATTTACATAAAGCTGACTGAACTTGTTGACAGTCACATCAGTATGAAAGAGGTATTTCATGATGCCTAAAGTAGTAGCATAGGATATAGCAATGTCTAGAAACATCATTTGAAAATAAATTCCCCCAGAGAGCATGAGAAAACAAGGAATTTGGAGTGAACATACATTAAATAGTAGAAAATAAGTGGTATTAATCACTAAAAGTAAATAAATAAATAAATAAATAAATGTAATAATGATGGTAATAATAATAACAACATACTGGGGCAGACTATTTGAGGGAACTTGGGTAGTTTCACTTATCTCTCCTAGGACACCAGGGTGTGTTTGAAGTTGAAAGCCTCTCTGTGGTGGGCTTATTCCCACTGGGTTAGTCTTTCCACAAACTGAAATGTGGGGAAGGGAGAAAATGAGGAAAGAGTTCTCATTTGAGATGGCCACAACAGTTTTTGGAAGCGGTACTATTCCTGCAGAACCCGTGAAGTTTGGGACACTAAAAATGCTCTTCTCAGGGATTTCTGCTGAGCATACTGCTCTGGCAAACAGCAAGCCTGGTCATTGCTCTTTGCTTACTGCCCCCTAAATATCTGGCAGCATGACTGCAGCCTTTGATTTATTCCCAATAGCAGATATTCCTCTATGCCAACCTTAATGTGCAGCTGGAAGCTACTGGTATACCGTACTCACTGAAATGACTTTACCCATCCCAAACATGCCAGTCATTTCCATTTGTGGTGGATTAGAAATAGAAGGACTGAAGACCTAGCAATTAAGCTGAACTTTGAGTACCCTAACTACCATTTGCTTCAGTTTTCTCTCAGAGGAGGAGGAGATGAACAGCTTTGATGGACTTTTTATCATTATTTTAAATAAGTAATGATCCCTATTCCCTTCTCTGAAGAACCTTATTGTGGTTGCTTAAATTATTAAATGCTGAGCATATCAGAACAAAGGTCCTGCTCAGTCCTTTTTTATTTGCAGTCTTGAGATTATTTTTATTCAAGGCACAGTACTTCAGTGAACAGAGTGGACAGTATTTGATGAATTTATTTAATACTTCTTTTTTTACCTTCATCTGTCAGTATGTGTTCTTTTACATCATCTGCATATTTCCAAATAGAATATGATTAATAGCATCATTAGCTTTCCTGTGGTCCCACTGTTTTGCCTCTTTATGCCTTGCAATATGAACACGTTTATCAAAACTAGGATGCCATGTCTCCTATCTGAGGGACTAATAGGTAAAAGTGGAAGAGGTGTCTCTGATAAGGCACTACTTGGCCCACATGCTGGTGTTTAAGTAGTGAAAATTGCAAGTTGTTAGAACTGTGGTTTAGAATGGAAAGTACTAGACATGTTTAGTTGACTTGAAGTGCACATAAACATACCTGTCAATGTAGTCACAATATTCATATAGGAAGACAATGCTCATAGATGCATGTGCACATGTCTGGTGTCCTGTTTATTAACACATCTATTCATTTTATCATGGTCAGTAAAGTCTGCTATAGTTTTGCAAATGAAAGAGCCAAAACTGCCAAAAGAAACAGTGTTCCACTGGAAGCAGATGAGGAAAATTCATGTCAGGACACTTGAGCTCTTAAACTTACAAATTAGGTTCTGTCACAGTTGTTTTCTTCAGATACCAGTTAATGCATCCAGACACCTAATACTAGAAGGACACATTGTTTTGAGAAGCAGGTCATATTTAATAACACCTTACTAGAAATACTCTACAACTGGGTCAGCTCCCATCTGAATATCTAAACCAGTGGCTAGGTTTTACGGAACAGCCATGGAAAATTCAATCTTAAACTGTTCTGATAATATGATCCTAAATACTACCAAAAGGACATCACTTTCATAAATCTAAGCCTTTTCTGGAGGAAGTCCTAATGGGATCAGAACACCTCAATTCAGGTGAATGGAAACATTTGAAGGCAGGGAGAGATAGAGGAGATGGAAAGGGCAGAATTCAATTCCAAGGCTTCATGTCTGTCTCTCCAATGAAAGTAATTTAGTAGCTACTCTTCATTTCAGGAAAGTGACATTTATCCTAGGAATGCAAATGAGAATTACATTTGTCACATGCTTGCAAACAGAACCTTTATCATCCTCTTGGCCAGCACAGTTACGGCTGCAGTACTGTTGGATGATGCTTTTTGCCTGTTGTTTCTAGACTCTACATGAGATTAATAGCTAGTAAGTGAGAATGAGCTCTACAGTCTGAAGAAATCTGAAAGAAAATTTCAAATGTTGGTAACAACATGACATCATGCTGAGTATATAAATATAACTATATTAGGCACTTATATTAAAGTGGGGGAAAAAAAAAGAAGAAGAAAGAAGAAGAAAGGGTAAAAAGATTCAGGTTTATATCAGTAAGAGACAGAGAGAACTAAGAAGGGCAAAGACACAGGCTGGCAACTCCAGCTAGCCCAGCTGTGACCCAACCACTATATTTTGTTATTCCAGCTGAGATGACCATGCCAATCAGAAATTGTTTTGATTTAAAGCTCTCATAAATAAATACATTTAAAATTACTTATTTTCCACAGAACTTCAACTTCTGCTGTGGGAGGCTGATAAAAATAATGAGTGCCTTGCCCACTTTCTCCCTGAGCGCATTTGGAATTGTCACCGGAAAGCTGTCTCTGTGACAGAATATATGGGAAATGGAGAATTTAAAGCAAGCTGAGCCAGTACTGCAGCAGTGAGGGGTTTGGGATGTCACCTTAGAAGGAGAAAGAGAAGTCCCTGAAATGGCACCGGTGAGTCTATATCCATCTCTTAGTCTTTGTGCAATGTCCTCCCCTGCCCCCTTCTTCATTATTTTAATTAATTGTTTTTGTGTAAAAGCTCTGTCGCTGAAAGGATGGAGACTATTTCAAAAAATTCCTCTATGGCTACTTCCTTTCCCCACAGCTGGCTACCACTGGAGGCAAATGCTCACTCTCCTCCTTTGTCCTCACTCTGCCTCTGAACAAAAGAGCTGCAGGTAAAACAGAGAATGACATTTTCTCTGCAGGATACCTACCCCTTTTAATTTAAAAATCTTGATTTCCCCAAATCATTAGGTTAATAAGGATAAGCGAGGCATCATTTTGCTCATCCTTCCCTGGTCTTCATCACTTTGCCTTGGCTGATGTCAGGAATTGCCCCTTTATCTGCCCTAGACAACACCCTCTTGCTTCGTCTTCTTAAATGACATAGGGATCCCATCACTTGCCCCAGCTGACGCACAGAATCAATCTGTAGGCCAGCTGGGGAGTTCAAACCCATGCTTCCTAGACATCCTAAATGACCAGCCATTGAATGTCAATCCTGTGTGATATTGTTGGATGCAACGTTGCCAGATGTATTGACTGATACACAAATAATCTTGCATAAAATTACCAGTACCATTAGCAATTGACCCATTGCACTTTCTACTGCTAAATACAGGACCAAATGTATTATTCCAAAAAAGCAATAAGGAGAGGAAATGTTCCTAGACTGTTCACAGATAAATGGATTACAGCAGCTCTTGGCATTTCCATTTTGTCAATTCAAAAGGATCTATCTTCCTTTTTAAGGAGAAAAAGGAAAAAAAAAAAAAAAAGCTTTCCCTTTTGACTTGCCTAGTTGGTGTACACTCATTTGAACACTGGCATGAACACTCCATGCATCAATACCATACGGGTAGGATGAAGAGATCAAAGCATATAGAGAAAAGCAGGCAAAAATCTTATTTAGGCAAGTTTTCATGAGTAAAAGCAGCATGGGATTGACTTCAAAAGTTCTACATTCTTGTTAGCATTTTTTCTATAGTTAAATCTGTCAGTTCAAAACATGCTGAGTTACAGGTAGGTTAAACCTGTAGTTCTTCTGGAAGGGGAATACTATAGAGAGAGGTCCAACAGCAGGTACAATCTAGAAGAGGAACACCTCTATTTGCACCCAAGTTGCCAGGTCCGGACCTGACACCTCAACTGGTTGGAGTGAGCATCCCCTTTTCTTGAGTTCATCTTGTGCCAGTCTAAACTGAATTGGGTACTGGGATAAGCTGTGACTTTTATGTTTGTATTTTGTAGAGCAGAACTTGATTTCCAGACACAGTACCTGTCCTGTCCAATTAATAATTTTTAGATTACATGTCCCTGAGAGGTCTGGGTCTATTTGAGTGCCTACCCCATTCAGTTTCCCTGTAACAATATACAATGTTTAAATAGCACAAAAAGTTGCCTTGTATGTAGGCAGGCTACAAAACAGTGCGTAAAATTAGAACCGACTTCCTAGTGACATAGTTTTCTTTACAAATGATGTGCTGAGAAAAAAATGAGGCAGTAATAGGCAAGTTTTCCTTCAAGGGCTGTTACAGAAAAGAAAAATATCCATGCTAAAATAAAGTTCTTTCTAAATTCATGGTTTTAAATTATACATAACAGCAAGAGGAAATGCCTTTATTTCTCCTACAAATCAACTTCATAACTTCTTTACAAAGAACTTCCAATGCTGACAGCCCTTTTATACTGTGGTACAGGAGCAATGAGATTCACTTAAAAGGCAAATAGGCTTTTCCTGTCTCTTGGTCCAAAAGAGATTCTAATTTTAGATGTTTAATGATCAGAAGAGGCTGAAATTCACTGCCCTGTACTGAAAAAAATGGCTGCAAGGGTTTCTTTTGGCAATGCACTTTTCACATATTCAGCAGCTTTGCTATAAATGTCTACCCCTGAAAGGAAATATCCACCTCCATATTTCTTAAAATATTGTCTTATGTTTTTGATCATCTAAATGTTAGCTTAGATGCAGGAACACCATGATAAATAAACTAACAGCTAACTGCAGTATCGAAAGAAAAAATCTCGTCCTCTAAAACCCAAACATAATCAATGTCTCTAATATTCTTTGCTCTAAATAAACTGACACTGATATCTTAATAACAACTATTGTAGACAATCGATAGCACTCCCAGACTTCTTTGCAGATCTTTGCACTGGATTGTTTTGCTGAGAAGGAAAATAGCTCAAAGGTGATAGGCATGGACTTGTCTATGGAGGTTGATACTGAACTACACCAGAGATGATTGTACCAGCACTGAGAAGGACAAGGTGATACACAGAAATTAAACCTGGTATGGTGGCCCAAAGAAAGACTAGGTGGATGATTGGTGGCTGATCTTGGTCTTAGTAATATTAGCAAATACAGCGTGGACAGTAACTCTCATTGAGATGAAAATGATTAAAGTCAGATTTCAAACAAGGTCTCCATGTTGGCAAGCTCAGTTTATTTGTACCTCTGTTCTTACATATGTTGAAATGAAAAACTGTCCAGCTGCAACTTTTTTTCCTTCTGTTTTGAGATGCTTTGAAAATGCACATGAATATTTTAGAGCCACTTATATATGCTGAAATCTTGATTTTTCTTTGAAGGGCTTACCATTATCGAGGAGTTGAAAACAAGAAAAATAGTATGTGAACAAAGACTATGCTGCAAAATGAAGAGTGTGTCTCTAGGCTTTCTGAAAACGTGGGAAAAGAGTTATAGAATAAAAGAACAGCCTGCCCTTAGCAAAGGGATTTAATATCCTCTCTGCTCTGCTAATGGATTTTTAACATTTCTTGTTTGTTACAGAGCTCCATCATCAATGGGCTTGAAATGAGAGGCTTGAAATGAGGTGCTAGAAGATTAGGGCAATCTGACTATAAAAGGTTTAGTTAAAAACCACCACCACCAACAAAAAACTGGTATGTAAACAGCCAGGTGCTCTCTGGCCTTCTGTTCTTTCAGATTTACTGAGGGTTTTGGCTCTTCCGTGGTGCAGCATGAATACTCACTCCCTCATCAGCACAACCTCTCTCATTGTTCCTGTTCTTTGTTAGTGCAGACAGACTAGCAGCGCCTGCAACAAAGGGCCTCACATTACATGTGGCTTACCATGGCCATGATTCTCCTCCCTCCCCCTCTTTTACCCATTTCACTGTAGCTGGCAACGAAGCTGGAAAGTGGAGTGACAGAGGATAACTACACTCATCTCTGCCTACTCATCTGTTGCATGGTCAGGGTGTGGCCACAAAAACAGGCTTCTGCTCCAAAGCCATTTCTGCCCTTGGATGCACACATAGCTGGGTAAGACTTCATCAGAAGCTGCAGGTGTAGGTGACAGCAGGATGTAGTGAGATCAGAGATGACTCAGGGCACTGATGTAGGTAACTGGGGAAGGTATAACTGGTATAACCATTTTGCTGGGATCAGTTTTCAGGGAATTATTTTTACTATTAATCACAGTATGCTGCTTCTTTACAAAGTTTTACAACCATATTGTATAATGAGGTGTTTCAGTTCCTTTTCCACAGTAATTATGAAAGCAAAAAAAATAAAATGCTAGATGTGGAACAACATTCAAAGGAAACTTTTCAAACCACATGACAGTTTTCAGAAAAATGCTTCTCAAAACAAACTTAAACTGACAAATTTCAAGAAAAGGTCACCGATTTCAGTGAAATGACAGAAGTCAGGCATAAAACCACTTTTGACTATTTCTGTCATCTGCTCAGAGAAGCAATCTCAGCCTTCACTGTTACAACCTGAGACCAAATTTAGACCCTGACTCATTGCAGTGCTGACTTAAAGCACACTTACAAGTGCACGTCTATGTGGCATCAATTATTGTTTAAAATAAAAACTTCTGTCAAATGATTACATGCAAGTTTTTGCAGCTCAGCAATGTAAATGTAGTATTACCTGCCTTGGGGTCAATCTGGGAAGCAAAAAAACAAAAATGACAGCTGAAATTTTACTTGGTTCCTACGAATTAAACCGAAATTGCCAGACTGCTTTCTAAGATTTTGCCTATCCCCAGGAACAGCTTCAATGCATCACTGAAACTCTCCGGGGTTAAAAAGATTTGCATTATCTCAATTCACCCTAGATTTAAGTAGCAATAAGCCAATCCGATTCAGGTCATAACTTTTCTCATCTACATGTGCAGCTTGCATCAGCATGATAATGTCATTTGTTGTCCAAAAGCCTGATTTAAAGTATTGGTGACATAACTATGTTACCACTATCAGAGATAAGGAAAACTATAGGCATAAACAGTCTAGGTAGCTACAACTGTCTGGCCTGTACACTGACATAACCTGTAAAAAAAAAAAAAAAAAAAATCCAGTAAATTCCATCAAACAACTTTGCTTTTATCAAAATGATTTCCAGTGCAACAGGAGCTTTGTTGGTGGGTTGCCTCTGAAGACATAGGGTTTATTTGTTGGTGGTTTTCTGGGGGGGAGGGAGAGGGGGCTTGGGAGGAGGGAAGGTTGTTATGTCAGATTGCACTAGCACAGATAGATTGTACTAACAGGCAGCTGTGTCAATACATGTATTCAGATTTAGGTGATGGAGCTGTCATAAGCAAAAAATAGTTGAAATTGTGAACACTAACTGGCAGCAGATAACTGTGTATGCACATGTGTGAACGTCCAAAACAGAATTCCTGAACTCTAAAGAAGGAGCCTGCTCCTTGCAAGCGGTATGTCTGCTTGGAAATTTTGATAACACCTGGACTAAACAGAAGTGGCACATCTCAAATCCTTCAGCTAATAAAAAGACATGAGGCAGACCCCTCAATTAAGAGGTGAATCATGCTCTGTTCTTCTTTCTGCACATAGTCTACTTAGACTGGAGAAACTGTAGGCTTGGTTTCCAGAAGAGCTGGTGCTAGAAGATGGATTTCTGAAAAGAAGTGGTCTCAGAGAGAACAAGGTGAAGACTCTGGTCAGAGAGAAGATCCTGAAAGTAGGGAAATGTCTCGGAGATGAGGCAGACGTGGAGATCAGTGTTGGGGAAGGTCCATGGACCTTCCAGGGGTGCTCAAGATTACTAAGTGTAAGCAGCATCACTGCAGGAGTGAACATGGTTCTTCAGTATAACCCAGTATCCTCTCTGTGTTGGCATTTATGCTGCCTTGCCTATAAGGTCAGCATTATTTCTGATTCTTTCATTAAGCAACAGGCTCAATTTTACAGATGAGGCATTTTGAAAGAGCATCTGTGAGAGATGCACCCAAATTCCATCAAAGTCCTAAGTGCTGAATTTTCTGTTGCTCTTCAGAAAAATCTGTTTCAGCTAACGAAGAGTTTGTTGCCCTTAGAGAACACCACTAAGCAGTACAGTCTGCCAGAGCATTTCATCAGCGTGTTATGGAAAAAACCTGCTTGTCAGAGGTTGTTGCTCATCTGCTGCTCTTCAAGAGAAACCATCCTGTGTCCTCCCTTCTGGTGATATTTAAGATTTGTTGTACTCAGAGGTCATTTGTCCTGTCCAGAGATTATTAATGGAAAATGGATTTGTATGCTCAGCTGAGTTGAGGGACTAGGTTTAGAAAAACAGATCTTTGGTGTAACTTCTCCATGTTTATGAGCTATAACAAACATTACAAGACAGACAACATCTTAACACGCAGCTGTAAACAGATGTGCAGATGAACCCCTGATGATGCCAATATATTGCGCCTGCATTTAGAGAGGTAGACAAGGTGTCACTTTATGACATTACGTTGTCCCCATGTTTCAGAAAAAGAGCTGGGGCAGAACAGAGTCTGCCTGGAGAGTTTCATATGCCACAGGGACTGTAAATCCTGCTACACTTCTGAGAGTTGCAGCTTGAAAAGCAAGCTATATTAGCATTGCAAATACTCATTCCCTCATCAGTACACAACTCATTGCTGTAGTGTATAACACTACAGCAATGAAGCCAATCAGGGAAACACTGACTATGGCTTTGCAGTTCACAACTACTCAGAGATTATGCCAGCCATAACCCATTTCCACTCTTGGCTGGGAAAGTGGAAATGTTTTCAAGGGAGGAAGATGCATGCTTCCACCCCTTTTATTAAGAACAAATATTTCAAGATTTTCAAGATCATTGCTTGCATGTTTTAAATGAAACTATAATGTAACCACAATTTCCAAGTGCAGAACATGTCTTCAGAATTTTTAAGAAAAGGAAGGGAACCATGTGTGTGCAGCACCCTTCATCACATAAGATAAACTTATGTCAAAGAGGAAAAGTTACACATTCTGTATAACCTGGAAAATTAAACTTTATGCAATTTAGAGTAGATAACTACTTAACTTGCATTCATATTACAAAAGCAGAAAGAATCTGGGAGAAGTGATAAGTCTCAGCAATCAATGCTTCATAGGAGCCACAAGAATCACTGCTCTCTGAGACATCCTTCTATATTAAGGACAGCAACAAGCAATGATGGGCAGGCATTTTACTCTACATGATGGCAATGCCCTACTTGAAAAAACATTTCTGACAAGTGCCTCATTTTATGTTTTTTGCAACTTCTAGTAAGGTGGAGCTCTTAATAATTTCCCTTCTAGATGATGCTTTTCTCAGCTATATGACAATATGTCATCCACATATTGAATAGTGATACTCTGGTTGACAAAGTCTATGTAGAAAACACGTTTTTACTAAAAGGTTGGTTTCAAGGAAGATGTATCTAATTTGCTTATCTGAAAACACCTGATTTCCCACATGAGCTCAGAAAAAATACTTAGAAGGACATAAAAAAAAAAGTATTCTTCTTCATTCCTGTGTCTTTAAAAATTTAAGCTTACAATTACGTTCCTCTCTAGGGCTGATCTCAAGAGCAATGGCCAGTACCGAGCAGTCACAGGGACCTAAGATAAGCATTACTTCTGCTACATTGGTGTTTTTCAATGTAGTTTTGGGTCATAATCATCTAGGCTAACATCACTTTGAAATACTGATTGTAGATGTACTGGAAATGTTTTTGTTTTCCATCTAGTTAGGCAGCAAATGTTGGTCAACATCTCTAAGGTCTCTTTTCACTAAGCATTAACTGCAATTTCATATTAATAGCAATTTTACAAAAATTACAGTGAGCTTGAAAATTATCTAGGAACAAATGTGAAACATGCCTGATGCTGTTCAAGGACAAATTTGAATTTAAAATATATTTCCACCCTCTTTTCTCAGCTAAGCTGTTCCTGATTATCCAATTTACTGATAACATTCCTGCCTCATCTCAGAGGAGGAAGCCCTCCCAGAGTATAAACAGGCTAAATATTTCCTTTTCAATATTTGCTTTAAAGTATGTTTAACTATGTATTATCAAAGAAAAATACTTGTTTAACACATGTATAATGTCTGACCCTCTGTACCTACTTCACAAATGTGGGGCTGCACAAATAGGATATTTTTTGTCATATTTAGAAGAAATAGGAGAGGTACCCATGCAACATATCTATAGTGCATATACTGAATGCACGAGTACTTCTCTTTCCACCTTTTCATCCACACTCTTTTTATTTTTCTATACAAACTATCAATTTTTTGGAAATTTTACAGAGTCCAGATGACATTGTTTATACCTGACTAGTATATAACTAGCAGTTAACTGCATGCTGCATAAATTGATTAATGTAGCACTTAACTTCCCATTTCCAGTAGGCTTTTGTTTAGCTCTCGTTAGAAGATCTATTCTTAAGGAGAATTATTAACTCAGGAAAGAAATCTTAGGAGAAGCTTGGTTCAGTATCAAGCTAGTAGATATGTTAAGATCATTATTTTGCATTTTTTTGCAAGTGTGTGTTAAAAAAACAACCAAAACAACACAATGTTTTTTTTTTAAACTCTTGCACAGCAGGTCAGAGGGCATTGAAATAATCCTCACTTGATCAGTGATGCTCAAAAGTACTAGAGGATTTAGGTGCCCAGATCCATTCTGAGTCAACTGAAGTGAGAAGCTAATTCTCCTAAATCCAGGACTAGCTTTACTGGAGGGGAGGAGAAGAGACAATAACTTTAGGCCATTTAAATAACATAGGGGTTGACACCTGGTAGCAGTCATTGACAAGGTTACACAACTACTCCTTTCCCTCACAATCAAAAGGGGCTGGATCCAGATTTTTTTGAAACCCTCTTTCCATGGGGAAACCTGTTGCCCACTTGCATTAATAATAAACAATAATCATAGACACAATACTATACCATATCACCTATCATCTGCAAAATGGATCTTGGAAGGCTCAACTGTGACTGCACAAGCCCATTGGAGAGGTGGTCACAAAGCTTCATCCACAAGCTGCTCCAGAGGCATCTCCTCCTCATTGGCAGCTCTTCACCCTTCTCCATAGGGGACAACTCCTGTGTTGTGGTGGCAACGTGCATCTATCTTCCTGAGCTCATCTGGGCTGGCAGATGTCAGAGGGACTGGGAGGAGGGGAGGGCAGAATGAACACTGAATGAATAACATTTTTTCCTTTAGCCTGCAAGAAAGCTTTCAGAAAATAAATTTACCTTTAAAAAAAAGTTCTGGGGGAGCTTTCCAAACTACCATTGCTTGAAAATGCAGTTTCATTTTGTTTAGATGTCAAGCAGTGGTGATCAACCTGTGACTGTTTATAGCATCCTTGTCTACCTGCATAAAGCTGCATAAAGGCAGGCTTGGATCTAACCAGAGTATCTACTTGAAGCAGTGAGTCAGCAAGCTTAAAACAAAATGTCAAGAATACTCTTTATGAATGAGCTGATCAGACTGGAGGCAGAAAGCTCTGACTGACAGTTTCTGTGAAATTCTGCTATATTTAATAATAATAATAAAAAACACAACACATAAATTAAGGTTAGATAAACACTTTCTCAAACTATGAAGTTTTTCCATCACTTACTAGTTGCAGTTACTGATAGACTGGAAGAAGAGGTGCAGATGTAGCGACAAAAAAATTGGGGACCATAACTGCAAACTAGAACACTAGAACTCTTCATTTTTTATTTTTATTTTTTTTTTTTTTTAATCTCTTGCATTTGAAAAGCTGGTGTCACTTTATCAGTGCTGAGCCCAGCTTTATGGAGGTAGTTGCATTACCACCTTGAGGGGAGAAGATAGTTGAAAGTTCCAAAAGCCACAGCAGCACAGTAGATTAAAGAAACACAGACTGTTTTTAAAAGGTGTGGCTAGAAGGAATTATTCATGGCACTTGGATGGCTGGCTGGAGTTCCAAAAACACTGGCTAAACCAGAACAGACGGTGGTAGGAGTGAATCAGTACTGAAGAGACAGCACAATTTCTCTGTTTAAGTGCACTAAGTGTACTATTAGTAGACTAAAGTAAGCTGTGCTAGTTTTTTGGAGTTATAATTAATTTTATCTGTTTGTTTTTTAAAGGTTTCTCTGTCTGCAACTGAGCTAGTTCCGTGAGAGAGGAGGTACTGAACAATTTACCTGCAAAAGGACTCCAAAGGCCTGGAGAACCTGCATCCAAACCAGAAACACGATTGCCCTGAGACCAACTATAAATGCATATATCTCAGGTACCTAGGCCACAGGCTTGACTGTCCTGTTGAAGTTTCAGATTAAATTCAACCTTATGTTGTCTGCAGATTGTGGGCAATCACGGCAACACACAAACACACCTTTTTTTGAAAGGTGAACAGATACCTGTCCAAAAAACATTGCCCATACGTAAAGATTTAATGAAAACACATTTTGTCCCTGAATTTGTAATCTTGCTGTTGCTGGTAGAATAAATATTACAAAATATCTGAGGGCAGCATGGCAGTATTACAATCCAAAAGGACGTGTTTTTAATTATTGTTGGACGTTGCAGACCACAGTTTTGTTTTGGTCATTCTGAATGCTTGCGACCATTTACCATGTCTTTCCAGGCAAAGATACCCCTGCATGTATTCCAGTAAAGCAGGTAGTTGGTCAAAATGATGTGTCAGAGTTGACGTCAAGCATGCAATTAAAAATGCTAGGTACACCTCAGAAACACAAAGAAACATAGAGTAATATTATAAATGAATACCTATTCCCTTAAAACACAGTTTAAAAAGATCAACTTTCAAGTCAGCTATTTTTGAAAGCAAAGTAAAACTTACTTTTTTCTTGCTACACTACTTGTATTTCACTTAGATGGAAGTACATTAATTGCATGTAATATGCTTGGAATGTGTGGGAATTTTTTTTCCATATGAGTCAGCACAGGAAATGAACTGCAAATGAGTAAAATGTTGAGAAGTCTACAGACGGAGATTTTTTTAAAATATACAATGTTTTTCAAGAGTAGAGTATTGACATCATGTTTTCTTACAGAGCAGAGTACCACAGACATGACTGATGACACACCAGAGACTGAAGAAGAGCAAGAACTTCCTTCTGATCAGCATAGTTAAAGCCTGAAATCTGATGCAACATTAATTTAACAGTCTTTCTCCTTGCTAGTGCCAGAGAGCTTTGCCTCCCTGTATTGGACATTGCCAAAGCTTACCACATTCTTGCTAAACACAGAATATTGTAGATAACACCAAGCCAAAACATCTCTGAGTTTCCTTCATTTTCTTTTTGGTAATATAAAATAAACAAACCAGCATCTTCTAAATGATGATTGAACAATACATTACCTTAGATACTTTGGTTTTCAACGTTTTCCCTTGTTGGGCTTAGATATTAAAATAGTAAGAGCAAGAACAGCAAATTAAACAGTTTCTAAGAGTTGCACTATGAGAGAATGTTCATGAGTAGGAAAATATGTAACCCATCATGCAGCTGAATCCCCACTCCTAAACCAAAGAGCACCTGGAGCTCGCAGTGGCAGAAGAGGGTGAATTCAGAGTGGCAAAAGAGTGAGTGGCAGAACAGATTACAGAGCCCTGCTCCAACACACTATTGATTTGCTCTGAATTTATGTGAAGTATTACTGTTGACTTCAGTATTAAAAGTGAGGATTTTATCATGGTATTTGATGCTGCACAAAGGCCCCATTAACTTCAAATGGATGTTCTGTGCACTTTACAGAGCTGCCTTGTATCTGAAGTAGTCTCCCATATTTCATTAGGCAGAAAATTACTGCTTCTATGCCAAATTTTCCTTCTGTTTACAGAGATGGAGATTTAGCCCCAGTCTAGTACAGTTAGTAGGAACACAGTGACTCCCGTCTTTAATGTGAGGTATAAATACACTATTAATATTGCTTTTTCTTCATTGAAAGTAAACCAATAGACAAGAGTTCCTTTTGAATATGTTGCTATACACTCTGGGATGCATGAAAAGCTTTTGAATGAGTAAGTATGCATTATAGTCATACTCGTAAACATATTTCTCTGAACGCTGAAACCAATTATATGCATTTGGCTTTTATCTTATAACTGTACTTCTGTCAAATGAACAAACAGGTGCACGTGCTGCATCCCAAAGGCAAAATTTGGCTCATGGTGCCTAACAATCAAGGAGAGAGGATGTGCATATTTTTTGTAGGGAGATAATATTTCATGCTCCTTTGCTTTAATTTTGCTGTCACTGAAAAGAGCAACACAGTGATCCTGCTGCCTCCACTCCCAGTGTCCTGTTCACGTTGAAGCTGCAGACAGGCTCTGCCAGGCCAGAGACCGAAGTGCGTACTGCACGCTTGTGCTATGCACAGTTCATCATGCTGCCCTGTACCAAACAGAGCTGCTCATTTCATAGATTGGAGAGCCATTTAAGGTGAACCTGGAATCATTCTTGGTGGTAAAATTGAAACCATCTAAAGTCAAGCTGGGATTTTCCTGGACTCTTTCCCCCAGTCTTCAAAACATGTATCTAGCCTTTGCCTTTATTCTCATCAATAAGGAATTTAGAGCCATAGACTCATTACTCTCAACTGTCACTGCCCATAAAAATGCAAATAAAGGGAACAAACAGGCTCCAAGTTGAAAGCATAAATTCAGAGCCCCTGCACAGATTTTATTTATTTTTTTGTCAGTCTGCCTTGGGAGCAGGCTTGACATGATTTCCTGAAAAGCTGCCTGCTTTGCTTCACCATCCCCATGACCAACGGTTGCACAATCTACATAGATTAATTGAGCTACAAACAGTAACACCCAGATCTCCCATGCTGCTTAAAATACCATACAGTGAAAACATGCTCTGTGGTAAGGCTCAAAGACAGAGGATCATGTTAATAGAGTAGACTTTTGTCTACGAGAATAAGGGCACCCAGACTAGTGCACTGTAATGTAAAATTCTTAACAACTTTTCTGCTCTGCTATACCTCCAGCTGAAGATGTGCTGGAGGAGGTCAGAGCAATTTGCCTGACTCAGCCTGCCACCAGACAAAAATAGGTCGCATTAGCTTCTTCAGCAATTATGAAAGGTTTATTTTTCTAATTAAGAGGCTATGATACAGAATAGAAAAGGGAAGCCTTCAGAGGATATAAAAGAAAAGGAAAAATTCAGAAGGCAGGTGGGGTTAAAGCTGATATTTTGAAGCTTATAGTCATACTTCAGGACTTTCCTATCCCAGGCAGGATGCAGCCAAGCAAGGGAGAAGGGCATGGGTGTTTATGAACTGGAGTTGCTCTCTGCAAAGTTTGCTGCCAGTAATAATCTGTCTTGAGCAGCAGTGTTTTGGAATAGTATTGCTGACTCGTACACATTTGTGATCATACTAGTCTCCATACAACTTTTATGAGAAGCTGCCAGAAATGAGCACTTATATTTGCAGTATACATTTGTGAAACTGAGCTACAATAGAACATCCATTCACATTACAAAATGAGACAAGTTCTGGGCTTCCATACAACAAGTTATTTCATCTGCCTATCTTCCAGACTTCCTTTCAACCTCTGGACTACAAAATTCTCTAATACTTTTCTCCTTCCCTCTTTGACTTGTTCTACCCCTTAAAGTACAAGAAACCTTAAGAGGCTTGGAAAATAAGACCATGTATATGGAATCAAAATTCCTCTATTTCTCTGGATTCAGTAGAGTTGTGGTACAGAGAGGATGAAATCAAGACTCATGCATTTAATCCTGTAATTTTCAGAAGCAGCATTGTCTTGCATTGGATTTAACATTCTGCAGACAGCTACCTTTTCCAAAGAATAATAGCAGCTCACACAAGTGTGTATGTGTGCACGGGGAGATGACACGAGCACTCTCATGTGGAAAAGAATGCCCCAATCTTTGAGAAAGTTCAAGCAATCCTATCAGCATCTGTCAAGAACTTACCATACTTTTATATGAAAGGCAGTGACTTCCACACCAAGGGACAGCTTCTTACAGTAAGCTAGAAAAATTACAGGCAATAGTTTGTACTCAAAGATTTGTACTACCTCTACATGAAACTAAACCAGTGTTTCAAGTGTTTCACTCCATTTACTGCCTAAAAACATTGAAATTCTATCACTCTTACACAGGTACACTGCCACTGAATTTATTTCTATCTACTGTGCTGGGACAACTAGATGATAAACAGCAAGAAGACCAAATCATGTGCATACCAAGCTAGCCACAGAGATGTGCATTTGTAGGACCACACTTCTGAATAGCAGCTCCTGCAGCTTCCCATAGTGGTCACCATGCACATTCTACACCTCTATCCACTTGTCACCACTTCTTTCTTGACCTCTTCCTGTATAGTTCCATTGGCAGTTTCAGAGAAGAGAAAGGGAGAACGTTTAAAGGTACAGAGTTAGTATGAGGCTTTTTGAGTAGCAGGGACAGGTAGAAGAGAGTCTTAAATCAACAATCTCAAGGAATTCTGCAGCGTGAATTCAACTGTTATTTATCTATTGACCTGGTCTGCTAAAACATGTGTCCTAGAGAGCCAACTCATACACACAAGTAGCTTGGAGCCCACCACGCAGCAGATGATTCTGTCACCACAGTAAATGGGAACTGGGGGCACTGCAGGGCTGGGGACAGTCCCAAAGAGCAAGAGAGTTATAATTACTGCTGTAGAAAAGAGTAAGGATGTTGGACACAAATTTGCAAGATCAGTTTCTGCTGTTTCTAGTATAAAGTGCAACAAGGCTTGGTCTTACTGCTCAGTGGAACCTAGATGAGCATAGAATTTAACTGTAGCAGAAACCCTCACCTGTTATTTATGATGAGTGTATATGACACCAAGAGAAGAGAACTGTGAGTGAATATAGAGTTTGTATTAGTTTAGAGCAGATGTGACATGAACACTGATTCTTTTTGTGTGAGTACTCTCAACTAGACATCTGAGCTCACACATTCTGGAAAGGTCACCTTGCATGTTCTAACATGGGTGCCCACACAGAGTTAAAAATTGTTTCTTACCAACAATCATGTGGTTGCAGGCATCACAGAAGGTGGGTTTTTTGAAGATGTGCTCTTGGAAGATGTGAGCCTTGTTTTCTGGCAGCTGCTGGGCTCTGGTGGGGGAGGATGCCTGGCTCTCTGAGCTGGGGAGCTGCCCCGTGCTCGTGCTCACCTCAGGCATCAAGTCCACTTGCAGTTTCACATCACTGTTAGTCCTCTGGAAGAAATTGTCTGCACTTTTACTCCGCAAGCTTTTGGTTTTGAAGGAGAGTGACCGTTTCAGCTTCTGCAGCTGCAACAAATAACCAAACTACAATTAGTGTCTCTTCCTCTTCAAAAGCAAGGCAAGGCTCTTGGTTCTGGTGTGTGCTACTGCTAAGTGAACCCACCTATAGCACCTAGGAGCCATCAGCAAACCTTGATCCACCTGAATAATAAAACTGACTCTAGAGTTTAACTAGACATTTCAAAGCAAGGCAAATAGATTCCTACTAGGAAATAACCCACTCTACATATGCTTTCTGATAGATAATAAATGCTTCTATTTGTTTTTTCTTTCAGGTATAACTGCAAAGAAATACTGCAGAGAATTGTGCACATAGTCATTTGAAGAATATATCTTTTGTATTCAAGCATGAGAGAAATTAGATCATTGCATGGTCCTTCAGCAGTCTGCAAAGCCATTTCAAGGACAGATGTTATATGACATTACAAGAAGAATGATTTCAGTAAATAAATTTGATGTGGTTAAATATCTTGAATTTGACAGAAACAGAGACTACATGCAGTTTTGACTGAGATTTTTTTATTATTATTATTGATAATTTTCTAAGGAAAAAAGTCCAAGGAGCAGTAGCTATATAGTTAACTAGTCACCTAGTAGTTAATACATTAGTTAATACTAGTTAATAGAGATATTCACATATTTTCTTGTATATTGCATTGTGTATTCCTTGTCAGAATATTACGAATCACAATAGGGCATCATTAACTCAAATTTATATTACGATTCTTTAACCATAAACTGTCTTGTACCTTATCAGAGCACCTCTTATCCTTACCCCAGAAAAGCTTTATACAAAACTGAAATGGGCACTAGGTGAGCCACAGAAGCTATCAGCACATCTAATAGACAAGTCTGCAGTTTTATCAACTCTGATAGCCCACAAATAGAGTCTGGGTAAAAGAAAAACAGTCTGGGAAAGCCAGCTTTGCATCTACTTCATATTTGTTATCTCTGAAGTGTAATATCTCCATCTCACCTTTTACCTCAGCATTATTTCAACCATCACAAAATCATTTCAATCACTGCTGCAGCTCTCTGGGCAAATGTGATGTAACAACTGAAATTTTCCATGCCGCACAGGCTGTCTGTGGTAAACCAGCATGAATGGTTTATATTAGAAACTGTTCATGCTAGAAACAATGATGATCAGGAATCATAATTCACACTAATATAAAGGGAAGGAGTTCATGTACTTTCCCAAAAAAACATGGCACTGGTCTGTCACACTGACAATGCCTCAGAGCACTTGCTCTTCTCCGTTACTGTTTCTGATCTATCTATTTTCTTTGTGAATCAGTCAAAACCATGCCATGGGACAGGAGCCTCCAGGCACCCTGTGGAAAAGCCCCTCTCCCACCTTCACATGCAGGCAGCTCACTCTTGGAGCAGGGAAATGCTGCAGCTCTCTTTCGGTGTTGTACAACACCAAAATAACCTAAGTCCAATAAGTGGGCAAAGGGATATCATTGCCTCTGGTTAACAGTGTTTGTGGTTGCTGCACAGAGGATTTTGCAGCACGCTGCTGGAGAAAGCTTCTGCTCCCTGAACTGTTTCCCTACTTTGGGAAGCTGGGAGGGATCAGAGCCAGGGGCCTGTCCCATGTCCCTTGCAGCCACAGCTCTCTCTGCACTCACAGGAGAAGCCTTACATCCAAAGGAATGAAATACCCACCTGTTTGCCAGAAAGGACCAGCCAGTGGGGAAATGTGTAAATAAGAGCAATTAAGTCATTAAATGCCAACTGTGAGGCAAGAGCAGTTTCTGGTTTCTGAAGCGCTTTCAGCTGAAGGCTAAGTTATGGACTTGCTGAGCCCCAAACCACCTTACAGCAGCACCAACGAAATGTGACATCCTCCCTCGCCTGCTTTGATGTTAAGTCAATGGCACCCAAAATCACTGAGGTTATTAAGCATCAAAATTACTTTATGTCCCCAGTGATGACCAGAGACTCAGTAATAATTTGTCCCTTGCTCTTGAAATGCTTCCCACTGAAGTAAGACCTAATTAGTGCAGCAAAACACAGAGAATTACAACATCACAAGGTGACTGAAATGGCATTCATTATTGATTTGCCATCCATTTCTACAGTGTCACATGAAGTTAATTAAATTTCAAAACACTGCTTCTGCCACAGAAAGAAGATTAAGCTGTGCAATACAGTATGTTTTATCATGAAACAAGTGTCTTGCTAGCTCAGCAATGAAGAATGTTTTAAGGAGCTCAGCATTTTCTACCTTTATTACATTCTCCTGTGCAAAATCATTTCCAGTCTAGGGATGTACCAGCACCCTTTCCTCACCTAGGCAGAAAAGTCAGTAGTTTTCCAAAGAGTACAGCACTCAGGCCATGCATGTCCACATGTGCACTCAGGTGAGCGTGCAGTAGTGCATATTCCATGCATCTACAGCCACAATGTTCAGAGCAAAACACAGATATTCAAGAACAAGTTGACCCAGTTACATCTATAAACCTAGCAAACATCTCTTCACAAGCTAATAACCCTGAGATCTCTTGAGCTCTGTCCTGTGCTAAAGTTGTTAAATTGTTTTCCAGACCAGGTGGGCATCCTTGTTGCTACCCAAATGAAGATCCTCATTTTGCAGTTTGCTATGGACTGGGCCCACTCCTTAACTAGAAGATTTTAAATGTTAGCATAGGCATATAATTTGCCTGATTTTGATCTGACATAAACTGATTTAAAGTACTTGTGATGCCACTCCTAATAGAGATGCTCACCTTAGGCAGGAATCAGCTCTATCAGTAGAGAGAGGTAAGAATGCAAATTTGAGTATTATTAATTTATTTCTGCAGAATTAATGAGTCCAAAGTTAAATCATAGAATGAAACACTGCTGAACTTTGGAAAAAGGTGAGACTAGGGTTGCTCCGCAATTGACAGTACTTCAACACTTCAGTGAAAAACTCATATATTGGGACTGAACAAAATCCTAAACCAATCATGAAAAGGCTTTAAGAAACACATCTGAGAATGCTCCTGGGCCTTTCATATTTTCTCCTTTGCAAGGAAGAGGAGAAGCTTACAAATTATCTTTCATTTCAATAAATAAATAAAATCAAAATAAAATTCCCACAAGCACAAGAGCTTTTCTAGAATTGTGATAGCATCACAATACTTCACAATACTGACATTTCAGAAACCTGAACCCTTGCTATAAAATTCAGGATGTTCTGGTTGCTTTAAATTAGACAGGGAAAAAAGTTTGTCTCTAGACAAATGCATTTCATCAGTCACATGACTGAATGTACTGAGCCTACAGGCAAGGAAAAGATAAGTGAAATACCTAAACACTGAGCTTGGTTAACCTTTTCTTCAGTAACATCTAGCACAATCTCCATCTTCTTCAGAATTACTGAATGCTCATGCTTCAAGGGATTGGGAAGCTCTGATGAACCACAGCTTATCAACACCTCCTCTGTTTCCTAATTTCCCTATACTCTTTAGCTGCTATAACCAGAATACAGCAGGCAGTGAGAGGACAGCTACTGAAATTAATTCCTAGAGTTAACAGCTGCCACTGATATTGATTTGAATGGGAATTGTACCTGCCCTCACTAAGACTTTATTTTAGTCAGACACTGAAAATATACAACTCTTTTCTACAATTTTGTTTTAAGAATTTCCTGTGGAAGTTAGGAAGATATCGGTGATTTGAACTGTTTTATAACCACTAGCTTTGCAATTAGAAAAGATAAACATATATCCAGTCATCCATCCTGCAAATATTAAGTTATTCAGGCTCCTGACTGCTTCCCTGATATCTACAAACGTTTTTTCCCCTGCCTCTCTGGCTCTGTCTACAGTAGCACACATTGTGGCTCAGTAAGTGCAGATCTGCAGAATGAAATGGGTGCTGAGGACCCAGCATACATACTGCATACATTCCAGGGCACAGAGTACTCTGAACCAGCCTAGCCCAGCAGCCCTGGTATGCAATTGCTGCACACCTAGAGCACGAGCAGGATGTAACCCCGAGAGATGCAGCCTGTGCTCAGCAAGGCTGTGCCACAAGGACCAAAGTGGGGTGATCAGCAAATGGGAGGTTTGCTTTAAAACTGCACTCCCAAATCAAACTAAAATGCTAAGATATGTGCCCTAGCTGCCATCACTGTTTCTCTAGCACAACTTCTCCATCACACCTCTTACCATTCAAAGCTCAGAGAAAGCTCCCCTATCCCTCCACATGAACGCTTCATTCCCCTTTCTGAAGCTCTCTGTTTAGTGATCTCAGAGTGAACAACAGTTAACTGAGAAGACAAGCTGTTCTATTATATTGTGTTTGCTTGGACCATCACCTTTGGCATTCAGAGCAACTCTTATGGAGTCTGCTTAAGTCAGCTTAGTTCTCAATACGCTTAGTCTTGCTCCCTTCTCAGCCATGGCTTACTATCCTTGGCAGCGTCAGAGGCTTCTGTGTGGCACAGGGCCAACAACAAGACTGTTTTTATACATTTCTGCACTTAACTACCTTTCACAAGAAAACAGCAGATGAAATAGGCTCATCAACTGTCCTTTACTGACAGACCATTATAACTAAACTCTCACTTTAAGACATCAGCTGTGCTACTGTTCTACCAAAAAATAAATAAATATGACAATATTGCTTGCTCTTTTCTATCCCTTTTTTTACACTAGCATTATCAATATCATTAAATGGATTACAAGTAATGCAGGGCATTAACAGAACTGGAATGAGCCATCAAGCAAGTTTGATTCCTGCAGTTCTTATAAAACATACCTATTTTATTAGCTATACAGACTAAAAGTGCTCTGTCAGTGGTTTTCACTCATAACTGTGAGATAAACATCCACCTTCTATTAGGAATCATTTCTACTTTATTTCAGTTTCTTAGAGTAACTTTTCAAATTATTTGATACTCATGTTGTTATAAAACACAGACTTCAACATGCAGGGTTGTTGTGTAGATTCACTAGAGGTCATATCAGATATACAAGATATTTACCAAAAGGAACTCAAACCAAAACCCTTTCAAAAAAGGGAAAGAGCAACAGTGTTGACAAATGGAATCTATTCTACCAAGTACAGTCCATTTTCTGGCTCAAGGACCATTCAATTTGTACTACCAACCCCTTGAACATACTTCAGATGTTAACTAGATTTATTGAAGGGCTGGATGTTATCAGCATGTCAGCTAGCCTGGCAGCACTGTTGGGCTTCAGCTAGCTACACTGATTAAGAGCAAACAAAGAACATGCTCAAAAAAAAGTGCTTACTGTTGTGGGCATGGAGGTTGGTTATTTTCTTGTTAAAACCAGGGGACACAAAAATAAGGGATTTTTGAGCACAGGTGAGGGTGGTAGGTTTTATTTATTTTTCTTTTCTCTCTCTTTTTTTCCTACTTTGGATTTAAAATGCACTGCTTTGGCATTTTAATGAGCAAAAATAAGATTATGACATCCCCAACAAGTATGCAATTTCATAAATATTACGTGTGTTTGCTGATGAGAGAAGTAACATGTCTTGTAGTATTAACAAAATAAAATGATATCTCAAACACTTAAGGGTTTAGTATTGTTTACTGGCAAAGTGTCCATGATAAAATCTGTAGGAAAAGCCGATCTTTTCTACCTTCTGCTTTCTAAATGAGAAATAGAACAAATACAATGATAGTACAAACTGAGATGGCTAAACTGACTTCAATTGCTGTTTATTTATACATTCTGAGAATCTAGCTCTATCGTGTATTTGTGTCTGCCCTAGCCAGCTTTCCTGGAAGCTGTATCTTTTTAATCCACTACAGACAAAGTGGGAATGTTTGTTACTGCAGAATCTGCTACATATTATATTTGTGTATTTTCCCAAACAGATTGCATAGCTGGCATTGGAACAAATATGTTTGTTATTGCTGTAAAAAAATAAATAAATCTGTCTACTTGAATAGTGTATCAGACTAGTCAAGGGGGAGACCTTTTCCATAATACCTAACAATAATGTTATTGATTTATTGCGTACCTCCAGCTACTCTGGTTGGCTCTTGCTGCTCTGACTATTTTCCTTATATTACCCTCCATGCCCTCCACTGTTTCTGAAACCTACCTAGTGATCCTCAAACCCATTTAGGGTGTAAGCCTTTCCAAGCAGGGCTCTTTCTGTGATTTTGTTTCACATGTAGAGTCCTAACTACAATGAAACACTCTGATTGGCACATCAGAGCATAGAAGCAAAAATCCCTGAACAAGCCTCAGGGTTTCAAAGCACGAAATCTGAAGAGATGCTCAGTTGTCACCTCTCCCACAAATGTCACTGTGAATCACGTTATCATCCCTCTACTGATGTAGTACATCCTTGGCAGCTGTGTGTTTGCATATCTAATTGCAGACCTCTAAATTATCAAGAGGCACGGTCTGCACATGTAGCCAAAGTGTGTTTGCTTAGCAGATTTGTCCATTCTGTTCAACTCTCTTGTCTGGTTTAAACCAAGCTGAAAACTCTTTCTAGTTCTCAACAATTCCTCCTGCTGTTGGTCTGAAAACTTACATTTTGGGGTACATCTTCTAATATTGCAAGGAGTCAGAACTAGCAAATACGTGAAACAAATGTGAAATACAATGTCTGAAAAATATGAAAAAGTCTGCCTTGCACTCCAAATTCCTTTATTTAGGCTCAAAATTCAGCATAAGGAGTGACAGGACAAAGTACTGAAGTCCAGGGAGTGGCAGGTTTGAGGGGTTATTTGAAGCATAATTTATATAGCAATTGCCATTTCAAGGAAATCCTTTTTTGTTTCCATTATGTTCAGAATAGTCTACTTAGTCTTGAGGTATAAAAAGATTAAACTCTGTGTTAGATATTCTGCAATTGTGACTTACCCTGAGTTTGTATTAACTTCACTGCCAAATATATTTTCATATTAGCTTCAAAAGACTCACTGTCATTTAAACATTTTAAAACAGCTTGTAAAAAGGAGGCAACATATGCAAAATAAATATAACAATATTTGTAGGCATGTGAAAACCAGAACATTTTTTAAACAAAAACTAAGCAAATTATTCTCTCCCCAAAACAGCCAAAGGCTCTCTCCCTTCTATTTCTTCTCCTGCCTCACCTAGCAAAGAAGAGCTGCTCTTCTCCGGACCAGAGTGAATGACTGTAAATCCTGATTTAAATTCAGAATTATATTTCCTTTTACCCCAAACAGCCATTCTAACATAGGTGGCACCAGCTGCAAGAGATCTCTTATAATACAGGTTATGAAAAGCTGCTGGTGGAATAGCTGGCTACAAACCTCTGTGTGGCTCTTGTGTAGTTGGCCAATTGAATAATTTCCAGTCTTTTCTCCTGAAGCCAACAGGCAAGCTCAAAAAGGAAGCAAGAGATGGTTAGGAACAGCCCTTCCATTTCTTTAAAATCTCATTCTAACATTCAGATTCAAAATGGATATGTTTACAACATCTTGGTTTCTACTTTGGGTTTCACCTCGGGCATCTGGTCACTAAGCAGCTGGTCATCTCCATACTTTGTGCCCATTAGGATGGTGCACACGCGTGGTTATCTTCTGCCTCTTGACACAGAAGGACTTTGGGCTGTTATCTCTGAGGTCCCTTCTGGGTGGTCCCTGCATTTTACTGCCCCATTTGCATATCTGTTTTCCATTTCACCTTCTAAATGGAACAGTGATTTCCCTTCGGTAAGTTCTGATGTGCTCATTTACTAATCTCTGCTGCAGTAGAAGTGGCACAACAAATTTTGGAGATTAAAAGACTGGATTTCAGAATAATGTAAATCCAGGCAGCCCTGCTGAGGTAAATGAAACTACACTGTATATACCTGCTGAGAGTCTTCAAGAACAAAAATAATAGGGCCTGAGTTTTGCTTCTTTCCCTTCTCATAAATAACCTGTAGTGAATGTTATTGCAAATGTAAGATTAATTATCCTTGATTCTATCTTGTGTCTTTTTTTTTTTTTTTTTTTTTTTTTTTTTTTTAATAGAGCTGCTTTATAAGACTTTAAATGGTACTATGTCTCTTGAAGCAACTATGGAAATATATCTGGCAGGGAGGCTGATACTAACTGAGGGCAAATTAACATCAGCACAGATCCCACATACTGTATAATCACATTTGTATTGTCTTAAAAGAAAAAGGAGGACTGAGATCTATGGGAAGTTGTTATAGTTAATATTCTGTCAGTGTTTCCACTCCTCCTTCTGGGGTTCCAAACTTAGGCTGTTAAAATTGCTTCATGATGACAGCATGTAAGTGCTCAGCTCTGCAACAAAGTTGTTGTCACTGGGCCAAATCCTAAGGTCTTTGCTTGCTGCTAACTCCTGCTGACTTCAGTGAGCATGATTCCTGAGTAAAGGCTTGAGGTTTGGCTGGACTATAATTTTGTTTGTTTTGAAATGAAACTTTTTTTTTTTTTTTTTTTTAAACTGTTTTACACTGTGCATTAAAAGCAAAGGATTTCTGCATGCAGCGTGAATAACCACCTGGCCACATGTGGGATCTTGTTATATGAGTGACTTTTTTCATCCCTTCTCAATTCTCCCCTCTTTTTTAAACACTATTACTGCTTCTCTACGACCAAATGTAGATAAATCCAGAGGACACCTATGCCTCCTGCTTCTTTCGTCTTTCCTAGACATTTGTTTCAAATTTGTACCAGATGTGACTTAATTCTGTCCACACTTCTTGCTTAAACACGATGCCTTTACTCTGACATGGAGTTAGCTCATTTTCTGATCTGAGAAACAACAGAACTGCAATGCAAGAATTTGTGTGCTTTGTGGCCTATTAGTTTAAAAAACAAACAAACAAAAAGATGGCTTATTTGATCCACAGGTTGGCTTTTGGCTTATTTGATCCCACTGGTTTCTGCTCCCTGTTTCTTGCTATCAATCCAGAAATGGAGATTCAGATCCAGATTATACAACTTGTTCCCATCTTTTGATTTTAAACTCTTCTCAGTGGAAAGATCATGTAGGAACTTATACCTTAACAAAATATTAGCAATGTTTGCTGACTCACTTCCAGTTTTATTTTTCAAAGTCCCCTTCATGTGCTTATTTTTATAACTTGGTAGCAAATTTTCTGCCTTCCATCTGCTTTGTTTCTCTCCTAAAGACTGACACTGTGACACCATATAAAAGCTGCTTCTTGCAGCTTCTCTGGAGGCCAGGATGTGCGGTCACTTTGGCAGTGCCATTCTGACACCCAACAGGACCCATGCTGTCCTGGTGCGCAGCCACGTCAATGCCCACTCTGACCAGCACCCATGGTTTTGTGGGGAGTGTCACAACACTAGTTGAGCAAAGTCACTTAACTCCTCTGGGCTTCTCCTTGCTCCACCTGGGGGCCCACTGAGTTTCTTTCATCTCATAGTTCTGGTTCTAAAGTCCTACAGCAGCTACCAAATACAAGATAAATGCTGTGTCAATTAAAGTCTTTTCCCACCTTGGTAACATCTTCCTTGTTTGCTCTGCATCCAATTATCTTACTGCCCGCAATGGCAGAAATCTATTTCCAGATCCAGTCCAGATCTGGCACATTGTCTGGTTACAGGACTTCTCCAAATGCATCTTATGGAATGCATTTATCCCTTTCAACACATATACTCCACTGATTTTCTAATTTTCCAAAAGTACTTCCAAATAATTTGAAGAAAAACTACTCCTGCAGTACCCAGTTTCCAAAGAACCTGTTAGTAGTACAGTAAGTTTCCATCTAAGTCTGTCTTTCGTCATATAATTATTACAAGTTAGTAATGCCCAGAAAAAACTACATTTAGTATCCTACATAAAGAATAAGCCAACACTCCACATGAAGGGAGTTTAATTTGTTGATGATATCATCAACAAATGATGATATGACACACAATTACTTGGCACTTTATGGAGAGGTTTGAAGGCCTGAACACTGCATCAAGTTGATAGTGTAAATACATATATTTGGAGATGTTAATTGGCAAAAGTTATGCATAAGATTTATCATACATTTTTTACTCCTTTTACCTCAGGCTAATCCTTTTTTTTTTTTTTTTTTTTGCATTTTTTCCTAAACCTCCAAGCTGCTGAACATTTTCAGCCAGCTATTGTTTCAAGATCAACCCTGCGAAACAAAAACATTTTATTTTTATCCTCACCAGCTGCACAACTTTCCTCCTCAAATTACCTCTATCAAAGTTTCAAGATTAAAATGACTGACTGCACTGCAAAAATGTGTTTTTATAACGAGACAGCTAGCTTCCTGTAAAAAGAGTTATATACAGAGTAACACAAACAGAAAGATAGAGAATTTAAGACTATAACACTTTCCAAAGTACTGCAATTTTTACTCAAGGTAAAAAGAGATTATTTTAAATCCCTCAGAATATTCTAAAGTGAACCTGTTACTACTGAAAGCTTGCACACAAAGAACTAAGCCTTAATAAATAAATAAAGACTTGTAAGACTGCATGAGTTTGTACTCACCTAATAAATGAAACATTCAAACTTCATATTTTTGGTATTGAGAGAGAAAAGTTGTTGGTATTGACATAAGATGCCAATACGTTTAACAGGAGTTGCTTAAACAATAGGAAAGCAAGGCAACTTGACCCAGAAAAACACTGTGAAGCCCTGTCTGACAGAAATAATGGAAGACTTCAGTGGGAGCAGCATGTGGTATGTGGTTGCATGAGGGATTCAGGCAGGCAGGGGAACAATGGAACAGAAGAAAGAAGAGGAAAGGAAATTCAAGGTAGGACAGAAAGCATGTTGAAGAATATGAACATGAACCCTGTGTAAAACTGGGTATTTCCAGGAAGTATCTCACTTCATCTCGTCTACTGTCAGAGTAGCTAAAATTCTTGGTATCAGCAGAGTGGCACTGATTTATAAGGAGTGTAGCATATCACCGCAGAAATCAGAGTATGGACCAACTGACCACTGTTGAACTGAAAAGCAAGCACATTGCTAATTTCTGAAATTTATGTTTTCTCCTATTGACTGATTTCATATATATATATATATATATATTCAGTGGTGGCTGACTATGACTGGGCTGGAGGGATGATAAGGAAAGGAGATATTTTTTCTGGACTTCAGCAGCTGGTAGTGAAGACGAAATGATGTTACCTCAATTGCTTCTTCAGGAATATTGTATTTATTGCAGTGTATTCCCTACAGTGTCAGAAAAAATACATTGGTTTTCTCATCTTGTTTAAAATAGGTCTGACTTTTTCTTGTCTTGACTGAGTGGTTACTTCTTGTGGTCATCATCTAGTCACAGCTGAATTCTCCTCAGAAGCAGATCAGGCTGTTAAAATTTTTGTTTTAGGCATGGCTGTCATTTTTTGAGTCTTTGTGAAATTATTTTAATTTATCTACACTTAAGCAGGTCTAGTACAGCTGCTGGCATTCATCTTATATTTGCTAATATCCAGGGAATCATTTATTGTGAGCATTTTTCTTAGACGCCAGGTAGGAATGTCTTAAAAAAAAGTGCTGTTGAAGGGCGGCATAGGAGTCCAAGGATGTATGTAGGAACCTCCATTACTAGAGAGGCAGGAGCTCAAAAGCCCTTCACTGGCAGAAATGTTGAAAATTGATCATCCTTAGTTGCATTACTCTTTACCTACCTACCCAGAGAGGAGACTAGGACAGCATTATATCAGTTTAATATTTACTAATCACAATGCCGATTTTTGTGATCTCAAGTCTGCTGTGCCTGTTTTCCGAATTGAGTTATATAGCACATTACTTACTGTATGTGTTCCCTGTCATGTTGCTTATCATTGCTGGGGGTTGGTACAAGGTTATTATTTTGCTGTACTGTGTAACACTGGCTTACGATATGATAAAATTACCAGCCATGAGACTAATCTGGTATTTGTATTCAGCATTGTCATCAACTCCATACTTTGGGAACCCTACCTCAGGAACTACTAATAATTACACTTTTCATGCTTTTTCTTCAGGGAGCCAATCTGTGGAGGGGTCAGGGGAAGATGTTTTTTCCCATTTGTTCACTCTCCCTTTTTTCTCCTCCAGGCGAGTTATGGTAGCTTTCCAAAACTTCGAATATCCTTGGGATGTTCAGACCAGTATGTTCTCATTGTTATGTCTCCTGAATGCACTTCAGGTTGTGTCTAAGGTTAAACAAATACTTAAGAGTGTCATCCAGAGATCTGTCCTGAGGCAGGATAGTTATGAGTGGCAGGGAGAGTGGGAGGATATGGGCAGGCATCTAGAGCAGTGGGCACCTCCAGTGCTTTGGAAATTTACCCCTGAACAACTGAAAAATCCTAAAAAACTGGTGGAGTGCTTGAAAAAGGTGTGTCATCACCCTGGCAGTACCAGACATACAGAAATCACTGCAACGTGCTGGGGCTTGGCCTATGCCTACCGAGCTGCACTCAATGCTAGTATAACCCCAGTGACAGACCCGGCGGCCACTTCAACCCCTGAGACAGACCCAGCAGCCACTCCAAGCCCTAAAACAGGCCCCAAGGATGAGCCAGGAAAACAAACTGCACCAGTGTCGGTTGCACCCGTAACCAAGGTGAAAAAATGGTACAGAGAGTCAGGTCGTTTAGAACGCAGAGAGTCTTTTGGTAGGTCTAGGCGTAGAGAAGACGAGGCCGGGCCATCAGAGGAGCAGGAGGATGAAGATGAGGATGTTGCAAAAACAGCAGTATCTAGCCGAAACCTAAACGAGCGTGAGCTACGAGATGTGCGAAAAGATTTCAGTCGCTGTATAGGCGAGCAGCTTGTCACCTGGCTGCTCCGCTGCTGGGACACTGGAGCCAATAGCGTGGAATTAGAGGGCGGGGAAGCCAGGCGGCTGGGATCCCTTGCTAGAGATGCAGGCATTGACAAAGCAATTGGAGATGGAGTACGACCTTCCAGCCTCTGGAGGCGTCTCCTGTCAGCTGTGAGGGAAAGGTATCCCTACAAGGAAGAAATTGTATGTCTTCCAGGCAAGTGGACCACTATGGAGAAGGGAATCCAGTACCTGAGGGAATTAGCAGTACGGGAGGTGATTTATGAGGACCTAGACAATGAACAAATCTCCACAGATCCAGATGACGTCAAGTGTACACGACCCATGTGGCGGAAGTTTGTACGAAGTGCACCATCATCATATGCCAGCTCATTGGCAATAATGGCCTGGAAAAAGGATGAGGAACCCACAGTGGATGAAGTGGCTAAACAACTCCGGCAGTACGAAGAAAGCCTCTCCTCTTCCTTACAGGCCTGCGTCTCGGCTGTGGAGAAACTGTCTGAAGAGTTCCACCAATTTAAAGAGAATTTATCTTCCTCACCACCTGTACAAACCAGTGTCTCAGCTATTAGGGGTAAGCGTTCTTCTGTGCAAGGAAGGCGATATGGTGGATACACACCTCGTGCCACCCTGTGGTTTTACCTACGTGACCATGGAGAGGACATGAGAAAATGGGATGGAAAATCTACCTCAACCCTAGAGGCACGGGTACGTGAGTTGCAAGGAAAAACAATCAGAAAAAAGGGGTCGTCTGAGAAACTTGCTGCTACAACTTCCAGCAGGCAGTCCTCCAGACACAGAAATGAAGATTCTGATCAGGACTAGAGGGGCCCTGCCTCCAGCCAGGGGGAGGAAAGGGACAATCGAGTTTATTGGACTGTGTGGATTCGATGGCCTGGCACGTCAGATGCACAGAAGTATAAGGCTTTAGTAGACACCGGTGCACAATGTACTCTAATGCCATCGAGTTATAAAGGGCCAGAACCCATCAGTATTTATGGGGTGACGGGGGGATCCCAGCAGTTAACTGTATTGGAGGCTGAAGTGAGTCTAACTGGGAATGAGTGGCAAAAGCACCGTATTGTGACTGGCCCAGATGCTCCGTGCATCCTTGGCATAGACTATCTCAGGAGAGGATTTTTCAAGGACCCAAAAGGGTTCCGCTGGGCTTTTGGCATAGCTGCCTTACAGACAGATGACATTAAACAATTGTCTACCTTGCCCGGTCTCTCAGAGGACCCTTCTGTTGTGGGGCTGCTGAGGGTCAAAGAACAACAAGTGCCAATCGCTACCACAACTGTGCACCGGCGGCAATATCGCACCAACCGAGACTCCCTGATTCCCATCCATAAGTTAATTCGTCAACTGGAGAGCCAAGGAGTGATCAGCAAGACTCATTCACCTTTTAATAGTCCCATATGGCCAGTGCGAAAGTCTAATGGTGAGTGGAGACTAACAGTGGACTATCGTGGCCTGAACGAAGTCACACCACCACTGAGTGCTGCAGTGCCGGACATGCTAGAACTCCAGTATGAACTGGAATCAAAAGCAGCCAAGTGGTATGCCACAATTGATATCGCTAATGCATTTTTCTCCATCCCTCTAGCAGCAGAGTGCAGGCCACAGTTTGCTTTCACTTGGAGGGGTATCCAATACACCTGGAATCGGCTGCCCCAGGGGTGGAAACACAGCCCTACCATTTGCCATGGACTGATCCAGTCTGCGCTGGAGCAGGGGGAAGCTCCTGAACACCTGCAGTACATCGATGACATCATTGTGTGGGGTGACACAGCAGAGGAAGTTTTTGAGAAAGGGAAGAAAATAGTCCAAATCCTTCTAAAGGCTGGTTTTGCCATAAAACAAAATAAAGTCAAGGGACCTGCACGAGAGATCCAGTTTTTAGGAATAAAATGGCAAGATGGACGTCGTCAAATCCCAATGGATGTGATCAACAAAATAACAGCTATGTCTCCACCAACTAGCAAAAAGGAAACACAAACTTTCCTAGGTGTCGTGGGGTTTTGGAGAATGCACATTCCAAATTACAGTCTAATTGTAAACCCGCTCTACCAAGTAACCCGTAAGAAGAATGACTTTGAATGGGGCCCTGAGCAACGACAGGCCTTTGAACAAATTAAGCAGGAAATAGTTCATGCAGTAGCCCTTGGGCCAGTCCGAACAGGACCAGATGTAAAGAATGTGCTCTACACCGCAGCCGGGGAGAATGGCCCCACCTGGAGCCTCTGGCAGAAAGAGCCTGGGGAAACTCGAGGTCGACCCCTAGGGTTTTGGAGCCGGGGATACAGAGGATCTGAGGCCCGCTACACTCCAACCGAAAAGGAGATATTGGCAGCATATGAAGGAGTTCGATCTGCTTCAGAAGTGGTCGGTACTGAAGCGCAGCTCCTCCTGGCACCCCGACTGCCGGTATTGGGCTGGATGTTCAAAGGAAGGGTCCCTTCTACACATCATGCAACTGATGCTACATGGAGTAAATGGGTTGCACTGATTACTCAGCGGGCTCGAATAGGAAACCCCAGTCGCCCAGGAATCTTGGAAGTGATTATGGACTGGCCAGAAGGCAAATACTTTGGGATGTCATCAGAGGAGGAGGTGGTCCGTGCTGAAGAAGCCCCATTGTACAACAAGCTACCAGAAAATGAGAGGAGATATGCCCTGTTCACTGATGGGTCCTGTCGTATTGTGGGAAATCATCGGAGATGGAAAGCTGCTGTATGGAGTCCTACACGACGAGTTGCAGAAGCTGCTGAGGGAGAAGGTGAATCGAGTCAATTTGCAGAAGTGAAAGCCATCCAGCTGGCTTTAGATATTGCTGAACGAGAAAAATGGCCAGTTCTCTACCTCTACACTGATTCGTGGATGGTAGCAAATGCCCTGTGGGGGTGGTTACAGCAATGGAAGCAGAACAACTGGCAGCGCAGGGGCAAACCCATCTGGGCTGCTGCGTTGTGGCAAGATATTGCTGCCCGGGTAGAGAACCTGGCTGTAAAGGTACGCCATGTAGATGCTCATGTGCCCCAAAATCGGGCTACTGAAGAACATGGTATTGAGTGGGTGTATCACATCCCCTATCATGCACCAGCCTCCGGTGAAGTTGAGCGATACAATGGACTGTTAAAGACTACACTGAAAGCAATGGGTGCTGGGACATTCAAAAACTGGGACACACATTTGGCAAAGGCCACCTGGTTAGTCAATACTAGGGGATCTGCTAACCGAGCTGGACCTGCCCAGTCAGACCTGTTACGTACTGTAGAAGGGGATAAAGTTCCTGTAGTGCACTTAAGAAACATGCTTGGAAAGACAGTCTGGGCTACTCCTGCCTCAGGAAAAGGCAAACCCATTCGTGGGATTGCTTTTGCTCAGGGACCTGGATGCACTTGGTGGGTAATGCAAAAGAATGGGGAGGTCCGATGTGTACCTCAAGGGGATTTAATACTGGCTGAAAATAGCCCATGAGTTAAACTGTATTATGTTAATTATTATATAATACTGTATGTCATCACTACCATGATCCCTATATGTCAATGTCCTGTTAATGGTATCACAGTAACAACCACGCAGATACTGATGAATGAATTTTGATAGAATTGGACAAGCAAAGTGATGTGATGGAACGAGAACTGGCTTCAACGTGTGACAATCCAACATCACACACCATCTCTTCTGTGCTGAAAGACTGCAATGACAGATGGAGCCTGAAGTCAGTCATAGACTATGCAAACTCCGTGGACATTATATATATATATTATAAATGAAAATGGTAGTCAATTGGAATCTATTGGAAAGGGTGTAACCTGAACATGACATAAATGGTATGGAATAAGGGGTGGATATATGTCCTGGTTTCAGTTAGGATAGAGTTAATTTTCCTCCCAGTAGCTGGTAGGGTGCTATGTTTTGGATTAGGATGAGAAGAGTGCTGATAACATGCTGATGTTTTAATTGCTGCAGAGCAATGCTTACACCAAGCCAAGGACTTTTCAGCTTCTCGCTCTGTCCTGCCAGCGGGCAGGCTGGGGGTGCAGCAGGAGCTGGGAGGGGACAGACCCGGGACAGCTGACCCAAACTGGCCAAAGGGGTATTCCATACCATCTGACGTCATGCTCAACAATATATAGGGGTGGCTAGCCAGGGTGGGGCGCCGGCTGCTCGGGGTTGGGCTGGGCATCGGTCAGCGGGTGGTGAGCAATTGCATTGTGCATCACTTGTTTTGTACATATTATTATTATTATTATTATTTTGTATTTCTGTCCCTAATAAACTGTCTCTATCTCAACCCACAGGCTTCAGTTTTTCTCGTTTCTCTCCCCCATCCCAGAGAGGGAGGGGGGAGGGTGAGCGAACGGCTGTGTAGTGTTTAGCTGCCGGCCAGGTTAAACCACAACAGACAGACTAAGACAAAGAGAGACTAAGAGGGTTTCATATCTTCCAGATTAGGAATGTTTTCTATTACCTCATTGCTTGGGTTCTAAATTTATGTATAGTTTCCTGCAAATACATACAAAACCCCATGATGTTACATTAAAAGATAAATAAATAGGCATTCACATATAGGGAACAGACAGTATAATGCTACACAATACAAGGAAACTAAAATGCAATTTACAATATTTATTTGTGAATAAAGCAAGCACAGCCTGGATATAGATGCAAAAGAATGTGTAAACTGTAATGTTTGCTTTTTTTTTTTTTTTTTTTTTTTTTTTTCCCCAGGAGTCCTTACAAGATGAGTGTCAGTATCCACACAGTGTTTATAAAAAAAATCCCTCCTCCTAACAGAAGAACCTCCATTCATTTTCTTAACTGGCATCTTTAAACTTGACTAAGCTTGGAAACCTGGAAGTTTTGCCTGTAAAGACTTATCTTGCATTGGCTTATTGTACTAGAGAGTTTGATCTATCATTAAAGCATCTGGGTGAGAATAGGAACAGAGAGAGAGAGAAGCACTGAAAGGCAGAGAGTGAACAAGTAAGCTAGCAAAAAAAAGAAGTTAAGAGTTCATCTGGATCTTTTGGAAGGCCATGAGAATGAAGTCCATTTGTCATTATAACTAACTAGAGAAGATAGATCTAACTGCTGTGCACCTGCCAAAGACTTACCTGTGCCCATACTTCATGAAACCGCTACATGATTTATCTTGTAGCTACGGTTTAATAGCAGCACTGCACATCTTGAAGCCTGGATAGGCTCACATTTTTCTCTCTTTTTGTCATAGGTACATAACTTTCCATTATAGATCTGTCTGGAAAATAGCAATTCCACTTAACAAAAGTTTTCAAAGTTTGAATGATTTTGTTCCATGTTGACATAAAAAATATCTGCAACCTTTCAAAACATCTTTGAGTACTATCGGCAGAAGAGTAAACTTCCAGGAGAGGAAATGACCAGTCGGTTTTGTTTGCAGGGTTTAAGACCTTGCTCTGATAGACTCAAAGTGGTGTTCACCTTAATTAAATTCAAGCTCTTAACTCAGCTGTAGCTGTCTACTATGGCCAATGGAAAGTGATTTCCTCTCAAAGAGGCTAATTCAGAGCACATAAGCCAGGCTTTTGCTCTAAATCACCTTTGATGAAACAATTTCAGTCTGTGTCTGTAACACAGAGACTGAACTTAACAGCCTAAAGTTGGTCTCTAATTACAGGTGGGACTCTATCACTTCACCCATTTTTCTTCTCCTTTTCTGAGTAGAAATTTCATCTGTAAAGAGGGAAGGCTTCCTGAATATGGTTTACACAATCAAGGAATATGAATACTTCCACAAAAGCACAGGTTTTGACCACAAAAAAGAGCACTTGACTGGCACGTATTGGATCAAAATGTTCATTACTAGAAATGTTTGGCATAACATTACAAGTCACATTATGTTTATTTGTAAATAATTCCTTAATGTGATAATTTGAATTAAAAGAGGATGTGTGAACAAAAGTGAGAAACAAGCTGCATACACTTACGAACAATATATGCTAAGTATACTAAGAGGTGCTTTTAAAATAAAAAATTGTATATACTGGGTCCTTGAGTTGATTGATACTGTTTGAAAATGTAACAGTAGGTGCACTTTAAAAATCCACATGGATCTGAAGGTCTTAACAACTGGACTCTCAATTTAACAGCACAGAAATCAATGGCACTCTTCCAAGTTTGCCCTGATTAATTTTGCCTACTGCATTTTGTTTACATGTGAGGATTGGCTCCGGGGCAGGCACATTCTGCACCAGAGGAGGGGATGGTGGTGGGCAGGAATTTGTTTCAGCACCAAGGCCACTCAAAGCAGCTGCAGGTGCCGCCAAGACCCTGCAGCCCTTACATGGGAGGCTGAGGAGGAGGAGTAGGTGGAGCCAGCAGCGCCCCCCCTCGACGTTCAAAAGCAGGCCCTAGGGAGCGCAAGCGACCAGGACGGGCAAACAGGGCGTGGCGGATCAGTCAGGGCATGGTGTGGCAGTTCGCTCAGGCAGGGTGTGCTCAGGCAGGGCAGAGTGTCCCTCACCGCTCCTAAGAAAAACTCATCTACTGGCTCTCTACCTGTAACTAAACCACCATGGTCTCCACTAGGCAGACAGGTCTTTCTAGAAAGCCTGTGGCCACCCAGACTGAGTGCCTGCTCAAAAGCAGCAGTTCAGGTCTCTGGATGCACAGAGTGCCTGGGCCTGTTGCTGCCATCTGAGGCCGGCAGAGACTGTGTGTGTGTGAGGTGTGAGCAGGTGGACGACCTTCTCAGCCTGGTGGCAGAGCTCAAGGAGGTGGAGAGGTTGAGGGCCGTCAGGGAGTGTGAGCAGGAGATAGACTGGTGGAACAACTCCCTGCAAGGCCTGAAGGAAAGGCACTGGGGTGAGACACCCCAAACAGGGGTGGACCCCCTGCCTTGTCCCTGTTGAGCAGAGGGAGGGGACCTAGGAGATAAGGAGGAATGGAAGCAGGTCCCTGCTCGGCATTGCTGGCAACCCCCTTCCCTACCGGCCCCACCTTCCCAGGTGCCCATACACAACAGATTTGAGGTCCTGGAGCTTGAGAGACTGGTGGGTGAGGATGAGGTGAAAAGTCTACCCATGAGGATGCCTAGGGTGAGGAAGTCAACTCCACGCCTCAAAACTGCCTCCACTAAGAAAGAGAGAAGGGTGATTGTTGTAGGCGACTCCCTTCTCAGGGGAACAGAGGGCCCTATTTGTCGACTTGACCCTACCTGTAGGGAAGTCTGCTGCCCCCCTGGGACCAGGGTCAGAGACATTGCCAGAAACCTTCATAACCTGATTCGCCCCTCTGATTACTATCCTCTATTGATAGTCCAGGCTGGAAGTGATGATATTGAAGAGAGAAACCTGAAGGCTGTCAAACGGGACTTTAGGGGACTGGAACGATTAGTAGATGGAGCGGGAGTACAGGTCATGTTTTCCTCCATCCCTGTGGTGGAAGGGGGGGGGTGCAGAGAGGACACAGAAAGCCCACCTGATAAACACATGGCTCTGAGGCTGGTGCCAACACAGGAATTTTGTATTTATTTGACCACGGGGTGCTTTACTGGGCTCCCGGCCTGATAACTTCAGATGGGTTTCACCTGTCTCTTAGGGGAAAATGGATACTAGCCCAGGAGCTGGCAGGGCTCATTGAAAGGGCTTTAAACTAGGTAAGAAAGGGGACAGGGATGAAATAAGGCTTGTTAGAGGTGTACAACAGGGAACAATGTCAGGGCCAGGGGAGAAAGCAATGGCCGAACTGAAGTGTATCTACGCTAATGCACGCAGCATGGGCAACAAACAGGAGGAGCTGGAAGCCATCATGCAGCAGGCAAGCTATGACTTGGTTGCCATCACTGAAATGTGGTGGGACCACTCCCATGACTGGAGTGCTGCAATGACTGGCTATAGGCTCTTCAGAAAGGACAGGCAGCACAGAAGGGGTAGTGGTGTGGCTCTCTATATTAGAGAGTGTTTTGATGTTGTGAAACTCGAGACTGGGAATGATAAAGTTGAGTCCCTATGGATTAGGATTGGTGGGAAGGCCAACAAGGCAAGCATCCTGGTGGGGGTCTGTTATAGACCACCAAACCAGGATGAGGAGACAGATGAGGAGTTCTACAGGCAGCTGGCAGAAGTTGCGAAATCATCTGCACTTGTCCTCGTGGAGGACTTCAACTTCCCGGACATATCCTGGAAATACAATACAGCTCAGAGGAAGCAGTCTAGAAAGTTTCTGGAGAATGTGGAAGATAGTTTCCTGACGCAACTGGTTAGTGAGCCTACCAGGGGAGGTGCCCCGCTAGACTTTCTGTTCACAAACAGAGAAGGACTGGTGGGAGATGTGGTGGCTGGGAGCTGTCTTGGGCAGAGTGACCACGAAATGGTAGAGTTCTCTATTTTTGGCAAAGTCAGGAGGGGGATCAGTAAAACTGCTGTCTTGGACTTCCGGAGGGCAAACTTTGAGCTGTTCAGGACACTGGTTGGCAGAGTCCCTTGGGAGGCAGTTCTGAAGAGCAGAGGAGTCCAGGAAGGCTGGGCACTCTTCAAGAAGGAAATCTTAATGGCTCAGGAGCGGTCTGTCCCCACGTGCCCAAAGACGAGTGGGCATGGAAGAAGACCGGCCTGGCTGAACAGAGAGTTGTGGCTAGAGCTTAGGAAAAAAAAAAAAAAGAGGGTTTATGATCTTTGGAAAACAGCAGAAGGATTATAAGGATGTTGTAAGGATGTGTAGGGACAAAATTAGAAAGGCCAAAGTTCATCTGGAGCTCAGTCCTGCACCTGGGGCACAACAACCCCAAGCAGCACTACAGGCTGGGAGATGAGTGGTTAGACAGCTGCCTGGCAGAGAAGGACCTGGGGGCATTGGTTGATAGTTGGCTGAATATGAGCCAGCAATGTGCTCAGGTGGCCAAGAAGACCAACAGCATCCTGGCTTGCATAAGAAACAGTGTGGCCAGCAGGGTTAGGGAAGTGATTGTCCCCCTGTACTCGGCTCTGGTGAGGCTGCACCTCGAGTACTGTGTTCAGTTTTAGGCCCCTCGCTACAAGAAGGACATTGAGGTGCTCGAGCGAGTCCAGAGAAAGGCAATGAAGCTGGTGAGGGGTCTGGAGAACAAGTCTTTTGAGTAGCGGCTGAGGGAGCTGGGGTTGTTCAGCCTGGAGAAGAGGAGGCTCAGGGGTGACCTTATCGCACTCTACAGGTACCTTAAAGGAGGCTGTAGTGAGGTGGGGATTAGTCTATTCTCCCACGTGACTGGTGACAAGACGAGGGGGAATGGGCTAGAGTTGCGCCAGAGAAGGTTTAAGTTGGATGTTGGGAAGAACTTTTTTACTGAAAGGGTTGTTAGGCATTGGAATGGGCTGCCCAGGGAAGTGGTTGAGTCACCAACCCTGGAGGTCTTTAAAAGACTTTTAGATGTACAGCTTAGTGATATGGTTTAGTGATTTAGTGGAGGACTTGTTAGTGTTAGGTCAGAGGTTGGACTAGGTGATCTTGGAGGTCTCTTCCAACCTAGGTCATTCTGTGACTGAGGTGCCCAGTCCAAGGCTATTGCTCAACCTGTGTATACACAGGAGCAAGTGCGGCCGGGACAGGATTGTCAGTCTCTCTGTTCAATCCTAAAATATTTTGGTTTTCAGAATAATTACCACACTGTTTAAACTGGCAGGAAAAACACTAGCAAACCAATAGGAAATAGTACATTTATAGGTGTGGTATGTGAGGAAGTGACTAGTATGCATCAGGTCAGAAATCTGACTTTTGGACTACAAAAGCTGACTCTTCCCTTCACTATGCATGAGTAATTTCTGTAAAATTCAACTGAAGTTAAATATTGGGGTAACAGAAATGTGAGTCCAGCTCTAAAACCATATTTAACAGCATTTACTATAACAACCTGTCAGGTTGAATTTTCTTGCTCACCTGAGCTGTGCCTCTGTAGCTTATATTCCTTTGTCATACTTTGAAAAATAAACTAAGAAAAAAAAAATCCTAGATGCTGATTATAATAGTTTTGTGAACACCAGTTTCTTGTATTTTGCTCCTTTCTGAATCAATCTAATCATCGGTTACTGTAGGTCAGGTGCATTTTGCTTTTCTATTCAGAACACTAGACTGCTAAAATGATCTTTATTAATAAAGCAGTGAACGTGTGGCATTTTAATAAAGCTTTTAAATGACACTCAGAAATGGAGCATATTATGTCTCAAGAAAAGAAAAGCATTGAAGTTGTCACTGTTACTCTTACTGTTACTAAAGGACTCTTGTCTGCAATTCTGTATTGAACTTGCAGCCTCCTGCTGCTGGGAAACACCCTACTCTAATAATTATTAATGCGAGGGTATTTTTAACAGCTTAATAACTGCAGCCCTTAAACTGTAACACTTATATGGGACAATGCTTATCAAACTACTCTGAACAGTTGAAAGCAGGTCAGCTAAGAAATGCACTGGGCAATGAGGAAACTTCTTAGTGCCTAGCATAATTTGTGTGAGTACAGACATGCAACACATTTTTTAAAGAAATAAGAAGATATGCAAACCATTTAATATATTTAACTGGTGATGTCAAAGTCTGCTTTTCAGACTTCCATTATAGATATGTTTTGCAAGTTTCCCTATCAAGAAGCATGTATTGTTATCAGTTGGTCAGTCTAACTAAGGGAGTGTCTTGAAGAAGGAGCACATGTCAAAGGAAAACAAGATCAAGTTATTTCAGTCAGTCACACATATATTTATCATTTTCACAGCTGGTCATCTTTACTAATGAACATACAACGTTTGCTTAAGCGTCATTTAAAGTATAGGTACTCGCTTGGAAAAGGCAGTGCATTTAACATTGATTGGCCACTTGCCCATACAGCTGCAAGTTATGCAGAACTGAATACAGAGTCAAGAATATTCAACTCATGCATTCACTACTAAAAGATTAGTCTTCTGCCTGACAAACATGGGGAAAAATTATCAAATATGAGTCTGATATAAGCTTCTACCCATCATGAGTATACATCAATGGCTCAGGTAGGCAAAAGGAAAAATACTTGTCATGGAAGGAAATATAAACAACAGTTTGGAATCAGGTTTTAATGATTTACTTCCATTTAAATTAAATAAACTGTAAGGAAAAAATGAACCTCTAAGCAATGTTTGGTAGTTCAGGAGGATGGCCTTTAATGTGCTACATTTCCTTGAAGAAATTCAAAGCCTTCACTACTTTCAGCTCCCTAGGGATTTATTTTATACCACATAACACTCTGGAATGTGACACAGAAGCATCCAAGCTAGAATATGTCTGAACTAACATCCACCAAAAGATGTATGAAGGTCTTAGCAGTGAATTAGAAAGCAGCATAGCAATGTAAGCAGTCACTGCATCTCTGCTAATGAGTGCTGGCTGTCAGCAGTTACTAAGAGCTGATGAACCCACATGGCCATCGGTTGTGAAATAGCTTTGGCCTTTGCTAGCCATGAGGTATCAGGTTAGAGACGTGCTTCACTGGTAAAGAAGATTGAACAGAAACCATCAGATATTGGATGCACTTGTAAGAGATGTAGAATTTCTTCAAAGCAAATATGTTAATATTATCTGGAACGTGAAAGGAAATAAAAATATCATGTGGATGTGTGTTCCTGGCAAACCACATGAAAATAGTTACCTCAAAAAGGAAATTAGGAAAATACACAGTCCACAAAAAATGGTGGAGAGGGGAGCAAGAGAAAGAAAAAGAGAAAAAAGAAAACTGCAAACAAATATATTATGCAAATAAAGTCAGATCTTTCAAGCTAAGTTGCTTAGATTTAAGCATGTTAATTGACAAGAAAAGATGAGCGTCCCTGCAAAAGGCATTTAAGGAAATGTCAAAGGATTGATGCAAGCTGAGGAAATGTAAAGAAGAAATAGGCTGAGATACAGTAAAGATGGGATAAAAGGTGGGCTCAGAACTTAACGAACACTTCATCTCACTTTCTTCCCAGAACAATGATCCTGGGGCAAAATAATAGGAATAATAGGAAAGAGTTTGCAGAAATAGATGGTATGACAGCCTGTTTCAAGAAAGGGGAAAAGGGATCCCAGCAAATTATTTGTAGGTCCGACCTCAGCATTGCTCAATGAATATAGAAAAAAACAAACAAAAAATCCCTAAACCCTTGTAGACCAGTTGTCTTGGACAAGATGAATAATATTCCAGGCAAAGAAAATGTGTTACGTTGAGGTAGATTCCGTCTATTCAGATTTTATTATTTTTTCAGTATGCTAGCAAATAGGAATCTATTAGCTAAGCTTTAAAAGAAGGGAAATAGCGAAGATATTGTAAGATAGAAAGGAAAGTGAGTTCAGTGGAAGCTTGCAACTGCTGAAAGTAGTACTAACTTGAAGGAAGGTCATTAGTGGAGTTCTTCAAAGAACAATAGTGGCCGTCCTAGGGCCAGTCTTGCTCTCTGTATTTTCATTACTGAATTTGATGCAAAGATTAGGTAAGTCCATTTCTTTTTGACATGAGGCTGGAGGCATTGTCAAAACTGAGAAGGCCTGGGGCTTGAGGGATGGAGTCACAGAAATATGATGAAAGCTCAACAGTGCAATTGCAAGGCACCTGAGTCCTGTTCCAAACCACTCCAGATGAGGATGGACAAATCTACACTATTCACTGGAAATTATAGAGGAGAAAATGAGTGGTGACCTCAGGTTGACCAAAGAGCGACTAGGAGATGGAAGCACGGATTTTTTTCCAAGAAAAGAAAAAACTGTTTGAACTAAAGTAACATTATCAAAAATACAATGCCACACAAGCTGGACAGAAATGAAATTAGACTAGAGTTAGTAGGAAGAGGAGAACAGAGGGCATCTCATAGCCATTAGAGCATCCAGGTGTTGAGACATACTTTCAAAAGAAGTGGCAATAAATCCTGAATTCAATAGCATTACTTTCTGATAAAGAGTACGGGGTAACTGGCTGTGATGGTAGAGCTGGACTGTCTTCCAGCTTTGAAGACAACTTGTTTTGTTTCAGTGAAAATTTGCACTTCTTAGTAAATCTTTTTTTTTTTTTTTTTTTAACCATGTCAGAGTTGAGTCAAGTCATCTTTAGTTGTTGAAAGATAATAGACATTTTCTTCATTTTGGCAAAGTAGAAAGTGTGGATAGAAGAGAGTGAAATGACATTTCTGTTTTGCCTTAGATACCTCAATGAACCTAAGAAATGATTTGACATATATATATCAAAGCAAAAACAGTACCAGGGTGTTTTAATTAGGGAAAGATTAAGAAAGAGAGAAAGGCCAAAATAAATGTAAATATAAGAACTCTGCTCAAGAAATTATTGATAGAACCAGAGTATTACTTTCTTGCTCTTAAGGAAATCCTCCTGTATAAAATCTGTTCCAACACTTCATGAAAAAGTAACACATTAAAATACTTAAGCTCATTTCTTTCCGTTAGTCTTACCTTCACAGTATGTACTCACCATTTTATGCAGAGGCATGTGGGTAAGATCAAGTAGAACCCTTTTTTCTTATGCTTCCACAAGATTTTTAAAAGCTGTTTGGTGTTCCTTTGAATACTGTTTACATACTGAATATTCATCACTAGTATGGAGAGTGAAACACTAACTGTACACCATACTCCCTGCCTTTTTAAAATATTCAGTATCAAGCAACCATCCATGGAGCCTCATAAAGTATTAACTATTTAAGTAGGGAAAATCTCTGTGTAACTGCATAGCACAAATCCTACATGGTTTAAATTCCACACAATCCTATTAAAATCCAAATAGTTTCAAGTTATGTTAGTTCAGTATCTAATATTAACACCTGGTTTTGAAAATTTACATAATCAATACTGCTCCACTAGACCAGTAGGACAGGAGAAAGTAAGTTCAACCTTCTTGACTGATTTGGGTATATAAATAAATTATGTCTACATTTTGAACTTCAGCACTGTATGCTTTACTTGGTTCACTGCTTTTCAAAAACTTCCCTTTTGTGTATTATATATCATGTTAGAAAGTACAATTGTGCTACATCTCTTGAATTGTCTTTCCTGAATTTGAAGATAGCCTGCATTTCCCTGAATAGTGGCTGCTGAATAGACCATGTATGGAAGTGTCAGACTGATAGATTCATTTATTTTGTGAAACATATAGTCCAAATGCAGTATTTAGTTGGAGGAGTATTTTATTTTATTTTATTTTATTTTATTTTATTTTATTTTATTTTATTTTATTTTATTTATTTTTATTTTTTTTAATTTTTCAGCTGTTCAACTTACTTAACTGACCCGAGTGTAAGCAATTTGTCAGGACAATGAAATCATGGTGTGGAGCATTCACACCAAAGATGTATGACTGCAGCACATCACGATTGCAGCTGAAGTTTGTAAAAAGTAGATGGAAATGGACAAAGCTGTGAAAGAATATTTGGCCTTCACAGATATCCTCTGCTATCTATAAGTAAGTAACTTGTACATGACAGAATGCTTCCAATAGCAAGGATCAGGGCTTGATACCCTTTCTGGAGTGTATGAAAGAACTGGACAGATATTTTACATATTTTAAATGAAACACTAATAGTTTGAAGTCCAGTACTGACCAACCCTGCTGCTACTAGCTTAATTATCACAGATGCTCAGGTCCCCTTAAAATTTAAAAATGGGAAGGGCATTTTCTAAGATGTAGTCCGTTGTCTATGAATACCCCCAGCCATTATTCAAAATACAGCAATAATGCCTTGACTCACACCTAGAGAGAATTCAGCAGATGGTCTCTTTCCTTTTCATATAGAAATACCAGTTAAATATAAAAAGGATAAAGCTAACAGAGTTGTGTGCCAACAATGCCAAAACATATAGAAATATTGCCAGGTGTATGAATCTTTTCTTTTGACTCATATGTCTCTAGATTTTAGTTTTCTTTACTAAACTTCAAGGTACCTTTGCACATAAGAGACATTAGAAATATCTGATCACTGCCACTAGATTTCTGCCTCTATTGCCAACTTAGAGATTGTACCAGTGTGCAGTGTGTCTTTAATTGCTACCAACAGGAAGAAATCTTTCCTTAGGATCCATTAGCTAATGACTTCCTCCCTTGCTAAGTTGTAATTCTACAAAATTGTTTGTCAAATTGGCCATTTGCCTTCTTGGAAGCCAGATGTGAAGGATCCAAACAAGTAGGAGGCATGACTACAAACACATGCATGTAATTATATTAGCAATTATATGCATTTATACGGTAACATCATAAGGTTATTTTCTTAATACATTATAAGTATCCACTCAAGTCATACTTAGGTCTGAAGCAAATATTTTGAAGAGCCAATAAATTAATAAGTTAATTACTAGTTTTGCAGCATGGTTAACCATTCAAGCTCTAGGGTTTTTAGATCAGCAGCAATATATATAGTTCTACAGGATGGCCCAGAAACAGTGTGTTTGCTACACTTTGGACATCTGTTTGAAGTTATATTAATAAGACAGTACACTGGAGGTGTTAACATGTAACGTAGCTGAGGACACATAATCCCAAAGACACATTCAGAGAATACAGCAATATATCTACTACACCACAAGGCACACATATACTTCTAACATGTAAATAAGGCCCAGGCAATGTGGTGTACATTTGAATTTCCTCATTCTGAGCAGCTGCACTGAAATTCAGCTGTGAAGATGCTCATGACGAGGAGGACATGCACTGGTCTTTCAGCTTTCAGCATCTGTGTGTAAATATATCTGTAAATATACTCCTAATCCATAGGAAAAGGCAGTGGAAAGTTTCAGTGTTTATTAAGAGTGAGCTGCTTTCCTGTGGCAGGGCTGTGTGACTAATGCATGAGAGTCATTCCTCAAGTTTCAGCTACTTGTAACAGCCTAAAGTTCTGCCTCTCAAACTCATGCTAGTCAGGAATTGCAATATCTCCACTGTATCATCTTCTGAGTACAGTCTAGAGTATGCTAGATTAAACCCTTTTATTGGACTTTGGTACTGTAAGTGACTATCTGCCACCATTATCTACTAAAAAAGACTGGAAGCAAGCTTTCCACATTAGTTCAACATTGGTTTTTCAAAATTGTCTTTCTGCTGAAATGTTTTCAAATGCATTTTGAAGGTTGGCAATATCCATGTTGTTTCTGTTTCTATATTTGGAGTCATAATAGTGTTTTGCCACAGAAACAAGTCATTGTGGGGTAATTAGATACTGCGCAAACTGTTCTGCAGTAACCACAGAAGAGAAGAACTTGTTAACCTATGCAACAGAGAAACCTCAAGAAAGCTTAGGCCTCTGTGAATGACAGGATAGCTCCCTTAGCAGGGGACACCATGGGATAAAAACTTGTGCACAGGCTGGTGGCGCACACTGACTTATGCTTTTGTCAGAGTCTTTAGCTTCTGAAGTATATCAACTCCCTTGGTAAAAAATAAAAATAAAAAAATAATAAAAATAATGTTTTTGTGAAATCATTGAGAATTTTTCCATCCTCCTGTTTACTAGGACCAAAAAAAGAAAGCAATTCTCTTACAGATCTGAGGGCTCTCTTGACTCCATCTATTGGAAGGATAATACAACACATTTTTCTTATTTGCAGTCCTAAAATGTGAATACAGTTTATATGTTTACTTAAAATATCTGCATGTAAGTAACGGCATCAACTACACAGCCACAGATTTTGCCTATTGCAGTGGATCTCTTCAAATACTCACAAGACTGGGAAAACTGATGGTGATAATGTTTGATTATAAACCATTTAGTAGTCTATTTGCTCTCTTGCCAGATGTGCCTAACTCCTTTTGTCATCCTTGAGAATGCATTCACATGCAGCAAGAAGGATCCCTACATGTAGCACTTCTCTTTCTGTAGATTTAGGATTCCTGCCTGTTCTTTCATTTTGGGCACAGTGCTCTGTCACCCTGTGGGAAAGTCCCTCGTGTGAGCAGCACCTCAAGCTCCATATGCACGTGCTTGACACTGAGTGAAGACTGTAGCTGGGAGCAGAAGGAGCACACAGCCTGCCAGGCCCTGGGCACAGCCCAGCACATGTGAGGAGCTGGTGTTGGCAGTGCAGTGAAGGCTCCTCTTATTTCTGGGACCTCAATGGGGGGCTGAGCTTCCCACCAGGCAAATAACAACTCAGCAGTTCTGGGGAAGTGCTCTCTGCAAAGGATTTAGGTACCCATCGAATGGATCCTTTTAGAGCCTGGGGTTGAAATAATAATCCATTTACTTTTCATTTCCCACTAACCAGGGAGACTGCAGCAGTGTCCCAGTAGTGCTGAGTGTGTATAGTGAACAGTGTGAATAGGGAATGGTATTGTTGCTGGGAGAGTTCTTTTCTTTTACAGATGCTGTTTTATATAGGGAATATCTTAGCTATCCTCCTTGGAGTATAGCATCTTAAAAAAATCCCAAAGTCCATGTCAGAACTCTTCCCACAGAGACTCTTGCGACTCGCTCTCTGGAAACCTAGTTGCAACTGTGGAATAACCTTCCACAGCCTTCCTACACTAGAAGGCTGTGAATGTAGGAGCAGCCTTCCTACGTTAGACCCAGGCAGCCAGTACCTTCAAACACAGGCCAACACGAACCTTCCCTGTCGGGCAGCTGTTTTGCTCATACAGTGCTTCCTAAGGCTCTAATCAGCTGTAAGGTCCTAGTGACAAGGACCTCCCTATTTTTGCATGTTTACCCAGCACAGAGAATCACTGGAAGCCTACAGGAAGATCTAGCAGGTGCTATTATGGTATCAATCATAAGTAGGTAGCAGAGGATAAGTAAAAGTCCATTATCCAGAAAAGCTGCAGAGAACGTTCATTATCTGAGGTTCCTACTTTTCTGCCTTTACCCCTCTATCTTCCAAGGCACATACTGGCAGACTGAAAAACTTTTCATGTGCAAGTCAATTAAAAATTTAGAGGTCGTGCCATTTGAGCTGGATGTTGGTTTTCAGTAAGGTAAATTGAACCACATTTAGTAATCAATTAATAAAAGGCTAGGGAAAAAAAAATCATTTTCCAGGTAGTGTACATAAGGACTCTTGTGCCAAAACTGTCACTTATATCCTGTTTCAACTGCTGGCATGTTAAACAGTGAAAGTTCACTGATGGGTCTGCCAGAGTAGATGAGGCAGGTGAAAAATCCCAAGCCCCCAACAAAATTCTCCTCTCCATACCTGTAGGAAAATCAATCTTTCCAACTATGAAAAAAACCCTTTAAGTGATCTGATGCTCAATGTGAAAATAACTAAAATAATCTCTTGGCATCAATCCCCACCCTGACCCCCATCACTCCCCCAGGTCATTTGAGTAATAAGGAGGTGAAAAATACAAACCAAATTCCCCAGACACAAACATCTCAAAAGGCAAATGTTTTCCCAGTTCAGAACCCTGAGCCTCCCAGGTGACAGGGAGAATTCAGAAGTCAGAACTAAGAGTGTCAGAGCAGGCACCACAATCAGAGGTGGCTCACAGCACTCTACTGCTGATCCTGGCACAGGGCTGCAAATAAAAATCAAAGCAACACATCTCTTTTCAAAACAAAGGAAGAATTAAAAAAAAATAAAAAGGAAAAGGAAACATCTAATTCTTCAAGTACCTTTGATTCCTGGCTCGTGGTTGATGCTGGAGAGGGGGGCTGCTCTGTGCTCTCCATTTCATTCTCTTTCTCCATGCTATCCACGCTGACTTCAGTCATGCTGCTCGGAGGAATCATTTTACCTCTAAAACACTGCTACTATCAGGAAAAAGGGCTACAGACCTTTCTTGCCTTTTTTTCATTTAATGTCCTCTTTCTTCTCTGCTCTTCTCGAGCAAATGAATTCCAACCACTCAGTTTTACTACATTTGCAAGAGCAGAATTCTCTGGATTTTCTTTTTTCCCTTATCCTCCTCCTCTTCCCCCTCCCTCCCCTCCTCTATGCAATTCTGCTGCTAGGTGAGCAAGTTATCGATGGCTCCATAGGGCAGTTGTGTGCCTGCTTCTCTCCTTTCCCTGATCCTCCTCTCCTCTGTGTGAAGCCTGGAGGTGTGGAGCAGAGTCGTGACCGTCAGCCCCGCGATCAGATGGGAGTGAGGCAAAGCAGAAAGCCCCAGCCATGCACACACACGGGGCACTGGAGGGAGGAGTTATGTTTCTAATGCTTTGAATAGCTTTGGGGAGCATGTGCTGTAATAGTAGTGAAAGAAAGTAATGCGTGTATGTGCACACACACGCACACACAATACACACACACAGGCAGGCAGGGTACATGAGGTTTGGCAGCATTTTATCTTTCAATCATGCTGAAGAAGGCAGACTTTGAAGGGCAGTTTTATATTCTCATAAATCTGGTGATTTCCCCAAGAAGGGCTCTAGAAACTGAGAAGAAAAATGACTCTCCCTTTACTTTGTCCCAGAGAAGATAATTAAGAATCCTAACTACTGATGTCTCTATAACACCCACCCTGCCTTACACCCCGAGCAAGTGACAGGACAGGGGCAGGGGAGAGGTACCCATGGTTCCAAATGCTTTTTGCTCCCCTCTGGGGCAGGGGAGCCCCGCTCTGAGCCACGCACACGCAACCATGGTCAGCCCGAGCTCCTGCCACTGCATGAATCCCGTACCTGTAGGTTGTCATAGTGACAACACTTGATTGGGCTGCAATGGAGCAGAGGCAGCTGTCGGGAAGGGCCTGCCGGCACTCCCCAGTGCCTTCTTTCCCTAGCGTGCCCAAAGTCACGCTCAGGGGGCTGCAGTAGTGCTGGCAGAAGATCAGCACCACTTTGCTGTCTGGCTCAGCTCTTGTCTTGGATTTGAATCAGCTGCAAAGGTGCCTGTCAGCTCTCTTCCCTGCTGTCTTAAGGTCTGCATGGTGAAAGGTTAAATGGATGTGCTCCCCACCAGATGTATGTTCTGCAGAGCAGGAGCCACTCTGTATGGCTCCTGGAGATGCCTCTTTATGTTTCCTTTGAAGAAAAAAGAAAAAAAGCAACCCAAACGTGTTTCCAATAAGCAGTGCTTATATCCCTTAAAGTGAGAAGGAAAAAAAAAATTGCTTAGTAGATTTTTCCTGGAGATACAGGTAAATGTGTTTGGAGATGATTTGCTGATTTGCTGACATCTGAGCCAGACAGGAGTTTCAGGACCTTGTCAGCTCTGGGAGATGGTACCAGATTCCCTTGTGGTCCCATCCCTTAGAAACACAATCACTACCTGGGGCCACCTTGCAGGTCTCCTCTGTCCCCAAATGATCCATAGGTGAAAGTGAAGCAGTTTATCAAGACACGGATTGTACAGATGAAAGCCTGAACAGACAGTGCCCTGCAGCCTCTATATTCTTTATAACTATGCAGAAACCAGGAAAAAAAAGAAAAAAAAGAAAAAAAAGAAAAAAAAGAAAAAAAAGAAAAAAAAGAAAAAAAGAAAAAAAAGACTTGTTTTTGAATCTCTGGTGAATTTTTAGGACTGGCAGTTAGATGGGGAAAAAACCTTTTTCTTTGAAATAGAACATATAAGATACTGAAGTCTTTAGTAGAGAATAAACATGAAATACCGTAATGCTATTTGTACCACCACTTCAGAGTAAAAGCTCATCTTCGGAGTCTGCCAGCAAAACCCATTATTTGGCCTGTAGTTGCTAACACCATTACAGGGATCAAAATGAGAACACAGGTTGCTGTTGAGGCAGCTTCAGTGACAACTGAGATTGAAGCAAGGAAACACAGAGCTCGGAGGGGCAGTTTTGGCAGGTAAGTGAAGGAATTGATTTCCAAGGGTTTGATTTCTAAAATACAGCAAAGTCTTAGACTGTTCTCTTTAGAGCCAGAGGAATTCTCCAGGCACAAAGCTCACATCTTCCACCCACTAAGTGAGATTTAGGTGCTGCTGTACAATCAGCCTCCTAGCAATGAGAGGGCAGAGTCACAATTTGGGAGAATTAGAGTAGCTGCAGGCAACAGAGATCTTGGCAGGGCAACAGCAAATGAACACTCCAGCTCTGGCAGTGGTGTAGTTCCCTGATGGTCCAGCCCAGAAAGGGCAAGGGCATGGGGCCTGCCTACTGCAAGGTTTGCTCTGCGTGTCCAGCAGTGGAACAGGTGAGAACAGGTGACAATCACAAAACTATTTTTCATTCATGTCCCCAGCAGTGCCAAGAAACAGTCTTTTCTGTCAAGAGGCTCAAAAGCACCTTGTTATGGTGAATTTATAGGCCACATCTGAAATAGGCCTGGAGTGGCTGGTTAATAGTTAATGCTCTAAATGTTGTAAAATCCTGCACACATTTTGTATGAAAAGCTTGTAACATCATGACTGTGTGACTGTCATACCACTCTCTACTCCCCCCCCCCCCCTTTTTTTTTTGTTTTACCAAATTAGTACTGACACCTGCTGCACTCCCTCTCTTCTTCCAATTACTCACTTGTCAACCGTGACTGATCTGTCAGTTTCTTGACAATTAGCCTGGGAAAGATGAGTCAAACTTAAAATCTTACCAAAAAAGCAAAAAGGGAAAGAACCTGGATTTCTTACATTTTTATTTCCTTCCATAGAAGCTGGCTATTGAAAATCAAATATTCAGTATAACAAAACATACTGATCAAATTAGATGAGCCTACATCTCCCGCTCTCTCCCACGCTTCACTCTTGATAAGTTGGACTTGTGATTAGTGCCGATCAGTCTCTAAGTGAAGGTACTCAGCGGAAATGTGAGCACTGCAGCACAGTGCTAAACAAGAGGAAATTGAACAGATTCTCTAGTGAAGAGATGAGTGCAGATTTCTGGAGTGGGGAAAGGAAATTTGGATGAATAAAATATGAGAATGGATTCTCAGCCCCCAGCTGAAGTTGTTGCACTGTGTAAAGGCAGTTGAATGCTGCCTGGAGTCACCACCAAGCACTCTCTTGTTGGGTGGTGCAAAACTGAGTGCATAGATGCTATGTTTCATCCACTCTCCTGTCTCCAGGCCACACACATGAAGGTGACAGGGTATGATGCAGAGCTCTCTTCTGTACTGGGGCTCCAGCTGTTCTTCTTGAGCACTGTCTGCAACCCGCTCAATCAGAGCATCCAAAAGGCTCCTGGTACCAGGAATACATACTCTGATTACTAATACACACTGCTGTACTGCCAAGTCCTACCTGCTGTAGAGCTCCACAGTGGCAAGATTAAGTTGATGTAGGTGTTTTGGCCCATGCCATGTTCTTTCACCTTCTTCTTCTGGTGCAGACATTCCTCTGATGTATTTAGGCACCTTTCTGCAAGTGTTACATGAGCACAGCTGGATTTCTCTAAGAGGAAAGTTATGAAGTCAGCACTTGTCAAAAGATGTTATACCTGGTTAGACCCCCCAGGCATTTACTAGAGAAAAATACTAAGTATAAAGGAGAGAGGGAGTTACAGCTATCACTATTTACTGCCTGGTGCATAAATCAGCTCATAGTACTCAGCAAAATGGGTATAAGGTTGCTTATAGAAACGGTACTGATCAACAACACTTTTAAACCACTATGTTCCTCTCTCTAGGAATAGACAAAGCAGGGAGGAATCAGGATGTCTGTCACCAAAGTACAGCCCGAAAAGGGAAGTGGATTGCAGTCTACTGAGAGTCCAAGTGGTTGCAGATTGAGTGCTATAAAAAAACATTAGACATGGAAAAAGGATATCATTCTGGTACTTGCAGTGCAACTTTATCATCCTCTCTCTAAGTCAATTTGTGAATGTTCCAGGTGAGAAGTTGTAGCTTTGTTTCTTACTCCATCCAATTTTGTCTTTGTGGAAACTGGCAACAGGATACCCATCTAGTACCATTTGCAATAGGAATTTTACTTTTGGCATAGTGCATTTGGCCAGATGTATCAGCGGACATGTTCACTAGGATGTACTCTCAAACATCCACTATTGTCCACAGCTGGCTACTAGACTGCAAAGACCAGATCATTGCTTTAGCAGAGAATGTGCCTGTGTTTCCAAGTAACAGGCTTGTGGGCACTTCTCCAACGGAAAACATTGTACCCACAGAGAAAACAGCATTAAAATAGCATCAGGTGGCTGGTTGTTTTTTTTTTTTTTTTTTTTTTCTCCTTGTTATTTTGTTTTGTTTGTAGCCACATACCCCTTGTTTGCTATAGGTAGAAGCTTGGCAGTTCATCAAGCAGCTAACATAGCAACAACCCTTCCCACACCCCAGGACTTCATTTATCAAAATGCCATCCAAGGGCTACAGTCACCAGCTCATCAAGCTGGAAGCAGAAGCCATGCAATGCTCTGAAAGCATTCACAGTACTAATGGGATAATGGTGACTTGTATTTTGACTAAAATGATCTCAAAGTACTTTTTGGAGTTAAAGTAGTAAGCCTCCCACTGCTCCCAGGAGTGCTTATACTGTAACAAGGGAGTAACAGTGGAGGAAGCCAAACCAACAGATTTGTGCTTGTACTTAAGCATGAGATAAATAGAACCTCTGCCTGAGCATTAATTTCAAAAACCATCTTTCTCTCCATCCACGGCAATGCTACAGGGAGTGATGCAGAGACCACAGTGCAGCTTGGGCAACTTGAATCTATCTTTCAGAGAGATTATTATGAGATTGAAATACTGCTACCCCGCCGTCTAGCTCAAGAAAATGAAGAATGCTACATCCTCTTGTGACAGCAAGAAACGTTTGAGAAGGGGAGAAGAGGATGTAATTATAAAAGATGGAATTTAGCCAAGTTACAGCATGTAATACGTTCAGTCTTACAAAATGCATTGAGGTACCCTTAAATAACTAGCAACAGTCCCAACCTAATTTTACATCTTTGCTAGCAGTGTGATTCCTTCTCTCTTTTTATAGGAATGTGATATAAAAAGAGGCCCGTGGAATCAGTAGCACCAATTCCTGCAACTCACAGATACTTACAGAAATTCCTGCCATTGAATAGCCATCTACTGACTCGGTCCAACATGACTGTAGTGGAAATGCCCTCACTCAGTTCAAAGGGTTGCTGTGGTGGTGATTCAGCTATGCAAGCACAATGTACTAAATCCTTTCAGGGTATCTGTGCTCCAAATATTTAAAGAGGTAACAAAGTTATGATAATTAATACTATCTCCTCCCCTTTTTCTGGACTATTCTTTAACCTCACCTCTGTTCTCCAGGATGAAAGGCCTCATAGAAAGTAAGACTCTTCTTGAGTACTCTCAGTACAACTCAGAAGACTCTCATATAAACCCAGCCAGCTCTACCTACTTCTTCTTCTTCTCAGCTGTTTCCAGGGTCGGGTGGGAGGAAACCCCAACAGGGTTACCATTCTGGATCTTGGGCCTTTTTTTTTTTTTTCTGAATAGCTTTCAGTAGGAGGGAGCTTTCAGTCATCTTTCTTTCCTAAATCTCCTCCAACCTGAATTCTTCCTGAAATTTCCTTGTCCAATCGTCATCCTTTTCAGGTATGAGCTGAGTATTACAGCTCACAGGGCTTTACTGGATTTGCCTTAGGTACCTGCTTGTTCCATCACTCTGGTATTGAAGAGTGTATTATAATGACCTAGTTTTTAACTAATGCCAGTGAAAATGCACTTAGAGCAAAGTTTTGCTTAGAATGTAAATAGAATCCAAAACAAGATCTGCCAAACATTTCCAGCATAGCTAGTGGTGAACACAAGGATATGTTTTATATATTTTTTGTTTGTTTGTTGTGTTTTTTTTTTTTTTTTTTTTTTTTTTTCCTACAGATATCTTATGGCCACGCACCAATTTTTAAAAGGCTATGCATGCACAGAATTTCCTGTCTTAGGTAGCTATAGCATGCCTGTCACTGTAATATTTAGGCACAAATATGTATGCTGAATGCAAAATAAACCTCTCTGTCTACTGCAAACCTGCAACAGTTGTGCTATCATATTTTGTGTTGAAAGAAAACAGGATTTCTTAACATGCCAATGACCTCTGTCAGAAAAGCAGGACTTTTCTGCAGTGTCAGTACTCAGTTACACACAGCAAATCTTTAAGTGCCTTTGGACGTGGTAGAATGAAAGGCTTCACAGAAATATCAGAAATTATTATCAAGATTAACGTTCCACTCTATCTGATTAGTGCATGTGTCAAATGGAATAGGAGTATGTATTATGAGTGTTGCCCACTGTTATGTAAGTTATTATAATGAACTATTACAGTTCTTAAACAAGAATAAAGAAAATGTTCAGCCTATTACAAATTGAATTGGAAAGCGAATATCTTACGACCCAAATATATTATTTTTATTTCTTGAATCTTGATAAGATGCAAAACTTGAAAGATGGAAGATGGGCTGTGCTTTCTCTACATAGTTACCAAAATTAAAATGTTGAAAATTAAAATGTGAAGTAAAATGTAATAATTAAGTTTCAAAAAAAAGGGTAAATCACTGCAAGAGGTTATTTGTAATATTTTGTATTATTTTATTTTAAAACTCTTATAATCCAGTGCAAAATGATAGTAGGAGGGTAGATATGATCACTATTCTATGATTCTATCAAATATAATCAGTACCTTTTTAGAAGGGCTGTGAAAGGTCAATTTACAGAGGAAAAAAAATCAGGTCTCACTATTATGTCTAGAAGCAGTTAAAAAAACACTAAGCATTTTATTTGAGAACCATTCCAACCAGATCTCTCCATAGATATAACATCATATTTTTTTTTTTGAGGCACTCCAGTTCATACAATAGTTGTATTTTGTTGCTTGAAACAATAGGAAAGAATATGATCACTTGCTGCCATTTGAAATCTCAAAACAGAGCTTTTTGGAGTCACTGCTCCTTTTATAAGTACATATCATTGCCTCATTATCCAAAGGGGTCAATCCCAGATGCAACAGCAAAGAATTTCATGAGGAAAGAGTCAAGATTTTTAGAAGTACAAACATCAGAAAAGAAGAGAAATAGAAGAAAAAAAAAAATGGAACATTTTTCAAAGTATGAATGACTTTACTTTCCAAATTTCTAATTATTTCTATTCTTTCTTGGATAAAAGAAAAACAAAAGCAAAACCAAAAAAAAAAATTAAAAAAAAAAAACAAACCACAAACCAACACAAAAAACAATTAATGTTTTATTTTGTTAGTCATATCGCCTGCTGTAACACCACGCCATACATGTAATTCTGATGTCTCAGAGTGGCTGTTCAGGCAGAAAAGGATTTCACACTAGACCCAGTGAAGAGCTTTCCACAGATGAGTTACCTCAATGCACAATAACTGAGCTCTGTGGTTTTAGACTGAGTAAGCGGGATCACAGAATGATTTGGGTTGGAAGGGACCTTAAAGATCACCCAGTTCCAACACCCTGCCATGGGCAGGGACACCTCCCACCAGACCAGGTTGCCCAAAGCCCCATCCAGCCTGGCCTTGAACACCTCTGGGGCTGGGGCATCTGAGTAAAGAATTTCTTCCTTATATCTAAACTCAGCCTCCTCTCTTTTAGTTTAAAACCATTACACCTTGTCCTATCACTACATTCCCTGACAAAGAGTCCCTCCCCAGCTTTCCTGCAGGCCCCCTTTAGGTACTGGAAGGCTGCTATAAGGTCTTCTTGAAGCCTTCTCTTCTCCAGGCTGAACAAACAAAACTCCCTCAGCCTGTCTTCATAGGACAGGTGCTTCAGCCCCTTGATCATCTTTGTCTCCCTCCTTTGGACTCATTCTAATACTTCCATGTCCTTCTTGTGCTGGAGTCCCCAGAGCTGAATGCAGCATACTGAATTCTGTTGTAGATTTATTCATATGATTGGTCAAATTGATTTTAGCAAGATTATTCAGCCAATTAAATTACACAAGTGATGATTTAGCTAATATATTTCTGTATAATTTTAAAATTCTATTTTCATTTTGTAGTCCATATACAGTCTTATTAGTTTTTTTTGTTTGTTTGTTTGTTTGTTTGTTTTTTCCCTCCTAGGAAGGACTAATATTTAGGATGCTTTAATTTAGCCAAAAGCAGAACTAACAGCAAGGCACAAGTGGTTTGACTTTTAGAAATGCAGGGGATTAACAATTAAAGAAAGAATCCATTTATAGCAGAAGAAGTAGCCATCATCACATAATGCAAGGGATTGTTTCAAACTGGGGCATTCTTCTGAGATCTCAGAGAGAAGGAAATCCAGTGGATGTGGTAATCCAAATTCATTCAAGAGGCACAAACACTAGGAAGATATAACATCAGTCAGAAAAGGACTTTGATTCATAAGATAATACAAAAAGGAAAGTACTATCAATCAAACTGCAATACAAAAGAGATTCTCTTTCCAAGTGAATGTGACCAGCCCTCAAACATGAACTCATATGAACACACAAAGTTTATACCTAATCTGTGAGCTCTTCAGGCTCTATTCTTCAGTCCTGCTATTTTGAATTTGTACAGTACCTAGGATCTTCCTTTGCTTTCTGGCTTGTCTTGGGTATTACAGTAAAACAAACAAATAATCATTTAAAATAGTGGATGTGTGTCTGCTCAATCCCAGGAGCACTGTAAATCTAACTTGTGAAATAGTTGGCTGTGTTCAAAGATCTTATCATCAAAATTTTCCTTTTGCTTTCCCTTCTCCCCCACACTCCCAGTTTGCTGTGATAAACAAAATCCTGACCATCAGAAACTAGAGGAGGAGGTATTCAAGCATTTTAGCAATGAAAAATAAACCCACAATCATATTTTCAAGATTGAAATATTAAAAAAAGACATCAAAATAAGAAAGTAGAAGCTAAACACTAGATATTTTATAATATATATGTTCTTATGCTGCATACTTAGCCCAATAATGGCTTCACATATTACAGAAACACTGAGTGACAGACAATACTAGGCAGTAATGCTCAGGAAAGGTGGGGAAAAGCAAGGACTCCATACATCAAAAGAAACAGTATAGAGAACGATCCAATTTGGAAAAAAAAATGGCTGCTCTGTATTTGTGTGACCCCCCAATAAGAGCTTTGTGTAGCAAATCTATTTTTGTCTTCCACACAGAGAAGAAAAGAATGTGCAGAAATGTGAATGACATGTTTTAACTGCAGATTGTTGGTAAAGCTTTTGACTTTATAGAGGTGTATTTTTAATCCTGTTGCAGCTAGTGGATTTATAAGGATACTTGCAATACATCTTAATAGCCATTTCTCCATCAACTGAAATACTCTGCCCTCAAATCTCCATGAGTGGGATTTTCAAAAATACTTCACGGGGCTTTATCTTCTTCCAGAAATGTGAAAACTGCCTTCCTTTGACCCAGACAAAACAGTTGGACCGTAAATGAGCAGTTAGCTGAAATCCCTACCACTACGTTTGTACAGAATGGTGTAGATATATTTTACTTGTTACTATTTCTCTTACTTTTAGGCACCTAGAAATTATGCCTGGACCATATGCTCAGGAAAAAAAAATAAAAATAATCTCGTGCTGGATTCACTCACCTTATGTCCATTTTTTTAAAAAAAAAAAAGTCATGAAAGCTTTATTCCACTGAACCTAAATTTTATCTAATCTAAATGTAAGAAGGAAGTTGAAAGTAGAATAAAATACATTATAATAATGCAGCTGTAACCATTTTTTCCAAGTCCTTTATTGTCAGATGTTGTTTGCTTAGCAGCTGGTAAATAAGCTATCAAAAAAGACATGGGGACAGTTTGCTAAAAGACATGAATGACACCAGGGCATCAAACTTTGGTTAACCGAAGACAGATAAAGCTAACTTTTTTAGAGAGAATTCTCTTAGTATAAAGAGAACACATCTCCCACCCACCCAGGGGGGCACTTTGAGAATTACAGTAAAAGCTTCTGTGCCAATTCTATAAAAAACCATCCCTGAGCTTTGCACATGAAGTTTCAGTCATATTATACTACTGACAAGGGGAAGACATTCACATTCAACTTCCAAAAGACTAAATATTTTTAAGGAGAATTATCTTAAAGGGGAATTTTGAGGATGCATGCAAAATGCTGGGACCACTGAAATCAGTAAATGGTCCCAGGATTCAAATTTCAAATACAGATGGTTCCAGATAAGGATGTCTGGAGAGATATCTGTGGGAATAAAATGATTCTGAAAAAACAGGCCATAACAGTTATCTGGCAAACAAATCAGACAGTGCTATTATAGTCAGCAGGCAAACCATTTTCCCTCTTAATTATATGCATCTAATATCAGAGATCTAATTATCCAAAAAAAAAAAAAAACTAAAAGAGCAGAGAACTAAAAAAATGGAATACAGCCAAACATCCCTCAAGTTTTCACTCATGACAATCTTAGCCTCAGAGATCAGCATCAATTTTGACTATGCTTTAACCTTTTTATTTTTTCCCTTCAAATAGCATGAAAAAAGAAAAAAAAAAAAAGAAAGAAAACAGTTCTCTCTATATAACTTTCAAACATTTACCAACTTCCAGCACTTCTTGTACCACTAGACTATGCTGAATTGCCCTGATTATTTCTCTTTTTCTGTCAGTGAGAGAGAAGGATCTCTGAAAACAAAAACTTACTCTGGAAAATACAGTTTTACCCCAGTATTCATTTCACCTTTGAGAAGACTGGTCACAAATTCCTAGAGCCACGGAGCATACCAGTAGCTATTTTGTTAACTATTTGTTCTCATCAGTTGTGATCATTATATAAACCAGAAATTAATGTTGGAGTGAAATTCCTTCCTGAAAAAGTAACAGTTTTCTCTGAATACATATACAGTTTATAGCCTATTTCATATAACACCCTTTCCTAAAAAAAATAAAAAAAAAGATGAGGAGATCATCTGATGGCCAATATCTATATATCTAGACCTCTTTCCATAGATGGAAAGAGGATCCTAGGCTTCTTTCCATCTATGTCCACTGAAATGCCTATGAGTCAAGATGCTATGGGACCGTGCTCTTCATACTGTTTTCCTTTAAAAACTGCACTCAAGGGAAAAAAAGGGAGGGGGGAGGGGGAATGAACACAAACCTGAGTGGAATAAGAGCAAAATTTCTGTGAAAAGTCCAAGTATTGGTACTGGTTGTGGCCAGATATTGGTTGGTGTTCAGATGGGTTTAAACAGACACAGCTCAACGGACTTTAGGGATCTATGCTAGTTTATACAAATAAGTAGCACTAGAAATGAAGTAGCATTAGAAATGAAATAAAACACCAGAAAAGGGGATAAGCTGGAAACTCAAGTTGCATCTGAAGACACATTTAGAAGTTAGATTTTGATAGTTCTTAAACTTTGTTTTTAGATCAAGCCTAAAACTCCCATTCTCAACCTTCAACTTCACTACTGCCAGAGGGTATAATATGAGCTGAAGGCAAAATTACAAAAGAATACACCAAAAGGAAGAATAAGTATTAACTTGGCATTACAGAAACTATATTAAACTATATCACCTGGGACCACAGAAGAGACACAGGTTAATGGAATCATTGTTCTCATTTTGCAAAAGTCTACCCATGTGGGAGCAACTTGACAATATATCAGTTACTATTTTAAATGACAAAACTGAACCAATTCGTCTTAGGTGTCAGACATCCCTACTCAAAAAGGACAGTTCCTGGTTTTAGCACGCACTTTCCTATTTTCTGTAGATTTTCTTTTAATCTGTATCATAAAGATGTGTAACTATTCCAATGAATTTCAGCACAGTTTAAAAGCCATGTCCTTATTTCTGCCTCAAGGGCTCCTATTAATTCCTTTCAAATGTTACATGTTAATTCAAGAAACAAAGATTTTCTGTTTTAACTAGTTACCTTCATTATCAAATCATATTCTATTATCACTCCTGGACATGTAAATGATTTATATATTCCTTACAGGGCTAGCTTTGATACTGAGGGACTGATCTAACAAACAGATTGTCAGGTCTCTCCAAAAAATTTATCAGATTATTGTTTTATTCTGAGAATACTCTAATATCTATTAGGATTTATTGCCAGATGCAGAAACGCAATGATTGTCAGATGAGGCAGTGTTGTAACCAGCTGGATAGGTTTTCCCAACATGAAGGAGGTGAGTTGTTGCTCAGTGAGAGCACTTCTGGTGTCTTGACGTATATTAAAGTCCTCTTGCAGACCTGGTAGGGAGCCACCAACAGTAAGGCTTCTGGGAGACAGGTCTGAAAATATCTGAGCATGCCCATTCAAGCTGCAGCCAGAGGATCTTCCCCAGGTGGTGAAGGAAAATGTGAAGTTATACAGTGATTAGTCTACACAAAATCTGTGCACCTGTGTACACATCATGTGGACTTGGGAGTAGGATGCAGGCAGGTTTCACAACACGTTGGGGAGAAAGGTAGGGTTTAGTCATTGATTTTCTGCCTCCTTGTATGTATTTTTCTACTGAGGTGACAGGAAAAACTGCCCACTATTTATCAGAAATGAATGCTTATCCACAATAGACTCACTAGTCACTGTCTTGATGCTAGCATGAAGGTCTGTTGTTTAAAGTGAAAAGGAATGTAATTTTGTTTACACCTAAATTTCTAAATCAACAATGAAAAGTATTTAAGTATCATATCAATGTCTATTGAGCCTTTTCTAAGCCCACCTTTTCCCTTGTAAAGCTTCAGTCATGTTGGCATGAAGACATTAGGCAATATACTCTAAAGACTAATACCTATATATCTAGTTATTGAATCATCAAACATGTCTCCTAATTCCCCCACTCTTAGACCAATGTAAACTACTCTCTCCCACCCACAGTATACCTTAGCCTTTCATTGGAATAGTTGTGCATAATTTCTCCTGTCTCTTCAGACAAATCTGTACGGTGTTTATCATTTATGGCGTGGCTAAAGCCTTTCAAATCTGTGGGTCATTAGACCTTGATCAAACTATGTGAGCTCACATAAGAACAACATGAAGCGTGCTTGTAGAAATGCTTGCTTTCTTACCTGTTGTACTTCACATAAGCCTTTTTCTAGGCAAATACTCTTGAGCAATGGTCTTTCTATAAAAGGAGGGATTTCACTGGGTGTACTGTGTACAAATGAGCTTTTCATTCTGAATGCAGAATTCTTACTGGATGTGAGCTCTACATACTGATGCATATTTGAAATGGAAAATGTATCAAATGGAGCAGAGTGCTGCAGCTGTATGAGCTTCTTGTGTCCCAAATTTGTACAATTTTATATATATATATATATATATATTTAAATCCCTTACTATCTTGCTCTTTTACCCTTACTTATCCTTAATTCATATCTTGGCTGGAATGTCGGGTTTGGGTTTAGTTTTGCTGGGTCAGATATGTGAATGGTAGAATTCATTGCAGTGTTTTCAAAGCTGATGGCAGCACTTGAAACTTTCACAGCAGAATATCCTATTATGAAACACTTTCACATGCAATCAAATGAAACTGCAAAATGTGTCTGTGATTTTGATGTTAATCTGTCAGATGGTTCATCTATTTCAAAGGAAAGTGATTTCAGCAAACTTTGATGCACTTGATATTAGGAGTGCCTTAGCCTTAACAAAATTTGAACACAGTACAGCACCTGATAGATCTAGGTTTCCAGACATTTAGAACCATTTCCCTTATAAGGGTCAACAAAAAGAACATTTGCCCATACTAAATTTAATATTATCACGTGAATGCTGTGTAACTGCTTGTCAAAGTCAGCAAATAATTTAAAGGCTGCATTGTAAGACCTACATTTTCTTTGTTAGTAGGGCACTCCCACATTTAGGAGAGCATTAAACATTCAAATACATACATATGAGTGCTGCAAATGCTTTCTGGGCATGGTGTGCTGCACTAATTGTTTTGATCACAAGAATTACAGCAAACATAAAATTAGCTCCTGAACCACAACTACAGAGTGAATAAATCTCACCTAGTCTAAACACCTCAAAGTTTGGAATTTAGAAGACAAACATACATCTAAATTGTGCTTCAGACAGTGTAGCCTTCTCCCCTCTGCTTCCCTCTTGATTTTGCAGCCCATTAATCAGACAATTCATCTCAGTCACAACCCTATCGCATCCTTCTCTCTGCTCCAGTGCAACTCACCAAATGTAGCCTCTTCACATGTTTTCACATTGATGATACTACAAAATCTATACCTTATGCAACACTGGAAGCTGCCTTTCTAGGGTCAGTGGTCTTAGGCAAGTGTCTCAGTCACTAGAATAGAATTGAATGGAAGCACTGACTTATGAAACATCTGCAAGAACTGGGGTCCAAAACTGCATCTGTCATGGCCTCTCTCAGTCTCTGAAACAAACACAGTCCACACAGGCATACCTTCTATGCAGATTTAAAGCAATTTGAGATGGCCCAGCTATATTTAAATGACAAGCCAGTTTAAACAGCATGCCCTAATCTCCATGTACTGATTGACATTTTGTGAGTCTCTCCAAGTCTTTAACCTGAAAATTCTCCAGCCACTTTTTACCTCAAAACAGCCCCAACCTAAAACTATGACCTCTGTATATTTGTGTTATAGCTTACCCACAGCATGTCAGCAGGACAGGCTTTACTTCTTTGGCATTACATTGGCCATTCAGCCTCAATTCTGTCTGTAAAAGCAGCTCATGAGGGACCTCGGCAAAGGTTCATTTAATGCAAGGCAAAAACAATTAGAAATCAGGACACTGAGCCAAACACATTTCTCGTTCAGGTCGGCTTGGTGCTGTGAAGCAATCAGCCTAATTAGGCAGACACGACTGTCCTCTCTAGAAACACCCAGCTGTGCATGGAGCTGGCAACGATAATCAGCCCTTTATCAGAGAGAGCTCTGAAAGAAGTAACACATCAGCATGGTGATTACCATGACACCCAGGTGCAGAGACTTGTGTAGCTGTGTATATGGTACTGGGGAATGTTTAGCCTGTCATGAAACTGTGCTCCAGTAACTAGGTTCTCCAAGAAAAGATATAAAGAAGACTGAAGGATGTGTGTACATTCTAGCAGAATTAATCAAAAAAGGTCAAAGCTATGAAATCTTTTTTTACAAAAGGCAATCATATTGCTGCAGCTTTATGAAGTTATTTCTGCTTTAATACAGAAAGAACTGAACAAAACTTATTTTAAAATGTTGAAATAAGAGACAATTTCTTTCCATACTGATGTATCTGTATAGTTGTTTGAGTAATTATAGTTTCTAGTCCTTATGATTCTGACTATAATTTAGAAAACATTAATTGGAACACTATAAAGAGTAGAAGTGTCTGCAGTCACTGTCTGAAACAATAGCTTGGATGGGTATGAATTACTTCATTCACCTTAGCATATATTAACTCTGAAGACTGATAATAACAATACTGTTACCATTTCACTACTCTTAATTTCATTTGAAATATATAGCTAAAGCACATGTCTCAGAAACTTACATTCTCTCTAAAGCGACAAAAAACCCTGACTATCTTCTGTATAATTTAGTATGACCAGATATTCTCCATCCAACCTGCTGGTTTGTTGGAGTTTCTTTGACAAAAATGTTTTCTTCTGGCAAATGGTTTCTTTCCTCTTCTAAAAACAGGATCCATTTCCAGTGAAATATGAACTTCAATAAAATTAAAACATTTTTCTAAATCTAAAGTTGTCAAAATCTCAATTGGGAGAAGCAGTTCCTTTCATCTTGGGTCATGTACTACATTTCCCTTCTGCCACAATGCTACCTCTCCCTGTACACCATGCCTGAGACTCCAAGGACCCAGAAAACTGAGGGTCATCTCTGCAAAATGGATATAACCTTAACTAACATTTAAGCTTAGCCTCAAACAGTCTTTAAGCTTCTTCAAGATCTGGTTAACCTAGTTAAAAGCTGTACCACATCAGACAAAAGCTAGAAAACAGTGAAAGAAGGAGCCAAAGTGAAAGACTTTGTTTTCTCTCAATCTAATTCCTGTTACATCTTGGTGGTTATTTTCTTTGTTTGTTTGTTTTCCTCCCTTGCACATTCTTTCAGATGCAGATCTGGAAAGTAGCTCCCCATTTCTAAATTTGTGTCATAGGCACATGTGGTGGTTTTACCGTGCTAGGCAGCTGAACTCTACCACAACCGCTCTCTCATTCCCCTCCCTCCTACCCCCCCCTTGAAGAGGGGAAGTAAAGGAAAGAACAACTCATGGGCTGAGATAAGGATAATTTATTTAAAGGAAAAAATAATTATTAAGGAAAGATTATTATTGATTAAACAATCTAACTAAAGAGAAAAAGGGAAAGGGGAAAAGGGAGGGGGAAAGGGAAAACAAAACAAAACAAGTAAATGCTATGTAGAAGTGCAGAGGAAAGAAATTACTCTCTACTTCCCACAAATGAGTGATGCTTGACCACGTCCTTGAAGCAGGGCCTCAACGCACATAGCTGGTGTTTGGCAGGACAGACATTTTCGCAACGAGAGCCCACTCCTCCCCTCTTCTTCCTTTTTCCACCTTTTATTGCAGAGTGTGACGTCATATGGTATGAAATATCCCTTTGGTTGGTTTAGGTCAGCTGCCCTGGTGATGTTCCTTTCTCACTTTTTTGCCCACCCCCTAGGAGGGTTAGAGAAAGTCCTGATGCTGTGCCAGCACTGCTCAGCAGCAGACACAACACTGGTGTGATACCACTGCTGTTCTAGCTACAAGTGCAGAGCACAGCACTGTATGGGCTGCTGTAGGGAAAGTTAACATCCCAGCCAGACCCACTACAGCACAACAAGCCAGTGCATAATGAAGGCAGCAGAATTCCACAGTTCCCCTCTGACTCCAGTTAAAATGGGGGCCAGGAAGCAATTACTCTTTGAAAACATATATATCTGCAACCACCCGGGAGGGATGGCATTAATAAAGAGTTTTAATGCTGTTGCCTGATTAGAAAGAGGAAAGTTAAGGTTAGCAGTTTTTTGCTTGTCACAGTGATTCAAAGCAAGGCTATGGGGAGTGAGAAATAGTACTTTTAAGGTAAGGGAAGCTTCACTTTCAAGCTCACGGCAGCTATGCTTTTCATCTGATGACTGCATAAGTTGTAGAAAGAGAAAGAAACAGCCCTAAGAATCCGAAGCCTAAAACATAATCATGGATTACGGAAAGCAGTGTCTGCTTCCAGAAAAACAAAAGTCATCTGCATCAGTCATTAGGAAAGGAGGAGCCTTGTTTTACACATTTCTTTTGAACCCCAGTGCTATCCCATTACACCCCCACCCAACATGTCTCACATTTGGGCAAACACCAACTCAAAATGTGTTTCTTTGGGTTCTGGATGCTTTCAAAATTTTTTGGCACTTTTGTTCTTTTCATCACAAGTAGTGAGAAGTTCAGGGGCTGATACACCTCTCTTTGTTAATGTCAGGATCACTGTGAAAGGGTCTGCCACCCTAATCTTGATAATCAGGTCTCCCTCCTTGCATTCAGAGTGAGCTTGTCAGGTATCCTGCCATCTAAGTGGGCTCTAGTCTCTGGCTCTTCCTCTTAACAACACCTTTATGAAAATTCCTATCTTTTGCCTCATCTCAAAGAGGCTGAAGGACAGAGACCAACTGTTTGTCCAAATCCCCTTGCTAGAAAACTTTTTCCAAGGCTGCTTTACCGCATCCTGTGCTGAATTAAATTGCCCTTTCCCACATGCTATGAGTAGGTCTGCTCCAATTTCCACAGGCAGTTTATATTTCATCATTTTCAGTCTGGTTGGAAGGAGAATTTGAGTCTGACAGCATGTCCAGAGGCAGAATATTTCCTACAGCTACTCTGGGTCATTGGATCAGTGGTGGCTTTAAGGAAGACGCAAAAATATTGAATCATCTTTCTGCACTAGTCTAGTTCCAGAGACTTAGTAATCAGACCTACCTTGGGCAGATTAGAATTTATGAGGCCATGGCCCTATGGTTCTATATCCTGCCTTGACAGACAGAAACAATAGGTTTGTATTGGACTAAGTGGCACTGTATGCCATTTATTATCAAAACAACCTCTTCCTGTGCTAATTATTTACTTTGCTACTGAAAAATATGACATGATAATATAAACATAGAGCAGCCAGCACATAGCATTTACACTGAAATTTGAGTCATTTCAAGTACTGTTTTAACATTTAAGAATGGGAATTGTAGAAACAACTACTGCTCTCATCTATTTACATTATGACCAGAACAAGCTCAATTGCTCTTAAATGCTGGCATCTCCTTACATATGGTCAGTGTTATTGGTAGTAAAATAAGTATTTATGCATATACAAGCCATACTTCTTTATTTCCTGCCCAATTAAAACACTACTGTTTTTTATCTGCCAGGCAGAATGGTATATATTGCAGTAAAAAGGTACAAGTCTCCAGGGCTGACCACAGACGATGTTTTTAAAGATGGTCCAGAAAGATTCACGTTCAAGTGCTGTTTTGTGTCTATACTGCCAACAAAAATGAGAAAACTAACCTCAGGTTACCCTTCCAACATCTCTGAGTTGCAGACTTTTCTTCCCTGCAAGCAGCCAGTGCAGAGGGTCAGCCAACAAGAGCAATCCCTGTATTGTATGCCATTCAGGAACAATTCCTTCACTTTTATTCTCACGGTAGGGAAGCAAGATGCTTAAGGAGATGTAGAGAGGTGATAGGACTTTCTTCCCTTTCCACTGCCCACACAGTAGGTCCAAGACACAGGACAAGAGCTCTTCTAACAGAGAGAAAAAGATTACACTCCCACTGCCTGCTAGGAGCTAGACACCAGAGCTCTAGCTTAAAAACCACTATTAAGCTGAATGTGTCACAGGCTCCTGAGTGGAGCCACACAGGCATGCCAGGATCCCTGCTGATATTAGTTTAAGCTGTTTTTATTAGTTTAAGATCAAGCTCAGCGTTTTTCACCCACACTGGTCTGCTGAGCACCCTGGCCAAAATTCCAATAGTTAAAAACAAATGGGGGAGAGAAAGAAGACAGCAGAATTTTTTAAAAATATATCCTTTGGAAATCAGAAAGATACCCACATTCTGTATTTTCCTGTATGTTAAATGAAGAACCTGTTTTTCCCAGGATAAAGTTACCATGTGTCTGAATTTTCCTGACATTTTATCCTCAGACATTTTGTTTGGGAACAGATAAAGCATTTAGCTATTCCCCTGTAATTTCAAAATATACAGAGTGCCCCTTGGAGCAGTAAGTCTGAGTGGCCTACCCAGCATCCAGAGGTCTGGATAGCCCTTCTAGAGGCATCAGGCATGTGGCATGGAGCCTGGAATGGAACAGACTTGACCCTAGACAACCGTATATAAGCTATATGTTCATGTAATAGACTAAAGTACAGGTTCAGCTAGCAATCCAGATACATTCACAGCAGAATCAACCCCTAGATGAACAGCATGTCTGATATATCCAGCATGCATTAAGTTCACTCTGCGTGCCTTTATACATATGTGTATCTGGATGACACCTGGGGAGCCCTGGGCTACGTGGTGCTAACCTACCAGAAAAGACTAGAGAATGATAGTGCTGAGCAAGTGATGCCTTTTTATACAATGAAGTACGGAAGATTTTATGATAAAATAGCAATGCTACTTCTACTCAGCATGTGCCTGCACCATGTGATTGCTTTAGTTCTAGTCTACCTGGCTTATTTTAGCTTGAGGTAAATGTTTTGCTACAGCTTTGACTCCATTTTGAAATGCTCGCCTGCTGTGCTGTTCTCACTACTTGATAATTCTTTCCTGAGTAGAAGACATCTTAGAGCATTTCTGTGAGGATTCCTCTACAGAAAGTTTGCTTGAATAATGCGTGCTAATATTAGCTCTGAAAACTGAAGACAAGGATCATGAATGTTCAAGATCTAGTAAGAAACAGAACAAAGTCCCTAACAGGGCATGTGAGAGAACTGATTATTCTTGTTAAGGAGAAATAGAGAAAGGAGAAATATATATTTTTTTTTTTAAAAGAGGAATTTCAATTTTTTCTCTTTAAATTATCAGAGAGATTAAAATGGCACTTGGTTCTAGTCTTATAATCTTCTGATTCAATTTTCCATACTTTCCCTCTGCTTCCTCTTCCCCAGGTCCTCATTCCCTCCCACAGCTGCATGCAGGACATTTTAGTGACTTGATGGAAAAACAGTGCATTTCCTCAATACAAAATTGAAACCTTTCCCTTCTGTGATTTGAATTGAAGTGCCACTGTACTGATTTCTATTTTAGGGTTGGCATCATTCTCATGCTATGATGTATGAGCAGTGGCTGAGTTGAGTCTATCAAGGACGTCTGCAGTCAAGGGTACTCTCAAGAAATCCTCCACAATAATACTGGACACTGGTGCATCATGTTTGGATAGAAGTGAGTCATCATTTCCAGCCAACATCAACACTTGCACAGTTTGTTCCTCATCCTGCAGCCAGCACCCCACTGGCCTCTGATGCCAAGTGCAACTCTGCTTCTGTACCAAGGTGATGGCTATGTCAAGGCCAGTGAAAATTTAGAGATCCATCCTACCTTGTATGCTAACCTCACTGTTTTTCATATTTACTAAGCACCAGCAACTGTTCAATTCAAGCAGAGTATCTGGACAGAGAAGAAAACTTTGACGACAAAATAAAAAGGATGGTGACTGCTACAAGTATTGATTGCTCTTTATTATCAATAGGCACTGACTCCATTAAGAAAGTGGTAAACTTATACTAGAATACTGAAAAATAACATAAACGTTGATTGTGCCTTTCAGTGGTTATAAATAAAAGACGTTATCACAAACCACTCTTACCTCAGGGAATTGAAAACCTCATCAAACAAACAAAACCTGCCAATCATACAACCTTCCAATTAAACTAAAATCAAAAATGCATTGGCCTAAACATTTTTTTTTTGTTTGAATACAAGAAAGAAAGAAAAAGGTTTGATTTAAATTCTGAAAAATGAAATATAGAAAACTTAGCAACAAAAGCATATAAACTTTCTCTGCTACCAGAATATGCCAGACACCTACAATTCTCTATTAGTGACAGGAAGAACTGGGTCTGCAACAAATATACTGGGCCATCAATCCAAGAGTATTGTACATTTGACATCTCCAGGTATCTGCAAATATAGGAGGATTTTTCAAATGAGTCTTCCCTTGGCAGGACAAAGAACATGTTTTTTATTTGTGTGTTTGTTTTCAAAACCAGATAACTTTCAACTTCTTCATGCTGTAACATTTGTGGTGAAATTTTAAGAAGTGCCTACACAATCCAGACCCTGGAAAAATTTTGAAAATCTGTTCTCTTAGCCTGGTGCATAAATGCTTACTGTGCATTAAGTCAGTTTTGAAATTAAGGCCCAAAATGTGAGGACCACCTAATTTTTGCTCAGATCTGATTCTCAAAGAGAAATGGTGTGAACCACTGACTAAAATAGGCAGGAGATATAAGCACTTTAAAAACCGATTAATATTACATTGAACCATATAAAAAGGGGGGAAAAAGCTGGGTAGAAATGTAGCCTTTAACAAATGTAATTTCCCACTTCTTTATGGTCTTTATGCTGTCTTCTGTACTTAGGACTGAATCCCTTCACTTGATTTCAACCCCTATTAGGCGGCAGTAAATTTTCCTGAAATAGTGTTTATGAGGAAAGTGACAGAGCTCTAACTTTGCCAGAAAAAGCCAGCAGCAGCTCAAAGAATTGGAGTGGATGGCCATGGCTCAGTTTAGGCAGAGATGGAATAGTCTGTGTCAGGGAAGATCAGAATAGCTAAACTTTTACGCAGAAAAAAAAACTAGTACCTATTTGAAACTAGCAAAACTAGACTGGGGCTTGTCCGTGAGGATGAGAAGGGATGCAAGGCTGAGATGGCAGCGGTCATGGCCATGGAAAGAAGCTGCATAGGCCTAAGACGACCTAAAGTGTGTGAACCCATTTGCAGAAAGGCATGCAGTGATGGCCATTGCCACCCTGGGATCACACACTGAGATTTTGATCCCTGAGCAACCCTGGCAAAGGTATGAAAACAATATTTGTAGAAAAAAAAAGAGCCTTCTAGAGGGCTGCCAGTTGCTATTGCAAGTGGTGTGTTCATTAGGGTAGATCTTCAGTCATGGATGGTAGATGCAAAGCAAGCGCAGGTGACGTGCGCGGATGGGATGTGTATCTCTCTCGATGAAGTCAGTAGTAGAGGTGCCTGCAAAAGGCATGGCTGTAGCAGAAAGCTTGATGCTACCACAGCCCTATGGATTGCCCAGAAAGGAAAAGAAGAGTGTGTATACCTAGCATGAAGTTTGTCAAGGAGCATGATCTGCATGGGGCTCCATGGGTGCACAGCCCTTTGAGGGAGGAGTAGTGGCTTCTCTAAGCAAGTGTCTGCCATGCTGTTCACGTTGGCTCCTACTGACAGCACAACAGTGGCAAGGTGCACTTAAAATATCCTCTGTGGATTCCCAGCACATCAGGTGATGTGCTTGCATGGCAGTTCCATGAAGTTCAACAGCAGACATACAGTTGAAGCTTTAGGCTTTGAACTTGCTGCTGGGGATGTCTTTACAGGACTATGTAGACACAGCCACTACCATGAAATGTTAAAATGCTTTTCACTTCTCCAGATTCCCACCCAGAAGGATAAACAGTAAGGTCCCAGATAAGCTTTGTGATGTTTTTGTATTATTTTGGGCTAGCATGAATGCATGTCTGCATTTTTATTTATTATTTATTTATTTTGCTGACAGCTAATTTCTAACTAGATTGACATGGAAATTGTATGATGACTTTTTGATTGATTTTTTACTCCCTTTTTATTAAGCAAAACAATGCATTTGCTAGGACAAAAATGTAAAAAGAAGATTAAAGAAAAAGACTTGATATTATAGAAAATGTTCTGTCACTTCAGAATCAAAATGATTTAATCACTTTTCTAAAATGGCATTTCTATTTATAAGGAATGAGAAGAAATGCATGAAAAAATAATTTGAACTTCTGGCCAAACAAACAAATGCTAACAATTTGTATTCTTGCCAGACGTCAACTGTGCACTTAGTCACAGGGTCTGAATTTTTGTGTAGACCTGTGTGGTGCTAGGAGTTGGACTTGATGATCCTTATGGGTCCCTTCTAACTCGAGATATTCTATGATTCTAAGTTGGAAACTCAGGAATCAGTTATAGCAGGATGAGACTGTTGGAATACCTTTCTGAACATCTTGCAGGTTTGGGGAGGGGAGGGGGGGGGGAGCGGGGGGAAGGTTAGGCAGAGGATGATGGGGGATTGGGGACAACTTTGACAAGTTCTCTGTGCCTGGTAAAATAGCTCATCTCATAAGTTTCTCACTCATCCTTCTAGCCCCGGACATAAAAGTAAGACAGCCAGATTTTCTCCTGCTATTTTACAAGTTATGTGTGAAGGCAAGAGTCCACAGCTGTAAGAATAATTAAGAAAAGTCTCAAAACTTTTAATCTGCTTTTCAGCATAGCATTTGGAAAGATGGAACTGCAGAAATAATTATTTGAGGTTAGTGACTGAAATCAAAAACCAGCCTGCAACAAACAATACCTAATTTAGATGAGGTATTCTGAACTGTACTATTTCCTCCCCCAGCTTCTCACTAGATTTAAAGAAGCAAAAATATTTTTAGGATTTAAAGCTGTCCTTTTCCACTGACATTCTTTCCAAAATTTTAATTTTGTTTATCATAATCTAAAATGTGAATTTGAAAAGGGAAAATGGTTTCACTTTGAAAATGCAGCATGACACATGAGAAGGAATGTTATGATAAAGCCCTCAATTTTCCCAAGGGAAAATTATTTCTGAACCAAGTTCCCACTAGTAGACTGTTTAGGTCACAGGGAAATTGATTTTTTTTCAGCTAGTAAACAATATCTGAAAACATTTTGCCTAAATCTAACACCACATCTAATTCTGTCAAAAGCATTTCACCTATTCTTAAGCTCATTTCATAGGATACTTTCTGGATTTCTTAACATTTACTTTAAAACTACCATCAGATATGCCATTCAATCAAGTAGTAATTGCACATTCAACTAAATCATGTGTATTTCAGAAAACACATTCACATGAAGTGTATCAAAATCTTTGGTCTTTTCTGATTGCACATCCCCATGAGTTTATTAGCACCCACTAACAGGCATTAACACACTGGGCCCTCAGTTCCTCTAAATGTAATATCATACCATATATAAAAACTGTTTAGTCACTGAAGAAAAAAACGATGATGACAACAAGAAACCCACACCTCTACAGAATTATAATGCTGGGTAAAAACAATACAAAACAACCTGTATGTAACAATGTACAAAAAAAGGGAGCTGGTAAATAAAAGAGTTTGGAACAGGGTAGATAGTTCCACTATGGCTGAGAGGAGATCAAAAAACATTAGGAAGATAAAATGGAAAGTTAATGTGTAAACATATTTTTTGATCTAAGAAGAGGGGATGAAAAGGATTAAAAATGCAAGGATATATCCTGGTTCTGTGCTTTATAGTGAGTACAGCATAATATGTTTCTGGTAAGAAAAACAAATACAAGTATAAACTGAAAATTAATAAGGATGACATTTCCCTGCCTTAACCTGTAGTTCACAGATGAAGCTGAAGAACAGCAGCATGGAGCAAGGTCTGTCATGGCTGTAGGGCCTATTGTGCTTCTTTGGAATAAATCATAGCAATTTCTGTAGCTGAGAGAGCTATTTCATTTTATTTGCCCATTTGAAGATGTCAACAATCTCATTAAAACTGCTAATGCTAGGCTGTGTCTGATGTTACCAAATCATGGAGCTTGTGCAAGAGAATCTTCTTTTGGAGATGCTAATTCTCATTATCCTTAATGAGGGAAAATTACATACTGTAGCCAGGCAATGCTAGCAGGTGACACCATGTTAGACCATGCCAAAATACTCACCCAAGTCACAGCCATCAGAGCTGTCACCAGTTGCATCTGTTGGGAATTAAACAAGGTCTGGAAAATCTGAATGCTCCTTGAGAGATATCAGTGTCCCACCTTTGTGCTGCTAAACAGTGAATGGGAGTGGAGGCTGAAGAGTTGGGTCTCCTAACAGCAGCCCAGGACAGCTTTACAATTCAACACCCTGAACCACAAACAACAGCCTATGCAGCTTGACAAGAAGCTGCTCTGAGGAAGCCGTTGTCCTCACCCTCCATCTTGGGTTTGGAGTATTTCACTGAATTAGAATCCTGTTTGTACAAGCCTTGGGTTTATAGGTTTTTAGTCATAAATTTAACTATGGCTTACTGGGGCTATTGTTTTCTCTGGTAGCACATCTCAGTGATGCAGAGGTCTGAAATAATGCGTTTAAAAAACTCAGGAACATTTCACAAGGCATTATTTTTGGACGCAGCCAAAACATTCAACCTTTTAATTAGCATCCTGAGAAGTCACTTGTACGAAGGCAGAGGAGATGACTGGCTGAGGGATCATAAGTAGCTGGACCTACAGCTCAGCTGTAAGCCAGTGTGAAGAAATGTTCCTGTGTGTATGTCCATTTGGCTGCTAATAAGAAACTGGAGAAAAGAGTAAGCAGAACACTGCTATGACTCATTAGGGCTATCAAATTATTATTTTTTTTCACCATCTCAGCATTTCCCCTTTAGCTTTTCATCATTATTTTTGTTTTTCATGACCAAAGTTTTACTACATAAATAAATAAATAAATAAGGCTAGAGAACAGACACATCTTTTTTGTTTGGAAGGATTTTTAAATGAGTTTCCCTCTAGGTAAATAATTCTCTTTAACTATTCCCTTACTCGCATCTGACACCAAAACCACTAGCAATCCAATGCTGTCAGCTTTGAAAAAAATCACTAGCAGTAGAGGGAAAAAAAAAAAAAAAAAAAAAAAAAAACACGCTTATTTCAAAGTCATATGGTTCAACAGCCTTCCCTGAATGCAATGGGTCACTGCAGTGGGGGATGTTCAATGTGCCATCACCCCACTCAGCCCCAGTAAGACAAATTCTGAATTAAACGTGATGAACAAGAGCTTTTTGCCTATTTCCCCTGGTATGAACAAATAAATGGGGACAGCAATAAGTACAGGAGCAGTCCTGGTTTCTCTTTCATGTCAATAGAGAAGAAATACCTGTTGGCATCATGAAAGGGAAGACCACTAGAGTGTGAAGTAACCGCCTTCCCCCTAGACTGAAAGGGAGTTTCTCACACTCATCACTACTGGTTTTATGGCCATCTATACAGTTTTCCCTGAGTAAGAAGTTGTGCAAAGTCACAGTACATCTACCTTTGTTACTGGCAGCTGTGCAATCTAAGCATCACAAGGCCAATGCCTCCCCACAAAACTTGAGAGACTAAACTACCTGAGCTTTACTATAACAGTATGACACCAAAAACATTCAAAGAGATGAAGAACAGCATAAAAGAAGAAAACTGAAGATCAAGACAGTAAGTTCAACTTGCTCTATGTTTTCTGGTATGAGCAAATGTGTATAGAGGTGAAAAGTCAGAAAAAGTTTAAAAGGCTCTGGAATGTTCTATATTAAGCACAGTTTTGGAGTGGAGTGGTGTTTCTTTGCATTCAGTTTCTGCAGCTAATCCTTTGAAACCATAATCCTCAAAAAAGTGGTATATTATCATCATCTTCTGTTCTTTACATATCTACCTTCTGTTTAGAAAATACATTCCTACAAGACAGAATGCATCCTTCTGCCTACATTAGAAGCTCCAATCAGTGAATAGCAAGACTTTCTGAAAATGCTGGTGCTTTGTTTCTGGCAAGGTTCAGGACTCCGACGGCATTATATAAACAGTGATTTTACACTCATGGTAATTATAATTCTCTCACATTTTGTTTAGGAGTTTATAACTGTTATGCAGTCTGTCCACCCTCTACATTTAGATTCATAGAACTAACATCCTTTGCTGAGAAAATATCATGCGCTTTCATGCTCAGATCTGTCCTTTCATCCTCCAAGGATTTCACAGCTCTGAAATAACACAAATGAGACAGAAAGGCTTAATTTTCCCCTATGTTTAGCTTCATGGGACAACATCATAGTCTAAGCCCTCTTTTTTTTTCCTAAGACATATGGCTTGCAGTAAGTGTCACAACTGCTTTGTCCCAGATCCTATAGGAAACTTTGCTGCAGGAAGAACAGTTTAACATGTTACTCTAAACATGATATGAATTATCTTTAGGATAGCACAGTGGTGTTCCCTCTACTCTGTCACCTATTTCCCCTACTGGCCAGTAGGCTGATACAAAGAAAGGCAAAGTATAGATGTTATGAATGAATTTGTCCTTTGCAAGATTTCTTTCTATTAGACTATTAGACTTCTGACTCTACATAACAAATCAAATTTTGTCTAATGCAACTGAGTGTTCTTTTTTTTCAACCTAGATTGAATAGCTATAGCAAGCAATCCTATTTTCAATACTATTTTGCAGTAATGAAAATAATGCAGCATTAGTCTCTATTAAGTGTTTCATGGGTTGCATACACATCTGCTGGAAGCTTGGGTCAAAATCTAATAGAATATCAGACAGGGTTAAATGAGAGTAAAGACAATTAGTTGCATCATTGATTGTCCTGTTTTTAAGTACCGGTTTGTTTGCTGAACGTATATTTTTCATCAGGCTGGCTGCTTAGCATATGGCAAAGCACAGAATACATTATCCATAAACAAGAAACAAAAGTAATCACAAGTGGAAGCCAGAGACTCTCAGCTACAGTCTACATCGAGATAGCTACACATTGTGTCTGAGAGAAAAAACTTCTTTTATAAAAAATGTAAAGCACAGATAAAGACAATGAAATATAAAAGGTATTTAAGCTGAAATGTACCCATTAAAATAGGATATAGAATAATATCCAAGACATGGATTACAAAAGATACATACAAAAGAGTGAGATGTTTGTATTGCATGAGATCTTTCTCAACCAAGTGAGGAGGTTACTTATGAATGACTTCTATGCATAATTTAAGTACATAACCTATTTTGACACATGCACACAGCTGGAAAAGTTCCTGCAGAGAAAGAAGCATAAAATTTTAACTCATGTACTTTACATGACACATGCGGCTCTCCCAGCTGATACCTAATGGGAACTGAACTGTAGCCACTCAAGGCTGCACTCAAATAGTGAGTCTTGTATGACTTGTAAGTATGGTTGAGCTTAGTGAATATTCACACATTGCAAATCTAAATGCCCAGAACAAGTAATTCCCTAAGATGCTGTTCATGGCTTCACAGACTGAGATAACTATTTTACATGGATTAGAGTTTATAGCAGAAAAGGCAAGGTTGGACAGTGGAGGAGAGATACTGACAAGGAAGAGTTTTCTAGGAAAATTAAAAACCAGCACATAAAAAGTTACAGACTTACAACTTTATTTCTACAAGAACTAACTTCAAACATAATTTTCAATCCATTCTCAAAGTGCTATGCACCCAGCTGTGACTTCTAAATGCACTCCAAAATGGTAGAAATCCCTCTGCACATATGAAAGATGACAATATCCAGAGGGATATATCCTGATGCTTTTATCCTTGAAAGTGGGAAGAGCTGCATTTTCATTTTGTGCATTCATCAAGAACATTTTGATTTACTATTATGCTTAAATAAATAAATAAATCCCAATACCTGTAGTAATTGAGAAATCACAAAACGTGATTTAGTAATTGTCAAAAATGCCTTAGCAATTGGCAGCAAAGAAAAATCGCAAAGAAAAGAAACACATTTAAATAGATAATCCTGGCTCCTTGAACATAGCAGTAGGGGAACAAGAATTGCTACAGAGGACTACTTTGAAAACAGTGAGCTGCATTCATTTGGTATTTTTCTCAGTGCTTGGTCTGAAATATGGACAAACAAAAAAGTTATTATAAAAGTAGCAAAATCCAGATTGGTAACTGCTTTTTCAGTACCTTACATGACAAGATCTGATTTCCAACAGACTTGCATCTGAATAGCAAGAACCTGCACAGATGAGTTAACATGGAGCAAGTTTACCATCTCTCCCAAAGACAGTTTTGGGCCTCTCTCTCCCTCCGACCTTGCAGTCACAAAGATAAGTTCCATGCTTCTGACAAGATTTGCTAACTGTATCAATGTTATCAGGGAAAGACAAAGGGGAGAATATCAGTAGCTGAACTTTGATGCCCTAGGAAATGCAACAAAAAGCTCTGGAAAAATAGTTTCCACCACCATTCAATGGGGAGAGTGTTAACTTTAGCGTTACTAAGGGCACGTTTGTGCTCTGGACCAAGTAACAGGATAGAGGAGTGTGTTACAGCTCCAAATAAGGATGAAATAGTATCACAGGCCATTAGATATCTTGGTTCAATTCCTGCTTGCTTAACCAAGATGGTAACTGTCACACCATAATAAATCATGCAGAAAGATAAGTTAGGAGCAGTCCTGGCAGCTTCCTCTACTACCTCATTCTTAACTCTCTATTCATAAGTGAGAATATCTGTCAAGTGAATATCTGTTAGGAAACAGGGCAGAACCTGCAGGACTAAACAAGTAGAAAATGAAGACATTGTGGTTTTGTCTTCAAAGAAGAATTTGGGGGTGGGCACCTTGGAGAGTAACAGCAGCACAACTACCTGTTTTGTGAGTATGTGTAGACCTCAGTATCAACTTTAATTAAAGTGCTTCTTCAACACACTATATAATATACTTATGTCTGGCTACTTCTGATCAGTCAAAGAGGGGATGTTTTTCTAGCATAGCACAAACCTAAGTGAGTAAAAAAATCCTATTTTAATGCTCCTCCTACCTTTGTGCTCTTAAAGGTGTTACTATAACAAAGCAGGAGAATTCAAACCCCAAGCATCTAAACAAATGCCAGCATTACCAGAGTATTCCTGACTTTTTGCAAAATTATTTGGTAAAATCTCAATTAAAATACAGATCATTAAACCGTAATTATATAAATTTCTTTCCATATTTTTCCTGTACTTTCATGCAGCAAGCTGTAAACAAAATATTTATAAAACATACTGTGTCTATAATTAAATAGATCACAGTGTTAGTAGAGAGAGCGCTAAATAACTTTACACCAAAGTCTTCCTCTCAGAGTCTCTACTAATTTAAGAGTATAAGCTTATCATCATTTTTCATGGGTTTTCTGCAGATCTGAAAGTACTAGGAAATAAGAGAAAGGCTCTTTCTTCCCCTTAACTGAAAAAATGTGTGAATGCCCAAGTTTTGATTAGTTCTGTTAACCATCAAGTTTTCCAGTCAAGGCTTTAAATGAAATTAATCCCCATCCCTTTGTGTGCTTTGTCTTTGCTATGGAGTTTGATTTTTGTTCTTTTAGCACTGAAGTTAGGGAACTTACTTGCTCCCTAAGGAACTGCAACGTTGTCTAAGGAAATCTCCACATAGCTGCGCTCAGGAATAGTTTCTAAACTGAAGTTTGGTCTTGCTGAAAGAGAAGAGACTCTTGTGATGCAAATTAGTTACCCCTTCTTTACAGGACAATGGGCAAAAAGGATCAGATGGGCCCAAGCTGCAATGGAGCTGGGCCAAATGCTTATTTTTCCTACAAAATGAAGGTAAAAAGAACAGCAGTGCTTACTGTCACACATTTTTTGACATGTTGTATAACAAACAACATGCAGTAAAATTTGCTCAATGACTGTATTGGCTATTTGAACACAGCAAGTTAGACTAATCCTCTTATTAGCCTCACATACTAATTGTCCCATTCCAGACTTTGTTGTCTTTCATGGAATCATAGCATCATTTTGGAATCATGTTGGAAAAGACTTCTAAGTTCATCTAGTACAACCTCTGAAACCTATCAGAGAAAACGCCTCTAAAGAGAGTCAATGAGTGAAAAATACATGGATAAACATCCATGACAAAAATGTGCACTTAAAATATCGAAGTGGACAGAGTTTGCTGCTTTAAGTAACTGTGCTGCATGCTATGAAGATGCCTTAAAATTGTCAGCAGGCATCCACATAAAAGCATAATGAGGATGCCAAGGGAAGTGCTTGCTCTGGTTTTGTGCAGGAGACAAGCTGAAGCTAAACAATTGCAGATATACTGCAGGAGTCACTTTCCAGAGTTGAGAGCTCAACCTGGAGCCAATTTGTCTCTAGATTAGAGGACAACCTTTTTTGTTTTTTTTTTTTTTTTTTTTTTACTTTCCATCCCCTTGTTTTGCTTTCCATGGAGAAGAGAGTTAGGCATGTGAGTCACAGCCAGCTGGATCACATTGGACTGCAGTGCACAACAGGAGTGTACCATCCCGTCACTAGACAAATACCCACATCACAGGCTGACCCCTAATGCTCCTTTTATATTTCACATTCACTGCACAAGCCTGCCTTGATGTAGCTGTGGTATAGCTGCAGAAATGTGCTAGGCAAATGAAATGAGAAATTGCTTTAATATTCCCTTTTCATGGGCTCCTATAATGCTGAAGTCTCATTTTCTGTTCAGGAAATCTGCTGCTGTGCTTTCTGCTTCTGAGGCACAATATTAGATTCTGTCCACAAGTGAGATCTAAGAAGAGAATGTGACAACTGGTCTTTTCTTTGTTCTCATTTTCCATGACATGACACGAAAAAAATCAACAAAACAAAACATTTTGACTGACATACTTGAGGTTTGTTCTTTTCTGCCTGCCATAAACAATGTTGTAACGAGTTCATTTTAGTTCATTTCCATTTTAGGGACATTGCCAATTGTAGCACTTATCTCTGCACTTAAAATGGAGCACCCTTTCTGGTCCTGACAAAGGCTCCACAAACAGTAAAAAGGGTTTTTTTTTGAAAAAAAAAAAAAGTTTCAGTTAAAATATGAAGAAAATGAAATATTGTGCTTTGTGTGTGTTCAATGCAGAATATTTCTTTCTTCATCTAAAAGCATTAACTGCCTATCAGATTGATAAAATAATATACTGAAATGCCTCATCTCTGCATAGGCTTGAAAAAAATAAAAAATGAGTTTAGGTCTCAGAGTTTCCCCACTTTACAATCCCTAGAAGTACACTTCTCTCAGGGCATGGTTATACAATACTCTACCTTCTAAAGTGAAAATGACATAAGACGTCCCAGCCCCTGCTTGTTCCTGTCCTCTGCTGCCTGTGCCATCCTGCCAGAAAACCGTGTTCTCACCCATATCCCTGGGCTGATCCCAACTATGACAACTGTATTGGAAGCCTATTTTTAATCGCAACCTCTCAAAATCTGCATCAACACAAGAGAAGGGGAAAGAGCACTTGCAAACCAGAGCATCTCTGTCTGGCTTTGGTTCCAAGTTCAGCTTAGCCTCAGACTGTTTCCCTGTAATGCCAGCTGTAACCATCTGTCTGAATGTTGATCCACTGTATCCAAAGGATGAGAATATTACAGGAGATGCATCCCAAGGGATAGATTTTAAACTGTGTGTGTGTGTGTGTGAGAGAGAGAGAGAGAGAGAAAATGTACTGTAATAAGTTGCCTAGCAGTGTCGTGTGATTTCAACAGAATCTGCCTTTGAGATTATTTTTTTTTTTGAGAATTTTTATTGAACTTCTGAAACATTTCCTCAGAGAATAACTTGAATTTTTTTTATGGCACAGATATTCTAACTATCCCTCTTTCACCAATTAATAAAATATCCTATAGTTTTTTGTAAATAGAAATTTCTTATTTTTTTTTCCTCCTTGTCATTAAAAATCCTGTACAGAAATATCTCATTAATCTTTCCATAGTCCTTTCAGGTTAGGTAGATATTCAAGGACTGTAATAAAATATGCAGCATCTGATATAATTTAACAAATCAATTTAGTATCTTTAAGGGATGGACTTAGCATTTCAGTTCTGTTTGAGTCATTAAGTCATTCTTCATTAAGTCTTTAGTCATTAAGACTTCTTCAGACTTCTGTGGAGTACAGAAAGTTCCCTAGTGTGTAAAGCAACTTAAAAAACACCCAAACCCTAGGTTTCATCAGAGAAAGTATGCATTTTTTTCCAGTGGTGACATATGCTTAAACACGAGGTATTACCAGTTTGGAAATTATCATTGAAAGAAGCATCAAACAAAATATTCTGACCCTCTTTGCTCTCCTAAACAGTTCAGTAAAATAGTCAAGTTTGAAAAAAGAAATTGGTCAAGTCAAAACTACAATTTTGGGTGTAAAAACACACAACTACACCAGTTGCTATTTGATGATCAGTGCACATGGTTGATACATCCACTGAGCACATGTGTTGATGATCCACCAGCCTAAATGAAAGATGGAAACTGAAAAGTATCTGCCATGGTTAGTTGCAGTGGTTAAATTCCCATGGTTCTCATGATTGCAAGACGTTAAACTTACAATGGAAGAAGAACAAGTTGGTTTTCCTGCTGGGACAGACGGAAAGATGATCTAGTTATCTGTTTCTTCGCTATCCTAGTATAGAAGAGTGAGCTTGACTAGAACTCATCTTTTGCATACATAAATTTATAGCATTCATCAGGTTTTGACATAATGTGTCCCTAGGCATCGCAAGAAAATTTCAGAGAGGACTGACTCTATTGCATTAGGAAAACTAATTACCAAAAGTACAGTCTAATTAATATAGGGCATTTAGGACACAGGATCCCAAAGCTAGAATTGCTAGGGGACTATAAAACAGTGAAAAGAGTTTCTTTGTATGGTATCATATCTTCTCTATACTCCACATTAAACCAAGTCTGTTTTCCAACAATACTCTTGAGAAATCATTTCCCTGCATGTGGTCTTATAAGCTATGCAATTTCATTATATAACATGATGCTTCTAAAATATGTGTATTATGCATAATATATGGGTTTTCATTTCTACATCCTAAGAACCTGTGTCCTTCTATGAAAGGTAATATGTCAGACATGAGCATCGATATAATATAAATATTCTGTACAAAGCCACCTTAAGGATGTAAATACTCTGCAATTACTTTTTAATAGCCTTCACAGAACTACCTCAATGTATCTTGGAAAAGATTTCAGAAATGAGCCATTCTACATGCTTAGTCCGCAATACGTCAGAAAGATCTTGATTGTTCAAGCTTTTCTAAAACTAACTCCCCTCAGCAGTTTCCAGGTGGGGACCCATATCAGAAATCTCATTCATTATAAATACCTATGCATCAAAATTGTACTTCAGATGAATGAAACAAACAGGGGATTAAACCTCCTACTACTCTTTTCTTTTTTTTTTTTTTCTTGAGGTTGAGAAGATGGCAAGAAGACATCAGATGACTTGCCTAAAATCTCTAAGAAAGTTTACAAAAATTGTAGTGTCTGATTTCTTGACTATGACTTTAGCCATGGAATTGTGTCTGCTAATGGACTCAATAAGGGAAAAAAAAAAAAAAACTGCATGAAATTGAATTGTGGTCTCTCAATAAATGTGAGACTTAAAGCAAGCAGAAACTGATATATTTAATGGGAAAGGACTGAAGGGCATGTACTCTAGCACTTGTGAGATATATTTTAACTGGTATTATTGAATAAATTCTTTAGAAATGTAATTTCTCTCCATGACTCAACAAAGAGATGATCCAAACACAGCAGTTGTGGTTAGTCATTTAAAATGTACCTCAGAGTTTAAGCTAAAATAAAGAAATCCAGGCAGAATTGTTAAAACAACAACAACAAAGTTATCTGAAGTACTCATAAAGCAGTTACTGAAAAAAGCTTTCTCAGAAGACGCATACTTATACTCCCAAGACTCATTGGTTTGACTGACTGCATTGATCCTTTGGGATCAATTTATGATATGTCTGGACTTGCAGCATGTTGACCACACATAGATGCGGGGCGGGGAAGGAAGAAGGGGGAAGACTGGACCTAACCTCATCAACTGTTTTTAATGCAAATTTTGGGTAAACGGCTTTAGAGAAGTCTTGAGGTTGGCCTGTTCTGTGTCATGGTCAGTCTCCAGCCAAGTAGGGAATCACGGAGCTGTCAACAATTCCTTTGTTGCTTTCATATTTCTTGACAGAGGAGATTTGGGTCCTGCCAGAGAAACAAAAAGCAAACAAACAAACAAACAAAAAAAGTGAGAGAAAGGGAATATAGGAAGCAGAGAGAAAGGAGAAGAACATCTATGGAGACTGGTTTTAATATTTAAACATGCCTATATTTAGATTAAAACAACTATTATGTATCAAGTGCTTAAGCTGTCACACTGAAATGCAAGTGAGATTGCTGAGGTTACTTAAATAATAGTGTACAATAATAGAAAAACAGAAATACTTCAGGCTCATTCCATCAATCTAGAATAAGCCATAGAAGTCAATAAGAACATTCTAAATAGTCATTTTTAAGGTAACTGCCTTAATGTATTCATACATTCCCCAAACCTCGTCCTGAGATACTTATGTTCCCTAGGGTCACACATAGTGCCTCATGTAACTACTTAATTATCTTTCAAACCCTTACTGCTCATAATAAGTGCCACTTTCAAAACTGCAGTTTGTTCTTGGGTGTAAACACATTATATGCACTGGAGAAATTACTGCGAATGAGCTCTGACTGTATCTGTACACTGGAAGTCATTGTGCTTTCTGTGGAAAATATGGAATATGAAAGATGTTTTGCATGATAATAAAAATTTGCTGGCATTCTAAGTTTACTGAGATATGAAACATTATCAAGATGACCTAAGAGCTACCTAGTTTCCATGCCATTTTATAAGTAAGCTCAAATGAATATTTTGTAAGCTACACTGTTTTTGGAAGCTAACAAATTAAATTGAAAATAAAGGTTTATTATAGGGCCCAACTATACCTATGTTATATCTCAAATTAAGCATACCTAGAGTAACACGTTAGGAAATGAAACTCCTGCTGCCAGAACAAAGCCCAAAAAATCACAATTAGTGAGGTCTGCAATTCAGTCTTATCCCTTGTCCTGAGAAGCAGTCCTAATGTGTTCCTGCAACAACACCTATGGAAAGGCATGCTTTCTAGCCTATTTTTTTTAATCATTTCTTCCCTTTCTTTGTGGTGCCACAAACTTTATGATTTTGTCTTGTAATAATTGGAATTACAGAATCATAGAATATCCTGAGTTGGAAGGGACTAACAAGGATCCCTGAGTCCAACTCCTGGCTTTACACAGGACCAACCCAACATCAGACCATGTGTCTGAGAGCACCGTCCAAACACTTCTTGAACTCCAGCAGGCTAAGTGCTGTGACCAAGTCCCTGGAGAGCCTGTTCCAGTGTCCAACCACCCTCTCTGTGAAGAACCTTTACCTAACATCCAGTCTGAACCTCCCCTGTTACAGTTTCATGCTGTTTCCTTGGGTCCTATCGCTGGTCACCAGAGAGAAGAGATGAACAACTGTCTCGTGATTACATCAGCCAGCACTTTCAGTACCTTGGGATGAATCCCATCAGGCCCCATAGACTTAGGAGCATCCAGCTGGAGCAGCAAATCCCACACTAGTTGAGAGTCACCTGGGAATTTATCATTCCCACAGTCATGGTCCCCCAGCTCAGTGCTCTGAGGGTCCCAGGGACCATCATTGGTGTTAAAAATAGGGGGAAAGAAGGCATTAAATGTCTGTGCTTTATCTACGTCCCCATTTGTGAGGTGACTAACTTCATCAAGTAATGGACCAATGTTATCTCTGGATCTCCTTTTGCTGTTAACATATGTTAAGAAGCCCTTTCTGCTGTCCCTCACAGTACTGGGAAACTTCAACTCTAACTGAACTTTAGTTATATAAATTTTCTCTCTATAATGGTGAAGAGCATCTCTGTATACTCCTATGTTGCCTTACCTTGCTTCCAGTATCCATACACTTTCCTTTTCTACTTATGCTCTAGAAGAAGATCCAAGACGAGACAAGCAAGCCTTCCGCCCCACTTGCTTGACTTCTGACACTTTGAAATCTCCTGCTCTGGTGCTCCTAAAAAGTAACCAGCTTGATGGATCCCAATACCTTCAAAAGCAGTTTTCAGGAGAATTTACTAACCAGTTTCTTGAACAACCAAAAGTCTGCTCTCCCTATACCCAGGGCTGAAGTTCGGCTTCTTCCTCTCATTTTCAGTCAGCTCCTTCCTGACTTGGGCCTTCCCAGTCCCTCATCTTTGATTTCATACAAGCGAGGAGGGATGCAACTTCTCAGCTCAAGTTGATGGCCTTCACTGTTCCCTTGGTAAATATGAAAATAATTTCTGTGCTTTCCCCTATGCTATGTGCAAAGGCTGGAACAAGAAAGTTATTAATAACCTTACTATTACATCCTTATCAACCCTATTTCCCTAAAACTCTTAACTCTGATGATTACAAAAAGAGACAAATTGGTGCTCATTCCTCTCCTGCCTCCCACGCATTAACAACCAAACATATTAGGCCACAGATGTGCTAAACCCATTCATTATCATCCAAGAATTTCTTTGCATCCTCATGCCTGTCTCCACCTATCTTGCATTTCTATCCTAAAATCTTGGGAAAATATATGTTTCTATTTATGTAGTATATAGTATAAGGTGCACCTACTTCATACATACTGATTTCTAACTACTTGAATTATAAGTAATATCCTTTCTTCATGAAAACTCTTCCAACAATTAAAATACCAACAACAGCTACAACAACAGCCAAGCATCTTCTCTCAGAGATTTCCTATTCTCACTTCAATATCACATTGAAATGTATGTAGATTTAATTGACTATTTGTCATACTTCGTTAAATTGATCACCTATGTCAGAAAGACTTCAGCAGACATAACTGGGGATGAATTTCTTCAATGGTTTAGTACTCATTGAATTGTCAGAAAAAAAAGAAAAAAAAGTGTTTTCTCTGAAGAGCTGAATATAGCATGTAGTGAATTAATCTAAAAGTATGGCCACTAATTACAGACCTAAATAAAAGTTTTATTCCTTTGCAAACTTTGCTCTGAATATCTTAAAACACATTTTGTTTATGACAAGCCTATTGGCAAGTTCTGAAAATGCAAGTCTTTGTTACAGCACTACTTAAACTAACCCAAACATCTGCTTCTCTAGATATAAACTGAGGATAATACTAGCAGAACAGTGAAAAACAAACAAACAAACGAATAAAAAACATGAACAACCACCAAATACACAGGCAAGACATAAAAGCCATTCTTTCTAAAGGGTTTTTGCTGTCCACAATGATGCCACAACATTACAGCATCATTAAGTGATCAAGCAGAAGATGAACTGAAATAGAGAAATGGCAGTTTTCTTTATAATAAATATTTCTAGCAATTAGCAGAAGTGACTAAGAAAGAAGTAAGGAGGTACAAAACTCTGAAATGATAAAGCACTGTTTCTATCAGCTGGAAAGTCTACTTAAAGGTGTTATAAGAATGCACAGAAACAATGAACTCATGACGAGAAACTTTGAAAAACTGTTTCTTTGGAGATCCAATTTGAAAGAAACATCTTCCAAATACTTTACTTATTAGCTGTATTCCTGCTGTAAATTAAGAGAAATTAAAGGACCAGATATTTAATGACATTCACCTTCAAACATGAATATAACGACAGTGAAAGACCTAATGCTTTCACTGTAGGTACACCAAGATTTTTCCCACAAAGTTTGCTGGAACAGCAGTGTCTTGAGGGATGGACACAAACATGCAGAAGGGCCAGAGAAAATGACATGTACAAGGGAAAGAACTATTTCTTAATAGTTCTTATTTATTTAAATTACTTAAGTTCTTATATAAGTTAAATATGAAATAAGCTTCCTTTAAGTGTCCCACTTCCAGTTTAAAAATAACAATGTTTTTTTCATCTAATGATAGCCCTATGATGGTCATCAAAACAAAGTAGCAATTTACTCAGTATGTAACCAAAAACCTAAGAAGCATTGCAAATGCTAATTTTTTGTATACATTGGGTGCCAACACCAAATGTAATGAACTAACGAAAGGATGTGAACTGGCAGACAGTGAATGAATGGTAGTACACAAAAGCACTTCGTGTGTCAAGTATCTGTCATGTCATTCATTATCTTAATTAACCTCATCCAAAATGCATATGTCTATAACAGGGTATATTCCAGGCTCTTTCTAGAAAATTGCTTTCTGCCCAGTGCTAGTTATCAATCATGCTACAAATCTTGTATTTATTAAAATATTAGGATTAAGAACCACAGCAAATCACTCATTTAGTGTTTTTTTTGTTGTTGTTGGTTTTTTTTTGTTTGTTTGTTTTGTTTTTTGTTTTTTCTTCTTTTTTCTTGTTGCAATCATTGTAACAAAAGCCTGTTTAAAAACCTACAATTTCTACAAGGAAGTTAGATACATGCATTACATGCAACATTTCACATCTCATCTCTGGAAAGAAGCCATATATCTACCAGCACATTTAAGGACAGCATTGCCCTTTTTGCATCACCTATTTGCATTCTGAAAACTTCAAGATATTCTCTCTATGGTCTAGTTCATATTTTAGCAACAAACAAAGCACCAGCTCACTAGACTGAATGGAAGAAGGAGGAAACCATATAAACTTTCTTGAAATCATCTCAAAATGAACTAATTTTATCCATCTATATGCTCTTAATCCTTTCTCCCAGAAAAGGAAGATGGACGAATATTCAGTTGACTGATCATTGTTCAATGGATAGGTTTTAAAAATCAAATCTTCATCCTTCACAAGAACCTTAGTAGTATACTATATGCTGTCTTATGCATGTAAAATTTCAATTTTACTGTTAAACAGTATTTTCCTAAGCACCTTGAAGACATGGCAGAGAAAAGAAAGGAGAAAAAAACATCATACAGCCCTAATGTAAGTTGAGTTATCTCTAGCTTATTCCTGGAGTTTCTTTTTCAGCACATTTTCTGGGATCCTGTTTTCAGGGAAGTTTTTACCTTCTTAATTCTATGTAATTTAATTTGTTGCTTGAAAAATTCATACCTTGTAGGAATTTCTGTGCTTGTGTGTGGAGAGAAAAGATAATAGTACATCAATAGATAATAGATAGAATGGGTTCTGTTCTCACTTATCGCAAAGGAAGAAGCCCCAGAGTAGAAATAAGGTCAATTTAAATTTGCATTAAGGTGCCTTCAATGCATTTACTTTTTAACACTTTTTAAGAGTATTTGAAGGATAGGATAAGAATTTCATAAAAACCCAATAGTATAAGAAACAGAGATACTCTAGTCTTAATTTTAAGACTACCTTTTTCATTCCAGTGGTTCAGTAGTCACAGTGGGCAGTTGAATTCTCACCTAGATCTCATAGGAATCACTAGAAAGATGGCTGTTACCATTAAACAGTTCTAGATCACAACAATCTATGAATTATACTTGGATTTTGAATCTTGGATCTTATATTCCTCCTTCCTTCTCAGTGACTACTCCACATATTGCTCCACAGCAGCATGTAATAAGCAGAGGCAGCATCTTGTATCTGGCATGAACAAGTGCATGCTTTGCAATAGGTTTTACCAAACCAAAAGCAATATTTCTTCACCACTCTGAACTATATTTGGTTTGACTTACTACTTCTGAAAAGCAAAAAAGCTGAAGACAAGATTTAGCGACTTGCTCCAAGTACCTGTACTGTCAGAAGCATAGATCAAGTCCAGTCTTATGCTATGTTTCAACATTGTGCATTGCAAACTTGTGGTGAAATCACACAAGTGCAGACCTGCTTTGGATGACAATGGTCAAGAAAGACCTAGGTAAGTGTCAGCAATTTGCTGATTTGAGGGACTTAGTATCAAAGTCCATGCTCACCTCTTTACACTACAAGAGGGTTTTAAAAAACATATTGTACATTAAAAAAAAAATATTTTCTATCACAGAGGAAGTCAAAATGTTGTGAAAAGGAGGCAGAGTACTCTAGATAAAAGTCACGAAACACACTTCTGAATTAAAATTCTTTGTAGGACAAAACAACCTGATTCTGATTATAGTTGCTATCATTTCAGTCCTGCCGCAGAGGTTTAAACCTCTGGTGGAAGCCAGTCACATAATTTCTTGTATCCAGGACAGGTGCTGGTAGCTCAGTGCTATCAACATCCCTCTGGATGCAGGTGAGCCTTTGTCCGGCAACATGACTGCGAATATTCCTCTCAAGCTATCTTCTATCTGCAACAGAGGTGAAACTTTTGTGTTTTATTAATTGTGAAGTGGCAAGAATCTTTGATGAGATAAAAGCAGTGTTTCCCAGAGGGCAGAGTAGTATAATCTTCATAAGATGACTCTAATTGCATAGCAGTCCTTTATTAGGGCTGAGTTTAGTCACTGTTTCCAAGCTTGTTGCTGGAATGTCTAGCCCAAGACTGGATGCTGTCACTTTCTCATTTGGATAGTTTAAAAAAAGTAGGTTTATTGTGTTTTTACTTTCATTTGTTCCCTCCCACTCTTCAGATTGAATCAACGGGTCACAGAATAGTCTGGAAACTGAAGTATGTTACCATGAAAGCCACTGCAAATGTCTCAGCTTATGTAAAGAGGTCCCTAAATAAAATTGGGACACTTGGACCGGAGGTCTCCATTTCTAATCCTTCCATTAAACTGCAAAAAAATTTCCAGCCTTCATCCTGAATCCTTATAAAACTCATATTTTGCAGAATTATAAGATAGCATCCTTCCTTCATAGAAAGGTAAAAAACAGTTAAAATGTAGAACAAGTATACTCATTAGATTTTTACGATTCTAAGCACGGATCGGAGGTAAAATACAGTTTTGGAAGAGTTTTGCATCATTATAGAAACAGCCGGAGGGGAAAACACTAGAAGTACAGTGAAGCCAACTCTGAGCCTCCTTCCGCTCTTTCCACTGGGGCTTGCATCATGCTCAGAGGTGGAGAGGAATTCCTCACATCTATGGCAGCACCAAGACTGCCTCTACATCAGGACATGTAGAGGCATCATATTCCTCTACAGCAGGAATTAATACAGTCTTAGAGCAGCTCTGACTCCTCAGGGAGCCAAGGTTAGCCTTGAGATTGGACATTTGGAACAACTATCCAAAAATCTCACTCTTCTGTTCCTCTCCTGTAAGCCAGGAACAGAACAGTTGTAGTATCTATGCAGCCCCTTTCCTGCTTTTAATTCAGCAGTACCAAAGTCAGTCCTACAAGAAGGGGATACGAGATCTTCTGAATTACAAGCATGCACAATAAATAAAAACCTACAAATTGCACGTGAGCCAAAGCTCAGAACTTTCTATACCTAAATAAGGAGAGGAAAATAAAGTAAGAGAATGAGGCATAAGGTTAGTGATGCTGGTACTCCAACCTGCAATAGAAAATATACTATGGGATTATTTCTGAGTTTCAGACTTCAGAGGATTTTCTCTTAATAAATACCGTAGGTAGTAGGAGAGTAACCGGAAGAGATAGCAAGCACACATTATTTTCAGATCTCTGCTGGTATCACTCTGTATGCTTGTGCACAAATGCGATGTTTTGTCAAATAAGGTGCTATGTACTGCAGATTAAGTCATCAAATAAAAATAGCAAGGATAATTTCAGTTCCATCCACAGCACTGGGAGCCGGGGAGGGGAGGAAAGTGGAGGTGGAAAGGAATATTTGTGGAGTGGAAAAATTCAGCATTATTCAGGGGTAGGAAAGGAAGGAGGAAAGATTTATACAAAAGCTCTGCAGAAACTGCTGAAAAGAACAGAAAACAGTGAATCCAGGCCTGGTGTATATGCAGCTTTTGTGATAGTTTTCCAGTCTATACATATAACGCTGAGTTTGTTCCATACCATGTACCATCAATACATTTTCAGTAGAACATTTCTCTACTGTGTTTGTAGGCCCCGGGCGTAAGACTGCACATATACCTTCTACGGTCTGTCAGCCTGGCTAGAACGAACAATATAATTAGTAAGTCTGTGATAAACTGACTGTTTTAAAGGCTTTGAAGAAGCTGGGAAGCAATTATACAGTGCTCAGCCAGCAGAATCATGATGTGCATAACTAGCAGCTACGGATTCAGCCAGCAAAAATTATACAAGAAAATGGCATGACTTTCTTGATGGGAAAAAAAATTTATACATTAATCTGTGTTAGGGCAGTCAGTAAAATTCATCTGAAATATTTTTTTAATATGCATACAATCATAGAGTTGCTTAGAAAAAGACCTCCATAATCACCAGGTCCAGCCATTAACCTAGCACTGCCAAGTCCGCCATTAAACCATGTCACTAAGCTCTACATCTACATGTGTTTTTTTTGAAGACCTCTAGGAATGGTGACTCAACTGCTTCCCTGGGCAGCCTGTTCCAATACTCCACAACACTTTCAATGAAGAATTTTTTTCCTAATAACCAACTTAAAACTACCCTGGCACAACTTGAAGTAATTTCCCCTCCTCTTATCACTTGGTGCTTGGGAGAAGCTCCAGCACCTCCATGTCCTTCTGGTAGTGAGGGACCCAAAACTGAACACAGTACTCAAGGTGCAGCCTCACCAGAGTTGAGTACAGAGGGAGAATCTCTTCCCTAGTCCTGCTGACCACATTGTTTCTGATACAAGCCAGGATGCTGTTGGCCTTCTTGGCCACATGAGTACACTGCTGCCTCATATTCAGCCAGCTATCAACCAATACCCTCAGGTCCCTTTCTGCTGGATAGTTTTCCAGCCACTCTTCCCCCAGCCTGAAGCATTGCATGGGGTTGTTGTGCCCCAAGTGCAGGACCTGGCACTTAGCCTTGTTGAACCTCATACAGTTGGCCTCAGTCCATCTGTTCAGCCTATCCAAATCCGTCTGTTGAGCCTTTCTACCCTTTATGGCAGATCAACACTCACTCCCAACTTGCTGTCAACTGCAAACTTACTGAGGGTGCACTCGATCCCCTTGTTCAGATCATTAGTAAAGATATTGAAGAGTACTGTTGATCAATGTTGATTGGTTATGCAGCCTTAAAACACATAGAAGGATACCTGCTTGGTGTAAAATGAAGCAAGCTTAATCTCAGCCACTTGATAAACCAAAGAAAAGTTCACAAAAAGCTATAATAAAGTTCAGCTACACTAGAGTTGTATACTAACTTCTCAGTAATAGAAATAGACCACCCAACGAACTGACCTGGGCCAAAAAACTCATACAAGAAGAGAGATGCTTTCCTCAGACATCCATATATACATGGGCCCACCAGCCCAATCATTTAAGAGCATTTTTCTCTTTCAAATGAAAGGTTATGACAAAATAACTTATGGTGAATTATTACAAATTCTGAGTAAAGCAGATTTTCCTACACTTGATAATCTTAAATTTGATGAGACAGAATTTTTTATCACACAATCTGTGTTTTCAGCAGAACCGTCCTCCAGGCAGCCAAATATGTCAATTTGTGGGGTTTAAAAAGTCTTGATTATAAATAACACATTCACGTTGCAAGGGATTTTAGCCATTATCAAAAAATCTCCCACCTATCTTGATCCAGTAGTTCACTGCTTGGGATGTTACCCAAACACAATTATTTTCTTTAGTAGTTAGGTAAAACTGCATCCACAGCAGTCCCAGTGACCTCTGTAATAAGTAACACTACCTCCACAGCACCAACCACATCCAGTTGCAATGATTAAAAGGAAAGGCATGTGGTTTGGAAAATATTTTGTGCAACAAAAACAGTTTCAAGGAACAGTGGGTTTAAGCAGAGCATCACACAACAACTTTTTGTAATTTCTTTTTAAACTCTAGTCTCTGGGTACTCAACCAAATCACCTTGCTATAGTAATAAAGCTGAACAGCCCCTGTCATTTAACTGATGCTTCTCTTTCACTTCCCAAGCAAAGCCCTTCTAGATGGTTGCCCAGTCATGCTAGAGGCTTTCAGTAACGTGTCCCACAATGTGCTTTATTCAAGGACTGTGTAACATTACTCTGCTTGCTTTAAGGCTGCATCAACAGCTGTCACTGGCTGAATTAAATGAGACAGTGACTCATACTACATCCTTGATATTGAAAAAGGTGTGGGTAGTATTTCATAGCTTGCAAAAGAGCTATGATTTCACATTATAAAGAATGGCAGTGACTTTAGAACATATAAATTCTAGATGATAGATGATGTACCATGTATTACATTTTTTGGCAATATTTTACATGGTTCTGTCATCATCTATCAGCAGGAGGATCACAAGCAGAAGAGGAGTTCAGATGAACTTTCAAAAGAAATTACACGTAACAGGAAGAGAAAGTATTCTACTTATACTGAAAGTATCTTAGTCTCAATAAGCCAATATGCTTTTTGAAATTACATCCTTCAAGATGCATGATTCCTTCCCACAAACATTACGTATGGGAGAAGGTGATGTATAGGTTTTGAAGCCAGTATCTTGGAAAAAGAAAAAATACATTTATGGAAAATAGTCATGCCAGAAACATTTCCTCAACTTCTGCAGGAAATAAAAGGAAGGAAGACAAGTCACATTTCCTAGAAATAGCATAAGATGCATACACATATACATACAGTAACTACTTTTCCTGTTTGGAAGCAACACAGAAAACATAGTAGTTTATATAGTAGTTAAGGTAGCCACTGGAAAGCTTGATGAACATTTTCCTTTCCAGACAATTCAAGCTGCAATCTTGCTGAGAATGTTTATTTTTTAACACTGTTTCTTTGTTGTTGTTGTGAATACTAAATCAAGTATTACTCATTTTAGATAAGATGCCAACATAGAGGCAGGCTGAGGTAATCTGGGAAGTGTTATCCAGCTGATACTCTGGAGGTGGTTGGAAGATTGGATTCCAATACTTCTCAGCATGGTTTTGAACACCCATAAAGTCCCACTTCTTCCCAGTAGCCAATAAAAGAGTGAGTCAACCAAGACAGTTTTATTTTATTATATGTACTTTGAACATGCCTTTTCAGGCAACTTGCATAATGTTATCTCAACTATTTGCTGTCTTTCTGCTTCAATCTTCACCTCTCTTTGTTGTTTCTTCAAATATCAATGTAAGCTTTAAATTCTCTAATGTGTTATAATGTATCAAATATATGATAAGATTTTTCCAGTGTTATCTACATATTTCCTTTTTCTTTATCATGCCTTATTAAATCTAATTATATCCACTAGAACATCCCCTCAGCTACTCTCCATCTGTCAGAACAACTAATAGTACATTCTAGAGAAATGTACTCAAAAGTCTACTCATAATTTAGGTCCCACAAACTCAAATATACAGATAGATTTACTTATTCCTCTGAAACTCACATCACCTGATGAAAATGGTTGGGGAAAAAAAGCCAGCAGGCTTACAGTTCAAATTGCCTGTTTGCTAGCCTGCCTCTCTGCACAGATACATTCATAGAGTGGCATGGGTTGGAAGGGACCTTAAAGATCATCCAATTTCAACCCCTCTGCCATAGGCAGGAATGTAACCCAGTAGATCAGGTTGGCTAAGGTAGCTTCCATGAAGAGCTAGAATCAACATCCAACAATGCATTTCCAAAAATGTACTTCCCTAGGATCTCATTCTTGATGTCAAATGCCCTTGGATACAACACAACAATGCCAGGCTTCAAAAGGTTTTACTTGGACTGAATTCTAGATTCACATCTAGAACAACTTCTGCCTCCTAGTCCTTGAAAAAAACTTCTAGGTATCCAAAATTTTGGGATAAACATTAATCTTTTGCAGTAACATAAAGCAAAAAGAAGGGAAAGTATCTACTTTTCACTAATAGATAGGATTAAGACTTTTGTATGTTTATTTTGTATTAGAATAATGGACTAAGTTAGGTTGGAAGAGACCGTTGGATGTCATCTGGTCCAAACTCACTACATGGTCTGGGACAATTTCAAAGTGACATTAGGTTGTTCATAGCCTTATTGATTCAAAATGGAAAACAGTAAATGAGGGAAAGAGAAGGTGATATTCTGGTGCTAAGGGTAATTCTGCATGTTTTAAAAACTCTTTATTTAGATAAAGGGCATCTCTCTTCAGAGAAAGAGCTTCTCTTACTTTTCATCTTACTCTGTTATAGGAGAAAAAAAAAAAAAAAAAAAAAAAAAAGATCCTCCTGACTGCACAGTGGAGATCCAGCTAATTAAAGAATATAAAACTGTGTGAAACCTGTCTTTCTGCCTTACAGTTCCCACATTCTATGCTGGAGGGAGTTTGGAGAGAGAAAGTGGCATTGCAAAGAAACTGCAGCAAAAAGTATCAAAATGGTTTGCAAAGCAGCAGCTTTGCAGACCCAAAGTTTTTTCTACCCCCCTCTCTCTCCTCCAAACATATAGAGTTTTTAACACAATTTTAGTAAGAGTCTCATCTTGACACAAAACTTATTAGCAGCATATCAGCTCTCTGTTCCTTGTAGTGTATTCACAGTCCTTGGAGACATCTCTGTCTTAGGATATGCTGCAATATAAATGAAATTGATATGAGGAACAAGAAAGAAGTTTGCTACAGTCACACTCATAGCTTCTCAAAACACTGTTCTAGATAGACTTCTAACACTTGCTGCTGGGCATTCACAGTATGTGTATGACCTAATCTAACCATGGTACAAGCAAAGCGACTTAATGGAGGCATAACGTGTCTGTATTCAGTGCTGTACCATCCTAGCCTCAGGACAACGTCAAAAAGGCATTTGGCCTGAGGTGGGTGGCACATGCTTCATGTTGAATTGTTTTTCATCTCCGTTATGACTCTCTCAGAATGCTAGGCGGATAGAAGTAACCCTTTTGGATGAGGAGATGTGAGCAACTTGTTCACTTGTCCTTCTGTGCCTAACAACAATATGCTCATACTTGAAGCTTCTCCCTTACTTCCTAGGTAGGAAAAGCATGGCATGAAGGTCCCTAGGAAAATTTCATGTCCTCTTCATTTTTGTAAAAATAGAACAGAGAAAGAATAGAGCAGTGAGGAGGAAGAACCTGAACAGGCCCCACAAATATGTTAATTGCTGCTCCTATGTGAGCAGCATGATGGCTGTAAAGAGAGCTGTAAACGTAAATTTATGACTATAGCCAAGTTGCCAGCAGTGACCTACTCATACCATACCAGCAAAACTCACAAGATAATTTCATGCTGTACAAATTGGTTAATGCATGGTCTCAAAGCATGGTGGCTAAAACCTCATCCACTTGTGCTTCATTAATGCAAATTTTTTAATGAAGCAAAACTGATTCCACTTTGAGCAGGAGGTTGGACTAGATTACTCCTCAAGGTCTCTTCCACTTGAATGATCCTAGGTTTATATGGAATTATGTTTTGAGCATGATTTATTTAAATTCACAACAACAATTAGAGAGGTATTTGCTTACTACACCCAAATAGAAAGCAATTTTAGCTTATGCGTATCAGAATTTGATGTGAAAATGTGATGGGGAAAGAAGTAAATTATCCAAGCCAAAATAGAAGATAAATATTAGCAGAACATTATTGAAGAAAGCTATAAGCAACAAAAGAATGTCAAAAAGAAAATTTAACTATTTAACTGAAAATATAAAGTTGATATCAACAGTTACTAAGTTATTTAGTTTATACTAGGCCATATGACACAGCTACTCTCTTCTTCTCTCCATACCCTCTTCCCCTTTTCATCCCCCCTCACACCAAGGTATTTCTATTAAAAAAAAAAAAAAAAAAAAAAAAAAAAAGGTTTCATAAAGGGAGTATTCTCTGTTCTGTCCATAACAGAGCATTTGGACAGAAACAAAAACTTATTTACTGATGGAGCCTCTCTGTACACCAAAACTCTGGGAGACAACAAGACATTAACCAGAAGGCATGGCCAGAAATGTGTCCTATCGCTTCCCTGACACAATAAATGTGGATGGTGATGTCTCCTTTGATGAAGGAGACATCCTACAGTTTTTGCTTGGGAGACAAGGTCCCTATAAAGTATCTGGGGATAAATACCACCACCACCACATGACCATGTGTGTGTTCTCTATTTGGATGCATTTTGCTCCTTCTAGAAAAAAGCCAGCAGAAACCAGTCACTGTCACTCTGATCAAATAGTGAGACATCACCAGCACTCAGGTTAACTATCAAAAAGAAATTGAAAGATTAGGAATACCCAAAAAGCCTTGGGAAACAGATAAACAGATGATTTATTTATTTATTTATTTTGGAAACAAGAACAGTTAAACAGGCTTGTTTTGTATGTGGATATTCACTTGAAGTGTCAGAGAAACATTAGCAAATAAGCAGAGGGGATGACGTGAATTTAAGATGGTAATTATGGATTAGGGATACCTAATCACCTCCTCTAACTTCATTAAACATCTACAATAGTTATGATGGATTTATTGCCTAATAAAAAAGATTTGTGATGGAGTGAGAAGTGGTTATTATTTTACTGAAGCCCAAGGTCAAGCCCAGGTCACTGCAGGTACATGGACAGAGGGAGGGCAGAAAGAGACTGTCACAAGGCTCTGTTACTAAATGAGATGGACTTGAAGAGAATAAATGAATGAACAAATGGACATCTGCCCCAGGAGTAGAAACAGCTTCTGAGCATTGTCAAAATACAGGGCTAACTATATCTCTGTTCCAGAGTCTGCTTTTTTAGCCATATGCCAGGAAAGCATACTTTGATAGAGAAGATTGGGCTGATCACCAGCATAAATGATAGGAAAGGCAGATGTGGCAATTATTTTCAAACAAATACTCTGTCTTGCTGCTTTACATTGATGGAGAAGCCTGATTGGTACTTAATAATGACATTTTGGCGTACTGGAGTTTTACAGGCAACCTACCATCCTAATGCAAACTACATAGTCACAATATATATTTGTGTTACTCCTTAAGACTCACTGAAGTTTCCAGCATTGTTCTCACCCACATCTGTAAGGAATTTGCTATGCAATCTCTGGTCTATACAGAGTAGTCAGTGTAAAGGAGTGAAAAACATGTTTTACTCACAAAATATCTAATGTTAGCATTTTACAATGGAAGTCATGGATGCTCCTGAAAAGAACGTCAAGATTCCACTTACCCAATGTAAACATTTGGTAAATCCTACAGAGGATAGAGGAAAAAAAAGAGGAAAATGCATCCATGCTGATGTTTCAAGACTCCAATCTAAAAAGAAATTAAGATAGTTAAGTTTAGGGAACTACCTATAGTCATTATTAACTCCAAACTGCACAAAATGGCTGCACACTTCTACTGGAACATCCTTCATGACTGTGTACCTATAGACAGCAGGAAACATGCATCAGCAGTGATTTGCACAAATCTCTGAAAGCACAGTTACCCAGCTGATAAACAAGTCCTGTTTAATTGCAAGGGAGAAGGGCTGAAACAGCAGGCTAAAGATAGGCTACCATGGTGCAATGCTCTGAAGGTTTGAGTTCTAGTCATTATAGTACACAATGGAAACTGTTGCTATGGCACTAACCTTTCTGTTTCAGCACTGATGAAAGATCGTCATAGAGCAGAAACATCAAAATCATGTATGCAACAGAAAGAATTATATTTTTTGAATAGTATTCAGATACTTAAAGGTCCAGATAATTACTTAAAAAAATTCCCTATGGGTGTCCAACTGCATCTTCAGCTGCTCAAGCTATCCTCAGTATGTCTACAGATATCTATCCTTTAAGAAAGAAGGAAAAGACTCTCAATATATTTTCTTACTTTTGCTCTTCAACAAGAAGAACTGGGAGGATCCTTCATTGTCACATCCATGCAACAACACTCCTGCAGTTTTCCTCTCAAAATCTGACATGTTATTCAACTAATATATACATAACCTGTGCAGAAAAAAACCAAACATGACTTACAACAAAGGGGATTTCTAGATAGCTTGTGGGGATAACCTTAACTGGATGTCCCATTTCTCTCAAAGCTAAAAAAAAAAAAAAAAAAAAAAAAAAAAAATTACCATGTCTTTATCTATTTTAATTCAAGTCTTGGGATATTTAGGTTACACTTAATCTGAATTCATAAGCATGATAAACAACAGGCAAGTTAAAGAACAGAAAATATGTATTAATTTCCCTTTGGAAGCCCTAGGATTAGAACAGGTCTGTTTCCATCTTCACTGTTTAACTCACTCTATATCTGAAGAAAGGAAAAGAGTATTTCCTGATCTACTTTTAACGTAAAATAAAAAGACGCACTTGTTTGATAGAGGCTTTGTACTGACAGAAAGTACCTTCAGTTTTATAAACTATATTAACATTTATTGTCACAATACCAGAGTGCTGCTTTGCTCTTCAAAGTCCTCTAGGATGAGTTCACTGGGTGAGAGACTCCATAAATATGCATGGGGGAACACTGTGCCTTGTTTTTCTAAATTAAATGTTTATGTCACTCAGCCCTTGGAACTCTTCTGTTTATCCAGAGATGGAAAGCATGATATGTAGCCCAATACTATATACTCTACAGCTAAAAGTACCAGCCAGAGAAGAAATTTCCTGCCACTATTTTCAAAAGCTATCAAAAGAAATAAATCTGTTTTGAATTAGTCCTACTAGACTCGGACATAACTTTGTTAAGAGTTTTAAAGTGAGTTTTCCAAGAGGATGAAATCCTGTCTTCTCCAGGACCAGTGTTTTCAGTCCCAGGAGGACACTAGAAGTAGTAACATGTTCCTGTCCTTATTCCCTTGGGTCTCTACATTAACTTATTTGTGTCTGATACTTTGCTATATGAGTATAAAATAAGTGCCATGAAGAACCATTATTTCTAAAAGGAAAGAAGGGGAAGGCAGTCATCGACATATTCAGCTAGAACAAGAAACAGTGAAGGTACTGATCTTAGGATATATGAATTTATAGAGATAATCAAACCCAGAAAAAAGATGAGGAACATTCTTAGAAGTAGCAATGCTTCAGTAGGCATGATATGTTTTATTCTCTAGTTACATAAAAACCAGCTGGGTATTACATTAGATTCTGGAGTTCAGTACCATTACAATGCATTACTAGCTATAATATAATCCACGTGGGCATCTGGTATTTAACAAAGCTGTTAATATCACATTGGCCTGATATATGCCAATTCACACTAAACAGAACTCAAGCCCACTGATGAGTTGCATAGCCTAACATCTTTAGAGTACTCCAATTCCCCATAAGGAGTTAAATGAATGCTTAAAAGGAAAGCATGCTCTGTGCAAAGACTACAAGGTATGTCTTCAGTGTAAATCATTATCAGTGGTTCTGCACTACAACTGAGGAAGGTCTATTTGCAACTTTCTGTAGTTTGCACACAACATAAGTGGCTTCAACTTGTCCTTTGCCTGCTAAGGTACACAAAGGATGACTTCCTGATACCGATGGCCACATTATGTAGTATGCAACTGTGAATGTTGTGATGTGTAGTCCCACATTTGCATCTCATGCTCAGGTTTAATACACCTAACAAAGAATAGAGATATCATTTTGTGCCTTGAACAAACATTGAGTTGCACAATCCTTTAAGCATCAAGATTCAGTCTGACAATTACTAACAATTAGTCTATCTAAATTCAAGGAAAGGTGAAGCATGGGAAAATGTGTGCAGAACAACCACCTTCTCCACACCCCCAGACACACAGTTTTTGCACTGCCACTAGAAGAGAGTATTCCCTAACCTTTCAGGTGACTTGATCATAAAATTCTGCTTGCTTACTATGCTGTCCTCCTCTTTTTCATTCTAGGCCCATTTTTGTGAGTCAACAGAAGTCTCATGCTGACAGGATTTAGCCTACAGATGCATTTGGAAGGTAAAAAACAAAAACAAACAAACAAACAAAAGGTCTGTTTTAGTTCTGTTCTGGGCTCAGAAAGAAAGAGGGGTCAGAGGAATAGTCTACTAGAGGTATATATAGTTAATTCCTCAGTATGTTTACTTTCATAACCAGGAATATGAGTCCTGCTTGTACCTTGAATGTTTGAACCTAAAGAAGACTTGGTAAGTGTTTGCAAAAGCTGAACTGTGTTCTAGAGAAATAGGAGTTTCCTCAGGATACCAACTCAGGATTAAACATGCTGAAATCTTAGATCTTACTGAAAAGAAGAAGGAGATACCAAGCCAAAACATGATCAAGAACTGCTGAGGAAGAAAAATTAGAATTGCACAAATCATTCTCTCTTCTGATTACCAACTGTGATGTAGCTTTTTCTGGTTTATAGCTTTTAGTTATTATCTCAACTATTTTTTTTAATACTCTTTCAAAATTTGTCCATTTTCAACAAGGTTATAGGGTTACCGTTTGAGAATTAAACTTTCCCATTAACTTCACTTTCAGTGTATTTAAGTTATGGGAAAAGGAAGAAGGAAAGAACAAGAGCGACAGCAGATTACTTGCATAATTTTAGAAGACGGAAGTGTTTCATTTTGATTCCTGCAAAATAACCAAGTAAAAATGCATTTTAAATGTCATTACAAAACAGACACCCTTTCCTTAATCATCTCTATAGTAGGAATTCTGAAAATGCTCAGATTGGAGCTCTTGTTCATAATGTTCCACATCAAGATCGTAGTTAATGAAATCATCCAGCCTAATTGTAAAATGCAGGATTTTCTAATTTTGAATAAATGTAATAGTGAGAAATTGTTACAGCTATTTTTCATCTATAGGTCTCAAAGCACCATACATTCATTAATTATGGATTAACACAATCTAATCTGAGAACCCACCGTGAACAAAACCAGAATAGCTTGCATAAACTTCAACTCCAAGTGAATAACTTAGTGATTTATTTCAAAGCCATTATCATAGCTTACAGACAGTCTTTTTGTGATGTTACTAATTTTAGCAACTGTTCTAAGTAAAGGGTTTAAATTGTTAATCAATTGAAATACATGATTTACACAGCAGCATTCAAAGAACATGACTCAGAGTGCTTTCTGAAAAATACTAGGCAAATGTTTAAGTGCTTGAGAAAAAAAAAGGAAAGAAAATTTTGGAAAACAAACAAATAGACAAACAACCACCCAAGCCTATATAAACACAGAAGACAGGAGTTAAATACGTTATCTCCTATTTAAATTGGCACTGCTGGGACAGTTTCAGTTCCAGAAGAGGTACTAATCTGTTGTCTATCTCTGCCTCACAAGTTTGTTATCTTCTTCAAAGCTCGCCACAGGCACCTGGGCCCATCTGGCATGAACAATAGGAAGCGCTCTGGGAAATGCAAAGCAGGATGTTAAGCTGCCTGGTTCACTGAAAAAAGAAACAAGCCACTCAACAATTCCTTTTTCACATTGCAATCAAAAGGGAGTTATCTGAGCAGAAGAGTTATGATTTTCCATGGGTATGGGATATGAGAGTCCTGTACATGGGTAAAACAGACATGGACTATCAGGTCATCTTTGTTGGTGCAGTTGATTGTGCAAGGTGATACAAATGTGATTTTAAATAAGAAATTAAATGCATACTTCTCTTTAGAAGCCAAAGAAATAAAAACTTCGTCTACACATTACATATGATTCTAGCTACATTTGTCATTATGACATCCCTACATATAAAAGAGGATTAAGTTGCTATGGTGTTTTTACCTTGCTAGGCAGCTGAACTCAACCGCTCTCTCACTCCACCTCCTTAGAAGAGGAGGGGAAGAAGGAAAGAAACAACTCACGGGTTGAGATAAATATAATTTGATTAAAAGGAAAAATAATTATTAAGGAAAAAATCTTATTAATTAAACCATTAACTAAAGGGAAAAAAGGGAGAGGTTAAAAAGGGAGGGGAAACAAACAAACAACAAGTAAATGCTGTGTGAGAATGCAGAGGGAAGAAATTACTCTTTACTTCCCACAAATAAGCGATGCTTGACCACGTCCTTGAAACAGGGCCTCAACGCATGTAGCCATTGTTAGAGAGGACATAAGTTTTTGCAACAAGAGCACAAGCCCACCTCTCCCCTCTTCTTCCTTTTTCCACCTTTTATTGCTGACTGTGACATCATATGGTATGGAATACCCCTTTGGTTGGTTTATGTCACTATTTGCCCACCCCCAGCCTGCTGACTCTGGGAGGGTTAAAGAGAGTCCTGATACTGTGCCAGCACTGCTCAGCAGCAGACACAACACTGATACCCATGCTGTTCTAGCTACAAGTGCAGAGCACAGCACTGTATGGGCTGCTGCAGGGAAAGTTAACATCCCAGCCAGATCCAGTACAGATGCAAGGTTACGAATGTTTTTTTTAAATGTGTACAATTGCAAGCATACTTGGAGCTTGACTGTATTATTAATCAGTGAAAAAAGGAAAATAAAAAAGCAGCTAAACAACCCACAGCTCTGATAAACCCAGGCATGCTGATAGAAAGACCACTTCTGGGTTTGTGGTGGTTTTACTTGGGTTGGCGGCCAAGCTCCAACACAACCGCTCTCTCACTCCCCCTCCTCAAAGAGGAAGGGGGAGAAAATATGATGAAAAGGGCTCAAGGGCTGAGATAAGGATGAGGAGATCACACAGTAAGTATCATGATGGGCAAAATAGACTTAGCATAGGGAAACAGTAAGATTTATTACTTATTACTAACAAGTTAGAGAAGCAAGAAACAAAGGGAAGAATCCAAAAGCACCTTCCCACCCATCCACAAACTTCCACCTCTTCCCCTCAAGCTGCGCAGAGGAACGGGGGAACTGGGGTTATGGTCCATCTATAGCGCTTCTTTGCCTCTCCTTCTCGGTCACTCTTGCCCCCTGTGCTGTGGGGTCCCTCCCACGGGTTGCAGTCCTTGTTGAGCTGATATGGTGTGGGCTTCCCACATGCAGCAACTCTTCAAGAACTGCTCCAGATACGGGTCCATACCATGGAGTCCATACCTCAGGAGCAAACTGGTCCAACCTGGGTCCCCCACAGGCAGCAGCTCCTGCCAGGTCACCGGCTCCTTTGTGATCTCCTCTCCACAGGCTACAGGTCTTGCTCGGAATCTGCTGTGACTCCACAGGCTGCAGTCTCCATCAGTGCAGGTCCACCTCCTCCATCGTGGTCTCCTCCACGGGCTGCAGTGTGTAATCCTGCTTCACTGTGGTACTCCAAGGGCTGCAGGGGGACAGCCTGCTTCACCATGGTCCTCACCACAGGCTGCAGGGGACTTCTGCTCCGGCGCCTGGAGCACCCCTCCCCCTCCTTCACTGACCTCGGTGCCTGCAAGGCTGTTCCTCACTCCTCTCTCTCTCCCAGCTGCTGTGTGGTGCAGTGTTGATTTTTTTTTTTTTTTCCCGTCTTAAATATGCTCTCACCGAGGAGCAAAACAACATCACTTATTGGCTCAGCTCTGGTCAGCAGTGGGGCCCTTACATTACATGGGGCAGCTTCTAGATCCTTCTCACAGAAGCCACCCCTAGGGTCCTCTGCTACATAAACTCACTACAGGGTTATACATTACAGCATGCACTTGTGCTGTTTAAAAATTTACTGAAACTCTGATGAAACCTAATGACCACATGTATATGCCCAGGCCACTGAAAGGTACAGGAAGATGTGTTTGCTTATAAAGCTGCTGAGAGCAGCCTTTTGCAAATGCTACCATGAGAGCCAGGGTTTATCTGATCATATCCTAAAGCTTGTAAACTGCTGAATATTCCCCAGGAAAACCCAGTGTGGGATCCACAGCACTATCTGAAGCAGAGCCCAAAGAAGAATTTCCAAATGTGAAAAGTCAAACAAAAAAATGTTCCATCTTTCTGAGTGTCTCATAGTCAATAATGAATTGCAAGTTTATATTTCTCCTAGACAGAATAGAAGTTAATTCCTCATTTGCGCCCCCTGCTATATCCCCAGATATCTCAGGTTTCTAAGCAGAAAAAAAAAAAAAAAAAAAAAAAGAGAGAGAGAGAGAGGAAATCAATATACATATATACAGAAGGGTATAAAGTGGAGAAAGGAAGAGGTCTTTCCATGATGCAGAAAACTCATGATGAGCTCTTCCCAAGTTAATAGCATGCTATATTCTGTGTATATATAGTTACACATGCATTGTGATTTATTCTTTCAGGTTTTACAGGGAGTTACTGGCATGCAGGTCAAACATTTTAAGTTACATTACTTTAGATAAAATTCAGTGCAGCAAGAAATGAGAAGTTAGGAAACCATGTTTAAGTTCATAGTAGCTTGCCTTACTTGGTCCTGTCAGACTTACAATATCATTTAGCAAGAACTCAAAGTGCCACCTTTGCCTTGAGAAATTCTTTGCTTATACTAAGAGAAAGACATGATGCAAGGTTCAAGATGATGGCCGTGGGACAACTTAACATACTGATTTATTAGCAAGTCAATGCTACAGGCAAAGAAAATAGGGCTATTGTAAAACGTGGTTTGCCCACATTATGCACTCTTTCATCCAGGAAGGAGTCAAACTCTACAGCTTGTGAGTAAGCCAAGTGAGAAGCCAAGGCTATTGTAGCACAATACTCACCAGAATAGCCCAGAAGAACTCAAGAGAGATGATAAATTGTGTATATAAACTAAGTGTATTTTGAATATAGCACCACAAATACCCATCCATTTTGCTCCTAGAGTAGTAATTGTCTGTGACAGTGACTGGTTTCTCTTAACAAACAAGGCCCAATTCAACTTGTAGCCAACACATTTCAGACAACTCTGTGCATCTTGTTTCATCAGTGTTACTGGACCTACAAGACCTCACAGAGCAGCTTTGTCTGTTTCTCTCACTGTACCACACTATTGGGTAATACGTAATCAGTTCCCCTCCAGACATCTGAGTTTAATTATTGGTATAAAGCCTAATTCCTTCAACCATTTGTCTTGATGTCACAATAGATGATCAGCATAGTGGAATAGTTTCTTGTCTGCGCTACTGCTAAAATTACCTTAATATTTCAAATTAGAAAATCCATACACTTTATTCTGGTCCATGTTTCTGACAAAGATCATTAGTAAACTCAGAAATATCAGACTGACTTCCTGCTTATACCCATCTCATTTTTCTTTTGGCATGACTGAATCGACTCAGTACTTTGCACTGTTCCATCTTTTGGCAAAAGTTTTTGTAGGCTGGGGAAAAAGTATGCCTATAGTGGCATTCAACTCCTAGACACAACAATAATTTATGCTACATTTTTTTTTACAATCTATTCAGAAATGAGGCATATAACACCACAGTTCAGAGACCACTTCTTAACTGCATCATTTTTACCTACAGTGAAATCCTACCACCTGTAATATAATCCCAAAGTAACAATAACTGATTTTTTTTTTTTTTTCAGAGGGTCAGATAAGGAAGACACAGAATACAACACGAATGCATATGCATCCATGTGCACACACACAGAAGAGAAAAATTAAATTACCCTGTTACAGACTCAGGGGTTTCAAGGCACAAAATCATTTTTATGGATTGTAAAACTGAGAAATTGTTGGTATGAGGCAAACCATCCTCTTCAAGGTCTCTTTAAAACCAGCAAAGCATTAAAAAAGACCTAAACATACACAGAGTCACTGACTACCATATTGTGTTACATGTGGACCAGTTCTTCCTTAAGCTTGAAAAAAATATCAATGTTTAGAGCACTGAAATATCTGCCGTTCTACCAGAATCCATTGAGGTCTGCTTGTTCTGTTAATAATGTTGACTTAGATGCAGCTAGGCAGCAGGAGTTCAGGACAAGATTTTCTTAGAGAATTTATAAGTATATATATATATACTTGTAAATATGTAGATGTTTATGTATATATATATATATATGTATATATATGCCTACTTTGTCCCAAAATAGGTAATACAGCTGTCTACCAAACTTCATAAGCAGCCCTCCTACTACCATCAACTGTATTTGTGTTTATCTCCATATTTCCCACAACCTTTTTCCAAACTGAAGTTTCTTTGAGCAGCAGTATCTGTATTTTAGGTGAAAGATGAAATCTCCCACTCTTTGCTAAGTGAACATTAGGTGCCAGCAGGAGCCCCTGCTCCTCCAGGAAAGGGGAACTTCTCTCCTACTTCTCTTTAACCTCATGAACCTTCAAGTCCTCTAAACTCTTTGCTCTCTCATGATTTTCCTTTAAAAAGGGAAGGAAAATAAAACCCAAAAAAAGCTTCCAATCTTCACTTGACCTCTGCTTCCCTCACATGTAATTCCGGCTTTAGCTGTTCCTACTTTAACAGATTATCCAATAAACCTGCAGCCCAGCCTTCTTACCTGGAAGACAGATAAATTGTTGGTAGGGCTTGGCACAGTACTGCTTAGAGGGCCACCAGCCCATTTTGAAATGTACAACCATAGTGTGCAGATAAATAATCAAGTACTACTTAAAGCAATATCAGGAGTATTTTCAGCAGCAGCATTAAAATTACAATGACTATTCTATGATGATTCACTTTGAAGGTCAGATTCAGATCAGGCTGGTCATCTAGAATGTTGAAAAATAAGAATTGAAGGATTTGAAAGTGGAGGGTTTTTAGGATGCATTTCTAAAGAAAAAAACAAGAATTATCTGTCTCCCATTGATACTCTAATTGCCTTTTACATTCCTCTTCAGAAAAAAAAAAATATATATATATATATATTTCAGAGCAGGGCTGCTTTGATGCAAAAGCATCTACAGCTAAAGGAAACCAAAGCACCTCATTAATTTTGTATAGGGTTTCTAAAGCACAAATAATTCAAACATGCATTAGGTTGATGCTGACAAAAATGATGGGCTAACACAGGGATCTCAATCAAGCACCGAGTATAAAAAGGAAAGGAAAAAAAAAGGATAAAAAGGAGCCTGAGCATAGTGTACTAGGAAAAAAAAAAAAAAAAAAAAAAAAAAGTTCCCTTCTTCAGTAAGCAACCTCAAAAATAGTGTGTACCTATTGACACATCACATTCAGTTCAAATTAGAGAATAAAACCTAAAAAAGTCTAGTAGGACCACTTTTATTTATAAAAGACATACAAATAATTATACATACTTGTGTGTTTGTGTGTGTGTGTATATCTGTATACATAACAGCACTTCATTAACTATTCCAGTGCATAGATTTCACCCCTAGAAAGACTGCTTATAGATGTTTAACATGATAACAAACATGGTTAAAGCTGGACACTAGGAGTTCAGAGCCTAGTGTACAATGTTGTGTATTTTGAGAAGTTTTTCAGCATGGGGAGCATAGTGAGAAATCACTGGAGGAAGGCAGTATCTTGTGTCTGTGATCTCAGCCTGATTAGGCTGGCTGGCTGCCCATCCACCCAGCTGCTATCTGTGACTAGTCCTTAGCTTTTCTGTCTTCTTGACACTACCTCTAAACATACCTCTTATAAGATAATAAAATGTGGTCAGTGTACTATTTTTTGCATATCTTAAGTGTTAAATGAGAAAGGTGAAACTGTCAGAGATTTAGTGATAAGAGTATTAAAGATTGAACTAGGGAAAATAACATTCGCAACCAAACATTCAGATCCAAACTCTTGTAAAACATGCAAATAGGGTTTTGACATATGCAATAGGTTGACCTATTGCCCAACCTGAATTCAAAAACACCCTTTGATGCTGAAGTGGCTTAGCTGAAACATTGCAGTAAGGGTCATTTGCATCTTCCTATACCATCACACAATTTAATTAGTTCATCTTTTAATTGAATTCTCCCCACTACACACACACACCCCTCCCAGTTTAGTTAGGGAAAAAATGACTATTTGCACAGGTAGATCAAATTTCAGAATCCAAATTAAGCTTCAGTCCAAATATATTGTAGTTAAATTAACAAAAAAATTAGGCTGAGAGCAAATATTAAAATAACAATTCTTAGCAACAGAGAGAATATAGCAATTAAATAACTTATTGGAAAGAAGGCATTTAGCTGAAAGGTGATTAAATGTCTACAAGTCTATATGCCACTTGGCAATTTCCACTACTACAGGTGTGAGCTTTGGAGTTAGAATGACAGCTCTTGGTTAATGAGATTTCTTAGTTAGGAATCAGTTTAACCTTTCAGAGAGAAGTTTTTTGATGATGTTAGCACCTGTCTCTAACGTATTTGCATCAAAAGAGATAATGAAGTTTATTCTCAGTACTACAATTGAGCAAATAATTTGCAACAAGCTGGGAAGTTCTATGTAGTCAAAGAAGCATCTGTAGTCTTGATTATTTCCAGTTTTAAATGTTTGATTTTAAACACTGAAGTTTTATTTTTTCAGAGGCATGTAACATTTCAAAAAAAAAAAAAAACTGACAAAAAGTATCCAGAATGACCCACAGCAACGGCCACAGGTTGAATAACCATTAATAGACATCATCTCAAACTCTGTAGAGTATTGAGCAAAAAGTTAGATTAATGAATAAATAAAAATCAGGCCTGTATTTCTTTCTGCTCAAGTAACTGCCAGGACCAAGCATAAAGATACCAATTAATTAATGGATTATCGTTTTCTTCTCAAAGTTTCCTTTCCCCTTCTAACTTCCAAAAGTGTTTTGTAGTCACCATTCTTTACTGGGTTCCATTTTTCCAGATAAGATATGTAATATGTTGTATTAGTAGGTTATTTTTCTATGTCCTACCGCAAACAGAATTCATTTAAAAACTCAAATTTAGGCCTTGTGAGCATTCGTGTATGAGATATAAACTGGAAGTTTCAAGGCATAGCAAGAAGTGACAGCTTGGCTTAGTGAATTACCAGTATCCTCACTGTATTGTCTAGGTGTCTGGAGAAAGGGAATGGAACTGGCTGTTCAGCCTGGAGAAGCAGTACCTCCTGAAGGTCTTGTGGTCTGCACAGACCATTACTCCCAAAGGGCTCATATAGGCAGGCTGATAGAGCTTCCTCCCCAGCACAGAGTAGTACCTACATCGCACAGGGTTACTCAGAACAGTTTTCTCTAGCTTAAGTGATCAGAATATAAAATCATATTTTCAGTAGAATGAACACAGGACTCAGCTCACAATAAATTCAGTGTCATCTTTGGACAGCAGGTTAGGCTGACAAAACATACTCTCCATGCATGCACAGCACACCATTTTGTATTTTCCAAGTAGCATCTGGGTATTTGAACATTCTGACAGTGACACAGATGATTTCTCAGCAGGATGCCTTCAGAACACCAAGATTTTGAAAGATAACCAGCACAATGATCTGTGCTAAAAAAATAAAATTTAGTACCATGCCTTGATAGGCATACCTTGCCCGATTCATTCCTGCCTCCCAGTTCTCCAATACCAAGTTTTTGTTAAACTTAGTTTCAATCTTCTTGCTCTGTTTCATAGCTTTCATACATGCAGCTCTCATGCTTACAGAGAGCTCATTTCTTACATTTGTCGATTTAATTTATATATTTCTCCATGACAGAACAATTAGTAGTTAATGTGCATGTTTCTTGTTTTGTAAAAGACAGGAGAGCCTTAGTTGAAAATATGCTAATTTTGAAATGAAATGTTATTTTTAGAGCTGCAAATGCATTTAGACCAGCCATTTCATTACAGCAAATTACATGAGTTTTTACAGATAAGGGTCTGCTGGTATGTAAAGTAGGCTGGCATCACCTCTATTGGTTAAATCTAGAACACAGGCTTTTCAAAGCCACCTGGTGGCTTCCCTTCATCTTGTGCAACTGGCAAAGTAGTGAATATCATTATAAAATCACAGAATAACTGAGGCTGGATGGGACCTCTGGAGGTCCAGCCTCCTCCCCCCCCCCACTACGCAAAGCAGGTGAGCTAAGGCAGGTTGCCCAGGGCCTCGCCCACTTGGGTTTTTAATGTTTTCATGGATGTAGTTTCCATGGCCTGTCTGAGTAACATTATCTTTTATCTCCTCAGGGCAGTAATGATAGATAATAATAATAATTTAAAAAAAAAAAAACACTATATTTTAGTGAAAGTTCTTCATTTCCTTTAAACTAGGATCTTTGATGAAAGAGTTTGTTCAGGGTCTACAATAGGAGGGTTTTCTAGTTCTACAATAGCTATGTTAATAGCAAGTGAGGCATATGTAAGTAAGCATTTGAAGAAAAAATTATCTCCCTCACTGTGCACTATTGCACTTTATATCAGTCTTCTCTTTACATTCTAAATTTAGTACTTGTTCTTCAAAGGAAATTGTCTGTCTGTAAGCTGGTAGTGTGCAATGAAAGAGAATTCCCTTTTGCCAGGCCATAAACAGGCACCAGAAAATTAATGAGGGTACAAACCTGGAACAACAAAATACTTCTTGTGTCCATCAGAGACTTTGCAATTTTTTTTTCAAGGTCAAGAATGAGCAAAAGATCCAAATGGCTGTGACATGTCCCTGGTGAAGTCCACAGCACAAGGCTGCTTGGGATGAAGAAGGTGGGAGTGTAGTTATTTGTCACTGGGTAATTAATGAGTGAGGAGGGACAGACCTGCTGTGCTTTCACTTTTCTTCTCTCCCCTGATACACAAAACGTCCTGCCTTTCAATAGAGAAATAAAAATTTAATTCTGAAAGCCTTATTATTTCAAAAAGCTGCTCATCAACAGTAAAACACTCAGCTTTTTAATCTAGGAACAAACAAGCAACTAACACTTCTCACAGCAATGGTAAATATTTCTCTGATAGAGAAAGTCCAGGGAACCCTCTGAACCATTGCTTTTCTTTGCTCCTTTCTAGACTGTGTTCAGCTAAATCCTGGTGGATATCTCTGTCTCCTCTTGCATTTTTGAAAGTCTGTTGAATCTGCAGATGAACCAGGGTGTCCTTTTTATATTTTTATTTTTATTTATTTATTTAAAACTGAAACCATCTCTTTTCTTTGTTAAGCAGATAGAGTCCTAAGGGTCCTCAGAACACTTGGAGAAGTATCTCTTTATATTCGTCATATAACATAAAGATCTCAACCTAAATTAAAATAAAGAGCCACTGCAATATGCATATGTTCAACTAGTTAGCTCTTCAGCTTATTCTGTAAGAGCTTCTGGCTGATAATTGGCTCCAAGCCTCTCCCCCGACTTGAACAGAGCTTCTGGCTGTGCTTTCTCTGAGCTTTTAACTGTTTCTGGTTTGACTTTTTTTTTCAGTCATTCTGCTCATTAGTTGTGTAGAGTCAATCCACCAGTGACACCAATGGGAAGTTAGTCATCCTACACTGTGTCACTGTGAATTCCATTCAGGATTTGACACTATGTCATGTAGCAAATAGCAAACGGTTTTATGTCCATTCAGAAACAAGAGACTGTAAGTGTGGCTTAATAGTTTTCATAGTACTGTAACAAACTCCCTATTGCATGCAAATTTTCTCCTTTTCACGACAACAAATTCTAAGGTGAAAGGTTAAAGTAATTAGTTTGCTAACTCTACCCACAGATTTATCACTCAATTTAGCCTAATGAATGTCAAAAGAAAAAGCAAAAATGTCACAGCATTTTCAATAATTATTGACTAGTGTGATTAGAAGAACTATTAATGTCATTTTAAACTTGCACATGCTGGAAAGATCTGGGATCAAAGCATAGACTTCCATTTATTTTTTTCCGCAAAGGATTCATTCTCAAATTCTAAGCATTGATTCAGCAAACTACTCACAAGAAGCATTTCCAGTTCAGATTGGAAAATAGAAATGGAGTAAGAGGAATATTGATGTAAAAAAAAAAAAAAAATCAAATTTAAATACTTGCAAAGCAACATAATCTGGAGAAAAAATGAGTATGGACAACGTAAATTTCAAGACAATCTTTCTAAAAAAAAAAAAAAAAACTGATTTTTACTGCTCAACTGTATTGTAGCTTTCAATAAGTTCAGGGCTGAGAGTGAACCTGCTGTGGCTGTGCAGCAGTTTCTATATTACAAACATAAGGCAACCATGGAATTTCTTGCTAATGTTCTAGTGACAGAGCTGTTCTTGTGGACCTTGCTCTCTTGCAGTGATGTCACACAAGACAACCCTAAACAGAACAAATTTGAATTCTAACTTTTAATTCAGTTTTCATACAGACTGTATTGTTTAGTTTTCCCTTGGAATATGACCAACAAATCTCTCTCTATTTAACACCTCCTGCCCTCAACAAAGAAGCTTTTTACTCACAGCTGGTAGTCAATAGAGTTCTGCCCTGATACATAACTCAACAATGTTTCTTCCCATTTAAGGGAAGATCCTAATTTTTCACCAGCTCTTCAAATTAAAGGATTAAAACTACATAGACATCCACTTCCCCATTGTACTCATTATTACCACTGAAGGCTGAGAGAGAACCAGAAAGCCGCTTAAGCATTAGGGCGTGCCTGGTTTTCACAGTGACTAAATCATGGTACATACAAATTGTGACATAAAAAGGCTTTTAGTCATTACATGGAAGTGACAGACAAGGAAAATATTAATTTGGCTATATGCAGCTTGTAGGTGAAGGGCAATGGAGCAAAAATACTTGCTTAAACTGTACTAGCCATTTGCTCCCTAGTTTGCTCTTCCTTCTTGTAATTTGCCCTTTAGCACAATTTCAAAATGGCTGATACAAGGTATAAACTTCTCAACGATAGCTGAGCTTTTCAATAGAAGAAGGCTGATGTAAAAATCATTTTACTAAACCTGTACTTTAACTAATAAGGAACAGAGTGAGAGGAAGGAAAGAAGTAAAGCATTCCTGGAACTAATAGGAGATTAGGACTGAGAAACTCAAGAGGCACCAAGGTTATTAGACACACCATTACTACCAAATTGATATATTTTCCTGATCCCCACTCCAATTTATCATGAGCAAAAAGCAGCTGCACCATTAAGTATTGATAAAAAGCCAATGAAATGCAAATATGCAAGAGATTATTTACCAGGCAGGAAAAAGAGCTTCTATTTTGGGTCTGTTGAACAGGGGATTCATTTCTTTTAATGGAAGTGAAATCTGCCAGATCAGGGTCCTGTATAACCCATTGCCTTCAGATTCTCACTGAACCATTCTGTGCTGAGCACTGTGTGTCAGAGGCTTTTATCCACGCATGTCTCAGTCCCCAGCGCACACTCTCCTATGGGTTTGAAGTAAAAAAAAAGGCACACTTCTCAATGGCTGGCACTGTATAGGCCCTCAACAGGTTGCTTGAACAGGCCCTAAAAGAAAGAAAAGCAGGCACCTCTCAAGTGTGTATTTTCCTTGGATTAAAGGCAATCAATGTTCATTTAACTAATGTTTTTGATCTATTCAGTAGTAATCATTTGATGTTAAAGTGATGCACATGAAAAGATCTGAGAAGGAGAACAAAAAAAAGAGTTAATCTCCCACTTTTTTGAGACGTGGTCCTTTGTCAATAAATATCTTCATTTCATAGGTGTTCACAGTAGTTTTGCTGACACACCAAAACAGTGATGGTGTAATATACCCTAATGAACTAGATTTATGAAGTCATTTTAACTGTACTTACTGATAGGTAATGGAACTGTTCTAGCTTTAGTCATCTCTAAAGTAATCCAGCTATTTAAGGGTATATGCTGTCTTTTTACCATTTTGTTGAATTTGCATTACATCTTTTGGGTTTGTGGATTTCTCTGGATTTTTTTTTTCCTCTCCTCACTCCATCTGAGATCATGGCTTACACTTTAACAAGTGGAGGTCAGGCTTGGGGACCTGCATTTTACCACATCCATGAGGCATTTCCCTAACCTTCCTGGCTGGATGCACAACTACAGTATCTTTCAAGTTTGTGTTAATCCTCAATATAAACATAAGATATGAAATAATAATTATGGCTTTTACACACCTCAAAAATTGTTCTGTATTTCAATGGTAAAAATCTGAGACACGGAGGCCTCAACATGACATTTCATCCATAGCCCAGTGCAAAAAGATAAATGGCACAGTGGTGTGTGGTCACACAACAGTGTGAAATGCCATATTTTCTAGGTCTTCTAGGCAAGACTTCCAAAAAAACAAACAAACAACAACAAAAAAAAAAACAACAACAAAAAACCACAAGGTGGTCAAATCATACCCCTCAAATAGTATCCTGTTGTCTTAACTGGATTATCCTCTTCATTTTTCACCTCTTACTTTGCCATATCTTTGTTATTCACTGTATAGAGGTGCCTGTGACCCAAGTGTTGCATTGATTACAGAATATAAAATCTCACTTCTGCCAGAAAAAGTGAATTTCAGTTCTACTGTGCCAGTTTCTGCATATGCAAAAAGGTGGCTCAAGAGAGCACAAAGCAGACAGCTCATGCAACAGGATAGTATCAAGCCTGTTTCAGAATACTAGAAGAAATGACAAATAAAGTTGTGTGACCTTATAATTCAGCCACATGCTTGTTTCGCACAAGCTGATGAAGCTTAAACAACCCCTTTCTTTGCTATGCCAAATTAACAGCTCTATGCAGTGTATTATATCTCAGACTTTTAATGAGGCCCAATTAGAAACAGTTTCTCAGAAGATCAGTCTTCAATGTGAAAACCCAAAGTAAGTGATAAGAGGCACTAGTTAAAATGCACTTATTGTTTGTAAAAATGTCTGGATGTCATAATAACTTGGAATGAGTAAGTTTCCAATTTTCCTATTTTGAAGTACCTCTACGTACAGTATGGTCTTATCCACAGTATGAGGCACAGAGCATTTAAAAGTAATATATTGCTTACAACCATTAGAAATAGCATCAAAAGCTTGATAAATGATTAATTAAAATTTTCTCCCCTTTTACATGAGTATATGCATTCCCTTGAGACGATGGATGGTATAGTTTGAAATCTCAGTAATTCACCATCATTATCATTAAATTTATTGCCTGATATACACCTGGTTTTCTTTGATATTTAATCATGCTTTATGTTACCTTCTCTTCTTTCCCGTGAATTATATCTTCAGATAAATTACAATCTCAACATCTGAGGATTTTTCTCCCTTTCACTACATAAATTCGGTACACCTCTTCAGTGACTTAGCATGTATCTTGTATACACCTATACAAAATGTACTGCCAATATGTGTTTGGCTATCTGCATTGCGGTCCAGCTTTGTCTGCCAGTGTCAGAGAAGAATTTGCTTGACAACCCTGTTTACAAAAAGAGTGACCTGCCAGCCTGTTCTCTGGAAAATCAGTTTTGAAAACTAAACCAAAACTTGGAAAGCAGAGATTAAAATAAGTTCAGCCCAGATGTTTATTTTTGTTTCCAATTTTGGCCTAATTCTTTGTCAATGCACTTGATGGGACAAGAAAGTATATAAACAAAACTTTTTTAGGTCACCAGTACAGAACAACAGCTTAGACTGTACTGGAATTTTAAACCTTCTGGAGGAATAACAAGGTGGTAAAGCTGTGATCTGCACAGAGTTACTCAGCTTCATATACCAATGACAGGAAGGACTCTTCTGCAGAACAGCAAGAGAGAAGACAAATCTCTCCTTGAAGGACTCAGATTGAAAATACTGGGAAAAAGCAAGTGTGCTCACATATGATTAATCTATCTTCCAAAACCATTCAAGAATGCGGCCTGGGTGTCACAGTGGGCAATTTAACAAAACCATCTCCTCAACATAAGACAGCAAGAACAAAGCAAGATGTTAGCCTATAAAAATGGAATTTGAACCAGTACTGAGTATCAGCACTAACACTAGTCTTCCTTGCTAGTACGAATAAGGCACTCTTCCCCTGCCCTGACTATTGTACACAATTTTCCAAACCTATTCCAAAAAGGAGATCAGCATAAAATGTAAAGATAAAGGGAAGAAAGATGGAAAGATTTCCATTAAAGGTAAAATCTAATAAATAGGCCTATTCAGGCAGGGGTAGTGGTGGTGGGGAGACAGGGACAGCAGACTATTAGGCCTATTTGTTGTTTTAAACACCAAGTCAGCTAGACATCTTTGCTTATTGCTGGCAGAATACAGAAAGGGAACACTACATAAAATCAAAAATAAACAATAACTAATACATAGCCAAAATATTTCGCAACAAAAGGCATTCTTAAGAGGAAAAAAATAGCCAGGTTTATAAATATCAAGATTAAACCATTTGAACTATGACAAACTTCATAGCCTTCAGCCAAGAAAATTACTTCACTATTTTACACAGTAGAATTTAAACTTTTAAACACATTCCTCTTAAAATAATTTACTGACTACCGTCTTGAGATACCGCATGGGATCAGATATTTCCACTAGTTTCCCTGACATACGCATCTCCAGTCTTCTGTGCAGGACTTCAATGCAGAGTATTCATCTCCTGTGAGTTGATGGCAACGCTGACCACTGTGAAAGGTGCATCTCAAACTCACAAAATTGGAACTTCTAGAAATTCACAGTCATTTTGCTTGCAGGATGTGTAGAGTCCCTGCCATAAAACTTGTCCTAATCAGCTGTGACTCAGGCTTTTCCAGCATTTTGATGACCATCATGTCAGCCATGACAGGCCACAATGAGTTGTTTTAGTTTTTTGTTTGTTTGTTTGTTTCAATCTTTTTCATTTTTCTGACTGTTAACGTTTTCACTCACAGTAAGAAATTAGAGCCTCCAATGAAATCAAACACAGATTCAAGTAAATACTGCAAATATCACAAATGATAACAACAATAGTGATAAATTGTCCTTAAAAATCTTGGGAAAAAAAAAAAAGAGAGCAATTTTCCTTATAAAACAGAAGAAATATTTTATTTCTTGATGCTATAAGCTATGGCTGCACAAAAGATAGTGAATAATTTATTAGGACATTCCTCACAAATGAGACAGAACAAACACATTCTTATTAAACGACATATAACTAGGGAGCAAAGCCACACTAGGGAGGAGGAAACTATTTGCAGATAACCTAACTAACTTTTCCTATGATAGTTCCTATAATTCCATCCCAGAGCTATTCATTTGTTTGCTTTTTTCATCATCTATCCTCAAAGTATCTAAAGACATAGTAACATAGTAAATACCAGGGTCTCTGGCTCTGTTTAGACATAGCTGTGGGCTGAGGATTTCATGTGTTTGATGCAAACTACTATTCGTTTTGGAGAGCAGTGCTAGGAAGGACAGGTGAGTCACTGCTATTACAGCCAAACCACAGAAGCAATATTTACTCTAACTCTAAAAGGGTCAGAGTGCCTCCCTCATACCGTTGCCCCGCAAACATCCTTCCATTATGTGTTCCTCTTCTGGTTAAAAAAAATAAAAAATAAATAAAAATAAAAATAAAATGCCATATGCAGAAAACAAAAGAGATCAAAAGATGACCTCACAAGGCCTTGCCATAGCAAGAAAACTGGTCATCAATATTTCCTTTGCCCCCTGAATGTGAATCATGATCCTCCATTTCCTGTCCCCCACTACAAGGCAAAGAAGAAAACCAAACCATTAGTCTAGCCTAAGACAGATTTGCTTCCTGACAGGTTCGTGCTGTGGGGCGGCTTTGTGGTACTGGTGGTGATGACGACAATAACGAGTCCACATCTTCAACATCTTTCATCTTCAACAAAGCAAAATACGGACTGGGAAACTCTCAGAAATTATAATTGTGGTGCTTTACGTTTTACTGTATTGAGAACATGGAAAATGATCCTTCAGATTTTTACCAAAACATACTGTTCTGCAGTTACTGCTTATCTATGTTTCAAATCCCTAGAGACAAAAATCTTTTGCATTATCTACCATAATCAAGACCCTTTTCTTGTTGTTGACAAAAAAAATATCTTTTTTTCCCCTGATATTTTTCATACTTTTTTTTTTTTTTCTGGAGATGAGTTGACATGACTGATTTATGTGAACATAAAATATGTCAAGAGCAAGTACTGAAATACATGCTCAAATCCTCCAGACTTTAACAAAGCCACAGCTAACTACTATGTCTGCATAATAGAGAGGGCACAGAGTGCTGCCAGTACAAGCATGAGGAAAGCTGAAGTAACACTTAAAACACAGACACTTAAGAATGTCCTTTGAATAAACCAAAAAGGAAAAACAGAAAAAAAAAAAAAATCTGTGCAGGGGCTCATTCTCTTCTAGTGTCTCTATCGATACTTAAGCCTCACTTTGCCTGAACTGCAGAATACAAATAGATTTCTCATCTGCGAGGCTGACTGACCTCATTTCCACAAAGGCAGAGAGAATCCTCTGAGGTTTTGACAGCAGAAATATTAGCTAAAATATATCATCTTCAGAAAAAGAAGTCATCTATATGGGCAACTAAGAATCTCCAGGATAAAAACTCTTTGAAAAAGAGCAAATGCTCCCCCACCCTTGAGAACAAAGGGATAACATTTTCAGTTGCAAACATATAACAGGAAAACCCAAACTGAAGGAGTTTTGGTGATTGCATGCTCTCTGGAGCATTCAGTAAGTGTGATCAATACACATTTGCTGCATTAAAAGAAACCAACAAACATCTGGTCTCAAAAAGTATGAGTTAAGACTGACAGAGTCTCTACTGAGAAGCAAAGTCTAAGGAATTTATTTCCTTCTGCAAGTGCAAGGTGGTCAGGAAAGCAAATGCCTCAGCAGCTTTATCAATGTAAAAGGCCATCCTAGGGACTAGATAGGATTTTGTTTAATGCCAGAGGAATGTTGACTCCTTAGATGTTACAGAGGAACATGTTACAAAGGATAGAGAGGTTATTTATAGACCTAAGAAAAGGGCCAAGTATGTTTTATGAGTCCTCAGATGAACAGAAATATTGAGGAAACTGTTAAGGCTGTCACGTATGCCAAAAACAGAGGCCAAGTCAAGCAAGGGAGGCCATGTCAGTATCACAGGAAAAACTGGCCCTGGAGGGAAAAAAAATGCACAAGACCTTTTTGCAGAATTCAAGCATATCTATTCATTGTGTTCAACTACCTTTAACAATAAATAGGACGGTTTGAAAAATCACTGGATTTATTACCCATTCTCACTAGATATCACATACCCATTGGGCCTCCATCTGCCCAGCATGATTTAAACAGTTATCATCCACATACAGGATTATTAACACAAAAGAAGCATGCTTATGTTTAAAAATGGCACAAGTGAAGCACAGATCTTTACCTGCTGACAATCTCACTCAGTAGAAAACAGAGGACAAACTCCTATCAGAAACTGAGATCACAAGTGCTTGGGACCTTACAGTACTACGAGGAAATAGCAAATCATAAAACTATCATGTTTTTAGGGCCCAGGGTCTGCTGTTTCCTGAAGGTATATTTTCACAGTGAGAAGCAAACAGCAGTATCTTGGGATAACGTACTAATCAAATGGATACTTTTTTGGGGAAAAAAGGCAACAACTTCCAGAATTTCTTAAGAGAATAAAAGGGAACTGGCTGCTAGGCTCTGGGACCACATCAATTCTTCAATGCAAAATACATTCAAAATAGACAAATTTTTATTTAACTACCAAGCTGCAGATACATATGCAGAATAACTCAGAAAACTGCTAAGTAGTGGGTTTTTCATCTACTTTTGGAATCCTCTATCACTCAATTGTTGTTACCTAAAATTACTTATGTATAATAATTATACATTATTATTATTACTTCTGACAAATGATGGAGAAGTGAACAGTACCTTTTGGGTATTCTCACCACATCCAGTTGGAAATAGATATTGTATTGTGCAGAGGTGGTTGCTGAACAAAACCAAGGAGCTCAGTGTAGATAATCAAAGAAGTTGTCCTCTGCCAGAGGGTTAATATAAGAATGGTTACCAAACACCACAAACAATAAATTTTAGGTTGTTCATCTGTGAAATTAAGCTTTTTATTTTTCTTTAATTTCCTAGATATACAAGCAGACTGGAAAGAATGTGAACTTTTGAAATACTTGTGACATTGGTGGTTTAACACAGGGTCAGAATATCATGGGAACAGCCACTTGCACAACTTGATTTTTCCTGCTGGATTCAAACTTTATAGTCTGAACTTTCATGAATAAAAGAGAAAGGCTTACATGAAGAGAAGTTAAAAATATACAGCAGAAAGAAAAACAAGAGATGCAATAAAGAGCATGCACTTAAAAAACAGTCACTTTGAACCAGAAGCTTTCTTCCTTGTCTAAATTTAAATAGCCATCCACAAGAAGGCCACATGAGAGAGGACTTGGAAAAGGAAGAAAAAAAAAAGAAAGAAAGAAAAAAGAGAAAAAAACAACCCAGCAACCATCCCATATAAATGTGGGAACATCAGCAGTTATCGAAGCATTCACAACACAATACTTTTCTGGGGCTGCGAGCTTTCTATCAGCACACTTATGGTTAAGGAGCTGGAGCACATCCAAAAGGCAACAATAAACTTCAGACTGACTTTGCAAATAAATAAAAAGGGGTCAAGGCTGGAGTTTCAGCTACTGACTCTGGCTGCACATGGATCACAGTCCCTAGAGACAAGAGATGAAGACACTGCACTACAGCAAAACTTCTTGAATTGGCACTAGCAGGCAGCGTTTCCAAAATAAAGATGAAGGCAGGACTCCTATTACCAGAACTATGAGGGAACAGTTTCAAGAGTGACTTCAGAAGGTAATTCTGTGTCATTTGGACTCCAAAGTCACTTGGAAAATGTTATTTCACATCTGCTTGCTCCTGCAGGGGGGTCTGACAGCACCTCTTCCAAGTGCCAGCATTGCTGTCAGCTTTCAGAGACAGAAAAAACAGTCACAGTGCCAGGTTTCTGGAGACTTCTTCCCCATGTAAAGGAACATGAGGCTTGCTCAGGTGCTCCCTACACAAGCCTGGGGTGTTTTGAGTCTGCTATTCTTCCCTCCTAGCCGATGTACCAAACTACCTATGTCAGAAAAGCAATATCTTGCAATGGAAAGAGGCTGCTGTGTACCCACATCTCAGTCCACTGTAGATCCAGACATGGGTGAAGTCAGATGAGAGCCAAGGACCTGAAGTCCTCCTACGTCTCCCTGTATAAACACCATGCAGCCATCCATGGTGCAATCACGGCAGCCAGAGAGAGCAGGGCACACGACCCTCCTGCTGGACCCGCTTGGTGGTCAGTCTGCTGGAGGCAGGGCCGTATCCTCACTCTGATCCCCCTCTCCATGGCTACTCAAAATGCATTGGGTTTGCTCATAGAAGTAGTTAGAGAGGAGACGGGATAGGGAAGTCTCATGTCTGTGGTCATTGTCACAGGCTACCTATCTCACCAGGAGCACTCTCTAGATCACCTTGGAGAATTAACACAGCTATAAAACATGCTCGCAAGTGGTTATACACTTCAGGCACCCAGAGCAGTGTATGTCCTTTACTGTGGCTGTTGTTGGTGTTACACAAAATAGCAACAAATACCCCACAATACAGGAAGCTTGCTTACATGAAGATCACCACCCCTTGGCCAATATAGCCAGGGAAGGACCCAAGTGAAAAACATGAATTGCCACTGCTTTGCCTAAGGAATTCATTCTCATTTCTGCATTAACTTGGGGAGAGAACAATCCAAGCGACATTGTCACAGCACAAGTAGTAGTCCTGGGACTAACTACTGTTATAGACCTCTGGAGACCCATTTGGTTTAGGATTTCAACAGGCTTGTTGCCCAAGCACAAACAACCAGAGCTTCACTCCACTCTTTTCCAGATTCACAACAGCCCTGTTCTCCCCATGACTTATAAAAGAAAAACACAGGCTTAAGTTCTTTTCTAAAAATCAAGATAAGAAGATTAGAGCATTCAAACTTATAAGATCATTAAAAAAAAATCACTGTGCAGTGAATTTTACGTTATAGTTCTCATCCTCACACAAAGGAGTTTCTGACAGGTATTTCTGCAAGGAAGATTCCTGTAATGAGTTATTAGATTTTTGAGAACAGGCTGCCCTGGGAAGTGGTGGCATCCCCCACCCCTAGGGCTATTTAAGAGTTAAACATCAGTTAAACATCATAGGGCAGATGTTGTATTTTTATTGTGCTCCCAAAACATTTTAAAATTTTCAAGTACATTAAACACATTTATCACAACTCTTCAGCCCTACTCAGCACATCTGCACTCCCGTACATGTTGTGGCACTGGCTGGTGTAACACCATAAAGTTGAGCATAAAAGATGCATTAGAACTCTGTGTAACAGCTGTTTGCTGCTCAATATTATAATACACTAGCACAGACAGTTATTAGTCTTAGAATTGTAGAACCACAGAATGGGTTGGAAGGGATCTTAAACACCACCCTGTTCCAATACCCCTGCCATAGTGCAGGGACACCTCCCACTAGATCAGGTTGCCCAAAGCCCCATCCAACCTGGTTGTGAACACCTCACCTGTGAGTTTCCAGGGTGAGCCTGTCCCCACTCTGCAAGCCCTCTTCCCATTCAGTCTATATATGTCTTTTGCCCACAGGTTATCATCCTGCATCTGGGGGATGTGGTAAACATCAAAAGCCTGCTATGAATATATCTGGCAAGGGAATCTCCTGTGGCTTTTTGTAGATTATATAATTCCAATAGATTATTTCTTTCCATGTCATTGATGTAGCCAAGATGGCACTAAAATGAAGGACCCCAAATGGTCCTAGCAATAATTTTCAGCAATGACAGACATCCTCACAACATCAGGATGTGATACATTTCATTTTAAGACTTTTGTTGAAGAACAGCCTGTTTCCAACAGGATGCTATACTAGGCAGGTTATTAATACCTTGGTGGGTAAATCTTGGCTACTCCAGACTCTTACTGTCCAAGGGAAAAACAAAAATGGACCTGGGGCTGTCGGTTGATGAGGAGCTCAACATGAGCCAGCAGCATGCACTTGCAGACCAGAAAGCCGACCATATCCCGGGCTGCATCAAAATAAGTGTGGCCAGCTGGGTGAGAGTGGTGATTGTCCCCCTCTGCTCTGCTCTCGTGAAAACTCACCTGGAGCCCTGAGTTCAGCTCTGGGGCCCCCAGCACAAGAAGGACATGGACCTATTAGAATGAATTCAGAGGAGGGCTGTGAAGATACTCAGAGGGCTGGAGCACCTCTCCTATGAAAACAGGCTGAGGCAGTTCGGGTTGTTCACAGCCTGGAAAAGACAAGGCTCTGGGGAGACCTTATAGGAGGCTTCCAGTACCTAAAGGGGGTCTGCAGGACTGCTGGAGTGGGACTTTTTCTCAGGGGGTGGAGTGATAAGACAAGGGATAATGGCTTTAAACTATATACACATACACACGTAGACTTAGAGTAGATATTAGGAAGAAACCATTTACTCAGAGGGTCATGAGGCACTGGGACAGGTTGCCCAGAGAATCTGTGGATGCTCCATCCCTGGATGTGTTCAAGGCCAGGTTGGATGGGGCTTTGAGCAACCTGGTCCAGTGGAAAGTGTCCCTGCCCGTGGCAGAGGTATTGGAACAGGGTGATCTTTAAGGTCCCTTCCAACCCAAATCATTCTATGATTTTTAATAAAGGCTAATTTCATTTTGCTGTATTGTTTTGCCTATTTGTTTGCTACAACAATGATAGTAACATGACAATTAGTGTCTGAAAGAACTGTACTGCTCATTTATTTTCTGGATAATAAAGTCTAGGTCACTTACTAGTTGTCACTGTAATAGGAATTTCATGCATTTCTTCCCCTGCCTTTTTTATTAAGAACAACAAAAACTCTATGGAGCTGTGTACCTGCTGTAAGCATCTCTAAGCACAGATCTTTGTAAACTTTAATGGAAGTTTCACGTACAGACTAACTTTTACTGAATTCCTAATGAATGATTTGTAAGGCAGTCCCTCTTACAGCCCTATCTTGTCTTTGTGGAGGGTTACAACTGCATCTTCTGATCTTCTGAAACAAACAGTATCCAAAGGAGCCCTTGATATTTTCGGTTAAGTTTCATCTGTTTTTAAATAGCATTGTTAATATTGTGGTTCCCAGAAGAGGCTAGTTTTACCTCCCTGACAAACCCAAAGAATGGACATCACACCTCTATAAAAGTCTCTCTACCAGGCTTCCTTCCATAGTCAGAAACCATAAGCCACTGAGCAAGCAGAAACCAAACCAAAACACTAACCAACCAAAAAATAAATAAAAACACCAACAAACCCACACTTTCTATTCTTCTCAGCACATTTTGCAACTAATCTGAAGGGGGGCACACTATCATCACCTGGTACCACTGTATGACTCAAATCTTTCTATTCAAGAACTGCATTTTCAGTTCTCTCAGTATAAATTTTCCATCTTTAAATCACAGCAAGGAATGATCTTCACCAACCTGGTACCTTTCCAATTACAAAGCAGGGCCAGCTGATCCTCCAGAGTCCTACAGGCTACAGAACTTCCCCTGAAGAGGTCGGTTCAAACTTTCATGTTTGTAGAGAGGTAATTTGGTTTCTATGCCATTTATTCTTTCCACTAAGGATACAGGCTATGGCAGAGTTTTCAGAGGAAAATATATATATATATATTTGCTATTAATTTTCAGTTTGCTTTGCTGTCTTGTTACAGGCTGCCATGGGCCCTGGCTACGTGGGCTGTGTAACAGCTCTTTCCAGGGCTGCACTTTTTGCCACTTGACCACCAGAGAGAGTTGTAGGACTGGAGGGTGAAAAGCCATCTGCACATTGGTGAGCAAGTCCAGTCCTCAGCAATGGAAGGGATTTGGGGAACAGACGAGGATTGTGGTTTTCATCCCTCTGAAAGTACTGATTTCCATATATCAGTAAGAGAAGCAAAGAGAGCAAAGTGTGTGTGTGGTGGGGGGGGAGAGGGGGGTGAGCAGTGGAAATAGTTAAGTGCAGGCAAATATGAAGGAGAAAATAAACAAAACCTGAATAATCTTATTAGTACATGATAAAATTGGACATACATTACATACTTATAAAAAAACCTCTGTTTCTTCCAAAAACTTAATTAATACTTTTTCTTCACAACAAAGCTTTTAGTCTGACTGGAAACTCTAGTCATCATTCAAATTAAATTATTAGTTTTGTTCATTTCACCAACTTCACCCTGAAAAATGAATTATTTCAAAATAAAACTTTTGAAACTTATTCTGCAAAGCCAGAAACTGAGTGCTTTGGTATTCCAACCCCCTCAGGACACTGCATTTCAGAACATTTTTGTGAAAACATTTAGGGCTCAGTTTAGAGGTTAAAACTCAAATCTAGCCAAAGATATTTTGGGCTCCTTTTTGCATCTTGTTGGCCTGTGTGCTGAGCTCTTACAGGGGCTGTCTGACAGGCTCCTGGTCTGACGTCAAGGTGAGACAAGGGCAAGCTCCTGAGCCTAGGATTGTTCTCAGATCCACCAGTTCAGATACACCATGTACTCAAAGATGTAACTGGCTTGGCAATTTTTTAGATGGGTTCAAAATGGCAACTAGATGTGTGTGTACAACTGCTTGCATTAATGTATTTCTTTTATTATAAGTCTTCTGTTGCAAGACGTTGATATCCTATGCTTTTTATATAGTATCTGGCATAATAGGTCAGCATCCTGATTACATTTTAGATCAACCCTTCCATTAATAATAATAAACTGTAAGAAGAAATAAATAAGAAATACTGAATGCTTTCTGCAGAGTCACAGTTGAAGAAAACTGTACATACAGGGGATATTATCCTAGCTAAGAAAAGATATGATGTTTTAAGGTTCCAGTTTTATGATTTCACAAAGAATATATCTTTTTCTCATTAAAATTTGCAGTTATATTTTTTTTAACAGGCTTTGTTGCTGTCAGACTTTCTTTTGCAATTTTACTTAGCTATATTCATTATGTAGCTTATACATCCAAGAGTGATTTGGGAAAGTGCTTCTGAGCCCACAGTATCGAAGATCAATTTTCCTTCAATACCTGTGTAATTACATGCTCTAGTTTTGGCTGGGATAGAATTAATTGTCTCCCAGTAGTTGATATGGTGCTGTGTTCTGAATTTAGGCCAAGAACAATGCTGATAACACACATCATCTTTTAGTTGCTGCAGAGCAGTGCTTGCACAGAGGCAAGGAGTTTCAGCTCCTGGTGCTGCCTTGCCAGCAAGGAGGCTTGGGGTGCACCAGGAGCTGGGAGGGGATGCAGCCAGGACAGCTGGCCTAAACTAGCCAGAGGGATGTCCTATACCCTATGGCATTGTGCTGAAGAATAAGACTGGGGGGGAAAGGGGCTGCTGCTTGGAGATGCAATGGGCATCAGTCAGTGGGTGGTGAGCAATTGCACTTTGCATCACTTGCTTTGGATATTCTCTTATCATTATCTTATTTTTCTGTCCTGTTAAACTGCCTTTATCTCAACTCAGGAGTTCTTGCCTTTTTTTTCCCCCTGACTCTCTCCCCCATCCCACTGGGAGACAGGTATGGGAGGGGGATTGCAGAGTAGAGCGAGTGAGCAACTATGGTGCTGAGCTGCCTGCCAGCTTAATCCCCAACACTACAGTAACTGATGAATTCAGTCTTTAATCTTTCAGTATCTAGCGAGACATACCAGTTGCCCTCCAAGTTTGCAATTATGACAAGTTCCAAAAGGGGACTCAAGAAAATATTTCTCTTTTAGGTAGAAGATTGAATTTTAGACAAAAAAAAATCTTTATCCTTTCTCAGTCCACTTTCAACAAGCATTAATTGTCTCCCAGTAGTTGATATGGTGCTGTGTTCTGAATTTAGGCCAAGAACAATGCTGATAACACACATCATCTTTTAGTTGTTCAAGATAATTTTACTGCTTTGTGTACCACAGGAAATAGACATCTCACTTACATGTGTTAATATTTGTGGGAGAAACAGTATCTTTTACAGAATCAGAAGGGTTGGAAAAGACCATCAAGACTATCAAGTCCAACCATCAACCTGACCTGCCCAGTCCCACCACTAAACCATGTCCCTTAGAGCCACATCCATGCATCTCTTAAATACCTCTGGCTAAGGGGACATCATTGCTTCCCAGGGCAGCCCCCTCCAATGCTTGAACACCCTCCCTGTGAAGAAATTCTTCCTAAATACAAGTGCCTTTTGTTGTACAACAAGGTGTCTTCACTGAAACAGCACAGAACTCCCGGAATCCTTTCACAATAATCCAGAACAGATAGAGCCACATGGTTTGGATGTAGGACAACAAAAGCAATATGCAACACTTCCAGGTCAAGTGAAACTTTTAACTGAAACTATGTATCAGTCCATTTAATTTTGCTTTCCTCTTTTATGATTTTTTTTTGTTTGTTTTTGAGTTAAAGGAATGCTTCTGGCAAAGTCTACATGCCTCAGAAAATCAAAACATGAACAAGTTCTAAGATTTCCTAACCCCTTCTTACCATTAACTCTCCCTGAGAGATTAGATGTTCTAGAATCTCATTTTCAACTACTGATTTCAAAAGATACACATTTAAAAACAGAAATAGGAGCACCTCATGTGTTGTTTGGCACACTGCTCAAAGTCTACAGTATGCAAGCTTTTAGACATTTCTGCAGTTGACTCTGAAAATTAATTTAAGTGAATCACAATTAGAATGAAAAAAAAAAAAAGTGAAACATCAGCTGATAATCTTTCTGTGGAAACCTCACTATCTACATGCTTCAACAGAACCAGGGACTTTCCTTTGCATTCCTCATTCTGATCCCTGCAAAAATAGCAAGACTGGTGGAAACTTCAGTTGTCCATAGCAAACAATAGCAAATAATTTTGGCTGGGTTCAGATACTGCAGACATTCTACATGACTGCAGTTTCTTCCCTACCTCTCAAAATGAAAAAGTCTAGCAATAGGCAGGGCAGCCAACTGCTGTGACTTAGCTGGTGTCTTCCTCTGATGTTTTCCTGCAACAGCTAAGGACCATATTTGCTAAAATGCAAACTCTTTTACAGAACCAGTAAAGTGGAAAAGACTGGCTGACAGTGAAGATAATGCATGCTTTCAGAGAGAATGACTTTGTGTAAATGACTTTATTCTATTCAGATTTCCATCAATACAAAACAAAAAAAGCAAGCCCACAAAATATTTTCATGCCCATCCAGTGGGTATCTTGCTTGTAAGATCCTGTAGTTTTAGGTGCATGGACTATATCAGCCCATGGTTATGATTGGTCATTAGTCTTGGTTATGATTGAGAATTCTATGTGATGCTGAAAAAAATAAATCTATAAGCCTTAATGAAACAGTATTGTATTAAAACCTAACTGTACACTGAACTAAGAAGCAGTGTACAATACACCACTTTCTGCTTTGACTTCATAGTTCCACAAATCTTTAAATGTTATTTGCAGAAAATAAACAAACAAAAAAAAACTTACAACAATTCTTCTGAAGCTTTATCTTTTAAAGATAACACCATTATTAAAAGCTGGGATTCTCTAAGCTGCAGTGTTTTTATCCATACAGCTTTCATTACTTTGAAATTACTATGAAGTCCTCATATGGTCCAAACATTCCTGCAAGCTGCACAGCAGAAATCAAAGCTGAGGATACGCAAGTGCAGGGAGCAGGAGGCTCTGAAGGGCAATGAAGCTCCCAGGGTGAGCTTTGACTCAGGCTATCTGTGCCAGCTCGTCACTGCCACTGAATTCTTTAATAGCTAACTCAGGGGTAATGTGTGTGAAAGCACAGTACTAATTATTCCCAGCCTTTTCATTCCTTAAAAGCAATCTTCACAATGAAAGGAAAGATCATGGAGATTAAGACTTTACCTGAAAATAGTATGACCCTCAAACATTCAAGAATTTATGTTGAATGTGCATTACCACACAGAGTTTAACACAAACAGTTTAGGCACAGAGTACAATCTCCCTCTTTCAGTTATCTGACTCATTTTCCTTTTTAACATGCCAGGAACTTAAAATGCTTATTTTAGTAAGGCAAAAGAAACACCACACTAACAACTTAAAAACAACCGCTCAATTCATCTTGAATTAGACAATGAATTCTGGAGAATTATTTATACTATTCAGACAGACCTAACAAGTTCAAAAAACTAAAAATAAAAATTAAAAAAAAGCTTTGAGGGAACAAAACCAAACCAACCAACCAAAAAACAAAAACAAAAATATTCTAGTATTTATTTCTCTGGAGGAGCAGTCACTTTCTAATGGTAGAAACCTGAAAACTGAGGGAACAGTCCAGGGATTTAACAATGCCATTTCACCAGCTCTTAGTTTCTCCTGGCTAGCGAGGGCATCAGATAATGTATGCCATAATTTTATACAGACAGCCCTGGAGTCTCCTCCTGTTGAATTATTTATTAGAGAGACTAGTTGTTTGTCAAGACACATAATGGGGGAAATGTCCCTTGGGAGAAGAAAGATAACAGACATGCTTTTAGCTTTTTTGTTTGTTTGTTTTTTAATAATATCACTTTATATATTCAATAGTATTTTTACTCTTACTTTGAAGTTGAAACACATTTAATAGCTGGTCTTAATAGGTTAAAGAATACTTAGACTGAAAGATCTCAAAAGATGTATTCAATAAACTGAGGAATATTTTTTGGTAAATATTTCTGAAATTATGTACTTTTGCAAGCCTATCTTTAAGTGCACCATTTTTTTGTAGAACTAACAATTTTTAATGAAAAAAAGGTAAGATCCTCACACTTAAACTTGAATGACACACTGAAAGGGAAAAAAGGACACAGGCTCAAAATAGAATTAGAAACAGTTCTAGTTAGAGGTGCCATTGCTCATGGCCAGGCATCTCTGAAGCAATGTACTAGTGATGCCATTGACAAGGTCTCAACACCTGCTCCAAATAATACCGCAAATGGGGGTCTCAACCCCCATCAGGACAGTAAAACCCAGCTTCACTTTAGATTTGTACCCTTCCCTGCATGACAAAGGGCATCCTGGTATTCCCAAGAGAAGAACACCAAATTGCAAACCTTGCCTGGGCAGAAATTCATGTGTGTATTAATCAATGCCTGTGGTAGCTTCCAACTTTTGAATGTAATTTATCATTTTTGTTCTCTAGTGGCCTGATCTGGTTTTGTATGGAGCCAGCGGAAAGAAGTCCTGTAAACTTCATTGGCAGCTAATCCAGGTCACAGATGGAAAGATACAGAATTTCTAGCAAATTTAAGAATCATGGGGAGATGCATAGACAAAGACAAGATTATTTCTCACTGTCAGTTGATCAAAAATACCCTTAAAAGTTACATGTTTAATCAAACTTGTTTAGTCAAAAGGAATTTTCATGCATGAGGGACATATTATATATAAAATATGATTTATGTTGCACATCAGAGATAGTTATTACCTACATAAACCTTTAATTATGGCACTTATACCTGTAAGTTAGATAGCACTAAATAACCAAATTGTCAAGTGTATTTTTTGTATATATATATTTTTGTTTTGTTTGTCAATATCACTAAAACACAGTCACAAAAAGGCTGAAAGTAGAAATCATCAATAACTTTCAGCTGGGCTCAGACATAACACAAAAATGGAGCTCTAATGTTATAATGCAGATCTAGAAGAAAAAAAAAAGTTTCCAGGGAAAAAAATGAGGTGGGTGAGGGGAATGAATGTCATCATCCTGCACCTACTCTTTGGCTATCTTTAAGGCACAGGCACCTTTATCAGTTGCCTGAAGCAGAAGACTGCCAGAAGCCAACAAGAAATAATGGGAAATATTAGGTGGTGGTTCCAGCTACGGGGGACAGGAGTCATTCATTGGTAGAGATAAGGGTCTCTGGCTCTCCAGCAAGGCAGCAACAGCAACTCTGGTGCTCTCTGGCTCCTCCCTCCATTTCTCCTATTCCTGCCCCACACTGCTGAGAGGCTGCAGCTACCTCTGATGTCTCACCCCTCTACCCAGTGGCTAACAAATGCCACTTCAACTGGAAAAAAAGTCTGAGAATGTGCAGGCCTTTAGACTGAGCAGCAGCCTTTGAAAAAACACACAATACCTAGAGTTTAGTAACTGTAGATAACATTTAACTGTTTTAAAAGACTATAAGAGAGCAACCCATTTAGTTATTAAGCTATTCTTGGAAATAGAGAAGTACCATCATAGCTTATGCTTTCCAGACCTTTATGCATCAGACCCTCTAAGTCAGAAAGAGCTTGATAACTCAAAAGTGAGCTTGAAAGCTCTCTTCTCCCCCACACACAAATCCTTCCCAAACCTGACAGTTACTTGCTGTGCTACATTCAGGTTCAGCAAGGTGGTTGGTATACACTTGGCTTTAAGTATATGAACGGTTCCATTACAGTCAATGCTTCACCGTAATCTCAGGGACTGAAAGAATCCTTTTTTTTTTTTTTTTTTTTTTTCCCTTAACACCCAGACATCACAACATCCTGATTTAGACAAGGAAGTCCCTGACCATGGTCAGGAGGGAGGATACTTGGGGAAGAGTGAAAAAAAAATGGGGCAGGTGTAGAGCATTTCTCTCCCTCATATGACCTTCAAGCCTCTAGCAGTAAAAAATTTAGGGACATCCTAAACCAGAGGCTGCATCTAGACCCTCATGTTTAACAGCAACTGATGAAAATGTGAGGAACACTGCAAGTCCCCTCTTGTACAGATCATAAGTTATAAGAAACATTATGTTCCCTAACATAATCAACATTAGAAGTGTGGTGAATATTTTGATCTTTTCAGTCTGAGCTTGCTTCCTTTCAACTGCACTAGCAAAATCAGCAAACACTTGAAAGCAGCAACCATTTAGATCTAGAAATACCTATGTGTCGTCCCTAGTATTTGAAAAAACTGAGCCTGTGACAATCATAAGAAAGTACTATGACAACAGATGTTCCTTCAATTCTTTGTCCAAAACACCACCAATAGTATCACAACTCACAGTACTTTCAAACAGAGAACCCTTGAAGACTTTGCATAGCCTATCAGAGTGGGCTCAAGGGAGCTGCAACATTCAGGGCATTTTCTTAAGCTTTTGGGGAATTGCACTACAGAATAAAATGTAGACCATTTGCAGAAAAGCACTGTGAATACCACTGCATATGTCAAATTCCTCCCTTCCTACAGCTCGACACCTTTTGTATTCAGACGATGGCGTTAGTTCTGTCTCATCTCTAAAATAAGATCAAGGAATTTAAGAAGTAAGGAGGAGATTAAGAGGATTTTTTCCAATTACAGTTTTTGTTTTGCAATAGAGCCAGCTTTTCTTCTCAGGCAAAAAAGTCTAAGGCATAGTTAAAGGGCAGGTGGATTGTGTGCATTTCCCACAGATACATAGCTTACCATACATATGCTGCATGCTGGGTGAATATTCCATAGTGCTCAGCTTGTGCAAGCTGCTTTACATTAGCCCAGTGTTTCACTTTATTATCTGCCTAAAAACAGAGATGTGATGTAATTGTCAGATTTTCCTAAAGAAAAACATAGAGCAAATTCTGCTAATTGAGGCAGCTATTTTTCTTGTGATTACTTTTCAGAGGTGTTGGCTGACTCTGAGCCCAGCCTTCATCAATCTTTTTATGAACTGATTTTATGTGGAAATAACCTGAGCATTAGAAGTGTTTCTTCTTTAGGTTTTAGGGGAGTTGACATTTCAGTCACTAGCATCTCTACATTCAGAACATCTTTGAATCCCTGAATGTGTGATTACAACTTTCTATAGGCTCTCCTCTAATAGAAAAATCGGTGTTCCATTTACAGCAGAGGAACTGAAATGGTTCAAAATTTAAATAGCTGTCACAACTCACCCTGCAATAATACAAATAAAATACAAGATCCATTTTCCAGCACATTCCTGACCTTCAGCACTAATGTACCTGAAAAATTACCCATCAAGCAAATTATGAGAGAAAGTGCCTTCTCAAGATCTTTTAAAGATATATATGAAAAATAAAAGTAATTTTCAGCAAGAACCAGATTGTAACAGAACTGTGGGCAAGCAAATAAGCATGTGCGTGGGTGGTATGCAGGGAAGGAGGAGGCTGGAAGAAAGTACAGAAACCCTGTCACTCGTCCTTTGCCTTGTATGGCCTGTGTAATGTCACCTCCAGCACATGCATGGAGGAGTAAAGAGGAATAAAGGAAAATGTATATCCATGTATCACCCTTACATATTATGACAGTAGGAGTTCACATGTGAAGGAACAAGTACCATCTGTACCCTACCTCTATACAAAACAGAAAAAGCTTCATCAAAATAAATGCACTTAAGTTTTCAAGGACAGTTACTGACCATTTAAAATAATTTAGCAAAGATACCTTGTGAGCAAGCATGTAACACAGCTACAGAGATATCCTTGTGCTGGCAGGTTCCACCATGGAGAGAGACAAGCCACTAGAGAAAAGAAAAATAAGAAAGGCTAAGTAACTGCTTCCTCCCAGTTCATTCTTTCAGACCAACATCAGCTGTGCTGTATTGCTTATCTTGCTAGACCTTCATTTGGTTTTACTGAATTCTCACTTATAACCAACACTGTTGTGTCGTGTCGTCCCCCCCTCCCTCCCCCCGGGTCATATAACTTCAGCTTTTCTTAGGGCTAAACAGGGTTATTTTGCTGAAGGAGGGACCAATAAATAATCACAGAATTTCCCTATTTTTGACATTTTAATAGCCAAGTTAGGTAGATAGAAAAATGAGGTATCAAACAACAAAGCAAACAAACAAAAAGCAAAAAAAACTGTGTATGAATGCAGGTAATTTTTTTTTTTTTTTTTTAGCTTTGCTCAAACTTAAGAGTTATTACTACTAGCTGCTTACTTCGTGCTCAGAGAACCCTTTCCCTTTTAACCTAATGACTTCATTCAGAGCTCCTACCACCTTCCTCCATAAGACTACATTTCTCAGATTAATGGACATATACTGGAATGCTGTCAGTGTAACTGTTTTTTTCTAAAGAGAAGATTCTTCTCTTCCTCTTCTCTTCTTGAGTCAAGGAGAATGATTAGCTACAGATTTGTTTCCAAAAGAGTTTTTTTTTTTTTTTTTTTTTTTTTTTTCAGATGGTTTACATTAGATCCATTTCTCATGGAGAAATGGACTGAGCTTGACTAAAATCTTATTCTACACTATGTTGCAACAGCTCAGTGCTAATGCAGCACATTAATTTCATGCCCAACATAGCAATTGGGTCCTCTGTATTAAACTTTGCTGAAGGTTTTGATATTTACCATATACAGGCTTGTAACTCTAGTGATCCTATTTAGGTGAAAATTCCTTCTCTGCAAACACAAAAACAATTTAATTTACATTCTCATACCCAGAAACATATTCAAGAGTTTTTACCTAGTGCAGATTCTCCCATATTTATATATGCCTACATAATTCCCGCTGGAGTGAAAATAAACTATTACTATTCTATTTCCCTTGATCAACCACTGTATTTGTGTTTTTCTGTCTTCGTATATAGCTTAAAGGCATTTTCACTGCTAGAAATCTGAAGAAAGTGTTTAAAATTAAGAGATTTCCCCAAATCACTTTTGGTAGAATGCTTGTAAAATATTAAAATTAAATATTAAAAGAGCACAATGAACATATGTCTAAAATCCACCTATACCTCTGTGCAGACCAGCACTACAGCCCCAGAATGTATCTTTAATCTGTCTTTCACTATGGGACATGCAGTTGTGTTACAAATATACTATTTTAAAGCTCAAAAGCAAAAAGTCAATGAGAAAAATCAAAATATGAAAGAAAAAAATGATTTTTAACAGTTCACAAAAGTCACTTCAGAAGAATAGTAGAGAGAAAATAAAACACCAACCATTAATGTTATTTCATCAAAAACATCCTTATTGGGTTTATGGGAAAGCTGGATTACTTTTGATGAATATTATCTACATCTCTCGCATAGCATTTTATTCTTAAATTTTCTGTTCTAGCTCAATGAAAAGGAGAAAGAAACTCCAGAATGATAACTCGATGGCACCAACTTCCCCCTTCCTCACAATTACTGAAATAAAGTTCTTACATCATAGAGATGTTCAACGGAACATAGAGTAGCCCATTAAAGTGATGATTAACATTACAAAAGGGACATAAAGGACAGTACTCTCTGTTTTTATCAAATAACTAAATATTCCAGAATAGTTTATTATTACTTTTTGGTCTCCTCTTGCTGTTACAGGTCACTAGACTGTGACAAGTATGAAGAACAGCTCAGACATCTGCCAAATCATAAGACTCTTTAGAACCGGCAAACCCAGGAAAAAAAATGGGTTTTAAGCAGGTGATGAAAACTTTGTTCAAAGACAATTATTTCAGTTGACTCTGTTTCCAGGAAATTCAAATATTGAGATTTGTTTCCAGGAAAAAAAAAAAAAAAAAAAAAAGATAAAGGCTCAACTTTGTTTTAAGCCATGTGCATCTCTCCAGCCTTCAGAGAATATTGCATGCGTTTCATTGGTCTCTGAACTAACCCACAACCCACACATCATAAAGAAATAGAATACAAGTTAATTGTGTATCCCAGAGACATTCCTTTTTCACAGACCCTTGGCTTCTCAATAATCTATCAATCTTTTTCTCCAGATGGTGTTGCTTCCCTTCAGTTGCTCCATTGTTTCTTAGTTATGCAAGTTGTTTCTTAATTAAAAATGGTCAACTGCCCTTCCCCTAAGCTCTCCACAAATGCAAATATTTGCGGTTCTTAAATGAAAAACAAACAAAAAAAACAAAGAAAAAACCTCCCAGACAAACTCCCTGAAAATACTAAATTGGAAACAATCATCACATGCATTTTGTCTCCATGTTCTCCCAGAAGACAGATATAAAATAATTTATCAATAATATACCAAAGGCCTGATACGTATGTGGAAAACCATGGTTTCATTGTTGTCTGTCTCACTGTCACTTTTTAATCTGTGAGTCTATACTTGCATGTTCTTTGACCCTTTAAACATCTGTTGTAAGCACAGTAAGCAATTAACTATCTGTATTTTGTGCCTTTTATCACACATATATATACATTTTTAATCCTCAGATACCCCTGAAACAAGTTATTTTCAAAGGAAACATTACAATTTGCATTGTACTCCTGGTAGCAGGGGAATATTTTCACTGCATAACTCAGTGTATTTTTCCTGAAAGTGTACTGGTGCTCTAGTAAAAAGTGAAGTTTGGAAGATTTACAGTTTTAAATATTAAAAAGAAAACTGTTGATACAGAGGGTTCTCCAACTTGTATTTCAGTTTTCTTTATGTAAGATGCTGGTATGAAATATTCTCCATAGCAAGTTTCCTACGCAGTCTTCAAAAACGTTGTATTTCTGCTTGAGGAAGAAGTCTCAGGAGGATGGCTTTTACAACATTATGTCAGTATTGCTTGTAGACTTGGCCAGAACATATTGAGAACCACAGCTATGTAGAGATCAACAGCAGATGAAAAAAGCACATTTTAAACAAGTTTTGTAACTCAAGAAGATACAGAGTTCAGTGCTGGAAAATAGCACATAGGGTTTTTTGTTGTTTGTGGTGGTTTTTTACTTGTTTATCCTCTTCAAACCCATCTCTTCCTCTCTATTTATCTGTTTTCACATTCCACTCTGAAATGAAGAAGCCATGTCACTATAACTTGTGTCTAAAATATAAAGTTCCAGGAAAATTAAAGTAAAAATGAAGCAAACGAAGAAGATATGATGCAAATATTTCCTCCAAGAGACAATTCAGGTACTTTCCATGACATCTGCATTTGTAACTGTGGATGAATAACTATTTTTACTGAGGTTATCTACTCAAAGATAAAGGAATGGTAATCATTTCCTTTATGTTTGTCAAAGAGCATAAAATAGCAATATGAAACTGTCTCAAGGTTTTATTATTACTCTACATATCAAGGAATTATAGCTTTTTAAGTAGACTTACTAAGTTTACTTATCTTTTTCTGTCTGTATGATATATATAATGCTGCAAGAGAATCAGAAATAGAATTTGGCAAGAAGGTAAAATATTTTACTTTTCAAATGA
>CM021698.1:65177293-65208572 GCA_011074415.1 Stictonetta naevosa
TAGGAAGAACAGAGTCATGTTAAACTCATACCTTCCTCTTGGATCAAAGACATACAAGCGGACAGGCAGAATCCTATTCCAGCTTCCACCTGCAGAACTTATTATTGGTAAACCTGCAAAATGTTCACAACAGACCAAGCATTTGGACTTCCTCCATTGCAGCTGAGAGCTGTTCACTCAGCTCCCAGCACTTCCCATTGCCCACATGTAGACTCAGCTTCCGGCACTTCCAATTGCCCACATGTAGACTTTGTTGTATGGACCACCTCCAAGGGAGCACAGTGCCACAGCAGATAACCCTGGCTAATTATTACAAGTGACTTGAGGTCCTCCTTGACCTTTGAGAAAGAAAAATCCCTCCACCACCACATATCCTTCTTTTCTTTGTAATTATGGGTTTATCAGGTCTAATACATTAATTGAAGCTGATAAGGAACTACCACTGATTTCAATGAGGTTTGGAGAAGGACCATTAGAGGACTGGGAGGAACCTAAACCATAAATTAAAGTGTTGTGTGTGCCAGCAGTAACTCTTTTTGCTCCATTTCCTCTTCCCAGTGAACAAAGGATGGACAAAATATGTCAAAACTCTAATTTAAAATATCTTTTGGTTATTCTGTGAATTTTTACTTCCTCCTCAACCCCCCCTCCCTGACCCCCCCCCCCCCCCCCCCGCATATAACCTTATATTCAACTTGATTCTCCAAGGGCAAAAAAACAATATGCAAAACAACAACAAAAATGAAGAAAAGAAGAAAAGAAATCTCACACTGAGTGCATTAATATGTTAAGTTATACTTATGCATGAGTTTGGCCTATGAACAGGAATTATGCAGCCTTATGAGTGAGAAAATACATTTTAAGATATCTTTCTCACTCTCTAGGTTTGTATTCTCTAGCTACACATGCAGAAAAAGTTTAGAAGAAATGTCTACATTTGAAGGCAGCTGGATAAAACGTTCAGAGATGAATATTTTACAAATGAAACCTATCTGCATATGAAAAAGGAATACTGACAAGCAGTTATCACCCTGCATCAAATGCAAACTCTGAGTTCAGCACAAATTAAAACTATAAAAATTCTGATTTGAGAGATACACCAAGGAATTAAGAGCTTGATCCAAAGCATATAGGAACTGATAACAAGGCTCATGTTTACTGGAACTGGCTTTCAGTCATGTCTTGCTGGAATTTGGTTGTCTCCTGCAGAGAATGGACTTTTCTTTTTGCAGTCTACTGCAGCTGTGTGTAGCTACAGCTGTGCAACATTCCAGACTTTTTTTTTACAGAAATCTACATTAATCTCCAATTCAAATTCACCCTGTCCATAGTCTCCAATTCAAATTCACCCCATCCCCAATTCCCACCCTGTATTCTAGATCATATTCAATGCACAACAAACATCTTCCAGGAGCTGTGAGCTTAGGATGCTGAGCTCAATGTAGTGAAAGATTCAGTATGGGTTCCAAACAACCATCCTCTAAATTAGGCAATTAATTCTATGCCCCCCTAAAATGAATTGTGACAATTTTCTTGGTAGTAAATACTGGATCTGGCACCCAATACATGCACACACACTACCTCCTCTAAGCAAATTGTAGACATCTCAATTTATTGGGAATCATCACCCCCCTCTATGGTGCCTAGATTTTCCTCAGTTAAGGCTGTTCAACTTGTGCTGTCTCCATAGTCACTCCTTCTCGCAGAACCTACTTCCAGCTGTGCTTCTGCAATATATCCTCCCACCAACCTTTCCTCCCAGAGCTCCTACTGCAGAATCACAGGATCATCTAGGTTGGAAGAGACCTCCAAGATCACAGAGTCCAACCTCTGACCTAACGCTAGCAAGTCCTCCACTAAACCATATCCCTAAGCTCTACATCTAAATGTCTTTTAAAGACCTCCAGGGATGGTGACGGAACCACTTCCCTGGGCAGCCCATTCCAATGCCTAACAACCCTTTCAGTAAAGACGTTCTTCCTAATATCCAGCCTAAACCTCCCCTGGCGAAACTTTAGCCCATCCCCCCTCGTGCAGTTTCCCCAAATTCATTCAACCAGTTTATTTTTGTCTTAACAGCCTTCCCCTTGGTTTGTGTACCTTAACAAAGAGCCTGCAGCAGCAGGCTTCACCACTTCCAGCAACTGCTGCCTTGTTGCACAAGGGAAGTGACATTGCTTGCAAGTTGTGCTAGCTACAAGAGCAAATGGGAAGTCGTTGAGCAAATCTGTTTAAGAGGTTAGCCCGAGGGGAGGGGCAGTGCTTTGATTTTGGAAGGGTAGTAAGTTTCTGAGATTTAATCTTTGTGAGAACAACACTGGGGCCACCATACATCTAAGTGAACCAGTTCTACCCACTCCAGCATCAGGCTCCCTGTAGATGCACAACTCCCCCTGAATATCAGAGGTGCAGTCCTGCCCAAAGCAGGGAAGGCTAAGTGCAATCCTCCATCATGGCCAAGAGATCATAGTTTGCATCTCTCTTTGGTCTGATAGAACTTTATTAATTATATATGTTTGAATAACAATTTTAGGTTTACCTGTAGCATAAGAGTTTTAGATTCTTCTCTACTTTCACTGATTCAGACGGAATATGTCCTATTCTAATTGTTTGAGAATTTCTGGGCCCTAACTCTTTAATGTTTTTATCTAAGAATGACCAACCACATTGTTTTAGTTTCTTTAACTGGATAGCTAACACCGAGCAGCAGAAAAGCAAGTCATCTTAAGGAGAGATCTTACATCTGCATCAGTCTGATATACAAACCCAAATATTTGTGCAAACAGTCATTCCCAAAATATACAAAAAGTTGTTCACCCAAGCTACTAACAGTGAATGAATAAAATTGCACACTGGTCAAGTATTGAATATGAGATTGTGTGGTCATTTTCTGGCTTGGCGTACAGCTAACAGAACATCAGTTAGTAACTCTCAGAAAGAGATAAACCCTAAGCACCCCATTTTGCAGAACTACTACTGCGGTAGTTGTGACGTTACCCTCTAAAACCTAGCAGTAATCTGTAACGCAGGTAATTAAGCCTGCCTGAGAGCAAATGTATTTTCTCTTTTCCTTTTTCTGCAGCATGCTTCAGTTGTTATAGCTCATTTTAACAAGCCTGTTCGGCTGCATTTAGTCTTTTGAGATGTCAGATCGATTTTTATTCTAGCTACTAGACATTGCTCAAGATCATATATTATGGACAGTACCTCAGTGTCATCTAAGCCACTGCTGTAGTGGTGGCTATTTTGTAATGTAAAAACCCAGCTGTCTGCTGTGATGTGATAAGTGCTAAAAATGGTACCTTGCAATCCAAACTCCTGTAGTATTATAGCCAAGAGAGGATTACAAATGGGATGGCTGCTGTAAGGAAAAGCTTTATACAGTTACACATATACACTTCAGTGATTCTTATCATGGAGGGGAGAATAGCATTTTCACTTTTAAGAAAAATTTCTCTCTAGGGTGTACTGCTGGTACCTTGCTGACAATTACTGCTTCCTGCAATGAAGAGAGACCATATGCTCACAGGCCATGACATTTTATTAATGACTGTAATACAGAGTCACCTGAGGGAGGAGATGTGTCATTAATGTCAGCACAAAGGAATCAATAGCTGTGGTGTCTCTCAACAACATTTTGTGGGAAAGCAAGGGAAGGAAGTGGGTTAAAACAGAAATTAGAACAGGAGAATAACGATCAGAGCTGATAGCTTTAGAGAGCTCCCAGAGAGTAGGCAATTGACATCTTTTGCTTGGATGGGGCTCTTCCCTTCCTGCCCACAACAGCCTCCATCAGGTTATGTATCACTGAAGTAGAATGAATCCCTGCAAAGGGGAAGATCAGGAAGATCCCACAGGCAAGCCTAGGGACATCCGAACTGAAACATTTGTAGCCTCAGCCTCACAGTTTGAACCTCACACAAGTCCATAAATGCAATTCTACTCAAGAACATCACAATAATCTTGGAGGGGCTGGGGCTGCTGTACTCATGATCTGATCTTTCTGTACTTGTTAAACTACAAGTTTAACAGCCCAATATGCTGAAGTAGTAAATAGGAAAAAAAAAAAGTCAGGATTCTTATGGAGCAGGGCCTTTATGTAAGAATATGGAAGTTTAGTTTAGTAAGTGAGTTTGACAAATACAGCCCAAAAGGTACAGTTTTACTCTCACACACATTCATCCAGCTTCCAATGAAGCAAGGTGGGAGGCAGATAAAGTATTTAAGGTCAAAATGAGTACCCAAAATGACATAAAACTACCTTTTTCCACTGGTATTCTCACATTTGCTATGGAACACAGTGCCCGATGTTTACAACCCAAGACACGACAGATTCCTGGGGAGCAAACTTTTCTCAAAGATTTATTTGTTGCTATAAATATTACAAGCCTTTGATTTTAAACTACCACCTGAACGTGCTGTGCTTTTTGCCCTCAAATTGCTTATCATTTCAGAAAGCAAATGACCAAGGAACCGGGAAAGTCACAGAATCATTTAATTCTCAGCTTTTTGCTGTCAATTCCATTTCACAGACAAACCATAGATAACAAATGCAGCTCAGCTTTTTGGCATTACATTTCATGCTTCCCAGATATAAAAATGACATATACAATAATTAAAGGGCACATAAAAGACTGATAAGCCTTACAAAAAGCCTATCAGCAATAGAAATAACCAACATCAGCGAACTGAACTGAGAAAGAAAAATTCTTCAAAAGAGTATAACCCAGCCACCACAGCAGAAATGAACCCAGAACAAAACTCAAGAAGGTTTGCATTCTTGCCTTTCTGGCTTGGATGGGAGGTATGAGAGGTAGCTCTAAAGCAGCCAAATATTTAGGACCAAACCTCAAGAAATCCATCTCCTCCCTTAACACTGCTTGGGGACTTGCTTTTCATGACAACTCTCTTCCTCTGCATTCCTGTTCCAATCTTACCCAACTCTAGAGGCTGGAAAAGAAAAAACTTGATGGCACAATTTAATTGTGACAATGCAATCTTCTCAGAAATACAGACAATAAAATCATCACAGATCACAAAATAAGTGTCAGCTAGTTAGGGTGACCCAAGTGCGGTAGAGAAGTACTGCCACACCCGTTACTGCCTTCAAAATAAAAATTAATTGAAAAAAAATGACAAGAATGAATCATAAGGTTTATAGTCTGTTTATGAAATGCATTTTGGGGCAAGAGGAGTTTAAGGATGAAGTTGTAGCATTGGCCTAAATTCAGGAAAAAATAAAGCAAGGGAAGCAGGGCAGCATTAAAAGTTTGCTTGGTGCAGCTGTTCAAAACAGTATCTGTCAATGCCAGAAAGCAGAATGAAGGCAGAGTACCTGGTGGGAATCCCTGCCAAGGTACTCACAAACCTCATTAACAGAAGGGGGATCAGGTGCTGGGTGCATTATAATTTGGGGGTATTATAAAATATCCTTAATTTTGAAGATAAATGTGTTAGACAGCTCTTTTAAATTAGGCAGTCACAAACATAAAAGCATGGGAAATATTATTTTGAAATTACACAGCCCGTAAGAGGAGGATAACAGCAGAGAGAGCTCCTAAGTGCAAGGACCTGATCCTCCCCACTGTGTCATCCCCTAAGACTATGTTGGACAAGATCCTTAGAACAACATATTTACAGCTGTGCAGCTCCCATTATAACACTACAAAAGAGAACAGTTTTATTCTTTATAGATAGCCACCTGCAGGAAAAAGCAAACAAAGTGTGACCAATGTGACCTGCAGCATCTTCCTCATAAGTAACATGAGGTACATCTCATCTCACTTTAATACTGCCTTTCCCCGTAGACATACAGCAATGAAGGGATCTCAGCAATAGGCCATCAGCCAGAATACAATAATGATAGGAATTTTGTAAAATATCACAGACTATCCAAGAGAGCCAGGAAGAAAAAAAAAAAAAAAAAAAAAAAATAAAAAAAAAAAAGTCTTATTTTGTTCTGTCTAGCGACGTGTTTATTTCCAAGAACTGTAGTGGCATTGCTGTCCATGTGCACTAACAGCAAGGTGATCCTCCCAGGCATTCCAGACAGTGCACAGAGATGATAACTGTCAAGGAAAAATACTCCTCATGCTACATAATGCATCAAAGATTTGGTGCACTCTTGTTTATTTCACTGTAGGATGACATAACGGGATGTTTTTTTCAATGTAGGTACAAGCACTGAGGTTAATGGTTGATCTGTAAATAGACCCTGTAAATATTCGTAATATTTAGCCCTTTAAAATAAGAGCTAGATAATTACATGTTCAGAGACATGAAGTTAATTGTTTTCACTAACCAGAAATACAGAAACTGCCATTATTTCCAGCAAATGGCTTTTATACTTCACATATCAAACTCAGTGTCAAACAGACTATGATTTATGTCAGCTACACTGTATACTCCCCTCAAAACTCTCCTCATGCAAAATAAAACCCCACAGGCAGGAGGAAAAACTAGAAAGGATGTCTACAGCAGCCTTCCTGCCTTTGACTGAGAGCTATGCAGGTAACAACCCTCACCACAAAGGGACAGGATTTAAGGGGTAGTGGAAAAAATGGCTAAAACTAAATTAATTTATCCAGTTCTCCAAGTATATTGTCTCCTTCACAAACTTCAAAGCTAGAGGTTGTCTCATTAACCCTTTTGCCCTTTTGTGGGAGAAAATTCATGAGGTTCATGTGACTTTAATAAGTTAATTAAGATGAAAAATGAGACTGAAAAGCATTGCAGACTCAGTTCAGACTGTCCTTCTATCTTTGGTTTATCTAACCATTTTGTCCAAGGAGACAAATTAAAATCTTCCTGGGATCGGGTATTTCTCTGGGTCAAAAGACACAGCAATTACTGCTTTATTGTTTTGTTGTTTCCTTTGTTCACTTAGGGCTCAACACAGACAGCCTTATGACTCTGCAATGAAAAAAACAAAACAAAATTCAATGTTTTTTGAACCTAAAAGATGCATCTGACTCAAGTCTCATGTAGCTTCAAAGATGATTCATGATAAAGCAGGATAAAACTACAGCCCTCAAAAGCTGGAATAAAATACCAAATGCACTGAAGTTTGAGTGGTTATAGAGTCAGATTTAGCAGGCTCAGATTCCACACATGGCTCCGAAACTCATTTCTGCAAAGGCAGGTGTGAGTCCTTTAGATCTAAAGGAGGCTTGTTAGGGAGGGAGGTGGCTGAGCTCTGATGCAAGTTAAAAAAATAAATAAAATAGTTATCAGTGGCCAAAAACACACACAAACAAAACCCCAAAGCACTGTTGTGTAAAATACTTTAAATTAGTTAGTGGTGCGATGAAAAAAAGAGAGAGCTTTGCAGTCCAAACTAGACATCAGGAATTGGGGCTCTATGAAGACAAAGGAAAGAAAATCATAACATTAAAAGCTTTTCCCCAGAGAAACCCTACATGTTCCTCATTAATAAATAGCAAGTAGAATTCCTAAGAGACTGCCAGTACTTATAAATATGTGAAGCTGAATGATCTGTAAAACTCAGTTACCAAATTTCTTCCTCCCACTCTTTATGTTGATGGCTTTCCCCTGGCCAACCCCTCTTCCAAGGGCAACCTACAAAATATATTTAGTCAGTGTGGGTTGTGGTTTGTTAGACATCTAAGTTTATCCTAGCCAGACAACCCATCTCAGAATACATTTGAAAAAAAATCTAATAACTAGATTATAGTAATGGTAATTTGGAAGTTGCAACATGCCAACAGTCATTACACTGAAGGCCTTGATACTGTACAGTTTTCTCATTTTAAGAGACATAGGAAATAACTGGCTGTCCATCATGGGCTGAGATATACTGGACATCCCGTGTCAACAAATTTACCTATGTTTCAGATCATCATCTGACTATTCTTTCCTTTGGTATCTGTAAAGACCTGACTCCAACTTTATATTGATGAAACTTTGCTCCAAGTAATAAAACTCAGAGGCCTCCCAGTCACTTCTTTATACTTGCTGTCATTTATACCCATGTGCAGGAAATGCTAGCCCTTGGGTGTATGAGAAAAGCCTGTTACCAGTTGTGTTTCACTCCCTCTGTACACAGCCTAACACAGCCTTGTGTGACAACTCCACAGATCTAACCCAATCCCCCAGCCTTGGCAGGGTGATCACTGCAGAACTGGATTTGCCAGGTTAAAATTTAGATACAACCTTCTCACCCCCAATGCTCTTTTGTTATCTTACCCTTTGCTAAAGATTGCCATTCCTACATAGAAAATAGGCAATGTGAGCATCCTTCACAAACACCAGTGCCAAGCTTGACTGAAACTGCCGTGGAGGGCTGTGTTTCTACACATTAAAGGAGAAAACAAAACAAACAAACAAACAAAAAACCCACTAACCTACCCTTTCCCAGAAGAACAATTACTCTGGGTCACCCTTTCCACATTTACTGAGTATTTGTTTTGAAAGTACTCCAAAAGGGGCATGGTTACTTGTGCCAACATTTCCAAATGCTTAATTACACAAACGCTACCATCTGGAGGAAGAAAAGATTTAGAGGCTATTTAGCCAAAACAAATTACATTTTAACTCTGAGATACCAAAGTATGTGCCTGGGAGGTCTCAGCTGGAGAGTTCGCGGAGCTTTCAAATGCAGGAGTGACCACAGTTTCTGAAGCTGACTGATGGGTTGACTGCAGCAACAATTTCCAGAAATAGTGGGCCAAACCTTCCCCAGTTCATTTCCTTAGAAATGTGGTGGGATTCCTGGCAAAAGAGTAGTCACTCTGTCATGTGGAGCTGCAATACTCTGATAGATTTTGGGCCCACAAATAGAAAACATTTTCATCCTCACAACTGGCCATTGACATGTAGTACATTATATTTTAAAGAGCCTCTACATATTTCAAGCAGTACTGCACTCCTGCACAGCCAAAAATCATTTTCAGTAACATTCTGACATATATTATGTAGACAGAATGCTCCTTAGTTTAAATATTTCTAGCACCAAGTTTAGGCAAAATGCTAGGCATATCTTCTGAAATATTTCAAAACAAGTAGGAGAGTTCACAGAAGAAAAAAAAAAAACAACTGCAGAATGTTATAATATTTAGGCATCAGGCATATTGCTGCTAACTATACATTTTTTGATGCAAAGCAGACTTGAATGAGAAAAGATTGCCAATATTGCTCGTTTTAACATCATCCTCTCAAAACCAGTATACAATGGAGAAGCATTTCAGTCCTTTTGTACATGTAGGGAAGCCAAGGCACAAACAGGTTTGCAAAATAAAATGTCATGTCATGTATCAGTAGCAGATTCAAAACCAGAGCACAGGTCTCCTGATAACCGTTTCTAAGGTAGTTTAAATAAAAATAAATAATAATAATAATAAAAAAGCATGCAGCTGGTTAGAGATCAGATCAAGTAATTCTTAGCTGGTGTAAATTAGTATCTTTGAAGCAGAACCAGTTTGTCCAGCATGTCCCTCGTATTGAGGGCAGCACTTGAAACATGGGATTAGAAATTAGAGAGCGACCGATTGAGAATAAATATGTAGGCAACACTCATTGCTTAGTATGTGCTACATTTGTGATGTACTGTGCCTGTGCTGCACTTAGGCCTCCAGATGAGCCCCTAGGGCTCCAAGAACCAGATCAGCCTAACCTTATTGTCCGGACTGTGAGCAAGGGCTGAGATAAGGAGGACTGTTTATAAAGGATAAGATAAGCATGCAAGGCCTCGAGATAAAAGGAGCCCCTTGGATCCCAAGAACTGGACCAAACCAACCTTATGGCCCAGGTTGTGACCAAGGGCTCAGGGAGCATGCACAGGGAGACGAGGTTAAAAGTTCAGCTCTGTTGAAGATGCCTTACTTCATCCCGACGACCACCCGGACGACCACCAGAGAATACTACGCAAGTGCAGAAGGACTGATAAGATAATTAGCATATGAAGTGGGGCTAGGTGGAGCTAGGAAATGAATATGCATAAGTGTGTTGCGATACTTAATGCATATGTAATATTTTAGGGGATAAAAGAGAATACAAGCGAGCGAATTGTTGCGCACGACTTCGGTGGGACTACCCCCCTGTGCTGCCCAGCGCTGAATAAACATACCTACTTTACAATCTAACTGATTGTGGAGTCAGTTTTTCGTGACTCACTGTGGCCCTCTTTCCTTCAGTGGAGTAGATACAGCCATGCCTCTCATATCACAGGAGCTATCAGAACAACCAGGTATATAAGTGGAGGGTATGTATACAAGGCGAGGATCTCAGTGAAGTAGTAATTTATTCGCGATTGCAATGGCAGGCACCCCACAAGCAGGAGAGCACACCTACTAGTTCCAAAACACAGTTTATATACTTTTTGATGACAGGACCCTCCCGTTTCCCCACTGCGTGGGTAATCCAGGTTCACAATCTATTTGATGCTTCACAGACAATGCATGGCCTTCAGTTGCCGGCCTGTTAAATTTCAAATTTCTTTAGACTTTTTTACTGCTTGAAGTGGAAATGTTTCTTCACTTATCTGATTTGACTTGACACCGTGATTTTCACCTAATTGTTCTAAGGAGTCTGGTTGTATTTTACAAGGTCGCCTGCTAAGCTCTCTTATCACTGCAAGCATATCTCAATACCACATTCCTTACAGTTAAACAATGTAACTCTTCAAAAACAACATTTTTATTCCCCACACCCACTGTACACAAAACCAGCTGCTTTGATCCTGAATAACAGAAAGCATTGAAAAACCTGGCCAGAAACACAATCCCATGTCCTAAATGTGCCTGAGGTGTACCCTAGAGACCCACAGGCTTAAAGAGAAAATCAGAAAGGTATTTGGAAGAGAAGCTGGTCTGACCCAGTAGTAGTGAGATCCCACTGCAGCTATGGAAAACAAAGGGTTAAGTTCAATGGATGAAACCCTGGGTTAATATTGCAGTACATCTACTATATATATTTTTACTTAAGTTAGAAGATATTATTGGATAGATGGCTATTGAATCAGATTCTTTTAAGAAGAACAGAAAAGACAGCATCCATTCCCTGTAAGTTGATTGTTTCAGAGTTTTTTTTTAGATAAGTCTGTATGGTTTTTTATTTGTAATAGAGGTAACAATGCTTAGGAAGACTAATGTACTAAATTCTGGTTTAATTCCATCCTAGTATTTTTTCTACAGTATAATTTCTCTCTGTTGAGCACTAAAGCAAGAGTTGTGTCAGATGCCTTTCTGCACAGAAACACTTTCTTACTGCATTTCCAAGCTGTCTGTTCAAGGACAATGGATCTTAAAGTATATTTATTACCTTCCACTATATATGCCACTTTTTTTTGAAGTTCTTCTTCACTGTTACTAATTTCTAGTCAGGAAAAAAAAAAAAATCCCCTGAGCTTTCCAGCAATATTAATACACTGAATCTTATTAATCAGTGGATATTTTTTCTCCCAGGAAAAGAACTGATTTATTAAATCCCCTTTGACTGTGAATTTGGAATGAACAAGAAATTTAGATATGAGCGTGAGATGCTGGTAAAATCTGGAACACTTTAGAAGTCATTCATCTGACTTGAAAATCTAAGCGAAATTCTCCATCAGTGTGTAGAAATTGTTGGTTTCGTTAATTATATTTGTTGCTTGACTATCTAAAGATGGAAATCATGCCTGGACAGCGGTCAATAACATTTCCAGCATGCCTCTCAAAAATAAAAACTTGCACTAAAGGAGATGGGTTCTCTTCAAATAACTTATTTTGCAATAAGAGAAGGAGGAACAACTCTGGAAAAAAAATTGAAGGAATCACAGTTTGAGATATGAGCTGAACTCTGTCCTTCTCGTAAGGATCCAGTCATACTGGTCTACAGAAGCTGTGTTTTATGATCCTGAGTCGTGAAAAACTGACTCCACAATCAGTAAGATTGTAAAGGAGGTATGTTTATTCAGCGCTGGGCAGCACGGGGGTGGGGGGTGGGTAGTCCCACCAAAGTCGTGTGCAACAATTCGCTCGCTTGCATTCTCTTTTATCCCCTAAAATATTACATATGCATTAAGTATCGCAACACACCTATGCATATTCATTTCCTAGCTCCACCTAGCCCTGCTTCATATGCTAATTATCTTATCAGTCCTTCTGCACTTGCGTAGTATTCTCTGGTGGTCATCCGGGTGGTCGTCGGGTGGTCGTCGGGATGAAGTAAGGCATCTTCATCAGAGTTGAACTTTTAACCTCGTCTCCCTGTGCATGCTCCCTGAGCCCTTGGTCACAATCTGGGCCATAAGGTTGGTTTGGTCCAGTTCTTGGGATCCAAGGGGCTCCTTTTATCTCGAGGCCTTGCATGCTTTATAAACAGTCCTCCTTATCTCAGCCCTTGCTCACAGTCCGGACAATAAGGTTAGGCTGATCTGGTTCTTGGAGCCCTAGGGGCTCATCTGGAGGCCTAAGTGCAGCACAGGCACAGTACATCACAAATGTAGCACGTATTAAGCAATGAGTGTTGCCTACATATTTATTCTCAATCAGTCGCTCTCTAATTTCTAATCCCATGTTTTAATCCTCCATCACAGCCCCTGTGGATTTATTACCATACGTATCAATTGGAGAACCATATATGCTTTCCTCCTTGAACAGCCAAAGCAACAAGTACTTGCTTTGAAAACAGCGGTACTAGAGACAAATCATTTGGGTGGTGGTATTTTAAATGTTTTAAAGAGAGCTTAACTTGGACAGAACTAGAAAGCCCCATCAGTCCCAGCAAAGCCTATTCTTAGGGGGGCTGATTATCTATCATTATCAGGTTCACACAAAAACAATGTTCTGTGATTAGATTCCATACAAAATAGCATGATCCTGGTTTTGTTTAACAGTGAGTGAGAATGTAACAACTATGAAAAAAGTCAGATTTACACATTTACTTATTTTATGTAATCAGGAGAAGTGAAAATATATACCAAAGCAGTGAGTGATATTGCAGACTGTGCACGACTCGTGTGACTTGTCAGTACACTTTCTCTGAAGTTATGAAAGCTATGAAATGTGTTCAATGAGCTTTATACATAGGAAACAAGTTTCTGCCTGAAAACATTTATTTTGTCTGAAAAGTGATGCTCATCTTTTTAAGTAACACTGGATATAGGATAAGTCCTCTAGTGACATCTCTATGAACTACAGTATGCGTGTGGATGGCAATTTTAGCTAACTAGAAGCTAGGAACCTAAGCTAAATTGAGGTGAATCTCATTTAAGAGGGCTGTTTCAGAAGACACCACAGATTTTAGGTTAAATTTTAAAATAAACATACAAAATGGAGCTAGGACAAAACTTTATTATTGTCAGCAATAAGAAGACTTCAGATTTCTTTAAGCTTCAAGGAAAAGCTTAAAAATAAAAACAAATCAACAATAAAACCCACAAAACTTCTAATTGAATAACAAACTGATTTAAAAACTAAGGTATTGCAGTGTAAAAATAAACAGAAACCTCACTCCAGCCTTCTTACTAAATTATGTTTTCTGGAAACACACATTAACATGAACAAGTTTGACATCAAACAGCAAGTAAAGCCTAGAAAACAATGCCAGAAGGGTCCTTGAGAGAACAACTAATCTACCTCTTGCTTCTGAAGAGGACCATGTCCTGTCCTGTCTTAAACCTAGGTCACACTTTAAGACACTGGCTCTGCTTTTAACACCTTTGGTATTGCAATTCCCATAGAATCCATCGGCAAGTTATCCCCATGCTTTATATTATCATGACTGCTACAAATATTTTCATACTGTTAAATCTGAATCTTTCTTACGGAAATTTGTCATCTCAATACTATATTCTCTTCTCTTTTGCAACACCCTTGTACGCGTTTAAGGACTGCTGTCATGTTTCTTTAATCACTCTTGGAAGAAGCAATCTTACTTCTGTCAATCAGTTCCTGATTGTCAGGCTAGAAAACAGAGCTCTCTTCTTGGAATTCTCCAGCATATGATGTAGTTTGCTGCAAATGCATGCTCTTCCAATTAAGGGAATTTCATCCGAACCAAATTGCTATTCAAATAACCTATTAAGATTATTTTGTGCAATCAACTCTGAAGTATTCACTACTGATTAAAGTGACCTTTTCCATGAAGAGGAATAGAAATGCAGAGTGCTTCAAAGTCAATAAAACAATAATAGTTCTCATTCATCTCTTATTTTGCTGGCTTGAAGTTCCAGTATCTTAGAAATACCATGGAAGAAAACAGCTCAGCATGATCATATAGAGACACAACAAAAGGATGAAGAAGGCTTACAAGATGTCACAGTCAACCTGTTAACTAGATATAAGTCTTCGTCAACTCTTATTTGAAAATTTTTACCATTGTGTTAAATGGCAGTGTTATTACAAAAATCTGCAGTGGTCTACTGAATTATGCAAACAAATTATGACAACAGTTGTTTGAAAGCCAGAGGGAAGTGGTTTTCAGATTTAATTCTTAATAAAGACAAAACATTTGAAGCAATGCTGTCACCTCTGTTAACGTGATTCATGCCACCTATGAGCAGGAGGAAAACTAACTGTAGCTTAAATGTAATTACATCTAGCATAAACAAAAGAAAAAGACAAAATTAGCTGTTAGATGCAGAGATATGACAAGAAAAAAAAGTCACTTATATAATTCTTTTGAAGTAGGAAAGCAATTAGTGCAGCACGGGCTTTAAAGTCAGGAGAAGAAAAAGAAGGGACACAACACAGTAATGGAAAGAAAGATTTCTCAAGTCATAAAGTTCATAACATCAGTTGAGTCCAAGAAATTGGAAAAAAAAAAATCCACAAATACAAGTCTGGTAGAAAAAGAAGTACTTGCAGTTACAAGTGATTCACCTTTTGCTAAAGAATCAAATCATAGAGCAGCTCTAAAAATATCAATAAAGTGTTAAGTAAGTATTCTAAATAAATTTAGTAGCCATGAGAGACTGATTTCCCCTGAGAAAGCAAGCAATAAGAGAAAGTATATCTGATTTCCCTGGGATCATTAATAAGCTGTCCAAGTTAAATTTGTTTATCTTCTAATGAATCACTGCATATCCAAAATTAATTAAAGCAATTACAGCTAATTAATATGTGTAACAGCCATGTTTGACTGTAAAAATAAGGAATACATGGATCCAACAAAAAACTCACTGCAGGATATAAAATTCCATAGACACTAGTTGCATCTTCACTGAGTCTAGAACATGTTTCAGTTTTCTTTCTGGAAGCCAAATACTTTCCTCTCTTTTATCTCCCAGAAGACCCACTGAGATTTCAGAAACTGTTCTGTTTCATATCTCACCAATTGAGGGATCGAGTTTAGGCCTTGCTTTAGAAAGCTATCTTCTTCCTCTAAACTAAGACAACCTGTTAAATACATCAATTAAACTGACATGTTCTCAGGGAAAAACAAAACAAAACAAAACAAAACACTTTTTTTTTTTTTTTTTCTGAAAAGTCCCTGTCAACAGTCTCGAGTGGAGACTTCCAGCCCCAGTTTTACACCTGCTGTCTCTCAGATGTACCATTCTGAAGTCCTGCAGAGGTCCACTTACTTAAATGTAGGATCAAGATCACAGTCAATGAGAACAGAGAATAAGTTATTTGTGAAAAAGAAAAAAAAAAAAAAAGTGGAAAGTTAAACATTTCAACCAGACTCTTAATTTGTTTTGCAGAGCTTTGCATTTGTAGCAATAAAGGTTGTTTTTCTTTGAGTTTGACCAGAAACATGAATGACTATCAAAGAACACCAGATAAGCTGGTTGGAGGGGACCTCTGGAGTCCAGCCACCTGCTTTAAGTGGGCTGACTGCCAACACCTGAGCAGGTCAGCTGTGGCTTTTTCTAATCAAGTCATGAAGGTCTGCAGGGATGGAGATTTCACCACATCTAACAGGCCCCTATGCTGTGCCAAACTCCTAGTAAAAAGCTTTTCCTAATACCAGTCTGGATTTCCCTTAATTTGCAGCTGTTGCCTTGGGCAACTGTATAGACAGTGTACTATGTTACACTACTGTTGAGCCCTGTTTTTTTTTATTTGGTTGTTTTTTTTTTGTTTGTTTGTTTGTTTTTAGCTCTCCATCCACAATTGTGAATGCAATGAGACTGCCCCTAAGCTCCATCTTTGCCAGACTAAACCAGTCCAGCTCCCTCCCTCTCCCCCCGTGCTGTTATCCTGGCAGATCCTTGCTGGATCCATTCTAGTTTCTCAGCAGCCATCCAGAAATGGGAGGCCCCAAAATTGAACCCAGAAATCCAGAGGCAGTTTCACCATCACCACGAAGGTAAGGCTGTAGGAAAACAGTCAAGCATACAGTCTGCCTTATTCATAATGAGAGCACAGTCCTGACTCCTGTTTAATCTGGTATCAACTGTAACACATTGGTTTTCAGTAGAATTTTTAGCCCATTAATCCTTTGTCTGTACCCATGCATTTTTCCCCCAACCCAGATGTTGTTAATTGGACCCTCTAACAGCTATCATCCAGATGAAAAACAAACAAACAAACAAACCAAACACAAAACACACACACACACACGAAACAAACCATGATTGAATTGCCAAAAATCAGATTACACCTAGTTTTCTATATTGAGTTAAAGCAACAAGAGGATAAAGTATGGTACATCTCTGGTATGTTGTGGAATAAAGACCACACAAACAGGGTTCTTTCAGGATCACTAACTGCTACTTCTTTATTGATGACATTACTTCAACTCTCTCTTACTGAGGGCATAACTTCTCTCATATTGAGGGCAAAACTTCATTATCCCTTATCGAGGATAGCCTCCCTTGTTATACCATTCACCACCCAGCAGTACTTTTCCACTCACTATTCATTGGTCAACAACTTTGCCCGGCAACAGCAAACACCCAGCAACTTCCATGTCTTAACGATAGGAGAACAAGCAGCCCGAGACAGCAAGGCGTCTCCTGAATCATCCTTCTTTGTTCCCTCTAAACTCTTTACGTTCTTGATGGCCTCATCGTTAAGAGTCTTATCACCAACCATGGGGCTTGTCGACCCCCATGGCCACACTCCCACAGTATGTTGATATCATACTTAAGCACACTGATTACATTATAGTGCTGTTGTAAGACTACTTAATTCTCTCCCAGAGTATGAACATTTTGAGAGAAGATGAGACCCTGGAAGACTGATCATGCAGTCCTTATTTAGATTTCAGGGCCACTGTCATTATCTAACATTCATAAAATGTTGAAATATTTTTTGAAATGTATTAATTGCAAGAAAGAGTATACAGGTTGAAACCCCACAGATGAACCTTTCCCTTATTCCCAACTTTCCCTTTAAAGTAGCCCACATAGATCCAGGCACTCATCCTGATGTTAGCGTAGCAGACACATAACCACAAGGTGATTATATGAAGGTGCTTTATTCAGCGCTGGAAACCAGGGGCAGGCGCCCAAATCTGGCTTCCCGTCCTGTTACATCCCGATCGCTATTAATATCCTAAAAGTTACATATTCATTAGTATTCATTAATATTTACAATATCAGCCTCGCTTCGTATGTTAATTATTTCTCCTCCCATTCACACATGCGTGGTGCTCTCTGGTGGTCGTCCTGGGGGTCGTCCAGATGAAGTAAGGAGTCATCCTCAGGGTTAAACTTTTCACCTTTCCTCTTTGGCGCATGCTCCTTTTCAGTTCTTGACTTTAATTAGTTCTTGGCTTCAGTCCTAACCCCCCTTATCCAACTTATCTTTTTAAACAAGGCTCAAGTTGTTCATGTTTCACTTCTCAAGGCCTGTCTTGTCTTCTCCCTCCTCCTATCATTATTTATGCCTTTCTTCATTATATACACGATAATATTTGGCTATGAATCTTTCATCCCATTACCAAGAAATGTTTCTTAACCCTAACATTCCCCCCTTTGAAAATACTTCACTCTACTGGGGCAAGTATTTTCATATTCCCCATCATTAGATCGATAACAACAGCATTACACCTTACTGTGTTAAGGGGTTTTCCGTAATTCGAGTGCTTCATTATTACGATCGTTTGGTGGTGGTGGGGTTGAGATGTTTTGGATGTTCCCTAGCAAGGATTTCCATTAGTCGGCGGTTCCATGCACTACTCCTAGTTATTTCTCCCCGTATGCACCTGTACATTAACCACATTATAAGCAACACAACTAACAGTAGAATAACTGTTTGTATGAGAGATCTAACCCACCCTTGTAAGTGAAGCCCTAATCCCTTGAGGATAGCCCCCAACCAGCTTTGTTCAGCTTCATGCTTTATCTCCCTTAAGTTCTGCTCAATGTGGGCCAATTGGGATATATCATATTCTACATCCGCGGTTACATTAGGGATATACACACAGCAATGATCCATCCTATCTCTCAGGTATCCACATACTCCATGCTCTTTTATTAAAAACATATCTAAAGCCATTCTGTTCTGCAAGGTCATTTTAGTAGTGGCCTGCAATTGCAGATTTAGATCTCTAAATCCTTTTCTGGTCACTTTTGCCAATCTGTCCACCTGTGCCACCAAACTATATAGCATTTCTCTATTCCGGTACGTCGCTATTGGGGCAAATAGAGACTCTACTACCCACCCCATGTTAACTGCAGTGGATGGTTCCTGCCATTCATCATCTTCTATATTCTGGTCCACTCCATCTGTCTCTCTTTTTGTTCTTGTTCTTGAGCCCCTCAAGTCTCCTCTAAATGGAGACTTCTTCCAAATAGGGCATAAAGTGGGCAGGCCTAGAGTGATTTCTTTTGCTGGGCCATCCAAGCCCAGGTGAGTTGTCCAAGTTCCATCATTGGCGGCCCATACGAAGTGTCCCATGCTCCGTATAGTTGAATATTTACAGTCCACAGCAATTTTCTTTTGTCCTTTCAAGTTCCCATTTGTCTGTAGTCCTCTGCATGCACATCCTGTCGCTAAAGCTACTTTTACTGGCAGTAAAGTTATCAATTTCAAATCTGTATCACAGTCTAAAATTTGGGTACAATTCCACCAAGGGACCCTTTTCACCATTTCCTGATTACTAACCTCTGGTCGGGTTACCGTATAAGTCTGGCCCATCTGATTTGTATTTTCCTTTTTACCAGTCCATCTTATACACCAAGGGGTATCTCCCCCGTATTGGAATCTTTGTAAAATACTCATTGTCCATGTGCTGTCCCATCCCTCTAGTTCCTTTAGTTCACTTGTTTCTTCACATTCCCACCTAATTCTTTCCTGTGGTACCGTACGTTGTCCATCATACACACCATCCAAGCTTTCCACTAATTGTATCTAGGTTTGTAAATTGGTAATTCCTCTTCCTTTCACATTGCGAATGGTAAAGAACCACCCTTTCCCAAGCCTCTCTCTATTGCCTTTCCTTTTCCTTTCCATCCATCCCATAATTTTCTTTGTCCTTTCTCATTGTCATAAATTACCTCAGGATCTTGCAGAGGGCCTCGAATCCTTTCCCACACAATCCAAGCCTTAGACAAATTTACTGGAGCATCATTTGTGACCTTGCAAAACAGAGTAGCATTGTTACCAAAATATTCTGTTATACTTCCTTGCTTTTGGGGTATCTTTAAAAATGTAGCACTTATTTAGTTGTTACGCAATGGTACCCAAAATAATGTGAAAACCTTATGCCAAAATCTAGCCATTCATATACTTTGTATCCTTAGTTTAGTAGGACCTATCGGGTGAGCTTCCCAAAGTCTTGGTACCCGTTTCACTTGAGTGTAGTGTATCCAGGCATCCACTCCTTCTACCTTGATAGCCGTAAAGGTTGTCGGTAAGACCTGATAGGGTCGGCCCACCGTTCCTTTAAAGGTTCTTCATTCCAATTCTTAATATACACTGTATCCCCTGGTTGGACATCATGCACAGGATTTTCCAGAGACAAAGGTCGGTTCCACACCAGGACGCTGTGTAGTCGAGCTAAGGTTTTGCCAAGAGATAAAACATAATTATAAACATCTTGTTTACCACCAATATGCATACTTGGATTTGGCTCAGGGGACTCATAAGGTTTTCCATACATAATCTCAAAAGGGCTTACGGACATTCCACTTCTGGGTTTTATTCTGATTCGTAATAAAGCTATCGGCAAGGCCTGTGGCCATTATATCTTAGCTTCCTGACAGATCTTGCTTATTTGCCCTTTTAAGGTCTGATTCATTCACTCTACTTGACCACTGGACTGGGGTCTCCACGGGGTATGTAAATTCCAGGAGATTCCCAATAATCTACTAACATCTTTAACCACAGTTGCAATGAAATGTGGTCCCCTGTCTGAAGAGATACCTAATGGTACACCAAACCTAGGGATAATCTCCTGTAGCAACCACTTCACTGTTTCCCTTGCTTGATTGGTGCGACAGGGAAGGGCCTCCGGCCATCCAGAAAAGGTATCTACCCCCACTAATAGATATTTGTATCCCCTTGTTCTTGGTAATTCTATAAAATCAATTTGCCAATAATCACCTGGTTCCATGCCTGTTCGAATTCGTCCCATTTCAGCATGTTTCCTTGCCACTGGGTTATTCTTTAAGCAAATTTCACACTTGGACATCACTGCCTTTGCCATTGTTAACATATGTACTGAGACAATACTATGTTTTAAATAAGTTACCATTGCTTCTGCACACCAGTGACATTCGTTGTGTTTTGTTTGTAATATTTCTCGCATTACCAAGGAGGGTATCACCACCTGTCCGGTAGCAGTCACATACCATCCGTCAGAATTCTTTTGAGCCTTCATCAGTTTTGCCAGCTTCTCATCCTCCTGGGAGTACCTTGGGAACTTTGGGAAGTTAAAACGAGAGAGACCTACCTTCGACGGAATCAAGGCCATCAGCTTCCATACCTGTCGTGCAACTCGTCGAGCTGTCTGGTCTGCCAGCCTATTTCCTTCTGCAATTTCTGATGTTCCTCCTTGATGGGCCTTACAGTGCATTATGGCCACTTGTCGGGGTTTTTTGCACAGCCGTTATTAATTTCATTATTTCCCCTTGATGCTTTATGTTAGCTCCTTGCGAAGACAGCAGTCCTCTCTCCTTCCATAATGCTCCATGCACATGAACTACTCCAAAGGCATATTTTGAGTCTGTCCATATATTCACTTCCTTTCCTTCACTCAGCTCTAGTGCTCGCATAAGGGCTATTTTTCTGCCCGCTGCGCTGAGGTCCCGTGGGTTAGAGAATTCGCTTCGATTATGGTTCTCGAAGTCGTTACTGCGTATCCTGCATATCGGGTCCCATCTTCCACAAAACTACTACCATCAGTAAAAAAAAGTTCCCAATCATACCTTTCTAGGGGTGTGTTCTTCAAGTCCGCCCTGCTTGCATATGTATATTCGATGACTTCCATACAATTATGGTTCAGACTCCCTTCTTCCGGCGATGTTCCTAGAAAAACTGCTGGGTTCAACAGATTAGTTGTGTTTAGGGTCACGTCATCCTGTTCAGTTAGTATAGCCTGGTACTTCATCATTCTGCTAGGTGATAACCAATGACCCCCCTTTTGTTCCTTTCCCCAGACAAGCGCATGGGCCTTCTGAGCTTCATAGAGAGGTTTAGCTATGAGCCCATAGTCCATTACCCATAGCCTGCACCAACCAGTCATACCCAAGAAGGCCCTCAGTTCATGTAAGTTTTCAGGTTCGGGAATATCGCAGATGGCCCGTATTCGATTGACTCCTAATCTTCTTTGTCCTTGTGAAATTTCGCATCCTAAATATATTACTGTTAAGCATGCAATCTGTACCTTTTCTTTTGAGACCTTATATCCATTCATTCCTAATTGATTTAAGATTTCAATAGTTACCTGGATACACTGTGATTCCTCCTCGGTAGCTATTAATATATCATCCACATATTGTAGTAACAAATATTGGTCCCTTGGTATCTGGATACATCCTCGCTTAGTCCAGTCTTCTATTTCCTTGGCCAATTGACTACCGAAGAGAGTTGGACTATTCTTGAATCCTTGCGGGAGCCTTATCCAAGTTAACTGCATCTTCCGTCCGTTGTGCGGATTTTCCCACTCGAAGGCAAAAAGTTTCCTGCTATCCTTGTCAATGGGTATGCAGAAGAAAGCATCTTTCAAATCTATTACTGTGAACCATTTATATTTCTCCTTCACAGATGTTAACAATGTGTAAGGATTAGCCACCACCAGATGGATGTCTTTTGTTATTTCATTTATTGCCCTAAGGTCCTGTACCAGCCTATATTCCCCATTGGGTTTCTTTACTGGGAAGACTGGGGTATTATATTCTGATTTGCATTCCTCCAAAATATGGTAATTAAGAAATTTGTCTATTATCTTCACTATTCCCAACCTTGTTTCCAGTTTTAATGGGTACTGCCTGATCCGAACTGGCCTAACCCCCTCCTTTAACTCTATCTTCACAGGTTGTGCTCTCTTTCATTTTCCAGGTACGTCTGTCTCCCAAACTGTAGGTATGACTGCATCCTCTACCTCTTTTGGTATCTGTGGGACAACCTTCTCTGTAATCATCAAAATCTGTCCCACTTTTGATTCCGGAATTTTCATAATTAACTCCCCATCCTCGAAGACCAGAGTGGCATTCAATTTTGTTAACAGGTCCCGTCCCAAAGGAGGGACTGGGCACTCTGGCATAGACAAGAATTCATGGGTTATCTCTTTACCCCCAAACCGTAAATCGAGGGGTTGAAGGAATGGCTGTACCTCCTCCTTCCCGGTGGCACCTACAATTGTAGTCTTTTTATTCCCCACCTTCCCATCTAATTCATTAAGTACTGAATATGTAGCTCCTGTATCAATAAGAAACTTTACCTCCTTATTCCCTATTTGAATTTTCACAAAAGGTTCCTTGTCTTCTGTTACCCTATTATCTAGTCAGCTACTGTATTCTCCCAGCACCATGGCTTTTGCTATTTCTTGATTCTGAAAGAGGTTCTTGGTGCTGGAAAACTGTTGCTCCCTAAAGGGGCACTCATTTTTCCAGTGACCTTCCCTCCTGCAGAATGCACACCGATTCAAACCTAGTCTGTCTACCCTGTTCCTACCGGGACCTGCATATCCTTTCCCTATCCCTGCTCCTCGGCTATTAAGATTTCCTCTTCCCTTACCCCTTAGTCCCAAACCACCTCGTCCCTGAATTACAGGCAGCAAACCCTGTTGCTGTCTCTTGCTTGTTTCCTTCTCCCTATTATTATATACCTTCCAGGCTACCTCTAATAACTTATCCGTGTTCCTCAAGTCCACACCTTCCAGTTTCTGTAGCTTTTTCCGAATATCTTCCTGTGATTGTCCTAAGAAAATAAGGACTAGTTGTGCTTTTGCCTGGTCCGTTTCTATGTCCAAATCAGTGTTTTTTTTTTTGTTTGTTTGTTTTTTTTTAGCAGTTTCTTCAATCTTTCCAGAAACACGGAAGGTGATTCTGCCTTTTCTTGCCTCACATTATATAATTTTGACCAGTTTATGTTCCGTGGCATAGCATTTTGTACACCAATTTGTACCCAATCCTGATACCTCTTCAGCCTCCTCATTCCTTATCCTGACTTGGTGTTTCTGGGGCAGACGGTGCGATATCCAGATCTATATTTCCACTGTCTGCCCTACAGCAATTATTTTTCATAGCTTGGTGTTTCATACAATGCCTGTCCCTGGTACAGGCTTGACATTGTTCATTAGCAGATATTTCTAGTACCATTATTCCACAAGCACGCTGCCACTCGGATTTTCTACGCAAATAGAAAAATAACTCTACATACGGGAGTTCATCCCGTTTTCCTTCCCGCTTACAAAACAACACCAACTGTAAAATGGTATTATATTGTAAAGTTCCGTTTTCAGGCCATTTTTCCTGATCCTCCAATTCGTCATCCTCAGGGTTAAACTTTTCACCTTTTCTCTTTGGCGCATGCTCCTTTTCAGTTCTTGGCTTCAGTCCTAACCCACCTTATCCAACTTATCTTTTTAAACAAGGCTCAAGTTGTTCATGTTTCACTTCTCAAGGCCTGTCTTGTCTTCTCCCTCCTCCTATCATTATTTATGCCTTTCTTCATTATATACACGATAATATTTGGCTATGAATCTCTCATCCCATTACCAAGAAATGTTTCTTAACCCTAACAATCCTACACATTAGTAGCTTTCCAATGTTACTTAGAGAGAATCCTGGTTATCTGTCCCACAAATCATTAAAATGGATGTTATAAATGAAGATACAACTCAATCTGAATTTAGTAATATTTATAAAAGGCAAGTAAACAGCATGGGGTGCGCGGGGAATCTACGCTCTACCAACACGCACACACAACCATCAAACTTCCCGAATATATAGAACATTGCTTCTACATATTCATAAGAAACCCGAGTATGCCTATACCTATGTATGACCTATCCCCGCTTCGTATTATAATTAGTATTTTCACAAACTCCTCCTTTTGGCGCCTGTGCAGTGTCTCTTGGTGGTGGTCGTGGGGATGAGAGCTCACAGTTCTCCTCCATCACCGCCAGCAACCTTTTGTTCCTGCGCAGACCCTGTAGGTTCCTGGATATCATCCAGACCGCAGGGGCGGCCCCGACCGGCTCCCCCTTCTTCTGCCCATGCTCTGCCCTCCAGAAGGTTCCTGAAAGCAACAAAACATGATTGACACCAACCCATGCGAGGCCGTCTTTTCCCGCGTTTCATTAACTCTTGAAACCACACTAATAATATGATTATCATATAACATTAAACAACAAATTTTAACAGTTTCAACCAGCAAAACCCCAGTAACTTCCATGCCTTAACGGCAGGAGTACAAGCAACTCCAGACAGCCAGGTGTCTCCTTAATCACCCTTCTTTGCTCCCTCTGAACTCTTTACATTCCTGATGGCCTCATTGTTAAGAGTCTGATGTTACCACCAACCATGGGGCTTGTCGACCCCCATGGCCACAATCCCACATCTCCCCCTTCTTTATTAATAACAACCATCTTCTTGACAAGAATTATTACTCCATGTATCACATGGAGAAAAAAAGATTATAAAACTACTATCTCTGTTAAAAAGTAATTGTATATTTTAAGGAGAAAATATTTCAGATATTGATCTGCTTTTTTTTTTCTGACTGTAGAGACAATGTAAAATTTCTTATTTATTTACATTATGTGTCAGAAAATGAGCTTTCCAAATAAACAAAACCTGTGGATAACTAGCAGTATTGTTACTTAACAAGTAAAAGACCAGGATCAAAGGATCTTTACTTATAAAAATCAGCTAACACCTGTATAAGGAATAAAGCTTTTAAAAATGCAGCAGGATACATGTGTCTCAAATGCTAAGATGTTCCAAGTGACTATAATTTATGTCATACATTCTTCCAGAGTGAAACTAATAACATTTCTTTAACTATTTTGGTTAAAAATTAAACCAAAATACTTGTGCGAGAAGAAATACACTTAAAATGGGAAAGCAACCTATGTTGCTTGTCTTGCAAAGAAAACTAACTTTTAACTTTGTAAATAGCTTTGAATTTTCTTTTCCATCAGCACTAATGAGAAATGAAGAACGTATAAATATTCACTTTAGAACATTCAACAAGTTAGTGGAACTGGACAGGTGTGAAAACATAGGGGGCAATTTTACTTCTCTTTGGAATAATGGAATTATCAGAAGGTGAGGAAAAAATACTAGAACCTGTAATGAATGTCAACATGTTGTCTGTTTTCCTGACACTGGAAGTCTCACATATAATTAGACAGGTAATAAAAGTATGCTGTAAAGAGCATCACAAAGACTTGTGTGACATTTCAGTTTGAGAATACATTTTAAAGGTCTGGCAAGCAGTACTAAGTACTTCTTTTTATCTAAGAGTTGTTAAGGAAATATCAATGCTTGATAACAGTGACTCGGGAAAAACTGACTCCACAATCAGTAAGATTGTAAAGTAGGTATGTTTATTCAGCACTGGGCAGCACAGGGGGGTAGTCCCACCAAAGTCGTGCGCACTGTTCACTCGCTTGCATTCTCATTTATCCCCTAAATTATTACATACGCATTAAGTTTCGCAACACACCTATGCATATTCATTTCCTAGCTCCGCCTTGCCCCGCTTCGTATGCTAATTATCAGTCTTTCTGCACTTGTGTAGTATTCTCTGGTGGTTGTCAGGATGAAGTAAAACGTCTTCATCAGAGTTTAACTTTTCACCTCATCTCCCTGCGCATGATCTCTGAGCCCTTGGTCACAGTCTGAACCATAAAGTTGGTTTGATCTGGTCCTTGGGGCCCCAGGGGCTCATCTGGAGGCCTAAGCGCAGCACAGGCACAGTACATCACAAATGTAGCACATATTAAGCAATGAGTGTTACCTACATATTTATTCTTAATCAGTTGCTCTCTAACTTCTAATCCCATGTTTCAGTCCCCCCCTTTTCTGGAAAATCTAGTAAAATTCTTTTACTTATAATACTATATTTTATATTATTATATTTTTATATTATATATATGTATATTATATTATTATATTTTACTATACAACAATTTTTCTTCCCAATCTCTATGATATGTATCCCCCAATGCCTTGCCATGTACTTTTGTCAAGGAAATTAATATCACCATTCGTTGTAACTATTTCCAATTCCAAACAAGTATTACAAAATACAATATTAAACTTATACCAAATAATATAAATACTGCAATAATTGGGTGACATAATGTGTTCAAAATCCCAGTTGCAGTTGGTGACCACCCAAAGAGTGCGTCCCACCAGTTGTGATTTGTGTCTTGTTTTATTCTCTGCAAAACTCTGCTTATTTCCTTTGTATCATGATGGACAGTGATTAGAATCCACTCCCCATTTTATTTTATTTTTTTTTTTTTTTTTTTAAAAAAAAAAAAAAAAAAAAACAACGATCAGGTCTTGGTGTTTAACTAGTTGCTTCACTAAAGTGAGGTTCATCCCAATAGTTGTAAGTAATAACTTGTGATACGTTGTGTTGTTAGACTTGATCAATTGGTGGAATACCACTGGTGTCAAATATAGAAAATCACACCCGACGATTCTAGCAAAGTTATAAATACGAAAGAATGATTTTTGCTAGGGAGAGTTATGTTTTCCTTATCTACCTCTGCAAAAGCACAAGCAGTTCTTAAACACACACACCCTTGACCAGCATAGTCTTTTGACTAGTATTTGGATGAATTTCAGAGTGGCAAACATCTTGCTCAGTGTCAAGACATACATCCTGAGCATCAAATGTGTTGCTTTCACAAATAAATCCTTGTTGTTCCCGGGTAACACATGATTCCAGATTTACAGACTGCCATTTCCCATTCCCCATCCGTGCCCATGTTCTATGCTCCGAGGGACAGAGTACTGTCTCCTCATGGTTTAATCCTAGTGCAATGATGGGGTGGATAACAAACTGTGGCATTACGTATAGTAAGCACAAAGGCAGTAGCCATGTTAACAATGGGATCATAAGTAAAATTTACCAGAGTCCACCAAGATTGGAACTTCCTCTCAAAATCATTGGCATTGTCCCAAACAGTCTTTTGGACTTCAGCCGGGAAAATGCCTTTACTTCCTTCCCTAATGATCAAGGCAGCTCTTGCCTGCTTCCATTACTGTGCTTGTATACAACTAAAAGCTAAAGATACGTTATCTTGAACCATACTACGTGCATCTATTATTAGTTTGTGGTCTTGGTCTTCAGCCTTTTCCCATCTTGGTAACACCTTTGAAAGTTGCCATTGGCTAGTTCCCAATGCCAATAAGGACGATTGTAGGGGCTGTTTTAGTTTTGTCAAATCACTTGTTGCTGTGGCCAGCTTATTCATTAATATTTCTTAATCAATTTGATTTAAAACTCCTAATCCTGTTCCTAGCATTCCAATTAAGTCTCTTTGTGTCCTGCCCCTGAGGTGTGCTTGCTTTTGTGACCATATCATCCATCCAGAAACAGCTAATTACTACAGTCTGTGTTAATATAAAATTATACCAACAATCTAATTTACCTGGGTGGGTACAACCTTCTTATTGGCCCCTTTTGGAAATCGGTTTTACTAAAATCCCTGTTACTTTCTTGTGGGTTGTTCCATTAATCATTTGGCACCCTATTTTAATTTTGTCCCCTATGGTTCTTTGGTGTGTCCACTCTTCCCCTAATTTTTGCCATTCTGATAATGTATGTAAATGGTCGTCATTTGTTCACCAAATAACCACAACTTCTAACGTTCCATTAATGCTCTTATCCTCTATTATTAAGGCTTCAGACCAAGGCCACTCACCATTCTCTATTGTCATAAAGGCACCTTCCAATTCTTGAATCACAATTACGTCTATAAGCCAAAAAAATAAAACGATTCTGTTAACTAAATTTCTGCTAATTATATTACTAAATACTCCCAACCATAATGTCCTCATTTTGCTTGACTAAGCTTTAGTTTCAGTTCACCGTCACCCGGCATTACTTTCCAGGGGTCTTCTGGAGCTTTCTTCACTCAAGAATGGTGAATCCAGGCACTCTGTTCCTTGATCTTAATTGCAGTGAAGGTAGTAAGGAGCACCTGGTATAGTCCTTCCCACTGTGTTTTCAAAGTTTTTTCTACAAGAGACTTAGTTACCTCTCGAGCTTTGGCAGTCCTACGGGGGAAAGCCTCTGGCCATCCTGAAAAGGTATCTGTAAATATCAACACCCCCCTTTCCTTGGAAGTTCAGAAAAGTCAATTTGCCACTGTTGCCCAGGCCCATGGCCTTTTCCAGTTTGACCCAGTTTTGGTTTGGGGGTATTTTGGGGGTTAGTCTGGAGACAAATATCACATTGTTAAGTTATTTGAGTGATGGTAGCATATAAGTTCTTGGCAATAATTTTTCAAATTAGATAGTTATACGAAGTGTCTATTCCTCAATATGTCTTCCAGTGTTTTTCCTTTACCGGTGACCACAATAAATTGCAGGGGATGACTAGTTCCCCCTTCCCTGCTTCGGTAATATCCCATCCCTCTTGGTTATATTTTCCCTTTTGACTTTCAATTAATTTTCTATCCTTTTTGTTATATACAGGCTTACCTTTGAGGGGAATCTGTCCATCTGGAATCAGGGCTCCCTCAGTTGCTACCTCATTTTCTGCTGCTTCTTTTGCCTCTCTGTCTGCCAGATCATTCCCTTCCTCCAATTCTGAGCTCACCTTCTGGTGTGCCTTAATGTACATGTCATTATTTCTTTTACATGTTTTTTTTTTGTTTTTCCTGGCAAGTTCAACAGTCTTCTGTCTTTCCAGATGGCTCCATGTACATGTACAACCCCAAATGTGTATCTTGAGTCTGTATAGATGTTCATTTTCCTTCCTTTTGCTTTTTCTAAGGCACGGGTCAGAGCAATTATCTCAGCCTTTTGTGCAGAGGTATCTGTTAGCAAAGGTCCAGATTGTTATGTCTTTGCAAGTGGTAGCTGCATATCCTGCATGTCATTTTCTGCTGATGGCGTAGCTGCTCCCATATTTCCACATCATCAAAAGGAGTGTCCTTCAGATCTGGACAGCTGGAGTAGGTAGCTTCAATGGTCTCCAGGCAGTCATGGTGTACTGGCTCCCCTTGATTTCTGCTGATTTCAGGAACCTTTGCAGTGAAAGCCAGTGACCGCCTTTCACTTCCAGCACTGCAGACACTGTGTGAGACACTAGCACAGTTATTTTCTGTCCCAAGGTGAACTTGCGTGCTTCCTGGATATTTAGCACCATTGCTGCAACGGCTCTGAGGCATCCTGGCCATCCCTTGGTGGCAGCATCCAGCTGCTTAGAAAAATAAGCAACTGCCCTTCGATATGGGCCCAGGTCCTGTGCTAGTATTCTGAGGGCAATCCCTGTCCAGGCCACACATGCTGCTTCTGTCTGGGTGGCTATGAGGAGGTCGTCTATGTACTGCAACAGCCTTCCTTCTCCTGATGGGGCTTCCCAGGTCTCCAAGTCCTTTGCAAGTGGTTCTCTGAACAAGGTAGTTGAGTTCTTAAATCCCTGAGGCAACCTTGTCCATGTGAGCTGTGGTTTGCGCCCACTCTTAGGGCTTGTCCAATCAAATATAAAGATTTTCTGGCTGGCTTCATGGAGAGGGAGGCAAAAGAAGGCATCCTTCAGGTCTAAAATGGTAAACAAAGTTAGCTCTGGTGTTAAGCATGTTAATCAATTATCAGGCTAATTCCTTCTTTGTCTTCCTTTTTCAAGGGATACTGTTTAATTCTGACTGGCTGTTTTCCTTCCTTAAGTTTAATTTGTATTGGAAGTGCATTTTTCGCCTTCCCTGGTACATTAGAAGATCATACTCCAGAAAACACTTGACTTAGGATTTCCTAACTAATTTCCTCTTTGGTCTCAATAGCTGTCAATATTAAACTCAACACTTCCACATATCTTTGATCATTCACCTCCAGAATAATCTCCCCATTTTTAAATGAAATGGTTGCTTGTAATCTTTCCAATAAATCTCTCCCTAGGAGTGACTCCGGGGAGTTGGGCATGTATAGGAACTTGTGAGTGCCCCACTTTTCCCATATTTATATTTCAATGGTTTGCATAAATATGCTATTTCAGATTGGCCAGTTGCCCTCCTTCACTACAACATAATCATTCCCCACTGATAATAATGCTTTATGTAAAACTGAATATGTTGCCCCCGCATCCACCAGAAGTTCCACCTCTTTTCTCTCCTTCCCCAGCTTCATTTTTATAACTAGCGGATCTGCTGGGGTAGATTCCCTCGGTCCTCTTCTGTCGTCTTTTGCACGTGCGACCACCACCTCCCTTCCCCGGTTCCCTTTTCCATTTCTTTCCTGTTCCGGGCATTCATTTTTCCAATGCCCAGATTTCTTGCATAGGGCACATTGATCCTTGCCTAGCCAGGGCTCTTCCTGTCTGGGCCTCCTTTTTCCTTCTTCCCCAATAACTGCTATCAGCCTCTTCTGCATGTTTAACTGAGGAAGATAAAAGTCCTCTCTCCTTCCAAATTGCCCCAAGTGCATGCACCACACCAAAGGCATATTTCAAATCTGTCCAAATGTTTGCCAGCTCAAGAGCTCTTATTAAGGCGATGATTTCCACCTTTTGGGCTGATGTTTGTTACCGCATATCCTGTGAGGCGAAATCCCTGGCAGACAAATCTGCTGTCATCTATATACCAATCCTCCACATCTTCTAGGGGTGTTTCCTAGAAGGCTGGTCAGCTGGAGTATACTGTGTCCATGGTCTTGATGCAATCATGAATGGGTGATCTGGAAACTCTGTTACTGAGAAAAGAGGCTGGGTTCACAGTATTAGTAAAAAAAAAAAAAAAAAAAAAAAAAATAATTAGTAAA
>CM021698.1:65209188-65321023 GCA_011074415.1 Stictonetta naevosa
ACCCACCTTTTCCTGTTGGCCAGTTGCTCCTATTACATTTACAGACTAATTAACACAGAGAAAGAAGCTCCCTTAACCAACAAAAATTCAAGCCTCTCTCTTCGTTCCCTAGCTTTATTTCAACCAGTGGACCTGCTAGGGTAGATGCCCCAGGTCCCCGTTATTCCTGACTGCTGTAAGTTTATCCTGCAGCCTAAGACAATTTCTTTCTGATGTTAGGGGGCCAATTGCCCTAGAAAGAGGCTAGCCAATTGCCTCTGTTTTCTGAAGCCATGTCCAATTTTTTTATTTTTTTCTTCATTGCATTTCAAAAGTTGGTCCAGAAATTCCATAGGGGTTTCTTTAGGACCTTGTTGGAACAAATTCTCAATTCCCAATTTAACCAGATTTCAGTATAGCCGTTCATAATTTCCGGGGTGATTAGGGTCTCAGTTGGGGGGGGGTCAGTCAGGGGAATGCAATCGTTGAAAGTTCCCTGAGCGGTCCCATTGGCAATCTGAGCTCGCACTTGAACTCAGGTTGTTTTAAGAGTTAGCTGCTTTTCTGTTTCCATGACAACTCTTTCCGACCCATCATGGTCCTTCTGCCCCCGAGGGCTCACACCCGTGATTTTGAGATCTCAGCCTCGGGTTGAAGCAAAACTATTAACAACCCTACATCCTCTTTCCCTGCTCATTCAACTTCAAACATCTCTGTTAAATACTACATGCCACATCTTTAACACCTTCAACAACCTATTAACACTTCCTTTATCTTTCTCCAGCCTGTACTTTTCTAATGCCAGCACCAAAGGCTCAGTGAGGGGCCAACTTAATTCTATACCTTTTCCCTCCAAGATGCTGAAACAACATATCAGGATACAACATTTCATCCCATTTCCCTTCTCTCCTCAAAAACATTGATTACAAGATAGTGTTATAGTCGATTGATCCATAAAGTGGCCATTTAGGTAATACAGTGGCCACTATTGATTGCAATACTTAGTGAAAGTCCTCTTGCTTTCTGTGCCCCCAGTTCTAACAATATCCTTCCAATGTGCCAATATGCAGCCAAGGAGGCTTTCTTTAAAACGTCTTTGTTTTGGATATTACTAATTTCCTTGATTTCCCATTCCCATTTATTTATTTATTACTATTCCTTATTAGATATTGTCCCTTGTTTCAATTTCCACACAAACCTTTTTATTGCAGGTTTTTACTATCTTTTCCTAATCTTCTTCCCAAATGTCCCAATTCTCTGGGATTAAACCCTTCTTCCCACATACAAACTTTACTGTTTCAGATTATTACTGAGCCCCATTCCAATCATAAATCCATGGGACTTCGGGAAAACACCTGAAGCACTCAGCCTTCCATCTTCTAGACAAAAGATACCACCTTTTCCACAAAATTTACATTTCAACAGGACCAAATTTCAAGCCGAATTCCAATTTTTCTCATGCACTTTGTTAGTAAGCCCACAGAAAACAAGGAATCACTCCTGCGTATCCATCAACATGGGGTTTTAAAAAGGTATTGAGACCTAAAGAAATTCGCTCTCCCCCTTCTTACCAAACTTCCAGGGCTCAAGCCCGAACCACCAAAGAAGTGAGTCTCTCCTTTCTGCCACTTTGATAATCAGTCAACCCCCTCCCCCCAGTACTTGGGAAACTGACCAAACACCACAGCGAATACACCAAAACTTCTAAACTGTTACTTAGATAATGCTTCTGCCTTTCTTCTTGTCACTCAAAACATTTAAGAGCAAAAATAATATCACAAGACACACCACCGGGCACATATATTGGGCACCACCATGAACACTTGGACAAAACAGCACTTCTTTTTGGTCTGTCATGCACTTTGTTTGTCTCCAGCCACTCCCCTCGCAGAGAATACGGAACCACGGGTTGGAACTCCACCCTCGCTTCACAGCGATGCTGCGTCTCACTCACAGCACAATCACACAGAGAGGACCCTAGCACATCTCATTCATACCAACATCGTGTGCACAGTTCGCTCGCTTGCATTCTCTTTTATCCCCTAAAATATTACATATGCATTAAGTTTTGCAACACACCTATGCATATTCATTTCCTAGCTCCGCCTAGCCCCTCTTCGTATGCTAATTATCTTACCAGTCTTTCTGCGCTTGTGTAGTACTCTCTGGTGGTTGTCCGGGTGGTTTTCAGGATGAAGTAAGACGTCTTCATCAGAGTTGAACTTTTCACCTCATCTCCCTGTGCATGCTCTCTGAGCTCTTGGTCACAACCTGGGTCATAAGGTTGGTTTGGTCCGGTTCTTCGGGGTCCAAGGGGCTCCTGTTATCTTGAGGCCTTGCATGTTTGACATTCTTTATTGTATCCTTTTATAAACAGTCCTCCTTATCTCTAAACCCTTTTATAAGCAGTCCTCCTTCTCTCTAAGCCCTTGGTAACAATCTGAACCATAAGGTTGGTTTGATCTGGTTCTTGGGGTCCCAGGGGCTCATCTGGAGGCCTAAGTGCAGCACAGGCACAGTACATCACAAATGTAGCACATATTAAGCAATAAGTGTTGCCTACATATTTATTCTTAATCAGTTGCTCTCTAATTTCTAATCCTGTGCTTCAACAGTGGGATCTATTATTGACTGTTGAACATTCAGCTATTCAGAAAGGATTCCTAACATCTGCCACATAGCCTGTGTGTCAGTGCTTGAAAAAGGACACAATAAGCAATGCATCAAGCTAATACACATTCTAAAGTTACCCCCGGGTTGTACTAAAGGCCACAACAAGATAAAGCTTCTATTGAGATTAGATTCTCTAACTTTTGGGGGGAGACAGTGCCAGGAACTGCATAACATCAGTTGAAGAAGAAGCTATCTGTAAAAGAACACATGACAAGCTCAAAAACAGATGAGTAGCTTGTATGCATGCATGGAAATATAAGTAAAATATATAAATATAGATACATACATACATATATATATATATATAAACTTAGGTAATTTCTGAGGCTTTACTCCTGACCTGGATAGATGAAGTTGGAGTGAACAGCAGTGTTCATCATTTCTATATTTCATATTTCAGTGTATCCTGGAGCAGGATACATTTCCAGCTCAAGAAAGCAACCACAACATTGCACAGACCACGTTCCTCCCCTTGCCCCGCCTCTTCAAAGTCTGGTGTGCTAGTGGGATTATTTTATATACACACAATCAGTAAATTAAGATTCAATTTTGATTGCAGAAAAGATAGTCTTACAGAATTGTAAAACTCAGTATTTTACTTCCTTCCAACAATTAACTGGTTAACGAATAGAGACACTTGAACTGAAAAAAAAAATAGCATTTGTCAAGACAAAGAAATTACTAAAGCAAAACATTTCATTTTAAATTAATGACAGCACCTTCCTGGGTGGTAGTCAGAAGCAACAGAAAGTTGGCTTTCCAATACATAAAAAGCTCAGGAAGGAATTTTATGAAAGAAAGGGCCTAAATGAATATTACTCCATCATAGCAGCTAAAGATTTGAAGACTAATGCTCTCAGCAAGGGATGCTACAGCATTCCAGCTGTATGCAGAGAGAACTGATTGTCGCGAGGCATATTAACGCTATACAGAGTTGAGTTTCTAGCATTGACAAGTGATGAGTCATTAATGAATTTCAGGTAAAAAAAGTATGAGTGATAGTGGAAAAAAGCAGCTTTGAGGGCTCTTCATGAAAGAAAATGAAAAAAAACAGATGAACAATGCTTGAATCAGAGTGGATGTGTGAATGTGTATTTTAATTCCTCAAAAAACTGAAAAGAACACACCACAGGTCTAGTAGAAGATGAAGACATTTACAGTAATTGACTGAGAAAGGACCAATTGTGTTATAAGGAGAAGTAGAAACCTCAGGAGCCATATGTACAAACATTCATTTGCTAACCTTAGTCGTGTTACCTGATACCTGCTAATCCAGTCTCAAATGATTCACTATACTTCAAACTCAGCTACTACAGCTGTCTATAAATAATAGTCTCTTAAATTCCAATAATTATGGATTTGACATGGCAGTAAAATCCAAGCTGGACAAAAGCTACTTTACATGACAAATGCTCAAAAAAAAATTACAAGAATAAAAGTTTATGGATTTTACCCACTAGAAAACAGTGGAATGTTCAATTTAAGTGTACTAAAAGCAAACAATTTTCAGTTTTTCATCAAAAACTTGGACAATTTCAGAACAGAGACATTCCACAAAAACCTCTGTTTAGCTGAAGAGGCTATTTTTCAGTGAAAACAATTCTCATGTGAAAATACTTATTCATATGCTATGTATAACACTTAGAAATATTTATACACAGTTTTGAGAAGATAAAAATAAGTAAAAGAAACTAAAGAGGCCTCTAATATCAAATACTGTCATCCTGCATAGGCACCAAAAATTTTTTGACCAGTAGCTTCTTAGCCTTTTCTTGATACACTAAGTAGCTTGACTTGAGTTCATGGGATCCTTCATGATTCCACAAACAACAAATAATTCTTAGAGCTTCTCTATTTAATCCTTTCCTTTTTTTTTTTTTTCCCCCCCTCTGTAAACTTTTGAGTGTTGAGGTACAAGGGCCAGTTGCACGCAGTCAGGAATAAGTTACCTGTTTAAAAATCAAAGCTCACTTCCATTACAGGAGAGTACAAAGGCTGACATTAGCCAACCTCCATTATGAAAATATTAAATCTCAACAAAAAAATCACATTTCTCCAAGTTTATAACAGCATTTATCTTTGCCTATGCTTTTACTGCTGCTCGATGTTTTTAATATTTTTCCCTTTTCAATGGGCTAAATTTTAGAATGAGGAAATATAAAACAGTAGAAATTTATTTCATATTCATGCCCTCTGGTATACTCCTGGTTAAAAATAAATAAGTATCACACCACAAACCATGGCTTCTCACATGAAGGAAACAAAAACATCACTGAAGGAACAAAACTGCACAAACTCTAAGAAATGAGACCCTTTCCAAAAAAACAGGTACTGTCAGCCTGCTTGTTGTTCTGAGGTCTAGCACAGGAGAGAATAAGAAGCAGAAGAAATGCTGGCTATGACTACAAGTTCAGAAAGCTAGCCATAAGGCAGGAAAAGCCTACTGCACGTTTCTCAAAAATGAGATGGAGAAAAGGAATGTAAAAATTAATGAGTAGGGAAGCAGAAGGAAAGTTTGAGAAAGGAAAGCAGTATTTCGCCTGTGACAAATCCATCTTTCACACTTGTCAGGGTTTAGTTTATTACGCCATATTGAAAGGAGCATGTGTGACTACCTATTTTTTGTTGTTGTTAACATTCATCTGGATAAATGTAACAACTAGCAAAGCTGCACAGAAACTGAAAGGGAAACATATCTTTCCATGGCAGAAAATATTATACTGTCACTTTGGCAGACTGAAACCCCAGGGTTAGAAGAAAAAGGAAATTTCAGTGAAATATCAGGAGATTCTCCAAAGGCCTTCATGGCCATGAACAATTCATATTGCATTTAAGTACAGTCAGGAGCTGGGCTCCAAGTTGTCATTTGGATTTGAAACCTCCCTTGTGATCACAATGCTCTATCCAAACATGGATATATGCATTTACTTCAGAACCTAAGTCCAAAGATACACAGACTAACTCCCAAAGTAATCTGCAGTACAGAGACAAACTCAAACACATAGTCAGATGTTTAGCAAAACAACCACAAAAGGCTGGAGCTATCACCATTATGAACAGGATTAGACCCAGGCACCACTAAATGATTATAGAGTGAAAGAAGGAAAATACACATTTAGAGAATACTGGGAGAGAAAAAATAAAAAAAATAAAAAAAAATAAAAAGTCTATTAAGAAGAAAGCTGCAATTCAGCTCCTGAAGAGTTATTCTCAGGTGAAAATATACAGCCTGTGAGCTCAAAAATTGCCTGGCAAATGTAATTTACTCAAACCTGCAGGTATGCATCACAACAATTTTCTTCTAGAAATTTCTGTAGTGACAACTGGGCTTTAATGAGCTGATTAAAATCAAATACAGTAGTACATTTGTACTACTGCCCACCCTTAATGTTTTTGGGAAACACTGGCAAAGCAACAGATGGGATCCTGAAGAGCGAGCTGCCAAACCCTGAATTACCTGTGTAAACTGTAAATAAGGAATGCCTTAGCCTCAGACTAGTTAATCCAAAACATTACATGAGCAGCGCATTTGTTTAAAATTTAAAAATACAGCATCCAGAGCAGCATGATCACTACCTTAAAATAAAATGTTAGTGAAGAACAAATGTGGAAATGCTTTCCAAAATAACATTTGAAATAGAGGGAAAAAAAGTATATTTATATATATTCAAAATGAGGATTTCTTCTCTAGAACTCCTTGAAAGTCTTACCAATAGACTGAAAACAGTAGACCATAAAAATGGACAACAGTCTATTAAAAATAATAATAATAATAATAAAAAAGATAACGACACCCCCCATTTCAGTCATTTCTTCATTTCTCATCTCACTCCTCTTACAGGTGATTTGTTCAGATAGTATAATCCTCAAGCATACAATATGTAAAGCAACAAGCATCAGTTCTCTGGTGAATTTTTAAACCTACACAAATCCAATTATCATTCACGCTACAATAAAAAACTTCAGAGAATATCACTCATTCCATTTAGCTCACCTTAATACCTTTTTCCTCCTCATTACTCCCTGTTCTATACAACATATTGCAGAGCTGAACTTGATCAATATCTTAGTCTAAATCATCCCTGCCCTGTCAAATGGCCTTGATTTAGTAGAGTGTAGAAGATTGTCATCTCACATTTGCTGCCCCAGGTCTTATTACTCAGTGAAAATAAGCATCCTTTAATACTTCTCTAGCTTTTTATGAGCTCGGGTTATTAACAGAGGTGAGGGTATTGTTATTGTTTTGCCCTTATCCTAAAATCATTTGCTGCTATGCATATAAATGCAGGCCAAGACAATCACTACAGGCTGCAGCAGATAGATATAATATAGATATATAATAGGTATATAATATATAGATATAATTCAGAAAACATATAGATATAATTCAGAAAGAAATTAGCTAGCTGAGCCAGTCAGCAAATCTGTTCTTCTCTCTCCTCTGTACCCCAACATCCCCAGCTACTTTCTACTGCCCAGAAGAGAAAGCAAAAAGAATCAAGGAGACCTCATTAAGGACACTTCTGGAGATGCTGGGTTAGCTCAGGCTGCTGATGAGCATCCACTGAGGGCTGTGCTGCTGATCCCTTCTGTTTGTGGTTAATGGGGAACAACAAGATCCCATGTGTCACCTCAACTGCCCTGCAAGCAGGCATCTCTTTACTGAAATGCCATAGCAAGTGCACAATGTCTACACCCATATCACCTGCTACTGCAGGAAGGACAGCATCTCTAGTCTCAGCCAATAGCAAGGTGACCGACCCAACTGGTGCAACATAGCTGTCTTCACTGCAACCTCAAAACAAGACCTGCTGATTGACTAGTTATTATCTACTCAGAGAGCCCTCTAACTTAGCCCATGCATGAAAAGATGCTCCTGAAATACGAGGGGTGCCCAGCTCAGCCACCCCTTGCTCCCACCATTCCTGGCAGTCAGCGCTTATCAAACAAGACAGATGATGTTTGCCCATGGCAGGGGGTTTGGATTAGATGCTCTTTTAAGGTCCTTTCCAACCTAAAACATCCTATGATTCTATGATCATTCCTGCAAGAACTATGGGAAATAGAGATACAAGCAGCCTTGATTTGGAAGCACTTTTGGGCCTTGGGGCACAGCTGGACCATATTAACTAATGAATACTATTGATATAACCTGTGGAGTTCCTGCTAGTTTATGTTATTTATTTATGCTAATTTATATTTTAATTTCTGTTATCCTTAAAGAAGAAATGCTGACTTGCTTTGTTACTTTTGCCTTTATTAAATGTATCCCATTGGCCATCATTATTTTCCTAGTACAGCAGTGTATTAAGGTACATGGGACTTCAAGGAATGTTGTTCTAAACTTAAAGGGTAAGGCCTCATTTTCCCTCAGGAGCTACCCAAAGATCAATATTTCATTTACCATAACTATGGAAACAGCAGATGGAGAAAGCAGCAGGGAACAACACAAAGTGAAGGTGAAGAGAATATCCCAAAGATGGAAGGAAAAACAAAGCTGTTCTGGGACTGAGCAGACAAAACAAGTGCCCAAGCTACCAGAGCTGCAAAAACCAAAGGGCTCCAAGCTTAAACACCACTAAAAGGGAAGGTTCTACTCAGGGTGGACATAGCTGGTGCATAAGGGCTTTAAATGCAAAATCTTGCCAGGAGTTCCTTAACTGAACAGCCAGGCTGTATTGTGAGTTCTTGCAGCCACAGAGCTGTCATCTGTGCCAGCAAGTTATGAAACAGCCGTGGTGTCATTCTGTAGCCACAATTTAAAACTCAGCCTATTTTTTTTCCAAGCAAGTCACCTTCTGCCTACTGAGCTACTTATCTGCATGCATTTTTTTAAGCATTTCATTAAAGTAAATGAAGAAGAAGATGTGCTGCAGAACATTCTTTGATCTGTAATATCACTGCAAACAGAAGAGATCCATGAACTGTCTGGGTCAAACTATTCCTGGAGTCAAACCTTTTTTTTTCTACACAACATTGATTTCATTTTACAAATACTCCTGCAGAACAGAAGTGTTAATATCCCACAGATCCATTATGCAGTAATAATCATGTGCAGGTCAGGATTTGACATCAAGAGTCATTTCTGGAAATGACTCTCCCTTCCTTTATACTTCCATGTTATTTCCCTTTGTTAAAAGAACTTTTTTGAGCAGTGTGGTCTTAGAAGATGCCTGTCATGCTGTTAAGAGACAAGTTCATAGCATTCATACATGAGAATCTTTACTTCTTGCACAAATCTTTTTGTCTCTCTGCCCACCCTGTAATTTTGTTTAATGATTCATTTTTAAGTAAACACAAAATGAATATTTAAGAAATAAGAAACCAACAACAAAACAAGCAATTTGATACAAATCCAGCTGAAATATTTTCACAGAAACTATTGCATAGATTTAAAGATCAATAAATAAGAAGCTGGAAACCATGAATAAGCAACTAATCCCCATTTCACTCCACTTCCAACACCTACTGGAGTTGAACTCATGGAGGAACAGCTGAATGCCTGGAGGGGCAAAAATCACAATTTCTCATCTTTATCACTCTCTTTTTGTAGTTTGTTCAACATCAACTCACATAAACTCTTTACTATCTAACATCACTGAAATGAGCAGGCTCTGTGGGAGACTGAATGAGGCATCTGAACCCTCTGTTATATTAAGAGAGATCTGGGAAGAAAAGGATTTTCCTCGGTGAGATATATGCACATATTATAGGAATAAAGACATAACCCTCCATTGCCTAGAGGGAGTCACATTTCATTACTGTAGTTTTATATTCTTCATCATACTCCATTAAAAGTTAAGAGAAGGCTTTAGAAGTTTCATAGCAAAATCATTAGGTGATGGCCATCAGTTTTAGGGCCAGAAGGAACCTTTACTTGAATATCAATTTCCATGATCACTAAAGGATCGTTATGTTAAAAACAAGGCAAAAATGGTTGTCTTGAATTCTACTAGGGTCAGAATTTCAGTACTTCAAAGTAAAACTTTCTAAGGTATTTATCTTTATAGGAAGATGTAGCTTTCTAAGGGAAAACTGGGAGAGAGCTATGCCAAAAAGTCACCTGAGTGATCTTAGGAAGAGAGGAGGGGAGAGGAGAACAGGAAAGAAACAGCTTAATGTTTCTAACCTTGCCCTAAGTATATATTAGAAAGGGACCTCCGGGTGAGTCACTGTGTGGGTGATTGGCAGAGCGCTGCCGAGTGGAAGAACAGTGGGGGCAGAGGGAGATTACACAAACTCATTGATGACTACTTACATAAAGAGGAATTACTACACAGCAACCTCTCTCCTAGTGGTACTACTACCTTTCTGGAAAGTTGCACAGAGGCTGGCTCTCCACTACAAGTTTTACTCCTTAAATTTACCTACCATTGGGGTTTGCTAGGTAAATGCTAGTTTTGATTGGTATTGGTAAATTTCTGAGCTTATATGAGTCAAAAAATAAATTCTTTTGCATCACACCCCTTTTTCCCAGTTTCTTATGTTTCAAATGTGTAATGTCCATCAATAGCAATATTCTAGCAAAATGCAGTCACTATCTCTACTACAGCCACCCTTCTAGTGGCAAATTTGAAATATATTGTTTTCCAGTGATAAAAAGTCTTGTTCCCTCTTCTTTTAAAATTCCAGTAGATTTTGGAAATGACTCTCTTTTTGCAAGCCTCTGCTTTCTGTTAAGGTTTCTGTAATTCTTTTTTCCTCTTTCAGACTAGAAAATCAATGACTCTATTTTTTGGACAAAATCCCACTAAATTAACGTATGTTGATTTGCTTGTTCTTTTCATCCTTCCTCTTCAATCTCAGACAACTGTTTGGCAATTTGATTTGGATCCAGAAGGCACTTTTTTTATGGGGAGCAAAAGCTATTTGCCAAGTTATTGACCTTGGTAAAGGTTTACAAGATTACAGTACTCCACCAAACAGCTGTGAAAAGATGCTCCTCAGTGTAAATAACAAAGAGCACGCCATTAATTCCCAAGACATAGGATTATTAAAACATAAACCACACATTTTCCCCTATTTTATGGATGGAGGACATTCTAATTATTTTCAAGGTAGAACAGGGACTGCAGGGTTTATCATTACACACTCCAGGCTCAAAGCAGAATACAGACCTATATATATTAGCATAATGTCTTAAACCATGATACTCTCTTCCTTCTTGCCATGCTTCCCCCCTCCCATGAATTTATTCAATGCTCATGGAAGAGAAGAACCATAAAACTAATAGAAAACTAAATATGCTGCTAACTCTGGTAGAAAAATAGTCAGGCAAAATATATTCGTAACATTTAGACAAACCAGCAACATGCGGCAAACACCTATATTTCTGGCAAATAGCTATCCCAGCACTACCTCTCCAGTTCTGACTGCTTAACTCCTTTGGAGTTTGCAGCTTCCTACAACAGGAGGAGGTTCTGAGCACTACACCAAATGCTAGCCAGAAAGGCAGGTCAAATGAAATAAAGGCTCCCTCCTGTGTGCTGATGGAATTTAGGGAAAGCTGAAGCAGTTCCCACAGAAATTCCAGAAATGATCCTAGTGAAAATTTTGGGGAAGTCATTAGCAATAGAGCTCTAGTAAAATTCTTAATAAAGATCCAACAAATAATTAAACAGGTTCTAGGAAATCACAATAGTATCTACACCAGCAAATGAAATAAACAGAATAAATACCATTCAGAGTCAGTGGAATATGCAAAGTTGTTCTTAGGGCCAGAATCTCATGAATCTGCTAGCATTAAGTCCTCTCTACCACCTTCATGTTCAAAGTTTTAAATCCCTCCAACATCTCCCGTAATCCCTTTGGTCTACCTGGAAGCCCTTTAAAATCTTCCTCAAAGCAGTTTTAAGGAGCTGTACTGGGAAGTGCAGGTAAATAACTCAGATAGCAGTGCAAGTGTTAAAAGAGGATGAGTGAATGCAGTATATAATTCAGGGTGCAAAAAGCCATGTTTTCATGTTAAAGAGAGCAGTTACCCCATGCACACATCTGTAGAAGTCAATGAGTAAGAAATGGAGAGTTGGGCCCTGAATAATATTGTTAGCCTTGTTCAACGATAAAAGTAATTTAATTCTTAAACAGCCAAGCTTAATACCACAATTGAATCTACCAAAGAACTAATATTATTACTATGAGCTTTATTTCCAGTTAATAGACTTTTTTTTCAATTAAGTTGTACCATCTCATGTAAATATATGAGCTTTGTATCTTCCTCATGTCGCTATGTTTATAACTCTTTAAATGTCAGAAAGTCAGCCAATTTTATTTCCATAATTTTGTTTCATTTATAGATTTCAAACCATTCTCCACTGGCTCAAAAGTTTTATTATTCCTATTTTTCATATGAACAACCTTAAACATTGATTAAATGATCTGGCTCAGTATCACATAGTAATAATGACACTGTTAATGGGCTTCCTGGTCTTGGTTGATCAGGTTGAACCTCTTCTGATACGACAACATTCAATAATATTGCAGTCATATTGATTAGCTATTGCACACAAATTCATGTGTGAAGCCTCCATCTGGAACAGCAGATATCAAACACATCTCAGGAGAGAAAGATGTTTCTTAGTGCTCACTATTCTATTACTTGAATAACAAGTATAAAACTAAAAGCTTGTCTTCAATTGGATAGACATCATCATAGTCACATTTCATGGAATGCTGAATTTACAATAGAATCATATAATCATTAAGATTGGAAGAGACCTTCAAAATCATCTGGTCCAGCCATCAATCTACTACCAATGCTACCCACTATACCATGTCCCTAAGCACTATGTCTAACCATTCCTTGAACACCCCCAGGGACAGTGACTCTACCACCTCCCTGGGCAACCTATTCCAATGTCTGACAACTCTTTCTGAGAAGAAATGTCTCCTAATTCCTAACTGAAACCTCCCCTGGTGCAATTTAGAGTAGTCTGGAAATGAGTGTCTGTGGAAGACTGCTGGGTGTTTACTGGAGACTTTTAAGGGAAAAAAATTAATAAAAACAAGTATAAATTTGTAACACCAGGGTTTGAATTGCCAATGGAAAAATTTTAAGAGTCTGAAAAATGAATAAAGTCCTTCACCTAAGAAAAATAAAATACAATCCTCAAAAAACTACAGACCTTCCAATATTTGTTTATAAATTATCTGAAAGATGAAAGACATGAAAAAGTCTTGGAAGAAAAAAAACAAACAAACAAACAAACAAAAAAAACACATTACAGAGAGTCTGGTCCGATGACTGTAAATACTACACAAAGAAGTTGAGGTCTAAGTTACCTTACTGCATAAAGTTTTTGTTTATTGTCTGTTGAGAAGACCTGACTCTTGGGCTGGACAGATTCAAGCCACAGCACACTACCATGCATCCTAGACTGGGCTATGGGAAAGAATTATCATGTCATTGTTGTAGTTCAATCCTGATGAGTGCAGGAGCTGTATCTGGCAGGAGAAAGCCTGATGCCATTGGTGAACAATCTGTCTAAAACAAGATAACACTGTGACTAGTGTAAGAGAGAGTAACTTCAGAGTCATTTAAATCATACCTTAAGAGGGTCACAGTACCAAACCTGTGACACATATGCTGACAACCTAAATTAGTAATTAACTAATAAACTACCATTAATAAAGTAAGCAATGTTTAATTTTAGGTACAGGATATAGAATTTCACTGATGCTTGCTACTCCAGCAAAGTTTAAAGATGTCACCTGGGAATTAAAACCGTTCCATTGTCTCATAGGGTTTTAAAAAAAATATCAACATACTACTCAACTCTGTTTAAGTTTTCTGTGTTTACAGTATCCTCAAGCTGAGGAGAAAGAACACACTAGAAATATAGTCTAGGAGCATTCAGATCATTATTCACACAAACCAATACATGGCTTCCATGTATTTCTATTCCACAGAACCACCTGTTATCAATCACAGGATGACTATGAGCCAGTGATTGGATTTACAGTGGAACAAGACAGATATGATTGTTGATGTAACTGGAAAGATATTTCCATCTGAAAGAGAAAGATTAGCCAGCATCCTGAGACATCTGGCATACTGAGTGTAATTTTGGCCATTCATATCCAAGAAAATAATGAATTTACATTGAGGCAGTAGCAGAGAAGGGCAAGAAGAACTTCATAAAAATTACAAGTGTCTTACAAGAGGAGATTGCAAATCCTCTGTTTGGTCATATGGCAACTCAGGAGAACTACTACTGCTCCCTGTATATTTTACCAGATAATATATATTATATATTTTACCAGAAAAAAACTAATAGATAACACTACCAGTCAAGTGCATAAATGGGTGGTGAATTGCATTTAGGAAGTACCTATCAATGGCTGATATTCAGACTAGTGGGATTCTGCATTGGTCTGCTCTGGGTCTGAGACTAGTCAGATTTACATTAACGATTTGGAGAAGATAACTAAGAAGTGTTCACGCAATCTGCAAATTCAGCAAGTTAGAGGGGTGGCAAGCATATCACAGAAGAGGAAAAGAAATCAAAAATGTCTTGAAAACAGAATAATGTCTGAGGTTAAGAAAAGGGATATAATTCAGTAAGGGAAATACAAAGTTCTACACACAGGCAGGGATAATCAGCTGTTTAAGCACCGTGTAGGGAATGTCTGGCATTGATACTACAGTAAGGAACTAAGACATCATTGTCAATCACAAGCTGAGCATGAGACTAAAATTTGTTTTAAAAGTCCATATGGGAATGTAGCAGGAGTATTTTCTGTAAGATGAAGCAATTCTGCTTTATCAGTAAGGTGTCAACTAGCAAACAGTTAATATAATTCACGAAGGATATAGGCCAATTAAAGGCAGTCTGAAATACAGTACAGAGAATTTTTAGACACCTGGAAAAAATATACGAGAAGAAACTGTTGAATTCAGACATTTGAGTTTAGAGCAGGGACAACTGAGGAAAAACATGATAATACTCTTCAATATTTGAGATGTATCTCTGCTGAGAAAAGGATAAATATTTAGCCACAAAGGATAAATATTTTTGCACACAGAGATGGAAAAAGGAATTAAGGAATCATCTGCCAAGAATGATGTAGAAAATATGTCCACCTCCAGGGAAGGGGATAAAATTCCAGTTCCTTCCTGCCACAATCACCCAATCCTCTCAGAGAACCCCTTCAGCATTGACTTATCACTGGCCAAAATAAGTCTCTGTGGAAGAGAAACACATGGGAGTCATGTATTGGTTTGCGAAAGGCTTGTATTAGTTCTGCAGATTTCTGATAGGCAAAGAGATGAAAGATTTCCTTTGGACTCCTGAACATCTTCCGTGTTATATTTGGCTTTTCCCTCATCTTCTTTCAAAATGAATTCTGCACTTTTGAATGAGATGTACCAACCTCTGCTTAGAATGCATGACTAAACAGCTCTTGAGAGCTTGGAGACCAGAGCCTGGGAGCACCGCTCTCTCAAGCCTTACTGCTTGCCACCCTCTCAGTTTCTGTGCCACCAAACTTCTGGGTGACAACCCTGCTGCTGCAAAATGTGCCACCAAGTCAATCCACCCAACCCAGCACTGTCAGGAGCTCTCCTGCAAGCACTGGTGGGATACAGCAACACAGTGCGCAGTTCTCCAAAACAGTATATGGCTTAGCTTACACAAAGTGGCTGAGTGGTGCTCCAGAAACACCTCTGAAGTGACAGTGCTCAAGCTGTAGCTCTAATTACCCTTCTTTTCAAGGACTTCATTATGGCTATGGGGACAAACTGTTTCAGCCAGTCTGAGAAAAAATACAATAGGTTTTTGTATTTTCTCTAGTTCTCATTATGATGGCCAATCTAACAGATCAGTGTCTTTTGATCTCTTTCTCTAGCAAAGCAGTCCTGTTATCACCCTGGGGAAGCAGAATCCTCTCCAGCAGCAATAAACCTGGCTATTAGTAGGGATCTGAACAATTGTTTTGCTTTTCCTGCCCTCCTGCTAGAAACTCCTTTTCAATCTATCTCATTTGCACATAACCTTCTATAAAACACAATGGCATGCCTCTCAGTCATCCAAACAATATTGATATTTCCCAATTCTCCACACACCCATTTTCTCATCTGATTGTGCCAGCCACCATGGAGCCAAAGGCAGTTAACAGCAAGGATCAGAAGCAGCAAATTAGAAGTGTTTTCCAGTTTGTTGCAATGAATATTTCATTTCTTCTACATCTTTAGTTTCACCATTCAGTGACAAATCCCCCGCTGGGGAAAAACCATTGTAGTGTATTGTTGTAAATCACAATTGTTCCTCTGACATCAGCTGAGGACCCAGCAGAATTTGAGAGGAAACTTTAAAAGATCAAAAAAACAAACAAACAAACAAACAAAAACAAGTAAAAGTCTAAAACTGTATAGTTTTACACTGGCTAGATGCAACAGTACCAGAGACTTTCTTTAGTACCAATCTGGTTGGCTGTTGTCCAGCTTAGATAGACCTGCTTCTGTCAAGAGTCTCTACTGGGAGAGCAACTCAGAAGGAAGGCAATGCCTCCTCAGCACTTGGGTTAGCACTGCTCAGGGAAGAAAAACAGAAACATGATAATGGCGTGCCTACAGGTCATACCTTTTTTTCCCCCAGACATGTCAACAAATGCAGCTGTAGCTCTGTTAGCACGGATATACACAATGGCATTTCATAGCCCCTTCTGCACCCTCTATTTTTCATCCACAAGCACCGTCACTGGGATGCTCCATAAAGACTCTCTGACTAATGCTCAATGAATTTCTCCAGAAGAAACAAAATGCACAGGAGGAAGAAGCAGTGAAGAAGACAGGTTCAGAAGACAGGTTCCATTCAGAAGACAGGTTCCCTACCATGAAGAGATGGAAATGATCTCTAGATCCCAGATTCTTCTCAAATCATCAGAAAGGCTGATACACTTTTTTTTTTTTTTTTTTTTTTTTTTCTCCTGTGACTTCAGGATTCTGATTATTTTGCCACATGGCTTATAATTGTTGCAAAACTATCTCAACTCCAAACTGAGAACTCATGGCATTATACAGTTTTGTGGCTAATGGAATCCATGTCACAGAGCAAATGATTACATTAACAAAACCCTCTATTCATATATATTCTTGGCACTGTTGGATCTACCTTGAGCTGCATTTACAAACCACACTGTCACACCAATCACTGCTATGACAATTTTCTCCTGAATATGAACTTTGTCTGGGTGAATCATGTTTTGTCTGAAGGACAATACAGTCTCAGAGCAGCATACAGTTATTACCAAACATTTTAGCAGTTCTCAGCCTTTCAGTGGAACTCCCAGTGTTTCAAGTCTGTGGGAGTAGCCCAGGAAACTAATGTAGTGTGACTAATATCTAAATGTTTTTTTCATCAAATAACTAAATATTTTGGAATGAACTCAAAAAAAAAAAAATTCTAGCAAGGTTAACAGCAGTATAATCAGGTTAGCGAAACATACCAATCTGCTTAACTTGTGTAAAAATGAACTGAACTTACTGAACTTGACTGACATGTATCATCCCCCAAAAATGTATTACAATAAAATGGGAGCCACTGACACAATAAGGACTTTTAGCTACAGCAAATGACAGATGAGCCTGTTGACATACTAGCATGAAAACCTCAGTAAGAACTGAAGACTACTCATGTAATTCGGGAGCAGAGAAAATAATATTTTAATGAAAAAGGCATTGTAGGATGTTCAAAAGAATATGAAGCAAAATGGGGCAGTTAGGCTGTCTAAATGGCTATTTAACTACAGATGCAAGACTAACAACTAAAACTGCATCTTTAACTGCATGCAGCATGTTTAACTTTGTAATGCAGCAAGAAGGCTGCTATAATGTTACCTACTCCTGCAGCTTGATGGGTAGCTACAGCTTCTACCTCAGAAATGTCATTTTAGCTGTCCAACTTCCAATACAATATTCAATCTTTTAGCAGTAAGAATTAACAGCAACTTTCCCTGTTCATCTGCCTCCTAGAGAAGAGAAGCCAGCCACATCCACTCAAGCAAAAACATTTGTGAATGAGGATAGATACAGAGAGAGCTGTTCTCCTAATCTTTTATTTTGGATGAATTGTAGCACAGTGTTTCCCATTGCTCCCACCACTTGTGGGCCTGCAGCCCACACCCTTGTGGTAATTGCTCCCACCCCTTGTGGGACTGAGGACACAGAAAGAAAGGGTGAATATGACTTCCAGATGGGTGCTATCATAAGGGATGATGTTGTGCAATTAACAAAAGAGTGGGTTTACAGCTGAGGAACCTGAAACAGATGCTCAATTAAAGGCCAGAACTGCTGTTTGGGTTTGACACACACTTGACAAATTGCTTTGCTTCATGGAAAACATGAAAATAAATAGTTGATTTGGAATGTGTAAAAGCAAGAAGTGCCACACAGTCAGATAGTGATGGATAGCATGCTCTGCAATGCTCTTGCATTCAGGTCTAGACACTTGCAACCCTTAGCCTTTACTTATGATAGTTGTACTAATTGGAGCGAGGGAGAAACTGTGGGTCACAAGGCACAAAAAGCATATCTATTACCTTAATAAAGGTCCTGTGCCAGCCCCCAACATATCTATCATTGCAGCTCTGAGTCAAATTCAATTTAAGTATTAGTTGGCAGTTTAAAGTTTTTGAGCCCGTAAGGCTGCATTTCTAGACATTTTCCTTGGAGATTTCAGTAAGGCAGGGGAAGAAATTACCCTACCTCTCCCATCCCTCCACCTGGCTTTCTCACCTACTGCCTCTGACTCTTGAGCAGATATGACTCTCCTACTTTGCACACAAAGGGGCTTTCAAGGGATAAAGTCTTCCTTCTACTAAAGTACCTCTTTCCCGTTCATGGAATGAGCTTGCAAGGCTTTAAAGGCAAAATAGAATGAATAATTTTTACCATGGAGCTGTGAAACTGCCTTCTGCTATATCTAAATCAATTAAATGCAAGCAAAGTTACTTAATTATATAATACCATTCTTTGTAAGAGTGCTACCCAGCAAGATATCCTGAATGTCACCTGACAGAAGCTATTATCTTCCTATTAGACTTATTCTGTGCAATCACCAGCTTTAGCACTTTACCACAGGTCTGTTTGTCGCATATGCATTTAATCATGTTTTTAATTTTTTCCCCTTGGAATAGTGTAGTCCACAATTTCACTGAAGAGGTTGCACTGAGGAAAAGCCGTCATTTCATTTTTCTCTCACTCTGTAATAGTAGCATTCAAATTGCATCTGCCAAAGGGGATTATACAAAAATAGTTTTTACCCAAAAAGGTAGTCTGATTACTGCGGGGTGATGTCTTCTAACAGTGCACTCAGTTTGTTCTAATGTTAACTAGATAATGCATTGTTTTTGAAGAACAAAATAGCAAGAGCGTCCAAAAAGCGTAGAAAGAGGTTTAGCAGCTCACTAGATTCCAATGTAGTACTTTAACATGCTGAATTAAACACTGCAAAACTGTTCACTGCCACAAAATCATTAGGACTGTGCTGCTTTACATCAGGCAAAGACTGGCCCGCCCACAAACAGCAAGATTCATCTTTTCTGAGGGTGAGGGAGTGAGAGGCTGTTATTCTAAAGACAACACACTAGGGACTGAATAAAGGTGCCACTATTCCATTTTTATATCATCAACAACACTCAAAAGATAGGAAATAAAGGAATTGTCTACCCCCAGATGGCAATCAAAACCAAACGAAAAACAAGCCAGATTTGCAGTTTACTCTTGGCAAAGTTTACTCTTTACTTTATTCTTGACAGAGATTTAATTTCTTCAGAGACTGATGACCACAGGGAATCCCAGAGTCAGAATACTTTGGATTTGCCCAAACCTAGAGAGAGAAATGCTGCAGGTTAGAAAGCCCTCCATAACACAGAATGAGCCACTGCGTGCTGCAGTGGCTGGTTAATGTCCTGGGTCTTGTTGTTCCTCCAGGAACAACTTTTACACTTAGTCTATACCTCCATTTCAGTACTTTGTGGTATTATTAGCTAAGCAACATCCATCATTCCAATCAATCATTGATAACAAAATGTTTAAGGAAGAATAAACTGGATGAATACTCATGCCATTGGAGGTATCAGTTTAGGCCAAATTTGGAATTAAGGTGATTTTCATCTCACAGGTTATGATATGGCAATTGCTTAGTTCCACTTACAGCAGCAGAGGTCCAGATTATGTGTTCAATAAATGTTGTTTATGACTTTGTCCCATTGCAATCCTCCTGGTCCATGCTACGAAAAGGAATTTTAAAAGTCACTATAGCAAACCCTATTCTTAAAAACTCCCTGTGAAGCTGAGTCTTCTCAGGTAGACTATTCCTAAGATTTCTTATTAGAAGATTGTAGTGAGTACAGAACCTGAAGTCAGCTGGCTAAGACCTCCATTGTGGCTAAAAATTTTCAAATAATTTTATCTTCAACTTAGACAGAAACTTGGGGGAGGAGGGCAGCGTCTCACCTTGGATTCATACTTTTTCACCTCTTATTCAAGGACATTTTTTCCCTTTCATATCCATGTGCCATATCCATGTAGTTTTAGGGGGAGTTATCTGCCATTGGGATCATGAGTAGATGTGGGCGCATTTTTTAATTAATATGTTTAGACATTGGGAAATTATCTTTATTGCCACTCCCTCCTGTTGCCATGGTTTCCAAACACACAATGGTATTATTAATATTCAGCTTAACACTTCTAATGAGTACCTGCTGTTCCCTGTGGGTCAGTTTTTTTTGGATTTTTTTTTCCTAACAAAACATTAATTGAACCATGGATTGCAATTAGTGTTATTAACTATTTGAAATGACTGCCCACCTTTTGCCCTTCACTTAACATTTAATTTTATTTTCAAGAAAATTCCATTTACGCTAGATGGAAATCAAAACAACTCCTCAGCCCACAGTTCTCAGTATACATAAAAGAGACTAATTAGTAAGTGGAATAAAGCAAATTGAAACAACAAGTTCAAAATAAAGCAGGCAGATTCAGTATTTCATAACAATGAAGTAGGACAGCCCTCTCCGCATATGAAGAAAAACATTATTTTTCCTGTGGAAACAATAGAAATTGGGAAAAGAGACAGAAAGGTTTTTCTAGAACAAGGATATGAAAGCATTTTGAGCATGCCTGCCTCAATTCATTTAAGATGAAGATATTCACCAATTGCCAACTTAAAGCAAGACATGTTTACAAAAGGAAGTTTTGACTACTTTTCTCAAAAAACAATATCCTCTTACCCTTATTGAAAGTATTATAAAGACCAAAACCGGCCAACATTTTCCAATAAAATACTTTCTCATTGCAAAATGCTAATTCAGTGACACTGAACTGTACTGAAGGAAGAGAGATTTAACTGACAAGTTTGTGTAAGAACCAATGGAAATATTTCATTTAAACCACATGGTTTCAGCTAATACAATGAAAACATTTTAGTGTGTGTGTGTGCTAGAAAACTCACATTTCTTTTGGAATCCCCCTTACTTTTTTTTTCCTCATTTGGGTCATACTTTCCAATCATATATTTGGGCAAAAAGTTTTGGCCAGTTCTGATCTCTATATCATCTTTAAATTTTAAAACCTTCTTTAAAAAACACTTTTGCTATGTTTAAATAATGAAGATCTTCCTTATAAGCATTGCCACCAGTTCCCAGCTACTCTCATAGCTTCCACACACCATCACACATCCTGTGATACTAAGTGCTACAAGCACAAATTAAAGCTGCTAACTCCTGGATAAGCAAAACACTCAAACAAAAAAGTTTTTTCTGGATTTTTTTTTTTTTTTAAACAAACAAACTCCCTCACCAGGATCTTGACTGTTTAGTTCACCCATCTCTGCTTTGCCTTTTGACTTCTGAATCTTGACAAAATTCAAGTAATTTTGACTCAGAAGGAGATCTAAACCATATTGAATATTTGTATCTTTCTATCTTTCATGAGAACAAACAGGCAGATTGAAATGGGACTATTTTAGTGCTTCTATCAAGGAAATTATTGGATTGTGAGAGTGCACCTCATTAGTCAGCAGAGAATCCTTAGGGAACCCTCATGTGTATTTTAACCATAGGAAACTTTCATTCTGAGCTTCTGCCTTCTTGACCGACACCTCAAGCTTTGGGACAGTCTGTAGGATGCTACTTCCATAATTCCACTGCTCATGAAAGAATTCATAAAGTGAGCTAATAAACTCCTTCCTTGTAGTTACTGAAAGTCAGTGCTGCAGCACACTGCTTTGCTCCAGTGGCTCTTCCTACACTGGAAAGCATTTTGCTATGACAAAGAGATAAATTGGGAAAGGGAAAAACATGGTATAATGCTGATGTGAATAAATTCTGATGACTTAAAATTATAACGATGCCTCTTTTTATGCCTCCCAGAAATAGAAGGATATTGCTGCTTTATATCTGCAGTAAATCAAGCAACAGATGAAGATTCGCTAGAAATGGTAACAAGCTGAGCTGTTTCTGTGGGGGGACTGGGAATGCAGATTCAGATTGCTGACGTGTATTCACAAAGTGAGCGTGGAGAGCTCTGGCATGCTCCTACCCATGAAATAAACCCTAGCCACATCATTTGGGCAGGAAGGAGCAGGTGGCATAGCTGCATCTTGCTCACAGATGCCAAAGCCGAAGGGATGGAGCATTCCTTCTGCTGACAACAAAAGAAAAGAAACAGAGAAATCTGCTATTTAAAAAAAAAAAAAATGGGGGAAGAGGTTAAATTTATTAGTTCACTGAAGAAGTCTATCTTCCTATCACCTGGAACAGATATGCTTACCTAAATGTCAAGACAAACATTATGACATTATGGACTTCAGAACAGGATGGGCTGCTCAAGCATAATAAGAATAACTGAACTCTGTTGATCTTTGCATGCTGTTTTTCATTTTCTGAAATACTTTTATCTATCTTTGTATAAGTAGATACATATTTATAAAATGCATATCATATATATGTTACATACACATAAATATTAAAATATTTTTCTCCTTCCCCCTTAAATAGCACATTTTCAAAGCAAAGGAAACCTAACCATCAGAAGGAAATCAGTCATACCTCCCTTAGGCCCAATACATTTATCTAGTCAAATAAAACAGCTTTGCAGGGGGAAAAACATCCAGAGGGGTATAATTCTCCTCACATGTATTTTTCTATTAGAAACCCTGCATTGATCTCCAATCTCTGAATGCATTGCTTTGTTGATCAATTTGAGAATTGTCAGGAGTTAGACACCTGTCTTACTTATATAATTTTTTTGAAATCCCTTTCAGAAAGTCAGGTGTGTTCTTTCACTTTTATATTTCTCAGTGGTAGTATAGTTCCTAGAAATCTTCAGTTACAATTATGCAATCCCTGTTGTCTTCTAGTCATGTCCTGGGCAGCATCTGTCCTACTCCATGTTCTTCACAAGGACTGAAAAATGATTAATTGAAATTTAGTAAGCTTTTAGATAATTCATGACATGAAATGGAACACAGCATAGTCTCTTGGCTGAAGTGTTCGACAGAAGTGAACAAAGTAAAAATCAGTAAGCATTATTTCCATTATTAGAATTGGTAGTGCTGACCATACATTGTGAGAGCTTGTCATTCCAGCAACGACTGGCTATTTCATCCAAAGTAGATGTTTTTAGGATTGTGATACAAAAGAGCTCTTTTACAGATTCAAGTGCAAATGAATAAACAAGATTCCAAGGTTTTTTTTAAAAAAAAATATTTTTTGCAGTTGGCTTTTTGTAAGTAGTTGCATTATACCAAGATGAGGGTGTATGGGTGTATGCTCTGACCATAATACCCTGCTTTTAGCATGCACTTCCACTTGTACTGATTACATGAAATATGTAAATGTATGCTGATTATATTTCACTGTGGAAGATAATACAACAGTTATAGAATTAAAAAAAAAAATAAAAATCTAAACTTTTTAAAAAGAGATCATCTGCATCCAGCTCTCAGATAGCCTTGTATCACTGAAAGTTGATAAAATTCATAAATGGCCCAAAGAAATGCTCACCACTCCATCTTGACATGGAGGGTGACTGTACCCCATGGAAGCTCATCTTCAGCTATTTTTGTATACTGATAAGCCCATTCCCTCTTCAACAAGATGGATATGTTCTTCTCTACTAAAGTTCTAACCAATGTGAGTATTTGTTTCTGAGGCCGTTTGATGAGGAAGGCTTATATGTTTCAACAGATCACGCACATGCATCTATAAATCTATCAGGGACCGCAATAGAGGGTCATAAATATAGCCTCTAAAAAGCAGCGTAATAGGGACCTTATGGAAAGTGAGAAGTTCAGTTCGCATCTCAAGCTTTGATTACTAAAACTTTTTAGCAGTTGTTCCTGCCTCTTGTACCACAAGGAAGAGGGTTATCTGAGGAATGTCCATTTAACTTTGCCTATATGCGCTGCTGAGAGACCTGGTGAAAATGTCCCTGCCTGCCTTTTCATGAGCATTAGGGAATAACTTTTGTATTTGAGCAGTCAAACACCAAGTACAACAGTTAAACCAAGTTTCTCATTCTGATGGAGTATTTCACTTAGATCTGAAAGTCACAGAGGAATCTGCTTCATCAGTGACTTCAGATTTTACTTGTATCTTCTGCTCAACCTGGTGTCTCTAACTTAATATTAATCAATAGCCACATGGTTTCTTTTTGCTTTTCCAAACAGTAGAATAGCATACAGATAAAATGTATCGTAACCCTTACAGGTGGCTCCCACGTTAAACATTCCTCCTTTAAGACACTTAGTGCTAAGGGTTCACCTCAACTACACAAGGCCTGTTATTTGCACTAGTTCTGCCACAGGAAGCTGTATGTCTAGTTATCATGAACAGTATGCTTAAACAGTTGGACTTAGGACATTATTAACTGCCACTTCAGAGAGAACTGAAATCAAGCTCTCTATGTCCAAGACATGAATGCTGGTGAAGGATAAATACACTTCCATTTAATGACTGTCTGGTTCCAGGTATACAACAGTTTAGTTAGGAAACTGAGAGCAGGCACACTCAGACTGCATTTAACAGTAGAGGGAAGCAGAGAAGAAAGATAGGACTGTGCTGAGTGAACTATGGCTGAATGAGATCTCGTCAGCCCTCCACACCTATAAAATCTAGTCACAATCTCAATACAACACTTTTAACTCTGTTCTTCACACTGGGCTGACACAGTTATTCTAATCATCCATGACTATTATTGATTAGAAGGAAAGGAGAAAATCTAACAGAAGTTTTGTGGAAAAGAGGGCTGAGTTAAGGCAGAGGTGTGCTGTCTGAGATGTAGCTGAGAAAATATTTATGGACAGAGAGAAGAGGTTATGTACTGAGACACTAGGTTGTGGCTTTCCTGCTATTTCTCACTTTTCTGCAATTACTTGGACACACATCAGATGTACAGCAGCAGCTCTAACTCTTTCAAACAGGTTCCTGTGTGTATAGTACAGTAAGGCATACATTGTTGCAGAGGGCAGCTTTTAAGTAGGCATAAATCATCACAGCTTTGCTAAAAAACAGTGTAATCTCTATATAAATGGCTTAGATGCTCAATTAGATAAATTGATGTCATGGTAGTGAAATCAATGAGTTATGACGAATGGGTTAATGCAGGTTTATGTCAATGGAAGGATTGTCCTCTATCACCCTCCGCTGCTTCTTTCCTATATTATCTATAATTTTCAAAGGTTAGTCAGGCAGATCAGAATGTAATTTGGGGTCAGCATATGCAGGCACATATAAAATAAAGTGCATGTTACACCTACCTGAGTACCAGCAATGATTCCAGCCATGGAGAGGTCTCATCCTCTTTGTTCATGTCACACATTTAATCCAAGTTCATACCTCATCCTTGTTTGACAGGGGAAAGCATCAGGGTTGCACTAGAAGAAACATGAATTTGAAGTCAATGGGGGGGGGGCCCCCCCCCCGAGGAAGTAAATTTACATATTATCAGGAATGCCTTATCAAAAGTCACCAACTTTTACCAACAACTCTAAAATTATCTATAAATTTAAAATTTCTGGAAACCAAACCAAAACTCCCACAGCATATTCCTGCAATGGAATATTTTGAAAGGTCAAAATCCAAATGACATATGCAAGACATAACTGTCTCACAATAGATTATTGGGAAACTAGAAATTAAGCAGCATGTGTTCTGTCCCTAGTCCTTCTGATCTCTTTGTGCCTCGAGCTGTAAGATAAAAGAAAAAAAATAGACTTTATCAAATTCCTTATGTTAAACAGTAAATAATGTTGTCCCACAGGTGTTTTACATAATTTTAAAGTCAGAATAAACAGTACAAATGCAATATGTCTGACAAAAATATTGTAACTTTTTGTTGCAGCTATTTTTCTGTTGCTATGATTTCTCACACGTGGTATTTCGGAGGAAACAGGAAGCAATGTTTTTTCACTTTGTTCTCCTCTGAGATTAAGCAGCCCAGCACTTCTCTGGGATTATTCTTGTGAGCAAGTGTGTGCAAAATTCTCTCAGAATAGAATTGTTCTGTTACATAATTTACATCCACTTTTCAAAATTACAAATGACTGTGCTACTCAGAAGGAAGGGGCAAATATGAGATGAATCAAATCTCTCAGGCTTCAATAAAAGATTGTCTCAATTATCTGAACCAGCAATAACTCCTTGAAGGCTCATGCCTACATAAAATGGAGGCACAACCAGCTTTAGTTGCTTTGAAAATGGTAGAACTTCACCTGTCAAAAAACTTTCATATCGGTGAAGAAATCTGTATTTCTTCACGTTGCATTGAAGTCTGTAGTACAAATCACTGCTACATGTTCAATACATGATGAACTGGTTCTCAACACATTGCCAGGTGCTTCCAACCATCGCTTACCTAACACAATCTAATTTATAGCTACCGTTATTGCATAATATACTCTGATATACTTATTTCATAGGTACCCTCCCCACAAATGCAAAGAACAAATAATACTTAGTATGCAGGTTCCCAACATTAAATCACAGAATCACAGATCTCTTTTTTTTTTCACATCAAATTTTAGGAAAAACATTTGAGCCTCCTATTGAAAGTTTCATGAATGGGCTTCTTCTGAGTTGTCCTACAGTAAAAGTAGTGTTTCATGATTATTGACTAACAGGCACATGCAATTTTATACAGTGGAAGATAGTATTGTCATTTCCCACATCAAAGTGAGGGTCTGAGAAGGAAAAAAATGTTTTGTTATGCCAGGAACAAAAGACCTGCTGACATAATAAATGCCAAGATTTTTTTTTCTAAACCAAAGGAAAATTAAAACTTATTTTACAATTGAAACAAACTGATGAAAATACACAGCTAGTACGCAAACATCTTACAAAATTTAACTTTTTTTTTTCAAACAGAAACACAAACAAAAAACATTTACTGCTTTTGATTTTTCCGTGTTTAATAGATGGATGTGCGCTATCAAGATTTGAAGATTCTGTCATATTGCTCCAAAATATACTGAAACATGGGATTAGAAATTAGAGAGCGACTGATTAAGAAAAAATGTCGGCAACACTCATTGCTTAATATATGATACATTTGCGATGTACTGTGTCTGTGCTGTGCTTAGGCCTCCAGATGAGCCCCTGGGACCCCAAGAACCAGATCAAACCAACCTTATGGTTCAGACTGCGACAAAGGGCTCAGAGAGAAAGAGGACTGTTTATAAAAGGATACGATAAAGAATGTCAAACTTGCAAGGCCTCGAGATAACAGGAGCCCCTTGTAGCCTGAGAACTGGACCAAACCAACCTTATGGCCCAGATTGTGACCAAGGGCTCAGAAAGAAGTGCAAGCAGATGAGGTGAAAAGTTCAACCGTGATGAAGACATCTTACTTCATCCTCACCGACCCTCATCGCACACCACCAGAAGGCACTGCACAAGTGCAGATGGGAGGAGTTTATGGAAATGACTTCTTGGAGCTAATTTTAATACAAAGCAGGGACAGGTTATGCATATGTATAGGCGTATTGGGAAACTTCATGCATATGTAACTCTTTATATAACCAAAGCAAGTTGCCTCGTTAGGTGTGCACAACTTTGGTGGGACTACCCCCTGTGCCACCCAGTGCTGAATAAACATACCTACTTTACAATCTTACTGATTGTGGAGTTGAAACATGGGATTAGAAATTAGAGAGCAACTGATTAAGAATAAATATGTAGGCAACACTCATTGCTTAATATGTGCTACATTTGTGATGTACTGTGCCTGTGCTGCGCTTAGGCCTCCAGATGAGCCCCTAGGACCCCAAGGACAAGATCAAACCAACTTTATGGTCCGGATTGTGACCAAGGGCTCAGAGATCATGCGCAGGGAGATGAGGTGAAAAGTTCAACTCTGATGAAGACGTCTTACTTCATCCCAACAACCACCCGGACGACCACCAGAGAGTACTACGCAAGCGCAGAAAGACTGATAAGATAATTAGCATATGAAGCGGGGTGAGGCAGAGCTAGGAAATGAATATGCATAGATGTGTTGCGAAACTTAATGCATATGTAATATTTTAGGGGATAAAAGAGAATGCAAGCGAGCAAATTGCGCGCACTACTTTGGTGGGACTACCCCTGTGCTGCCCAGAGCTGAAAAAACATACCTACTTTACAGTCTTACTGATTGTGGAGTCAGTTTTTTGTGACTCAGAGTCATTTCTCTGCAAGTCAATACCACTATTATTAATAGCCCTGCTTGCCAAAGGCAGTAAGAACACTGTCTTTAGTACATGGCAGAATAGCTAACATATCAGTCTGAAGGCTTTTTTCAGTTCGCGGTTGAACAAATGTTGAGTGAGTGGTTTTATAATGCCAGCATATTTTTTAGATGTTTTTATAGTTACTTTAAATCAGATTTCATTTTTTTTTTTTAAGACTGTAATGTAATTTAAGACATCTGATCCTGACAAGAGCATGCCAGCTCCTTTGAAGATAGGAGCAATACTTCACTAGACTCCAATTAGAGGTTTCACTGACTGCAGTAAGGCTCCCTAGTGAGATTTATACCCAATGTGTGGTGTAATGATCACACAGACACCAGGGTTTCTTTAAGAATCAATACGTTCAACAACCACTTTATTGAGGCTCCCTTATACCAGTAGCTCTGCAAGTGGTTCTTTCCCACCAGCTTGGTTAACAACTTTGCCTGGCAACAGCAAATATTTAGCAACTTCCATGTCTTAACGGTTGGAGAAAAAGCAGTTTGAGAAAGCAAGGCATCTCCTGAATCACCCTTCTTTGTTCCTTCTAACTTGTTTACATTCCTCATGGCTTCATCATCAGGAGTTCGATGTTAGTCACAACCCCGGGGCTTGTCGACCCCCATGGCGATACTCCCACACCAATGGACATCAAGAATTGATTAATCTGCAGTATTAACACGGTGATTTAACTAATCAAGCACCTTACCTTATTGATTTTGACACAGATAGTATTTCATTGGTAGTTATTACAAATTGTTATGCTACAGTTAAATAATGTGAACTTAGTTTCAGTGACAGGTTTTTTTGTTTTAGTTGAGAGTTATAACCTGGAAGTTATAAAGCTGATATTTGTTCATTTTTGGAGGACAACATTTATCCCCATCTTCCACCTATGAACACTCAGGATAGATAGCAGGCACTTAGCCTGAAAGCCTGAGCTCTATGCTAACAAGGTTGTTTCTCACCATCCTGCACACTAATGACACTGTTTTTTTTTTTTTTGTTTTTTTTTTTTTTTGTTTTTTTGTTTTTCAGTAGAAGCTATTTTCCACATTCCTGCCTCTGGCTTTGATTTGAGTGCTACCAAGAGGAAAGAGGCAGGAAAGGAAGAGAACAAAAAACATCATCTCCTCAAAGAGCTGATCCAAGTTACTGTGAGAATACAAATAGAAACGTGATATCACAGGTTCCAATTACTTTGTTCCACCATAAAAGCCACAAAACTAACCAATGTTAGTGTTATTAGCACATAAAAAAATCAGTGGAAAGAGCAATGGTAACAATTAGCTGTATGTAGTTTCAACTGGCTGTTGAATACAGCCTTAACTGAGACAGGGATAAAGGATGGTGATTCCTAGGTTTTAGCTACCACAATTATATGTTAATGACCCAAAGATAAGGGAACAAAAGACTCTATGCATAGATAATGGAACCAGCAAGAACTGGCTTGGCTGCTGAAGTCTGTCAAAGACAGGAAAGGCCAGAAGATAAGCAGCTAGGAAGACTTCTGGCCTTCAACAAAAGACCACCAGAGTATGCCAGATGACTGACCACCCAAGGACTCCACTACGTATACAAACAGAAATGGAACCTAGGTTAATGATTCTTTGGAGACCTGATGAATATACAAGAGACTTACGGGAAATGAAATGAATATGTGTTTGTCCCACTAATATAAGCACACTGCCAGTAACCGTTGGTGCGCAAGTTAGGTGGAGCTGTCCCCCTTGTGTCCGGCATGTGTGCACAGTGCCAAATAAACATACCTGCTTTATAATTATTCTGAGGTTACAGAGAATGTTTTCCACAAGTCATAACAACAATACATACATGTTTTAACTTCTGTGTGACATTTCCAACCTCTTCCCTAACAGCATAGATTACCACCCAGCAAAAAGTTGTTTGAAGACTACTAGAAGTATTTGGGCTGAAATATTAGGCAAAAGGCAAGCTTGAAACAGCACTATCAGATATACACAGAGATGAGTCATTACTCTGCATGTGAATGCTAGTATACATTTGGCACTTTCATACAGCTAAGCAATTGCACTACAAAAAAGTCTTCACTTATTGTCGGACACATCGGTTTTCTGGTTTGGTAGATATTTTTGGGGGCGGTGTTTGGTTTTTTGTTTGTTCATTTTTTTGTGTGTGTGCATTATTTTGGTGCAATATATATAGTTGTAATAAGGCCTTTACCCTTCTCCATCCTCAGCCAAGATCTGGATTGTAATATACAATAAATGTTTGTTCATTGTCTTTTGTATTATAAGAGCAAGGAGTTCTGTTTGAGGAGTGGGGGTAGTGAAGGTCTCTTGCTGAGATAAGAAACTGTGAAGCACCTGGCTAGGCACTGTACTTAATGTAACAAAAGAGTCCGGCAAGGAGGAGGAGCCCCCTCCTCCCCCCTTCTTTCCCTCGTGTAACCACTCCCTGATAAGTTGTTAACCAAACAAGGAAAAAGAAGTTGAGTCACAATGCAGAGGAAGACTACGGCCTTCATCTTCACGACCACCAGAGGGACCGAGACGACCCCCTAGCAACAGTACGTGCAGCCTCAGAACATACCCGGAACCAAGCTATAAAAGGGGACTCTGGTGGGGGTAAAAAGTGCACGCCGTTGGTAGAGCAGAGACTCCCCGGCCGCCCAGCGCTGTTTTGCTTGCTGTGCTTACTTAATTCAATAAATTTACTTATTGACCTAAAAGCTCTCTGGAAAATTATTTAAGAGAGTAAACTTATAACATGGATTATGCTCTTTCTCAGAGTACCATTAGACTTCAGGCTGTCTGGGGATCAGGTTTCGTTCATGAACAGCCCTGAGATAAAATATTAGCTGCACCTTCACAAGGATTACCTGTCATGTGGAAACACACTATCTACAGCTGCAAGAAACTGAAGGAATAGATTTCATCTCATGCTGTTAGCAGCGGCGTGTCAGGGAATCACAAAAAAGGAAATGAACTACAGTTCAAACGTGAATGTATCACCTGCTACACAGCTCCCGCATGATGCAGATGTGTGATCATCATTGCTTACATTGATTGTGTGACTTGAGGACAACAACTATGCAAGCAATATACTGGGAACTTGCTTTCAAATCTTTACTAATTAGCACAGACAATGTAACCTAATCAAAGATCTTATGGAAAAAGCATTAAAATTTTCATTCAAGCCTTAAGAACGTGGGAAAAACACAGAAAGCAACACTAGTATGTCCTTTCAATATAAATATGCACCAATTAACAAATTAATGAGACAGACAATGTGCTATTAGGATAATTCCAGCTAGAATAATTGTGACAGAGAAATGTCTGGTGACAGTGCAAGTTCCTTGAGACATAACACAACTCAGCTGTGTTCATCACCCAAGCAGTTAGGATTTGTTTCTTCACTCATAATTAAGAATTGGCTGTGTCTTTGGCAATAGGTCATTGTAAGGAAGGAAGGAACATAAGAATTTACAACCTGAAAGTTGCAAACTTGCTCTTCTGCAGGACAAATCCCACAGTGTTTCCCTCTGCATCTGCAGGTATAGCAAGAAGAATGTGAAGTCAATTACATGGTTGGCACTTTATGGAAAAACAGAAAAGCAGAAGTCTCCTCCCTTGCCTACCATGCACTGGGCATTTCCATTCAAGAAGCTAACATCACAGCATTTCAAGTCCCAGGTAATTACTATGGTTACTAATTACTAAAATTCTCACTTGAATGGGAAAAGAGGAGAGATCACTAAGCCTGAGTACTTTTCACATCAGGCAGTGCAGCTCCTTCCTCTCCTGCACAGCCATGTATCTTTCCTCTGAACATACTAGTCTGTCTGCTTTCATTACCCATATCTTTCAGGAGCAAGAGAGCAACTAGTAAGAAACAAACACTGGTAGAAACATGTGGGTTAGCTTGACAATTTTAACTAGCTCTATGGTGTGAATATTTTGTCCCAAAGATATTTGTCCCAAGTTTGTCTCCTACTGGTTTCATGAAAATAGGTAGTCCTTTGGAAGTCAGAAAACCTACTGATGCATATCATAGACCTGTACCTATCCCATACACAACAAACACACACACTTCTTAGACTTCAGAGAAACAACTCTAATGGTTTTTCAGGAAGCTGGAGGGGAAGAGACTGAAACAGGAAATACTTATTCAAATGCTGCATTGTGGAAAAGGCAATTATACAGAGCATTCACTAATGAACACAAGTAATTTCAAATACCTTGTGCTTGGGAATGCATCCTCTTGTTTCACTTTAACTAGACTCATTTTCTGCAGAGTGTCAGAGGAGAGCAACTGTTTATTTGCAAGCAAGACTGCATCCCTGAAGGAAATTCATGCCAGGCTGGTGTGCTGCAGCACTGAAAGGACAGACCCTGCTGAGGAAGGGCAGCACTGCTACACACTGCAGCCAGGCTGGACCTGGAGACCTCTAAATTCAAGGATGATTACTTTATTGTTAACTGGATTTGAGATGCTAATGTACACTGGGGAAAAAAATAATTAGCCAGCAGACAATAGCCCCTCCCTTTCTGGAGGCCTACTGACTCCACATTTAAAGAAATCTTTCAGCTCTAGGGTAGCTCGTCTTGGGTTCAACATGAAACCTCGAAAGGCTCCCTTCTGAGCCGGCTGCCTCCAGCTTAGACACTGAATAGCCCTCGCATTCTGCAAAGCCTCTCCCTCTCATTGCTCACCTAGCATGTGCCAAAGCGAAGAGTGCGCTTTTCTGCATCCTTGTAGGGCCCTTTCTGTGGGCTTTCAACTTCCCCGAAGCCTCGCAGCCACAAAACCTCTCCCTGTGAGAGCTAGTCAATCTAAGTCACAGCACCAGGCACTAAATCATCCTACAGTGAGAAGACCTCTTAGGCTAGTCACAAGAATAAAATGCAGGCTTGAGAACACTAGATAGTGGTGTGGTTGTTTTTTTTTCTTCTTCCAGGGGAAGGGTGTGGTTGTGGGTGTGCGGTTTTGGGTGGTTTTTATTTGTTTGTTTTTAAAGCAGTATGAGATTTAGATGAGGAAATTATAGTGTTGAATTATGAGAACAGAGTGTGGATTTCCTGCAGCACTCTTTTGCTGCATGACTGACAGTTCCTGTGTAACTGGGAGAGGAGAAAGCACTAACTAATGAAATATTTGTGGCCATGACAGCAGGAAAAGCCATGAAGATATCCAGGGAATAGTGTGACCTATACTAAGAGCTATTTTACTTACAAATGAGACAATTATAAAACAGACTTCACAAAATTTTGGGAGGTAGCAACTCAGACATGATAATAAGCATAAAAGACAGTTCATCTGAAAAGGAGAGGAAATGTAATTAACAAGAGGAAGCACAGCCTAATTTAATTTGTGTGTAGGTGGGAGTAGTACAGAAATCTGCTGAGGAAGTCGTTTGATTCAAGTGACAGACTTGGAAGATATATGCCTTGTTTGAATATGGCAGAGTTAATAACTGGAAACAAACAGTAGCCTCTTCCTTCACTGTGGCACTTTGGGGAAAAATAATCTGAAGTATGGTATCAGAAGACATGAAAATAGATACTAGCTCAAGTTTTTCACTGCTTGGTATAGCTAGATACTGCTCCACTAGGGTTTCTAGCAAATACAATTAAATAGAAAAATAAATAAATAAATAAATAAAATAATTTCGACTATCACTTTTACTTGAAGCATTCAGTAAGCCACAATTTTTTTTTTCAATTAGAAGGTTAAGTATCAAAATATTTACTTTAAGAATTAGAATCCACAGATCATAAATAAGATAACATTTTTTATTATTGCTTGTTTGAGTATGGAGGCAATAACAACCTGAAATAGCATCACTGGAATTTTAAGGGGCCACTATAGAACTTAAACTTCTTACCACTACCAATTTGGTTATTAAAAATCAAATTTGCATATAAACCTATAGGCTGCACCTTGTTTTTTATGTATTTATCTTCTGTTGTTCCTCATCTTTCACTGTATGTTTGCACTGACTTCATTTTGCAGAATGTATCCATCTAGTGAATGTCATTTTTGTATAGTTTATTTTTTAGCAGAACATTTATCCTAAACAGTGTGACTCAAATATATAAACTGAAATACAATACTGTATTCTGCTATCTTACTCTCTTTTACTATCAAAATATTATTTGGGTTTGTCCCTGTACACAGCACTAGATTACATTGTCCAAGTTTGCTGTCCACACTGGAAAAGACTATGGAAACATGGAACAGAGCAGAAGGGGCCTGCAGAAGTGATTTGTTGATTAAGAAGCTTAATCTACTCAGTTTATCAAAGTGAAGACTAAGAAGTAATTTGCTCACTGTGTGCCAGTACATTCACATCATAAAAGTGTTTAATGACAGGGAGTTGCTGACAAGAAGGTAAGAAAAATAAATTTACTCTGTGCTACAGACAGGCACATTCATACCTGAAAGACCTCTTGTTCTCTACTAGTCAGGGCAAATGAATACTGTAGGGGCAAACTTAAGCTTTTTCAGTTCAGTTACACAGCTGTAAGTTTTTTTTTTTTTTGGTCATATTTGAGTTCAAGACTTCAGAAAATCAGTTTGTTTCAAGGAGTGGTTCAAAACAATTTTCCCATTTGACTGTGGTTAGGTCCCTGATTAAAGTCTATATGTTTGCCCTGGTGGTGGACTTACCATCATACATGAAGACAAATTGTCCTGCTACAAAGAATCAAGAAAACATAGCTCTACCCAAGCTTCTGTGGGAAACTATTTAGGCTGAGAACATGAGGCAAGGGAATTTGTACCACACTCTTTTGTCCACATTAGACCATAAATAATAAAACATGAAACTTTTGTGCTTTAGCCAGACACCTCTGTCAGAAAATTTACCTCAGGGGAGACAGGCTGCCTCTTGGAGAGTCTTAATCTCTCTGATTGGAGAGAGACTATTACTTCCTTAGCACAACTAGACCTTCAGTCCATCATTAATATCCACGGCATCCAGTTCAGACATCTTGAGAAATGAACTATTTACCAAATGAGAAATGTGACAAAAAACAACAAACAAATATAATAATAATAATAATAATAATAAAATTTGACTTAAACACGCTGGATTGAGACAGAATGCCCAAAGCTTGCAGTTTTCACATCTGCCTGCTTTCAGGACTTCATTCCCAGCTGAAGTATAATCAACCTGGCAACATTTTCTGTCCTATTCTTCCAGAACACGTAAATATCTGCCTCCTTCTCCTTTCCTGTGTCTACCATCAGAGTCCAGACAGTTCCTAATGTATCTCTGCTCCTAGAGAGTATGGTAGCAGCAGATCAACAAGGTGTCAGCTGTTCTGGCTAGCAAAAATATTCTTTCCCCCTACAAATCCAGAAATAGGAAAAGTTACCTAAAAATGAGTGAAAGTATACATTCAATTCCTTACTATATCATAGAATCATAGAATATCCCAAGTTGGAAGGGACCAATAAGGATCATCGATCCTAAGTTGATCCTAAGGATCAACTCCTGGCACCACACAGGTCTACCCAAAAAATCAGACCATGTGATTAAGTTCACAGTACAAATGCTTCTTAAACTCCAACAGGCTTGGTGCAGTGACTGCTTCCCTGGGGAGCCTGTTCCAGTGTGCGACCGCCCTCTCAGTGACAAACCTCTTCCTGATATCCAGCCTAAACCTCAGCTTGACACCATTCCCATGGATCCTATCACTGGTAACCAAGGAGAATAGATTGGCGCCTTCCCCTCCATTCCCCCTCATGAGGAAGCTGTAGACCGTGATGAGGTCTACCCTCAGCCTCCTCTTCTCCAGGCTGAACAGGCCAAGTGACCTCAGCCACTCCTCATATGTCTTCCCCTCTAGGCCCTTCACCATCTTTGTAGACCTTCTCTGGACACTCTCCAACAGTTTTACGTCCTTTTTGTACTGTGGTGCCCAGAACTGCACACGGTACTCGAGGTGAGGCCACACCAGTGCAGAGTAGAGCAGGACAATCACTTCCCTCGACCGACCAGCAATGCCGTGCTTGATGCATCCCAGGATACAGTTGGCCCTCCTAGCTGCCAGGGCACACTGCTGGCTCATATTCAACTTGTTATCAACCACAACCCCCACATCCCTTTCTGCGGGGCTGCTCTCCAGCATCTCGTTGCCCAGTCTGTACGTATACCCAGGGTTGCCCCGTCCCAGGTGCAGGACCTGGCACTTGCTCTTGTTAAACTTCATGCGGTTGGCGATTGCCCAGCTCTCCAACCTGTCCAGATCTCTATGCCAGGCCTTTCCACCCTCATCCGAGTCCACAACTTCTCCAAGTTTAGAGTCATCAGCAAATTTGCTCAAAACACCTTCTAGTCCTACATCCAAATCATTTATAAAAACATTGAAGAGGACTAGCCCTAAAATGGAGCCTTGAGGGACCCCACTGGTGACTGTCCGCCAGCCTAATGTGGCCCCATTTACTGCAGCCCTGCCCGTCAGCCAATTGCTCACCCATCGTATGATGTTTTTGTCTAGCTGTATGCTGGACATTTTGTCCACTAGGATCCTATGGGAAACTGTGTCAAAAGCCTTGCTGAAGTCCAAAAAGATCACATCAGCTGTTTTCCCTTGGTCAACTAGACGGATGATCTTATCATAAAAGGAAATCAAATTTGTTAGGCAAGACCTACCCCTCATGAGCCCATGTTGGCTGGGACCAATGACTGCATTGTCCCCCAGGTGCACTTCAATAACTTCAAGGATCATCTTCTGCATAATTTTACCAGGCACTGACATGAGACTGACAGGCCTGTAATTGCTAGGGTCTTCTTTCTGACCCTTCTTGAAAATTGGCACAACATTTGCCAGCTTCCAGTCTACTGCAACCTCTCCAGATTACCAAGACCATTAAAAAATAATTGCGAGAGGTCCCGTGATGATGTCAGCCAGCTCTCTAAGCATCCTGGGATGAATCACATCCAGACCCACGGACTTGTATGGATCCAGGTGGAGCAGCAAATCCCGTACACATTCAGGGCTGGTTGGAAGTTTATCATTCGCATCGCCATGGTCCTCCAGCTCAGGGCACCATGGGTCCCGAAGCCCATCATCAGCATGGAAGATGGAGGCAAAGAACGTCTCTGCTTTGCCTATGACCTTGTCTGTGAGGTGACCTTCCCCATTAAGTAGCAGACCTATGTTTTCTTTGGTTCTTTTTCTGTTCACATATCTAAAAAAAAACTTTTTATTGTCTCCCACAGACATGGCCAGCTTCAACTCTAGTTGGGCTTTGGCCACACAAATTTTCTCCCTACAAACACGAACAGCCTCCTTCTATTCCTTCCACACCACCTGACCCTCCTTCCAGCAGCTGTACACTTTCTTTTTCTGCCTAAGCTCCAGAAGAAGATCGTTGGTCAGCCAGGCCAGCCTTCTGCCCCGCCTGCTTGACTTCCGATATTATGGAATTGCCTGATCCTGTGCTTTTAGGAGGCAGTGCTTAAAGATTGACCAGCAGTGATGGACACCACTGCCTACAAAAGCAGTTTCCCAGGGGACCTTGCTGACTTGTTCCCTGAGCAGCCTGAAATCTGCTTTCCCCATATCCAGGGCTGAAGTTTTGGTGGCAGTTTTCTTTCTGTCACCATAAATTCTAAACTCAACCACTTCATGGTCACTATGACCGAGACGGCCACCAATTACCACAACACCCACATGACCCTCTTTGTTCTCCAGCAGCAGATCTAGGAGGGCACCTTTCCTAGTTGGCTCCCTTAGCACCTGCACCAAGAAGTTATCATCTAGGTGCTTTATGAACCTCCTGGACTTGCTCGTGTAGGTCGTGTGGTGATCCCAGTTGACATCTGGCAAGTTGAAATCCCCCATAAGGACAAGGGGAGTTGATCTCAAGACATCTCTCAGTTCTGCAAAGAATAATTCATTGGTGTTGTCGTCCTGGCCAGGTGATCTGTAACAGACTCCCACAACGACATCCCCTTTATTTGTTCATCCCTTAATCCTTACCCAGAGGCTCGCAACTTTGCCATCGCCAACTTGAAGCTCCACACAGTCCAGCCCCTGCTTCACATACATCACCACCCCCCCACCTCGCCTACCCTGCCTGTCCCTCCTGAAGGGCCTGTAACCATCTATTGCGACATACCAGCCACAGGACTCATCCCACCAGGTTTCGCTTATGCTGATAATGTCATAGCTGTGGGACTGAGCCAAGACTTTTAGCTCACCCATTTTATTCCTCATACTGCATGCGTTTGTGTAGAAGCACTTCAAATGTGCCTCTCTACATGCAACACCTTGTGGAGCAGACCGAGGGACCTCACTAGCACAGTCCATCTGATTCTACTGCACCATCCCTTAGCTCATCACTGGTGGGCCAGGTTTTATCCCTTTCCCCCTTCGACTCTAGTTTAAAGCCCTGTCTATCAGCCCTGCTAACTCCTGAGCAAAAATCCTCTCCCCCCTCTGAGAGAGTGTGGTGGTTTTCCCGTGATAGGCAGCTACACAACACAACCGCTCTCTCACTCCCCCTCCTCAGATGAGGAGGGGAAGAAGTAAAGGAAAGAACAACTCACGGGTTGAGATAAGGATAATTTAATTAAAGAGAAAAAAAATGATTAAGGAAATGTTATTATTAATTAAACAATTGAACTAAAGGGAAAAAAGGGAAAGGAGAAGAGGGAGGGGGAAAGGGAATAACACAACAAGTAAAGGCTATGTGGAAATGCAGAAGAAAGAAATTACTCTCTAATTCCCACAAATGAGCGATGCTTGACCACGTCCTTGAAGCAGGGCCTCAACGCACATAGCCGGTGTTCGGGAGGAGGACAGACGTTTTCGCAACGAGAGCCTATCCCTCCCCTCTTCTTCCTTTTTCCCCCTTTTATTGCTGAGTGTGACATCATAGGGTATGGAATATCCCTTTGGTTGGTTTAGGTCAGCTGCCCTGGTGATGTTCCTTTCTCACTTTTTTGCCCACCCCCTAGGAGGGTTAGAGAAAGTCCTGATGCTGTCCCAGCACTTCTCAGCAGCAGACACAACACTGGTGTGATACCACTGCTGTTCTAGCTACAAGTGCAGAGCGCAGTAGTGTATGGGCTGCTGCAGGGAAAGTTAACATCCCAGCCAGACCCAGTAAAACCTGCACCCCTTATTCCATAACATTTGTGTCACTCTCAGGTCCCCCATACTTTGGCATATTCTCATCACCATTGTTCCTTGTTCTTTAACAAATTGATAGGTAGGTACATCTTTACATTCTATAGGTCTTTCTTGGAAAATGTCCATAAGAACTGTTGATGATTTAGTCTTCATCTGCTGAAGTGGTCACTCAGGGCAGGTGGAGTTGGATATCTGGATGCCAGCACCAGCTTAGCTCAAGTCCTTGTTGCACTTGCCCAGTTCCTTGCAAAGCTGACCTGTCGTTGATCTTGCAGCATCTTCCTACAAAATACAACTTAGATTACAGATTAGTTTTCTCCCAAAGTTACATCTCCTTGAGGCACACAACTGATCTCCCCAACCTTCTGCATTACCCACTAGGTATACCCTGGTCCTTGGGCGAAGACAATCCCACGAGTGGGTTTGCCTTTTCCCGAGGCAGGAGTAACCCATGTCACCTTCCCCATCCACTTTCCTACATGCGCTACGGGGACTTTAGCTCCCTTTACCGTGTGTAGGGGTTTTGTTTCAGCAGGATCAGCACAGCTATCAGACCCCCTGTTATTAACTAGCCAAGTGGCTTCTGGTAGATTATGTCCCATTGTTTCCATGTCCCAGCACCCAATGCTCTTAACATAGTCTTTAACAGTTCATTGTACCCTTCAACCTTCCCAGAGGCTTGTGGGTGATAAGGGATGTGATACACCCACTCAATACCATACCTCTTGGCCCAGGAGGTGACAAGATTTTTTTGGAAATGATTCCCATTGTCAGACTCAATTCTCTCTGGTGTACCATGACGCCACAATATTTGACTTTCTAAGCCCAAGATAGTGTTTCGGGCTGTGGCATGGTTTACGGGGTATGTTTCCAGCCACCCAGTTGTTGCTTCTACCATGGTGAGTATGTATCGTTTGCCTTGGCGGGTTTGTGAGAGTGGTCCGATATAGTCAATTTGCCAGGCCTCACCATATCAAAACCCTAGCCACCTCCCCCTGTTCCACGGAGATTTTCAGGAGGACAGACGTTTTCGCAACGTGAGCCCACCCCTCCCCTCTTCTTCCTTTTTCCACCTTTTATTGCTGAGTATGACATCATATGGTATGGAATATCCCTTTGGTTGGTTTAGGTCAGCTGCCCTGGTGATGTTTCTTTCTCACTTTTTTGCCCACCCCCTAGGAGGGTTAGAGAGGTCCTAATGCTGTCCCAGCACTTCTCAGCAGCAGACACAACACTGGTGTGATACCACTGCTGTTCTAGCTACAAGTGCAGAGCGCAGTAGTGTATGGGCTGCTGCAGGGAATGTTAACATCCCAGCCAGACCCAGTACAGAGAGGTGCATCCCATCTGGTGCCAGCAGGCCCGGTGTTGCATAGACCTTCCCATGATCAAGAAACCCAAAGTTCTGCTGGTTGCACCAGTCCCGAAGCCACGTTAATGTGACGAGTCTGCTTGTCAGCATCAATCCCCCCTATCGGAAGGACAGAGGCAAACAACCTGTGCCCCTGATCCTTTAACTAGTCACCCCAAAGCTCTAAAGTCCATTTTAATCACTCTCAGATTTCTCGTTGCTACCTCATCATTACCAGCCTGAAAAACCAGTAGCAGGTAGTGGGCCGTACCAGGCGCTTGACTTTCTTAGCAAAGTCTCTCACCTGAGCCCCAGGGAGGCAACAGACTTCCCTGTGGGTTGGGTCCAGATGGCATATTGGGCACTCTGTCCCTTTCAGAAGGGAGTCCCCCATGATGATAACCCTTCTTTCTTTCTTGACAGAAGATATAGCAATGCGAGGAGTAGGATGCCTTGCCTTAGGCATCCTCTCCAACAGGGACGGGCTTTCGTCTACATCGTTGTTTTGACTGTCATGTTCTAGAGCTTCATACCTGTCATATAAGGGTAGATGGGAAGGTGAGGTGGGCAGGAACAGGGCTCGCCTACTACCCCGAACAAGAACCTGCCTCCATTCCCCCTGTTGCCTAGGTCTCCTCCTACTGCCTGGCAGGATGAGGGAACTTTTGTCTTCTGTGTAGCAGGAAATATTTGTGTTGTGACAGGCTCATGAGTCTGTCTTAGTGAGGGTAGACTACGCTTCCAACAATTTCCCTCTCTGACTTCCTTATGCTCCTGAGCCTACTCACCTTCTCCCAAAGCTCCGCTACCTGGCTGAGCAACTCTTCAACCTGGGCACACCTCCCACAGCCATACCTCTTGCTGTTGCTGTTGGATACCGACAGAAAACTCAGGCACACCCTGCAACACAAGACCTGGATGGCTGTGTGTTTCCCTGAGACCTCCATCTGAGTAGCCACAATGGTGACTGTGGCTGGAGAGGCTGCAGAGGTGTGGAGGCCATGTTTTTCTACGTGGTGGATACCGTGGCTGGGCTCTTCATGAGTATGTTAGAAGTACTGTTGGGAAAGACCGCTGCAAAAGAGCGGTGAGGGCGCCCTCCCTGCTTGCCCTGCTTGTGCAAACTGCTGTGGAAACTGCTGCACCACGCCCTAACTGCTGCACCATGCCCTGTTTGCCCATCCTGTTGCACAAGCTGCCACACCACGCCCTACTGCCATGCCACGCCCTGTTTGCCTGTGCTGTTGCACAGACTGCTGCACCACACCCTAACTGCCGCACCATGCCATTTGCCCATCCTATTGCACAAACTGCTGTGCCACATCTTAACTGCCGCAGCACGCTCTCTTTGCCCATCCTGTTGCGCAAACTGCCACTCCAGGCCCTACTGCCATGCCACGACCTACTGCTGTGCCACGCCCTGTTTGCCTGTCCCCTTCGCTGCAATCCTGGTCGCTCGCACTCCCTAGGGGGCTGCCTTTGAACAGTAGGGGAGGGAGTGCTGCTGGCTCCACCCACACCTCATCAGCCTCCCTCGTGATAGCTGCCAGGTCCTGGCGGCTCCTTCAGCTGCCTCAAGTGACCTCGATGCCAAAAAAAAGCCCTTGCCCGCTTCAATCCCCCACTCCAATGCGGAACACGTCTGCCCCAGAGTTGATCGCCTTGACTTCACTTGTTAAGATTTCATCCATTATCATAAGTTAAGCATGTCACAGCACTTTCAAATACCTGGTAAATTTTTCCAGAAAGTAATTGTTTGTCAGCCTCTTTACTTGTGGAAGCAAGGACTGAAAATACTTCTTAGGAATAAGATGGCTTGTACTGTGCTCTTATTATGTAAAATCCACTGAACTTACATGGAAACATATTCACCATTCAAAAATTCTTCCTAGTTAACCGAATTAACTCAAATAATTCTGAAACTGCGCATGCTCCTCTGCTCAAACAGATTTGCGATATTGGTTTTTGATGTTGTTCTTGATTTTTAAAGGACCCATATTTTAAGCACTGCATCCCAAGTTAATGTCTCATTAACTCAAGGCAAAAGGATAAAATAAAACAACCACCCCTCAAACTCATGGAAAATGCCAAGATCCATATCTGTATAGATTTCGTACACTATCTTTAGCCCATCTGTTAGAAAATACAACCTCATAAATGCTGTGAAATTGGAGAAAGCAGTGATCTAGGGCAGTAAGCCTGTACTGTGCTGCCACAGCCAGGCCAGCTGGGGTCAGCAGGAGCTGAGCAGTGGGAGCAATCTGCCCAGGGTGGAGATGGAGCCCCAGATGTTGGCGACAGAGGCAGAGTGATGTCCCCCATATTTGTACCAGAGGAAGCATGGAAGGAGCTAAGTCAGGTCCGCTGTACACTGCCTTGTGTTACAGTAAGGTGTGAGGATTGGACAGCAATCTGTAGGCACACAATGAGTTCCTGTAAGGAAGTGTATATCCACCATTATTCACCTGAAGTGCAGTAGCACCTAGAACTTTGAAACAGGAGAGTAAGCAAGCCTGGCTCCTTTATAAAACAGTTTAGACAGTTTCTCCCCAAGAAAATTTACTATACAACATAAGAAAGAGAGGAAATCAGTGAAAGGACCTCCCAACAACTCACAGAGATTTAAACTACAGCCCAAACCAGCATTCTGGCCCAGAAGTTTTCTGGGCTACTCTTCATCTTTTGTTGTTCTGTATATACACACTACATTTTTGGTTAAATTGGTTTTAAATGGATATGAACCACACATTTGAAAAGGTAATTATTTAGGCTCAGGATTAACAAAATAAAATTCATCCAGTTATGTCAGTATTTTGGAAAAAAAACTGCACAGTGCCAACCTCCATACAAAAATATCACATTTGTCTCTGCTACAAATTGAATAAGAAAGTGTCTAGTAATATTTGCAGCCTGGCCTTTAATGTAATGAGACAGAAGTTTATAGAATATGAAAAGACTTTCTTATTAAACAAGGTGAGTTGTGAACAACTCTTGTTGCATTTGTCAAATGTTTGGAGTACGGTAGCTAGAATAAGTTAATGGCAGAAAATAGATTTGAGCATGGTGCTGAACAGACACAACAGGGGGCAGACCAACAGTGTGAAATACCAAGGGCTGGAACGTGGCTCAGTGTTAACAGGCAAGGAGGAGACACATCCAAAGTGACACAGCATTTTCTGACCCTATAGATTAGCTGACCACATGGAAAGAGAAATAAAGAGCAACAAGACAATACATTTCACAATGCAGAAAGATTAATACATTCAACCGCTGGGCATTTTCTGTTTTCCATTCTCCAACACACCTTTTGAAAAACACTAAATACTTCTGTTCTTAGCTCCAAGCTCAGCTCTGCATGGAGGGGAGGCAGGACTCTCCCTTTAATAACAAGGCTGATCTCTCCGAGCAGGAGAAATCAGCCAACCTGAAGTAAACTCCTTTGGCCAGATCAAAAATGCCAAAAACTTTTAGGTCCTTCCATTACTGAGCAAAAGCAGGCTCAGGGCAGGCAACAGCATACATGACACCATTTGCAACATGACTTGGGACAGCAGTTACAATGACAGTAGAAATGCCACAAGATGCCTTCATGACTGGGGACAGGAATAAGTTCCCTACAGTACAGCCCAAATGACACAGAGAAAAGGAAAATAAACACATGCCAGACATAGTTGCTGTCTTGTTCATAGATCAGGTAGCCCACATGTGGTTTAAAATAAAGGGATAGCGTAAACCTACCAAATCCTTTCAGAGTGTTTGCATCAGTTCCCAAAATAATGGAGATGAAACAGGATAGCTATATTTTAAGAGATGCTCTTACTTGTCACTTATTCCTGATTCTAGGTGGTCTAGGAATGACATTTTCTCTTTATCCTATTCTATTTCCCGAGAGAACCAAGACACAGAGAGCATGATTTCTGTATTTGACACATCTTCCAAGCAAACAAACTAACCTCACCACTGATTCCAATTCAATTTTTTCCTCCCAGAACAGCCTTACAGCCTTTATCTATATATTTAATAAATGCCCTTAAGTACACAAACTAAAAGCATTCTAGGAATTCCAGGAGCAACAAAACAAATGAACTCAGTACCCCAAGAGATTTGTATTTCTAAGTGGATTTTGGCATGTTTGGTAAGAGATGAATACTGATGGTTTCCCCTCTAAACGCATTACCCAGCTGTCATTTTTGCAGGACATCATTGCAGGAATTTGCAATCATTTGCAGGAATATAATTGTTGTGGGTTTTGGAGTTGTTTGTTTTAAGACTTCTGCTCCTCTGCCAAATGCATCTAGAATTGACCAGTGGCTCAAAAGTTAATTGCCATATTCTGACAGACACATGTGCACATACACATACAGCACTCCTTATGCCTCATTTCCTTTGGAAGCCCAAAAAAAGGAAAAGAAAGAATTGCATTTAGTTTTGATACCTGAGAATAAATACATGGCCTTATGGAACAGAAGACTAGAAATAAAATAGAAGACTAGAAGAATAATTCATCTTTTACCTGTTGGCTGACATGGACACACAACTGTGAGACCTATGAATAACCTTTCTTTCACATTAAAACAAGCAGCTGTCATCTCTGAGAGCTGCTTACTCCAATGATGTAAGAAAAGGATTGCTAGTTATTGATTCCCTTAATCACAAACCCAGATAGTGAATAAAATGTCATCCTGATAATCTACTACTGAGCTTAAAGTGAAAAAAAAAAAAAAAAAAAAGAGAGAGAGAGAGAGAGAGAGAGAGAGAGAGGGAAAGGCTATTTTCAGGGATAGAGAGGGATTAAAGAGGGACTGCAATCATGGCAACATAAAAACAGGATCAAGGACAACATGCAACTATTTCTAGCGCTTAACTAAACTGCAGAATACATTGGCTTAGTGCTAGGGAACAGCTCCATCTCCTGTTCTGCACACAGAAGTTCACAGTGGTCTCATAAAAAACAACACAACAAACAACAAACCCACCAACCACCATCCCACAGCTGCTGTTTTAGAGTCTCTGAAAGAGGAAATAAAATTCAAGCTTAGGTCTACAAAATTAAATTTTCTTATGAACACATTTAAATACCTTTTTCTCTGCTGGGATAGAGCATTAGAAAAAAAGATTCAAGTAGGTGATAAAAGATGTTCCTATTTGTCAAGCCATCATCTGAAATGACAGTGTGGGCTGTGCTCAGCTCCCCCTAAAAAACTTTCATATGGTTGGAATGGAAATCTGTCCTATATCCTGTGCTGCAGGCTCTGTTCACCATTTTATAGCATGCTTTAAAGCTTTTACTCCATAATATGACCATGCTTGGGTGCTTTCTCTTTCTCTCCCAGACACCTCAAATGATACAGTAATCCCACTGAATACTTTGTGACATTCAACAGGAATTTTGACATAAATTTTACAATAAAGTTTTCCCTTTTAGTTAAGCAAAATAAATTGGAGAACTGGGGTACAATTCTCTTGCCCTTCCCAACACAGAGACATACTACTCTTTTCATCTTCTTCTGATACATGCATGATGTATCATGACAGAAGATGGGGGAAAAAAATCAGTATGGGAGATGTGTCTGTGAAAATGTGTACCTTCTGCAGAGAAGCACTACACAACTGGTTCTTGTGAAGCATTCCCAAAATACTTGGAAGACTGCAATCACCTGTGAGACTACGTACAGCAAGAGGTAAAACCAGGGTTAAATATGCTGTAGCATTAAGAGAAAGGCAATAGAAATAACCTGATTTGATCCAAGCGCAAGGCATCCTTTTAAAGAAGGGACAGCTCTGTTCCCCATCAAGCAGCCTGTATTATACCAGTTAGTGACAAGACAGGTGTAGAATTCATGCTAGACAGCATCATTTCATTCTTTTTCCAGTTCACCTACATGAGAGGACTTGTCCTATCAGAGACAGCAGTGGAGAAGACCTTCTTTCTGCCCATTCAGCATGGCTGAGAGGAGCTTTGATGCACAACTCTGAAAATGAAGATAAAGTAAACATCTGTGGGCGGGCAAGGCTAAAGGGCAGTATACCTCCATGAATGGGAAGGTGAGAGCTAAGCTACATGCAGAACTCAGGACACTGATAGGAAAGTAAGGCTGTACTGAAAGAACAAAGGGATTGAACCACATTACAGAATGGCATATCACCAGAGCAGTAAGAGCAGGCATTTGGGTGATCACTTTCAAACCCATCAAGAAATTTTAAAGCTGCAACCTTCCACCCGAACAGGGCAGTTTGGTGGTCTGTGAGGCTGTGATACAAATGCAAAGGGAGGATGAAAGCTCCAGCAGCTTCCCCATTGTGCTGTGAACCCACCAGATTCCTCATACCTGGTAACGTAGAGGCCAGCATGGAAACTGTGTCTCCCATTTAGTACAACCTCTGCACTCCTCCAGTGCCTTTAAAACAAGAACTGTACTTCCAGGGTGTTAGGTGACAACCAAGACCTACAATTCAAGCACTGACAGAAGTAAATGTACACAAATAGGACTTTGTGAAAATCTTTTCATAATATCTGGCTGTAACTCAACCCTTTTGTGCCTGGTTTTGGAACAAATGCATGAGTAAATGCAGCTTCTTCAGTGTGTGGGTGCAGGCTTAGGGTTTTCTTCAATTCACGCCCATCCACACTGGAATGGGAACCACAGCAGGTATTTACAAGATCACAGAGAAGGGCTTCATAGAGACCCAATAGCACTCTTTACTGCTTATGTACCAATTGCCTTTATAATTTGCCTTTAAACAGTCTCCCCATATGCCTTTATATCAGCATTTAGCCTATACTGGAATAACATGTCACACAGCATTCAAATAGAAGGCATCTCACTTACAAATGGGAGACGTTTAAGTACTGCAGAGGCTGGCAGAAAGAAAATGATCCTAAAGGCTTAATTTATCTGTCCATAAATTGCATTGGAGATGGAGGGATGCCAGTCATTCAATACCACTCCATCAGCTTTCTGGCAAAGGCAAGATAACTTACACTGAGTATCTTAAATCTTTCAAGAGGCACAAGCAGTGCACTACTTGCACTTGTGTGCTGGAAACCAAGTGCCACCCTGCTGGGAGATCATACCCTCTTGTGGAAGTATATTTGCTCACTGGAGAAGAGCCAGCTTTCCCAACTGCTCCCAGGAGTAATGTGGGCTGAAATCCTCCTCATATCCTTACAGCACCCATATGGTAGTGCTGGACAGAGTGTGGGCTCCTGGATATACTGGATGCAACATGAGCCTGTTCTGTACCTGCTTGTTGCAACAACTGGAGTTGAGTGCAGTTGCTGAGCTATTATTTCACATCGGAGGAGTTAGCACAATAAAAATTCAGCTCTGCAGAGCTGGGAGGTTTGTAGTCCGATATGTCACATCGTGCATTCAGACAGACACTGAAAATATAAAATAAATAGTTATGCTATTTATTTCATAGCCTGGGAAGATAAAGAACACTTATCATCTGCATTAAAATGCCCAGTGACAGCACAAGGCTGGTTGGTCTGTAGGGAGCAAGTGTCAAGTAGGTACCCTCTGAAAATGTAAGAAAACCCAGCAGGTTTGACCACCCACCTGTAAAACTCCAAGATTGGCTAATTTTATTCTATTAGGAAGTAACAGCACTTCTCTTTCTTTTCACTCTTAGCATGAGTCTTCTCAGCTAAGAGCTCCTCAGCAAGCATAGCAACAATTTATGAGCAATTACCTATTCTTATGCCTACGAAAGAGGACCTGCCTTCTGCTGTGCCACTCAGATGTTATGGGGCTAGAACGATGGCTTCACAATGGGAGCTCATCTCATTCCAAATACCACTCCTGAGGTCTCTGGGAGCTTTATAGTGGATTAAAGGAGAAGGGAAATATTCTTGCAGCTCCTGACAGCTTCCTCTGAGAATTAGCACTACCATAAAGCAAACAGCTGTATGAGAATTCCCTCAAAGCAAAAATCCTTACAGCACATAAAGCAAAACATTCTATAAAATTAAGCCAGTTAAAATAGCTGTACAGTCTGTCTGGACACTTTTCTGCTGAGACATGGGGTTTTCACACAATTTTTATGACCCTATTTGAGGACAGCAAGATGGTGCAGAGACCAGTCAGGGGTAAATCCAGGGAGGTGGGAAGGAAAAGGCCTGTAGTTGTGCCGCTCATTAGCATTTCCCAGAGCAGTGCACAGAGCTTCATTGCTAACCTGTGATCTCCTGGAGGAGAAGGGCTGTATGGCACAGCCTAATTCAGGGCAGAGCAGGCAGATGTCAAGCTGAGCACCTCGCTTTGACACCACTGAACTAGAGGCAAAACTAGCTTTTCAGGGGAAGGAAGAGCTTTCGTCTGTGACACTGCATTACAATTAAACATCTTGACCTATAGCTCCCAGTTCACATGCTTCTTGTGAGATTTTGGGTAAATCACTTTGTGGCTTTGGTTTAATCCTCCGCTGTGATTACTGGTGCTTTCTGTCCCTGATCCAAAGCTGGCCAAGCAGCATCCAGACCTGATCTCAGTCACTACCGCTGCCTTGGAGCATGTACTGCACCAAACCAACAGCCCAAGAAACTCCCTCAGAGGGAGGGCCTGCTTCCTGGATCAATCCTGCAACAAGCTCATCTAATAACCTTGTTGATGATCATCTATGCTTCTTTTTGGGTAGAAGACAGACCTTTTGAGTCCACCAGGTGAAACATATAACATCTAAAGGTTATTCTTCTGCAGGTGGAATTTTGAAAGAGCTGCTATTAGCAGCAGGTGTATGCAGCACAGCAGAGAGCAGATCACTTTGAATGACAGACTGGAAACCACATGGGTATAGACCTCTCCTGTAAGTGGGTGAAATTGTTCTCACTTATAGGAATAACAATTCTTGCAGCTTCAGGTTTTTAAATATAAAAAAATCTTGGAAGTAGGGTTGGTTAAGTAGTTCAAATAATGAAACACTCCAGTGTACAATGCTATCATTTTAGATAATGAGACATTTCTCCTTTTTCCAAAAGGTTAAAGACAGACTATAAATTCTGCATCCAGCAGCCCAGGGAGGCTTCTCCTAATAGCCCCAACAGCCATAATTTCATTGTCTTGGATGCATCAGGATCAGTTAATGCTAATGCAAGGCTTTGTGCTCAGAATAAAAGCAGGGGCAGTGAGGCTTCATGACTTGAAGCTACTACAGAGCTTTCCACAAATAAGGTGCAGGAGGGGAAAAGAAAACAAACAAAAAACAACAAACTGCCACCAACTAATACAAAACTTGTAAATAAATACAAAACGTTTGCTGAGAGAGGAATGTACAAGGTCATTATCATACTATATACTACATACAGGGCAATCTCTGCAAAGCAGACTTTATGGGCCAACCTATGTTTCACAGAACAGGTGGCAATGCTGCCCTTTAGGTGCTGGCAAGCCAGAGGACCTGTGCCTCAGCCATCTGGAACTCCATCAGCACACACTGATGCTGGAAATATAATGCACAAAGATTTGCATGGCTAATTTTCTGCTCTGTGCTTTGGTGAGGACAGCAGAGATGAGCAGCCTTGCCCTGCTGACCACTTGTGACAAGAACTTACTTGGCAACAGAGACCCTTAAGTGGCCAGATGAGACTGGCCATCTGTTAGCTGCGAGGCTGCAGCCAGCTGCTGCTTGAAAAGGAAAAAAATAAAGCAAAATTAAAATAAATAAATAAATCAAAGAACGGGCAGAGAAAGAAAACGATTAGCTGTGCTGCATTTATTTTTTTATTTTTATTATTATTTAATCCCAACAATAGAGGGCGTCAGTCCCCCATGCTGTCCATAGCTCTGTCCTGCTGCAAGGCCAGCTTGATGCTCTGGAGGCTCTCAGCAATCCCCTGAGAAAGAGACTGCAATTTTATTTTTAGGGAGCAACACATTTTGTGTGTGATACCTGAAACAAAAGAGGCAAGAGGACTCGTGGTAGCTTCAGGCAGTTAAATAGACACCACTTATTTGTTAAGTGAGAAAGATGTTTGCAGGCTGAGACGCAGAACTGCTTTTACACTAGGCAGCCCCATGAGAGGACTGTGCACTGGCCAGGCTCAGACACACAACCCAGAGCACCTCTAGGTTGTCATCTATAGACCAGGATAAAGCCACATTGCTTCAACTATCAGCCCTATCCCAAATCCAGTTGGTCTCTCATGGGGAACCCAAGCATTAGACTCCTAATATCTATTTATTTTTAAAGATGGACTCAATGAAAGAACCTGCAAATATTTATGGCTTATGAAGGAAGGAGGAGATAGGACTTGGCCACTCACATTGTAGCTGTTAACACAGGTCCACCTCTAAAAGCCTTTCAAGCATTTAATATCCTGGTCTGGGAAAAAAAAAATCAGCATCAGGTCATGTGGTAGAAACTGTATCCAGTGTTGGTGCAATACAAATAAACACAATAAGAGGGGATAGAGCCCAGCAGCAGCAGCACCTCTGCTCTGAGGCATGACACCGGTGTCACTGTCACCATCTGCTGCCCCACAGCTCAGTGCACCCAAGCAGGGACATTGGAATGGCCCCTTCTGAGAGGGGACTGTCTTCATTGCACAGCAGACATCAGGGCTGCGGGGATGTGCCTTGTCCAGGGCTGCAAAGTAAGCCCAGGAAAACACCAGAAACAAAATCCACATCTCCAGAGTACCTGGCACTAATGCCATCATGCCACATCCATGTGGGCTCCTTTCCAGAGTGGCATCTCCGTGCCCTGACAAGATAATCAGACATTTTCTGCTCAAAGCACTGGCTGTATATCAAAGACCATGTGTAACCCAAGCCTCCACATGGCCATTTCTGACATAAGAGACTGGATCTGAGTGGCAGATCCCTCCAAAATTTGTCTCAGCTAGTCCCCCAGCATCAAACATTAGCTCATGTTAGCCCACCAGTACTGACACTCGGGAAAATGTCAGGTGACATTTCAGGTCTCAGCTTCAGGAACACAAACATTTTCCCTCTGAGCTCTAGAAAAAAAACACAAACACAGCCAAGCCCTTTCAGGTACTGAAGTTCTAGCTGAAGGGAAACAAGTAAAACATTCTCCTCAGAAAATAAGAAAATTTGATTCAAAGTGGCAAAGGGACTAAGGCTCATGGAAAGTACAGAACAAGAAGACACAGCCTTGTGATCCCATGCTGCATAAAGAGATTAGTACCTGCTACATATGTAATTTACACTGCTGAGGCAGACGTCCCATATTTTCTGTTTTAACTATTAAAGCAAATGAAAAAAAAACATCAACAACAGCAACAAAACCCATATATCTAGAAACAATAGCATTCACTGAATAAACAGATCATTTGGGCAAAGCTTTGAAGTGGTCAAAATTATTAATTAGGCCCTATTTTTCTATTGACAGGAATTGTATTTGAAAACAACCAAAGCTTTGTTGAAATAACTGGTGTAAATGTTCCCATTTTCAGAAGGCATGCTAGCTATGAATAAATAATGAAGGTACCATTTATTTAAAAACGTATTTAAAAACTCTCCTTGGGCAGCCCCATAGCTCTACTTGTCTGTTTGCCTCACACACAAAAAAACCCTTGTGTCAAAAGAACCTCAAAGATAAAGTGAGTGACCAAAGTATATCCACTCCCTCCCTGCTCCACCTTTCCCCTGCCAAAGGAAATAATAATTTATTCATATTTTCTTCAGAAGATTTAAAGCGTGCTGAAAACTTTCAATGTCAAAAAACTTTCAATGTCATCTACACCCAAAGCGTAATCCCCCCTGGGCAAGTCTCATCTTTCAGATCTAGGTTTTCAATGAAAGCCCAGTAAATGCCTTTGTAAGGAAAGAGCAGGCATTTTCTATGGAATTTTATTTTTATTGAAGCAGGGTTTTAATAGAAAAATTCTGGCCATTTCTGCCAGAACCTGAAAGGCAGGTTCACATCGCGTACAGCTGGACAGTCTCATTGTGCAGCAGGGCAGTCATGCCCAAACCACTTTCTTGCTATTTCAAGATGCAAGAAGAAACCAATCACTATGGTTGTTCACAATCAGAGGCTGATCTGAACACTGAGTATTCAGTGTATGGTGGGAAGGGAACAGAGAGGAACAGAAAAGTACTGGCGGTTTTCCTGTAACTGAGTTCCTTCTGTTAAGGGAAGATATTCCCACAATACCAAAGCAATAGCAGGCACTGTGAAAGACCACCTAGTGAAGTTATGAGATTAAAAAAAAAACACCTTAAAGCTGACCACAAAACCAAATTAAGCCGTGGTCTTATCACAGGCTGTGGAGAATGCCAAGACAGGCAGGTAGGACAAAATGAATATATAAGGACCCACCCATGGTTTCTAAAACGCAACCAGTGAAAGTGCGCAAATGAGTAAAACCTTCAGCGCATTAGTGGCTGGAAAGCTCTAACAGCAGAAAGATCACCAGCATGGTCCTGCATCCAACACACAGCAGCTGCTGTCAGAAGACGGGGCCCAAGCAGCTGGATGCAGCTGCAGTCCTGACAGTGTACTGTCAGGAATTGCACGGGTTAGGGTCTTCGTGCTGGCTGCCAACCTCTATGTTTTCACAGCCACCATTCCTGCAGCTGTCATCTGTTGGGGATCAACAAGGGAGGAGGAGATGGCCACTAGTCAAAGATACAGCAAGGCCTGTGTGCCTAACTAAAAGGACATGGAGACACATCTAAAAGTATTGACTGATCCTAATTACGAGAAATGCTTAGTCTTCTAACCACACAACTCTGTGATGAAGACAGAAGTCTTTTTTTTTTTTTTTTTTCCTAAAAAAAACAAAAGGAAAAAGATGAACCTTATTTCATTCCAGGATATGATACCAAACATATTTTTATAGACTGTCATCTTTGCTTCCACAGGATTTTTCCACGTTTTTTTGTTCATTTTAAATCTGAGACAGATTTTGTTTCTTAAGGTCAGAAACATTCAGTTTACCCAGCTATTTTTAGCCAGGCTGGACAGATTCATTGAATTACACCATGAATTATTCATAGCACCAAGAAACAGCCTAGGCATTGCAAAGATATTTGAAAACAATGACTGCTTCTCACGTTTTTGCTGTGCAAGTGCAAATTCTGGCTCCAGCAGGAGTCTCACAGGTTTGTCAAGGGGGCCAGAAATGGGCCTGCCTGATTTCCTCTGGACAACTAGCTATCTTTACTCAAGTGCAGGAAACATGGTGAAAAACACAGAGGCCTATTACAGTAAAGACAGAATACTCCACTACCATTTCTTTTTGTTATTATTATTAGTGTCACTTATTGAATGTAAGTTTTGATAGTTTTGTTTTCTGGGCTTAAAAAAGCCACACCTACCAAAGCAGACAAAAGGTCCCTCAGAGCGGAGAAAAGAACAGCAGGAAAGAAATTGTTGCTGACTGTTCTGGAAATATCCTTCACCCAACTTACTAATTATACACTTTGTTGATCACCTATAATTACAATCTGAAAGGAAATTCTACACCCTAGCAATTTAGCTGGTGTTTCTTTCTTAAAGTCAAATTTTCACTGTAATGAACCTAAGTATGGAGCAGCAAAACCTTGGAGTGAAAGGCTACAGACACAAAAATGAGGGCTTGCTTTCTCATTAATAATTTACTTGCTTGGCTAGGAATCCTTTTGTTACAGGAAGCTAAGTGTTTTTATGGCTAACTCTCCTGAATCTGTAATAATGTCCAATATGAATGTGATTTCTGCTTTTAAGCTACTGAACCTCTAAATAATCTCCACTAAAGCTAATGTATCCACAGTCAATGTGCAGCACTAGCTAAAATACAAGTAATTGTTGCCTTGGCCAGCTCAACAGCGCAACACTAAGCTTGACATTTGACAGCTGTTAGTATTTATAGATGGATGGATCCAACCTGTCAGATACAGACTTCCCAAATGCAAGAGGATGTCTGGAGGTAGTTTTCATTCCAGTCAGCTAAGTTAACACCAGGCTGATATGTCCCATCACAAAGTAAGCTCCCAGCAGCCATGGCAGAGTTTCCCTGCAGAGGTAGAGCTGAACATACCCATAACTTGCAGGTATTCCTCAAAGAAACCTAAAGCCCTTAAGGTTGTTTAACCCAACCTTCAAAAGAGCCTTACGGAACCACAAGGAATAGAAGGCAGTAACGCCTATGCTTAAGACAATTCTGAGAAATTAATATAAAAGTTATTTAAGTGAAATTTAACAGTGAATAAGTCACTGTTAAGACTCCTGGTGTAGTGGGATTCTTCATGACTGTAACCAGATTGAACAGCTGCCTCACAGCACCAAAAATAATTAATCATAAAAACCAGGTCAGATATGAAAATGAGAAGAGAGCTGCCTTGCAATGAATAACTTTTTATGAGAAACACAAATCTCCTTAGCCCTGCTCTCACCTTCTCAGTGGGCAGCAGGTTCCAAACAAAAGTCAGTCAGGTGAGAAAGGCGCAAAGTAGGTGAGAAGATGGAGCTGCAAATCAACTTCAACGAACAGCTCCATGGAGCAAAAATGGTCCAGACCAATGCTCCTTTCAGTTACCTTCTCACTACAGTCATGAAGGCTGAAAGAAGGGACAGAAGTAGAAGAACAGAGATCAGCAGCAAGGTAAAAGGGGAGAGGACTAAGAAGCAAAGATAAGAAGGTGAGACTATTCAAACTAGCAATTAACATTTCTAAATAGGACTCCCTGTTGTTCTCTCCACCTTCTACAGAAATCAAGGCCACCTTGGCTTTTAAAGGCTCTCTCAGACCTGTATTATCTACATTCAAAGACAAAAGCAACATGTGACCCAGGCCATCTGATGCAAGAAGCCAGTAGTCTAACACAGGTGAGGCATCAGTGCTCTTCAGACACCTGAGGACCGAGGAAATAACCTTCCACTGCCCAGGGAAGAGCCCACTCTGCACAGAAAGCTGTTCTCAGGGAAACTGCCTCCTGCTAAGGCCTTGATTTAACCCATCACTACAGTGGATGCATTTAGGCCACCTCCTCAGAGGGAAGGGCCAGTTACCTCCCCAGAGCTCCTAACCGGGTTGGTACTCTTCGTTACAGGAACTTGCTAGAAAGTTCCATTGCCTTCTGTGATACTGGGAATCAACTTTTCCTTAGATGAGTTCATTTCTGCAAGCTTATTCCCAAGAAAGGAAAAAAAAGAATGAATTGCAATAGAGATGATTTTCTGATCACACTAATGTACATTGGTTTCTCTCATATCCACCGTTTCTGGTATTGCTGTCCCTCTGTGATCTCATCTTCTCTTCAACTCTGTTTGTACTGTGTGGTCTTGAGTCTCTTCTGTTTGAAGATGTGTGGTTTTTTTTACCGTGCTAGGTAGCTGAACTCCACCAAAACCGCTCTCTCACTCCCCCTCCTTAGAAGAGGAGGGGAAGGGAAGAAGTAAAGGAAAGAACAACTCACGGGTTGAGATAAGGATAATTTAATTAAAGGGAAAGAAAAAAAAATATTAAGGAAAGATTATTATTAATTAAACAAATTAACTGAAGGGAAAAAAGGGAAAGGGGGAAGAGGGAGGGGAAAAAAAAACAAAAACAAAAAAACCCACAAGTGAAGGCTATGTGGAAGTACAGAGGGAAAAAATTACCCTCTAATTTGCACAAATGAGCAATGCTTGACCACGTCCTTGAAGCAGGGCCTCAATGCACGTAGCTGGTGTTTGGAAGGACAGACATTTTTGCAACGAGAGCCCACCCCTCCCCTCTTCTTCCTTTTTCCACCTTTTATTGATGAGTGTGACATCATATGGTATGGAATATCCCTTTGGTTGGTTTAGGTCAGCTGCCCTGGTGATGTTCCTTTCTTACTTTTTGCCCACCCACGAGAAGGATTAGAGAGAGTCCTGCCAGCACTGCTCAGCAGCAGACACAACACTGGTGTCCTACCACTGCTGTTCTAGCTAAAAGTGCAGAGCACAGCACTCTATGGGCTGCTGCAGGGGCAGTTAACATCCCCCCCCCCCCCGGGCCCACCCAGAGGTGAAGGCTGGGGGGGAAAACAAACAACCAAGGAAACAAATGAACAAAACCAAAAAAAACAAACAACAAATTAACAAAAAAAAAAAAACAACCAGAAGACTACCTGTCATCATGAATCCTTTTCTGATGAGCTACACGCTTCAGGTTGAAGGACACTAAGCACAAAAAAATGTCACTGGAAACATGTTTTACTCAGTAATTCGTTATTCAAAGAACAGAGGTTAGGTGCCAGTTTGGTCCCAGTGTTATCTTTGTATCAATAACACAGGTCAGGCATTTGAAACACTGAGAAATCTGGCATGCATTGGTTCCAACAACAGCTCAGAAAACAAATGGTCTCAGAGGGACCAAAGAGAAGTTTAGCTTTTAGCCTGCTGTTCTATTTCCAGCCATGGCAAGTTAACAGAGGCTGGGAGAAAGGTTAGAAGACTGGCATGCTTCTTTCTCAAATCGGCTCTGTTTATGCATTCTGTGGTAGGATTTCTTGAGGCTATAAAGCTCAAAAGGGGTGGAAGATTTAGTATGGAAAACAGATTTGATTCAGATTTGAATCAATGTCAGGGTTTTGTTTGTTTGGTTGGTTGGTTTTTTGTTAATTTTCAATTTGCACTTTATAAAAACAGAAAATAAATGAAAGAGATTTTTCAAAATGTGAGTTTCATATATGTATGGGATCTTTGGCATCATGCACAAAGTCATGCTGAGTCAAAGCTAAAAGTGACTCAAACATCAGCTACTGAGCAGAAACTTTTCTTAAATGAACATCAGAATCTTTCTTTTCCAGTGTTTAACTGAGCCAAAATCTTCTTATGGGGGGGTTGGACCTGATGATCTCTTGAGGTTCCTTCCAACCCCTAAAATTCCATGATTATGTGATTCATATCATCAAGATGGTTTTCCAGAGTTTCTCCTAGTCTTCAAGAACAGCTCTTCTAGAGGTACTTCTCCAATGTAGACTGGGTCAGGTTCCCCTTCTGCATCCTGACTATTTTATTCTGTCTCTAAAATGGGACAAGGGCCTCTTATGCACACCTGTTCTTGCTAGATCAGAATTTCAAAACTACTGCAAGATAACCCAGACCATGTACTGTATTTTAGGGAAACAGTTTAAAGTCCTAAATGAGGCCAGGGTTACAGAACAATAATGAAAAACATATTCAAAGAGGGGATTGTAGTCTTCATCCATTATTTGATTTCAGCTGTTTCCCCTGACACAGTAAGCAGCACCATGTGAATAGGACCTTACACAGCACTGCAGGAGAGTATAGATGTGATTCACCCTTTGTATATTGAGGACCAGGAACCTCAATTTTAAAAGCCTAACAGCATAAAATTGTACAGAAACCAATAAACACCTCCATAGCAGTTCTGATATGAAGTTTTAGCAGAGGCCAAGAACTTGTCATCCATAGCACATAATTTCAGATAGACAGATCATCTACCCAATGCTTAATTAAAATATATTCTCTCAGAGATGCCACTGCAGCATCACATAAATTGTTTCGGCAGTTGCATGTTCTCACCAAAACAGTTGTGCCTTACTTGCAACTGATAATCTTCAAACTTCAGATTTCACACTTTGGCCTACTTTCAGAAGACTCTTCCTTGTTTAAACTGTGGAAGTGCCAGGCAAGAAAATATTACCAAACTTGATCCTTCCTAAAGTGAAATCTAAAACTGAGAATGAGATGCATCAGCCTCCTTACACAATAGGTAAGGGTAGACCATTCTCCCAAAAGCATGTGAACTACTGGTATGAAGTATAAGGCCAGGTAGTAGGATACATCTACGATACGGCCACATCTGCATCTCTGATAGCTGAGAATTAATCACCTCTGACTTCTGAGGATCCATCACCACCACCCCACCTCCCAACACACCAGGAGAGAACCATACTCTAAAGGTAAATCTTAAAGTCCTCTCTGTTGAATAACTAAAGAGGTTTCAATCTCCTTTTAAAATATATGTGAGAGTGGTGGTGACTGCCTTTAGAGGGGGGCCAGTAAAACTGCTGTCTTGAACTTCTGGAGGGCAGACTTTGAGCTGTTCAGGACACTGGCTGGCAGAGTCCCTTGGGAGGCAGTTCTGAAAGGCAGAGGAGTCCAGGAAGGCTGAGCACTCCTCAAGAAGAAATCTTAATGGCTCAGGAGCGGTCTGTCCCCACGTGCCCAAAGACGAGTGGGCATGGAAGAAGACCAGCCTGGCTGAACAGAGTTGTGCCTAGAGCTTAGGGGGGATAAGAAAAAAAAAAAAAAAAAAAAAAAAAAGAGGGTTTCTTATCTTTGGAAAAGAGGAAAGAGGGCGGGGCACTCAGAAGGATTATATGGATGTTGTAAGGATGTGGGGACAAAATTAGAAAGGCCAAAGCTCATCTGGAGCTCAATCTGGCTACTGCTGTTAAAGATAATAGAAAATGTTTTTATAAATACATTAACACAAAAAGGAGGACTAAGGAGAATCTCCATCCTTTACTGGATGCAGGGGGAAACTTAGTGACGAGAGATGAGGAAAAGGGTGAGGTGCTTAATGCCTTCTTTGCCTGTCTTTAGCAGCAAGACCAGTTGTTCTCTGGATACCCAGTACCCTGAGCTGGTGGAAGGGGATGGGGAGCAGGATGTGGCCCTCATAATCCATGAGGAAATGGTTGGTGACCTGCTACAGCACTTAGATGTACGCAAGTTGATGGGGCCAGATGGGATCCACCCGAGGGTATTGAGAGAATTGGCAGAAGAGCTGGCCAAACCGCTTTCCATTATTTGTCAGCAGTCCTGGCTATCAGGGGAGGTCCCACTCGACTGGCAGCTAGCAAATGTGACGCCCATCTACAAGAAGGGCCAGAAGGTAGACACGGGAAACTATAGGCCTGTTAGTTTGACCTCAGTGCCAGGGAAGGTCATGGTGCAGATTATCTTGAGTGTCATCACACTGCACTTGCAGGGCAACCAGGCGATCAGGCCCAGTCAGCATGGGTTTATGAAAGGCAGGTCCTGCTTGAGGAACCTGATCTCCTTCTATGACAATAAGTGACACACTCAGTGGATGAGGAAAGGCTGTGGATGTGGTCTACCTTGACTTCAGTAAGTTTTTAGACACTGTTTCCCACAGCACTCTCCTCAAGAAACTGGCTGCTCTTGGCTTGGACTGGTATATGCTTCATTGGGTTAGAAACTGGCTGGGTAGTCGGGCCTAAAGAGTCATGGTGAATGGAATTAAATCCAGTTGGAGGCCGGTCACTAGTGGAGTCCCCCAGGGCTCAGTACCGGGGCCAGTGCTCTTTAATATCTTTATCGATGATCTGGATGAGGGGATCGAGTGCACCCTCAGAAAGTTTGCCAATGCACCAAATTAGGTGCATGTGTCCATCTGCTTGAGGGTAGGAAGGCTCTGCAGGAGGATCTGGATAGGCTGGACCGATGGGCTGAGGCCAACTGTATGAATTTCAACAAGGCCAAGTGCCAGGTCCTGTACCTGGGGCGCAACAACCCCAAGCAGCGCTACAGGCTGGGAGATGAGTGGTTATAAAGCTGCCTGGCAGAGAAGGACCTGGGAGTATTGGTTGATAGTCAGCTGAATATGAGCCAGCAGTGTGCTCAGGTGGCCAAGAAGGCCAAGAGCATCCTGGCTTGCATAAGAAACAGTGTGGCCAGCAGGGCTAGGGAAGTAATTGTCCCCCTGTACTTGGCTCTGGTGAGGCCGCACCTTGAGTATTGTGTTCAGTTTTGGGCCCCTCGCTACAAGAAGGACATGGAGGTGCTCAAGCGGGTCCAGAAAAGGGCAAGCTGGTGAAGGGTCTGGAGAACAAGTCTTATGAGGAGCAGCTGAGGGAGCTGGGATTGATCTGCCTGGAGAAGAGGAGGCTCAGGGGCAACCTTATTGCACTCTACAGGTACCTTAAAGGAGGCTGTAGCGAGGTGGAGGTTGGTCTACTCTCCCACGTGACTGGTGACAGAACGAGGGGGAATGGGCTAAAGTTGCACCAGGGGAGGCTTAGGTTGGATATTAGGAAGAACTTCTTTACTGCAAGGGTTGTTAGGCATTGGAATAGGCTGCCCAGGGAAGTGGTTGAGTCACCATCCCTGGAGGTCTTTAAAAGACGTTTAGATGTAGAGCTTAGAGATATGGTTTAGCGGAGGACTAGCTAGTGTTAGGTCAGAGGTTGGACTCGGTGATCTTGGAGGACTCTTCCAACCTATATGATTCTGTCATCTTGTGAAATTAGTTTATTGTCAGAGCACTCACAAGGAAAGCTGAAAACTCTCGTTTAAATCCATCCCCAGATTGCAGAGGATTTATGATTTTTTTTCTCCAAAAACTTGGCCAATGCTGATTGGGAAACCTATGTTCTGTTTTCTTTTCTCACTGGCTGGCCTCTCAACTCTTGAACCCTTTCCTGCACCATGGCACAACTTCAGGAACTGGGTAAAGTGTGCTACCCACCACCAGCAACCTCTCAAAGGAACACTGCAGTTATAGGAACACATTGTCATAGGAAATAATGATCACACTCAACCTCAGTCCTGCACTTCCCTGGCAGATGCACAACCTAGTTGCACATGACACCAACACAAGCCTCCCTGTGATTAACACAGAGCACAAAGCTAGGGACTTCCACCAAACACTCTTAGAGTTTTCACCAGTGACATCCTCGGGACACAGATCAGAGAAGATCACATACTGTGGATGTTAGTCACACTAAGATATGGGCCAGGCACTCTCCTCCTGCCAAGAAAAAGGCAATTCTAGTCTGCAGTCCTGTGGGGAGCTCTGAAGCCCAACAGGAAAATAACCTATACCAGGCACCACTACACCCAGCTAAAGGAGGGTGGTTTTTTTCTTGCTGTTATTTTTTACTTGCTTTTTAGTTTTAATATGAGACTGTGATTTCAGATTGAGCGATCTGAATTCTACACATCTCATATCAGACATTTTAGTAACTGGAGACTTCATAAGCTGCATGATAAAGTCATTCCTTCACTTTGCTCCTGGATAACTTGTATAGACCAGTCAAGTTTAATCTGCTTTCCTGTGCTTCATTCTTTCTGAAAATATTTAAATATACAGATTTATTTATTTTTGAAAACAGGTACTATGTGCCCTGTAAAATACATAGCAACAACATCCTTAGTGGACAGAGCAGTGCCCTGCAACTTTTCTTTATACTGAGATACCATATGTATTTCTTTTTAATGATAGTTTTCAGAAGGCTGGAAGGGGAGATTTTATGCATTTTTGGTTGCTTTCTTCTTCCTTCATTGGTGCCTTTTTGTCATATACAAAGAAACGATGAAGGAATAGACATCACTTCCTCCAGAAGTGTGTGAAAGGAAGACTCTGGTGTTTTCCAGCTAAAAAATAAAGGGAAGTCCTTAAATACATCTAATGGTGAGATTCATTAAGTGCAGTAAGTCCTCTGAAGTATTCTAGCATTAACTTTGTGAAGCTTTGCTGCTTTTATCCTTCTTGTGGCATATGCAGATAAAATGAAATGATCCACAAGAGAAGTTGTGACAAATAAAGTTGTGTTTTTTGCAGTAGAAAACTAATTTTCTGTATTCCAAGGTAGTTGTGTAGTCATAATAAGGAGAAATGCTAAATAGGTAAGTGGACAGTAGAAGGCCTCACTGTTCCAAAATAAGGTGGAAGCTTGAGAAAAACAGGATGAGCAGTTTGGGAACAGTAAAACAAAGATCACAGGTTCTCAAAACATAAGAAAGGGAAAAAAAAGGGGGCAGAGAGAGAATTGGCCGTAGTACTCAACCAATGAGGAAACAGGGAGGTGATCAGGTGTCAGGTAATAGGGAATAAAAGGTTATGATTTGTTTACTATAATGCGCTCCTAATTGGCAGAACACCTGCCATTGCAATCGTGAATAAAATAACTTCATAGAAGGTCCTGTCTGAAGAAAATTGAGATTTTTCTCCAAGTCAAGCCTACTTACTGCTAAGACAATCAACTTAATGAATAATTAGTATAAGAGTATTAGTAACATTAATGCTTAATGAGTTGAATATTCCTGGCATATCCTCTAGTTTCCACAGTTTGCTAAATAAAAGTTTATTTATTGTCTTAAATTAAAGGACATTTCTGAAATAAGATATAATAAAATTGCAAAGAAGGAAAAGCTAATCAAGGTAATTAAAATGAAAAAATATTAGAATAATTCACATTCACCTGCAGTTGCAGTATAGTTGAACCAAGAGTTTCTAATTAAACAAGTATTTGAAGTGCAGTTCAGCTGATCTGCATTTATGGAACTGGAAGAAAATATTACCTTATTAAAGTAAGTTTCAGAGGAAGTGTCATAGCACAGAGGTTGGCCTGATTTGACTTTCTAGTAGATTATGCAGTCATTTATAAATTTGACTGCTTCACAGAGCCAGCTCCTCCGCAGCCCTAAATTAATTAACTGAAATTAATGAAGCCACATGAATTTATACCAGGTAAGCATCTGCCCACTAACTATTTCAATGTATATATTGCTGCACAGAGCAAAATTCAACCACACCTGCCACTATGTACGCCTTAGAAAGATGCCTATGAAAGACAGCATAATGCTGCTGTGCCCAGATAATCAATTTATCCCTATTCCATTGTCAGAACAAGAACTGTAGTAGTGTCTGCCTGTGTTGATTTATTCCTGCAGCTATGTACAAGAAAATGGCCTGGGTGATATTTTTATAAAGTCCAGCGTGCAAATATCCCTATTCTCAGCCCTGTACACAGCGCTTGTTAAAACTACTGTATTTACCCCAGTCTACAGAAGACCTGACTCTGAGTTGACCTTGAACATTCAGAGCTTGGAAAAGGAGAGGGAACTGCCTGGTGTGATACACAATCTTCCTTCTTGGTTGAGCCTCTTCTTTCTCACCTGCACTCCCATCAATGAGAGTAACACAATGTGGTTATAGTAAAAGCAGGCAAACCAAGCCCTCTGTCACTGATGGGAAACAGCCTATAATTGTATAAACACAGAGTAGCTGATGGCTGGTCCTGCACTATTCATTCTAGATATAATTATGAAGGTATTCAAGGTACTTTATTCAGATTAGTTTAATCTAAGGTGTCTCTTGGATCTTAAACTCCCGAGGCAGGAAGAAAAGGGTCTTCTGAGATGCAAACAATGTATTTTACTACTTTTGTGAGATGAAAGATCTTTAACTATGGGTATGTTCTGCAACATCACAGTTATGTCTAGATTATACACCTGTAATATTTGACATTGGCTGAATATTTACTGTTTCTTGAATAGAAAACTGGAATTCAGTCTATTGAAGAAGCAAGTGCTATTACAGCTCTTTTATGTTTATATTTTGTGCAAAATAAGTTATCCATTCCTACCATGCTCTTAAAGCCTTTTCTAGGCAAACCACTGATGTTCTGGGGAAGAATTCTGTGGTCAAGGACTCAGCTGACAAATCTGTGTTACATCAGAGATGATGACCTGCTGGTGGACATAATGATACAGAAGCAAAAGAGAAGCTTCAGCAAGAGAAGGCTCATTTCCAGCGCTGCTTCATTTATTCAAGCTACAGGCCTAAATTAACCTTGCAAAACCATCATGAAAACGTATCAGGCCAAGCATAAAATTTACTCTACAACTCTCTATCATAACATTGATGACAAAAAAAATTAATGACATTCAGTTCACCTGCCAAGTTGATTGCTCAGCCCAGATAAAGAGCAACAGTTTTGTGAAGCAGTTTCAGCTGACAAGCTCCAAATCATAGCCATATCATGGTACAATATCCAGGCAGTGCACTCACACTAATTAGGGGCTGCTCAGCCTGTTCTTCTCTGCTGCCATGGGTAAGCAGATAGCTAAAAGGCCCAGATCGGCCTTGCTGTTAAATACAGATTGTGTCCTTAGGTCAAATAGCCTTCTGGCCTTGTTTCATGTAAAGTGCATTAGACTGTTTTTGTTTAATTTGTATTTTAAATCATTCCAGTTTAACATTAACTATGGAATTATATGTGTGTTCAAGAAACCCATTTTATAGAAATTAAATTGCCTTACCACTGAGCATGCAAGAGCCTATATTTATGTTGATTTTCTGTGCTACATAACAGAGAAACTCTTCTAAATACTTTGGGCAACTTTTGTCAAGATTAAAAATATTCAACAGCAGCAAACGACTGAGTTGCAAGTAACCTATACCCACTACCACAGCAATGATATATTAAAGAGAGGAAGGCCATGAAACTCTTGAGACAGGACAGAAAAAACACCCCCAAAAATATGAGTATGAGGCACATGTATGTCTTCTATCTGGCCAGCTATGTCATTATCATTTGACAGCATTGTCAGAGCGCAAAGAAGAGAGAAGGTGGACAAACAAGAAGTGAGGAAAGCAAACGGAAGGCTTCATAACTGGGCTGGGAACTCCTGTACAGCTTTTGACTTTTTTTCAGGCCCTCATGGCATTACACAGGTTGCAGCTGATGCAGGCCAGCACATCAGAACATGGAAATAATTACAGGACCAGTACAGGACAGTTGCTGAGTTTTTTTTTTTTTTTTTTTTTTTTTTTTTGTTGTTGTGGTAATGCCCAGGTGCTGGCAGGGGGCTGCAGAGGAAACCTCTGTGAGATGAGGCCAGGGTTGCCCCATGCCAGCCACAGCCTGTCCCCCAGCCAGCTCCAGTGGCCCTACCACAGGGCACAGCTACGCCTAGTGGCTAAGATGAGGGCACCTGAGGGAAACTTGGCTGAGAAAGGGCAAAATGTTGAATGGTAGAGTGAGGAAAAGTGGGTGGGAAACATCCCTGTGAGCACCAGGGTCAGGAAGAGGAGGTGCTTCAGGCACCCCAGGAGAGAGTTCCCTGCAGCTTGTGGCCAGACCAAGCCATGGCAGGCTCCGGACGGGAACTGAGGCCCATGGAGGGCTGAGGGTGGAGCAGATTTATCCTGAAGGACTGCAAGCCTGTGGAAAGGGCCATGCTGGAGCAGACGAAAAGTGAGAGGAGGAAGGAATAGCAGAGACAAGCTGTTAGGGACTACCCACAGCCTCACCCATTTAGCATGGGCCATATAAAAAAAAAAAAGGTCCAAAACATCTACCAGAACAGAAAGGAAGGAGTTGGGCTGTTATTTGGTTTTCAAGTTTGTTTCATCTGACACTGGCTTGCTATGGTTCTCTAAAGAGCCTTCTGATGACTTGTCACATATTACAGCCAATACAGTCTCGAACACACAGAAGTTGCAACAAGAAGTCTCCAGGGACTGCAATGTGTGCCTGAAGATAAAGGGCGTGCAAAATACTTGTGGCCTAGTCCACGACAAAATTCTTAATCAAGTGTGCACAATCATTATCATTAATATAATTTTAAAAGTTCATCGATTTTCAGAGGTAGCCACTAATTTGTGGTGCTAAGTATTTGGACAGCATCTTTACATTCATCATTATTATCTACCAAAGTCAGATGGATTCACTGATATTGCCATCTCAAATAAATAAATAATATAGTAAATAAAAGGAAAACCAGCACACCCGATGTACATGAACTTCTTGGTACTCTCAAAAAAATCAGATACTATCCCAAAATAAGAACCTTTGAAACCTAGAAAACTCACTGGAAGTTGCTATTACTATAAATTAGGATGTATACAGTGAAATAAAATCATAAGAACAGGAAGAAACTCAAGAAGATGCCTGCAAGAAAAAGAGAGGGAAAATAAAGAAGTCTTATTTACAGAAAAGTAGGTACAGCTTGAAAGAGGGAAGCTTCTAAAAAAATGCATCATCCTTCTTTACTCTCAAATAAGATATAGGAAGGACCTTGAGGTCCTTTCTAGCATCATTCACTATGAAGCAAAGTATGATTCCATGAAAATCTATATTACTTGGTGGGATGCTTATTCAGGCTTTCTTATGTTGATTATGCATGACCTTGAAGAGTAGGAAGGCAAATAGGGAAGTCAAGATTTCCTGATTTAGCCCATACGTTTTCATCACACAACCTTCCAGAGGTTTTTTTTTTTTTTTTTTTTTGTAATTACCATGCTGCAACAAGATTTCCAAATTTGTCCTATGCATCTTTTATTTTATTTTTGAACAGAGGAGGAACCAGACTTTACTTGATGTTTTGACACCTTCCTAGATCCTAGAACGTTCTGTAAGCCTGTAAACTCTGCAGCTTAAGGAAGCCTCCAGGACCTAACAATCCCTAAAGCATCCAAGACCCACTAATGACAGCAGCAATGTTATTGCTGAAGCCACAGCTGGCACATTTATTACTTAAGTGATAAATTCGTAGAACCTTTGCTTCAGTAACCTTTTATGTCTGGATGATGCACATACTTCCAATTTGAAAATACTAGTATTCAAGGTTATTTAATGAATTATGTGAGCATATTTCAGCCTGTTAGGTGTTTCTGCCACTGCATTTGTGATGAGATTTTCATTGCTGCAGAGGTCAAAAGGTTGCATTGTACTGATTCAATCTGCTGATTAAAGCACTCAATCCAAGAGGGCCAGCATAATACTGCTGCTTCAATATCACATCCCATTTGCCTAGACAGTTGTAATACTTTATCCACAGACATTACTTATGACAAAATTCACAATGGAGAAACAGAAATCAAATACATGAAGAGGAAAGTTATAGAGTACTTTTTCCACCAGTATATGATCACAAACAGACTTTGCAGAGTTTCCTAGAAGTGTTGATAGATTTGATACAGGAAGAACAAAATTTTTAAAATAGCTGGAAATTAAAATAAAAATTTTAAATCACAAGTCTACACGAATTACAATGGCAGATGAAGAGGATTTTGACTTTTTCTACCTCTGTTGATGCAATATTTTGCCCTGGCATCATGTCTGTATCACTGCTCTAAGAGCTGGACAGGAAGAGTGATGTGGAAAAGATGTAGATTTTCATTCTTCCCTCCCCTCTCCCCAGATAGTCCAGTTTTGTAGCTGTATTTATAATAAGACCCCTCAAATAACATTACCAGTGCAGATGAGAGGGCAGGGAACCGTCATGTAAGGGCTTAGATTTTGCAATAGCCCACATTATGCCACACCCTGAGTTTTGTAACACTTACTCCCACCCTCCCCACCAAATCTTTCAGTCTCCCACCCTTATTCACATGGAAGACACCTTATTGCAGGCTGTAATATTATTTTTAGTATAAACAGAGTACAAAACCTTTTAAATAAATGGTAGGAATGTGTAACCTATCTACCTCAACATTCCAGACAGCCAGACCAATACACCATTATCCTAGATAAGGAAATTACAAACACGTTATCAAAGTCAAGTTTTATCTAGACATTGTCATGATGTTTTTTAAATCACCTATTTTATAACCACATCTTTCTGACAGGAAACCATTTCTAATATACAGTCTAGAAGTTCTCTTGATAGCATCCCCCTGTGTTTGTAATTAATGCACATTACTTGCTTTCTCATTCTTTTGTAGATTTAAAATCACATCTGTTCTTTTTTTTTTCCTGCTGAAACTAAATGTGAGTAGCCAATGCACAAAAGAGCAGAGATACCACACTGTCAGCAAAACTTGTCCCTAGCTGAAAGGTGCATGTAAGAGTGGAACCTTCAAAGGCATTATATAGAAATTTTAGATATTGGAAGAAGAGTAAGATACTTTTCCTATTTAAATTCAAATATTGCCTTCATAGCTATTGTGCTTAGAAGACAGGACAAAAAAAAAAAAATAAAAATCAAGGGGTGCATAATGCTGAACAACTAAAATGAGAGTCTGATTCCTCTGGAACAGAAAGGAAATTCAGAGTACTCCATTCATATTTGTATACACCTCATGAAAAAAACAAAGCAGAATGTGGTTAGGAGAAGAATAAGAGAACAGCCAAGTGCAGGTATTTAATTGCTGCACTATTTTATTGATTTATGTACTCCTGACACCAAGTAATTCACTGCAGATTGCCTTAAACTTGCATTTAGGATTAAACTATATAATAACTATTTCCAACACAAAATCAGAAGTTAACTAAATCTGAAAAAGTAACTTACAGTTCTAGAATACAGCTTGCTTCATGCTTTGGGAGAATTAAAAAAAAAAAAAAAAAAAAAACCACAACATACCACAAGCTTCACAGCTGTAAACTCAGCCCCCATTTTAACATGATGGGCTTTCAGTAGAGTGATTATGTGCTGTGATCATCATATATTATAGAAGCACCCAAAAGGCTAAAGGGATATACACTGATGTGCATACCTGATCCCTCTTCCATCTCCTCCATTTCACAGCAGGCCACACAGGAATGCAATATAGGTTTTAAAAGAGTCCTGCTGCTCTGTGAAGCCAGTGCAACTTCCTGGAAACCAGCAGAAGCACAGCTAGATTAATAAGTAGATATGATCAAATGGTTGAAGCAGTACACCTTGTCAAGTGCTGTCAAACCTTTTAATCATTGCACTGTCCAGCTTTAACCATTGCAAGTCCAGCTTCAGTTTAAAGCACCAGGTTTCAAAGAACTTCTTAAAACATTTCGTTTCACTTTACACCTCCTTCAGGCTTTCAAGGGTCTTTGTCCTTGGAAAGGAGAGCAGTTCTCACTGAGAGAAGGTTAGGCATATCTAAGTGTTGGGGAGATGTATCACAATTGGAGTAACATGTTCAAGGATAAATAGCTATGTACTGTGAATTATTTTTCTCCCTGCAATGTGTATTCCAGCTGCATTAGCTCATTTCCTAAGCTCATAATCCTATTGAAAAAATTCACCAGTTATTAAAAGCATGCAATCATTTAAAAGTGTATATTGCAGCAAAATACCCAGCAATAGGCTGGCACCAAAGCAAGGAAATAAGAAAGTTCTACTCCCAAGAGGAAGAGAAGAGGAAAGTCATCATAATCATTGTATGAAGTCAATACAACAATACTGCCACTAGATGAAAGTACAAGAATGCAGATAAATTAGCAAACAAAGAAAACAAAGTGAGTTGTCTTTAAAAAAAAAAAAAAAAAAAAAAAAAAAAGGTGTGGAATTCAGAATGTTTCTGCTCTCATTTGCCAGGGGTGCTAGATATTCCCTGGTTTTTGGGTTGACTTCTGGGAAGTATCAGCCAGATGGCGGCTAAGAGTAGACTAGCTTAACAGGTTAATTATTTCTTCAGGATTCCAGGTGAAAAAATTAAGATGCTGGCAACACCAAGAGAAAATCTGTTAGCTACTGCTATAGAACATTAAAAAAATAGTTTTCATAACTTGACAACAGCTCTGTACTCAGGAGTACATTAGCTTTAAAAAAAGTACTGTTCAAGAACCACAGGAGTTCAGTTGAAACTGCCTGATACTTCCCCAGAGATAAGAAACCTGTAGAAACAATATGGAGGTACAATGCAAATTAGAGGTGAGTTGGAAGAGGTCAGGAATTAGGATATATATCTTGCTAAGCTGCAGATTTGTAGGGACATTTGATGCTGCAAATACCAAGTTCTGATGAAGAGTCCTTTGCAGACCCAAGCTGGGAGGGAGCATGCAGCTTAAAGGCAGTTCATAACTACCCCAGTACCTAATGCTATCATATTGCTCTGAGTGTGGAAAGAAACCCACCAGTTCAAGTTACACTGCAAACATTTAGAATAAAAGATCATCTGTCCTCAAACTAAACCTTATTACCCATATGATGTCTAAGATCACAGGTAGTGATGCATTATGGAGGCCTGACAGTAGAGCTAGTGATTCATGTTCTTAAAAAGTTCATCAAGTCAAACAAGATCATTTACATTCACCTAAGGGAACCACCTCTATATTGTATTGTACTACATGTGACAGCAGACCTACGAAACAAATAACGTGATCCCTACATGACCTCATAACCTAGTAAATTCCATTGACTTAATCTCCCTTGCCAAAATTATTTTACTGAAGTGTAATATCTATTGAGGTGGTATTATCAACTGAAAGTGCAGGGAAATATAATTACTCAGGCTTTTCACATTTTATTGCCTTTAAAGATGTTTCATTCTAATTCTGACTACCAACACAACAAATCTTATGGGACAGCCTTGTTTTGGTTACTGTCTGAGCACATTGATTTCATACCAGCGATATTTCTCAAATGATATAGTTCTGAAGGATGCTAAGCAATGACAAACCAAACAGGACAGTTATTACAGTGGCAGTGGAATTTATTTCCCCCCACTCTAGTAAAAATAACAGATCCTTATTGTTTCAGACCAGTTTAACTGCAGATGTTAAGTAGTTATATATGCACATGTATTAATTCCCTTTCTTCACACCAATATAAATGCAGAATAAAGGCCTTTTGTTATAAATTTAGACTGCAAACAAAACATGTTCACAGAATAAGAAGGGTCATATGTGATGAGTAATGCTAGATAACTGATGTTTGGCTTAAGTTCCAGTTTTCTGAACAAGCAAAAAGCTGTTACCATATACCATGATAAACAGCAAGCAAAAAGTACAGGACACCTGAATAGAACAAGAAGGATCAATCCTGAGGGGAAAGAACTTGGTTAATTCTCAGGTTTTTAAATATCCAGATGGATCCTATAAAATTGTCCTATTTAATAATTCAGTTGGCTTCAAGGTGCCTTCAAGACATCCACGTGCATACCAGCTCTAGTATACATCTCTAAATATAACATATATAGAAGACTACTCCAAAAACATTTCTGGGAATTAGTGCATTTATTCATCACTGGAATTGATGAAAATACATTGGGGAGATCTGGACAGCCTCTTAAATGTTTCATAATCTGTTAGTTTTCCAAATGAAAGAGTTCTTCAGCAGTCTCTCAGGGATGTAGAAATGTACCATCAGATGAACCATATAAATCAATGAAAGTTTAAGGTCTAAAACCATGGAAATAAAATCAGTTCAAGTTGTAAGAGGTGGCAGAACATTTTTCAAGTACCAATACATTGTCTCAATTGTACTGAAGAACAATAATAAATAATGGGGCAGAAATAACATAATTCATTAGCACCAATGCACAGTAGTAGATAATAAAATTATTCAGAGCTGCAGAATCATTAATCTATGCCAAGTGGCAAATGAAACAGAATGTCTGAAGACAATACTGCAGGAAAAAACTAAATGGAGAACACGTCAAGGAAGCGGAGCTGCTTGTGAAGAACATTGTTGTTTGTCTCAAATAGGTAGTATCATGGTTTTAATCATGGCATATTGTAGGTTTCTGAAGCCCATTTTAGCAAGTCAGGTGAATTCCCACTGTAGCTCAACTTCTTTCCACTTGAATTCCCTGCAAGACCAGAAGGTACAACAATGGTCAGATGACTGGGGAAGGAAAGACCCCCTCTCTCAGATATACTGACACAATATTTGGAGCTACAGTGGGTTATGAGCAAAATGTACAGCTGGTGTCCAGCATTGAACAAGAGATTAGAGGGGGGCAGGGTGGGAGAGCAGGGGTCTAGATTTTGCCATAGAAAAATAGGACCATATAGAAATTTGTGTAGATATAAGGAGACACCAAAACAAGTTGGAAACTGAGAGGAGGTAAGCTGAGGTGGATTCACAGGAATTTACTACATGAAAAATATATCAGGGGACCAAAAGTGGCAGAAGAACAACAGTGAAAGCAAAAGACCCAGTAAGATTCAGCTTAAGGTATCCACAGAGTGAAAAGAGCAAGCAGAAACTATAATCCAATTGTACAGTGCTGGGACCCAAAAGGGTGAACAGACTTATTTCAACATATTGAAAACTAATCTGGTAGCAGAAGGGATTAGCAGCACCAAAGATAAATATTAGACTGTCATTAGACTTTTGGAATTCATTGCATACATTCAGGCTGTCATACTTCAGCATCCCATTAGAAATCACTGGTATTAAAGGCCATTTCAAAGTGGGACCTTCCTGAAAGTGTTTTAGAGCAGCACTGATCTTCCATGATGATGGGAAAAAAAAAAAAGACAAACACCTAAATTAGCTCATGAGACTGTTCCTGCTTCAGTTTCTAAATTAATCTGGGACCAAATGCCCAAAGACAGATACATGGTGCTAATGACAGAAGCCTCTTGCTTGTAAGGAACAGCATGTTTTTCTAATTAAAAAGAAACCCAGCACATTTTATAAGGGAGTGGCTGATTACCTAAGAGACTGGTTCAGTAGCTGGAGTTGTTGTTGTAGTAGCAGCCATTGGATTCCCAGAAGCGGTGCTGGAAAGAACATCAGTTCAGCATTGATTACTGTACACAGAAATGCTGTATTCCATCATCCCTCCCACAAATGGGTGCCTGATTTTATAGCCAAGGAGATCTCAGAACAATGATCAGCACTCCTATTTTTAGTAAAAGGTGAGATGCTGAATCCTGTCTTCAAAGAGAGGACTTGGCTTTAATAGAAGGAAAAAGGATAAAGACTTCTTCCATCTTGATTCAAAAATGATTGTCCAAAAACATGAACTCAGTGATGGTACAAAACTTGTGTGTTTTAGGCTTGTCTTCAGTGTTTTAAATACAACAGTACAACACTATTGTGCTGGAAATTGGAAGACAGCTTTGCTTTGGCACAGAGTATGATCCAGTGGCTTAAGGAGTCCAAGTACTTGGATCTTCTGGACCTTACTGTCCAAAGCTCCTGACCCCTAAGTGACAGTAGGTCAGTCTTTCGGTAGTGTTTATTCCATAGCAAACAAAGTGAGGTAGAATAAAGGAGCCCTGAATTATGACAAATGTATCAACCTCAATGTGATTCCATGAAGATACAGAAATCTGGCAAGCATGGAGCTTGCCATAAAGAACAGGATAATTTGAGTCCATACTTGTGCCAGACATATTAAGAGTGTTGTTTCTTTTACTGTGCTCCAAGTGGCCATATCCTTCAGATATCCTTTTAATTGCTCTGGGGTAATCCCAGTTTCACCTTCCTATAACTCTTTTCATTGTGAGGAAGAGAAAAATCAGACATGGAGACAGGGACTCCTCAAAATGTTGATTCAGAGTTGGAGCCTGGTTTAGCTAAACTGTGGTGCCTAATTTTGTTAGTTTTGTTGGATGGGATTCCATTAAACATTTTATTTTATTTTCAGGAACGTTGTCATTGCTCACTCCCACATGCGTTATGTGCCTCCTTGGGCACTGCTTTTGGTAGGAATTTCACACAGTTCACGAAACTCCAGCCTGTGTACAGAGCCAGAATCCAGCCCATGTGTGGCATGAGTTTTGCTTTATGGGCACAAGGAGACTTGCTTGCAGGAAGCCCTCTCTACCTCCCAAGTTGAATTGTTCTCTTCCCCTTCAGCAGCATGAAGCTGTTTCCATTTTTTTTTCCCCACATTCATTTAAACCTTTTAAGTCTATTCACTGAGGCACTGGAGAACTTGCTGTGAAAGCACACTGGCCTCAGTCCTACATAGGAGGCTTTATTCTCATATTTAAAAACACAATCAGTCTTTAATAAAAACTGACATTAAATACTGTTTCTGCTGAAGTACACTAGGTTAGTTCTCCTTGTAATTATTTGATTGTAATGTCAGTAAATAAGTCACCAGGTTAAAATAACGGTTAATATGCTTAAGTATAGGAATTCTGCAGTAGGGACAGAAGAAACACCATCAAAACACCTGTAAGGGAAAGCACTGGGTCTTGTTTAGTAATGATTGAATTCTTACCCTTGCTTGGTGACCAAAGAAAGCCAGCCTCTCCCACTACCCATTAAGATATAAACATGCAGGAGCAAGGATTCCCCCCCTGAGAATAACTGCATGACAAAACACAAAAATTGGAAGTGACATCTACCACTTTGCAGATGGTCATGGCCAACAAAGAGACAGCCCTTTCTCCCCCCCCCCCCCCCATGTCAGTAACTTGCTGACGTGCAGTTACTATCTTGATGTATCGTGGTGAAGACAGGAGACACAGCCTTTGAAAAGCAAATAAACAATGTTTTAAGGAGGTTACCCCTTTAAACAGGAAACAGTTAACCATCTTAAATTTCACAACAGAACAATGAATTAAGCAGACAACTGCAGACTTCCTTGATAATAGTGAGTTACAAGAAGATCTTAGGCTCCAGTCAGTACTGAAAGAAAGAACTCAGCTATCCCAAGCTTGCAGCTATCCCTTCTTTTTTTCCCCTCCCACATCTGGAGTGCAGTAGGAAATCCTAACCTTGTAATTACAGTCAATGCAAAACAAAAGTGCTGATAATGAGATAAAGAGGACAGCTACCATCTTTCTAATAAGGGGGAAAAAAGTAAACACAGACATGGCGCAATCTACCCTGTCCACTTTTTTTTTTGTAGCTACACCTGGTTTGAAGAAAACCTCAAGAAAAAAAAAACACCAACAAGGAGTGGAGGAAAGTCCCTTCACAGAATCCAACTATCATTCAGTTCATCTTCAAATGGAGATTTGTAGTTTTTCTTTTAAGAATTATTAACTATACTTTAAATAAGCTGCAAGGAAAGACTTTTCACACATACCCACTTTTATAAAGTGAGCTAGTAGTTCATATTACTAGACTACAGTAGATGCCTCTAGATAATGCAGTAGTATGCCTCTAGTCCCTTTCTGTGCAGAGCTACACATACAGAGCTTCATTTGACATATGAATATCACACAGTGAAAGTTTTCCTGCCCACAACTCCTTGTGGAGGTAGGGTCTAAGAGCATCTATCAGACCCAACAAGCCTCTTGTTTTCCTCAGAAAGTTTGTATAGTTATTTAACTACATCCATAATGTGTGCTTTTACAGGTTTACTGGTGTCAATCAGATACAAGATGCTCTAAGACCTATGAGGGGTACAGGACAATCTCAAGATTCGTTTTCCATTCTGTGCATTAAGAACTTCCTAGGTAATTCTTATGAAGAGAAAAAAAATAAAATAAATCTGTTTCCTACTGACAACTCTGAGGTTACCTTAACTCTGAGCCTTGGAAGTTGAACAGGCAAGGTGACACAACTCATCAATATACTTTTCCACTGTAGGTTAAAAAATAGTAAAAAATAGTTAAATAGTAAATTATCTCATATTTGCTGCTGATCGGAAGTGCAGCAAATATGAAAGTCGCAGCCCAGTTCTGGCTCATGGTGTACTCACTGAATCTTTAGTCCAGCATCTTGCAGTGCTGGTGTTATGGACAGTGCAGGGGTGCTCTTGAGCAAGGCCAGTCCCACCTTGCAGATGGTGACTCCTTTGCCCCTTAGAACTTAGTCAATTTCCATGCAATTAAGTTTAAGAAAACCAAGCAACTAGCTTTCTGTCCACAGGAACAAATTGGATGAGCCTTATGAGATTTCTGTCTAGGAAGTAGATTTTTTTTGTAAACTACCTCTAATTTTATTTATGTAAGTGTGGAATAAGTGAGGATTTCTATCTTATGAACACTCAAGGTAAACATATTATATCACTTCATCGTGTTATAACATATGTTCCATAAACTCCAGGAAATACCATCATCTTAAGTGATCTTTTCATTCATCTTTTCATTCAGGCTCCCTGTTCATTCCCAACATAACAAAAAAGATGAAATAATAAGAACTAATAATCAAAGATACTTTTATGAGTCCCAGTGCTCCAGACTCTCCAAGTTCTGTAACAACAACAGAAATGCACTTAGAGAATAATGATGTTCTTAGTTTGTTTTTTTTTTTTTTCCCCCCCGTTTCTGCCATTTACACAGTCCTAAGGGTGCTGTCTGGGAAAATAACAAGAACTATTACAGAACAGCTTGTTGTCAGCATTGAACATCAGTGTAAGTGAAACAGATCAACATGAAGTGCTCTTTACAAAGCATATCTTCAGACCTCTGTTATATGCTTGATGGCATATCCAGCTTCAGACAGCTGGAGATATTGCCACCTTCCTGTTCCTGGCTGCTCATCCCAGCTCCCACACCACTCCTCTGCAAACTGGATTGAGGCAGCAACTATTTAAGCAGGTGCTATTTCTGAGCAGTTAATGCTTTCTCTACTTCTTCCCTTCTGCAATATGGAAGATCCACAAGTATTTTTAGGGATACCAGGGCTAGAGAAACAAGTGGGTAGCGTGTCTTCTCTGCCAAAGAGCTTCTAAGGTGAATGGCAGGTCATTATCTGTACACCAAATGAGTCAGACAACTTCAAGTTGCATAAAATATATACAGCGTAGGAGTTATTTTGTTAGGTACATCATTAAATATCCACCATGTGGCACATGCCATTAGTGGCATGGCATGCTACACTTATTCAGAGGAACCATTCAAGTATCTGCAAACAGTGGAATTGCACTACTGTAAAAAGTGATACAGCTGAGAGGAGAAAGATTCATTGTAGGCTGCAGTATTTTCAAACTACATGTAGTTAACAACCAATATTTTACATGTGGTATGCGTTTCTCTTCCATGCCCACTGAATGACGTATTTCCTTGTAATGAGCATCACTCCTCAGGTTTTGGGTTTGCAGCTCTCTTGAGAATAGGTGATAGAAACTGCTTACTATCACCAGGGTTATACTGTGGTGCACAAGCTATTTTGGAATTCAGGAAGTGCTGGAAAAATAGAAGTCATTCCACTGAATCCCATGCCACAGCTGTCTTGGCACCGAGGCACTAAGCTGCAGCACTTGCTATAGCCTCTCTGATATTGCCTTCCCTTTTTCATTGCTCTGACACTTTCAGAAACTTTACATTAACCTTCAGAGGTCAGTTCAATTAATTAATGAGTTGGGTAAACCATTTCATTGATTTGCTTCCAATTGATGAAATTACAAAAATAATCTCTTTGTGAATTCATGAGTCTTTCTGTGCTCCTTGTGTGAAAGAGGTCATTTATGCTGCACTTACAAATTACAAACTTGTTTAGGTATCTGATTGCTAAAACCCTAAAATAGGCATGGAGGAATAGAGGTGAGTTTATGGACATGAAACACAGCATTTTTCAGGTCTTTCACTGTCTGTTAAAATACAGCAGTAAGTCAGGAGCCTATATATATATATATCCATTTGCAGCTTCATATAGAAAAGCAATTAATCCAAGCAAGGTTATGTATGCCAACAATTGGATACTAACTTCAAAACTCTTCAATCTGAAGAGGAAATAATTTCTAGTCATCATTAGCTTCCAGGGTTCCCCCTACACCACACCCCACATTGACATGCCTCCAGCAGTGGACTGGGCTGCCCTGCCTGCCTCTGCTCAACGAGGTGAACTCCTTCCCTGCATGGCTGTATATTAAATTCCCATGCAGCTGTCTTATACCACATAGCTTTTATGGAGTTCGAATAAATGAAATTAAAACAAGAAGCCAGACCTGAATGGGCCAACAGGGTTTAAACAGCACATTTCTGGAGAATTGTCTTGTTAAAAGTGTCACAGTTGGACATCTGACTTCCAGACAGTGCATTTTCCACAAGGTAGAATAAAAAGACATCGTCTCTGAAGGGCAAGACATAACTCCTACTGATTTGTCTCCAGGGGAACCGATAACTCTATTGACAGCAATATTTCCTTCTAAAATCGGTGATTTCACTTTTCATTATCCAAGTGTTAGTTGTTTCCTGAGAGCTGTAAGCAATTTTTGTTTGCATCTCTTCAATTCTGTCTTTAATTGCTCTTTTCAGTTTAACAGCACATCAATGAAATGCTCTGCTTGTGCGCCAAGCATACCCACAGACTTCAAATCAGCTAAAACCCTAAATAGGTATATATCAGATCAACTTCTTCAGCATTTCTACTTAACCAGAGCCAGTCAGCATATTTTTTTTTCCTCTGGCACCCAGAATTGTGTAAATTCAGATAAATCTATTTATATTTCATCCAAGCCTGCTATGCTTAACTATATCAAGTAGGCTGAATAAATTGTAGCTGAGTGCTCCCAGTACACATGGTTCATGATTTTCTCAGAAAGTTGGAATGAAAATGCATGTATAGAAATGCAATCCTGGATCTCGTTTAAATTGTATAAGAAGAGGATCTTAAGAAAAGAGTAATGCTTAAAATATATATATACACACACAAACTGAACAGAATACAACTTCAGTCAACATTGTTTTAAAACTACTTGTTCTAACAGCCTATCAAGTATCTGAGACTCGTGCAGCATGAAAATAAGTTTGTGCTAGTGCTGAGGTGATTTTATAAGTATGGTTTGATTTCCAGACAGATCAGCCTCCAAAATGCCAGAACTCCTGCATGCTTAAATACCAGACCCCCCTAAAGAATTCTGTTATGCAGAACCTGCTACCTCAGAGTTGTTGGACTAGCATCATACTTACCTTCTATCAAGAGAGTAACAACGAACATGCCCTTCTCTCATTTTATCCGTACGATATATTCTATTTTCTGCCATGTTACTGCCCTGACAGCCATAAGACTGCATTAAAAAAAAATAATCTCTTTACTGATTGTTAATTGCCTGACCAGAAGATGGCTCTATCCAGCCATGCCTGGAGGACATCAGCATTCTTCTTTTCTCAAAATTAAAAAGGGACAATAAGCATACCTGGGGAAAAAGAGTGCAAGACAAACCAGGTTCCCACACTTATCTTTCCCAGTGCTTTAATTAAATGCAGTCATCATGAATTACTGACTCTGAAGGCCTCTCCAAGGAGAAGGCAGACACTTCTCCCCAAACTTGGTTGATGAAAACATCTAAAACAATAATTGAAGTTTTACATGAGACATGTATCTTTACAGGAGACAAGTTTTTAGATGGGTGAATCTAAAGATAACTTGAAGAATATGTTGCTATAAAGCTTACTTCTGTCTCACTTTTCTTTTTGCTTGTAAACTTAGCAGTTTTGCTGATTTTGCCTTATAGTAAATTAAATCTAGTCTTCACTAGAATCACAGTCTATTCAGGTCTTTCAAATGGGCTGTACCAAACACAGGACCTAGACATCCCAGTTTTTAGGAAAGGCAGCCCATACAGAGACTGAAATCACCATTCTCATGTGGTAGAATCCCCAGAGAAATCCAGGACACCCCATGACTTATTCACTGATCAGTTTCTGACCATGTAGCATGAGTCTGTGCACTAAACTATCTGGAAATTTATGTGGGAGAATGGTGTTAGCCATGTCATTGCAGGTTATGGCAAGAGTCCTTTAAGCAGTTACACTGAGTTTAGGACCCTTTGAAAGTCTTGGCTTCAGACATGGGCTCTGCAAAGTCAGAAAGCTCTAAGGGGAGGCACACCTGCAATGTGATCTGGCTAGCACTATTTTTTATTTCCTGACAGTTTGTCAGTTACCATTATGTCTATACAGTATTTGAGTGGAGCAAAGCTCAAATCTATGACACAGGTGCTACACAACACCTAGATGGACTCACTCCAACCTTGACAGTTTCTTCCTTTGGGCTTTCTTATGCATCAGTGGCCCTAAATCAGAATTTCTTATCCCTCCCATTGGGATTTCAGGGTGATAATATCATGTGGCTTCATTTCTGAGATGCTTCCAAGGAGAAGTGAACAATGAGAAGTATTGCACATTCATTCATGGCTCTCAGACAAATACAGCCCACATAATATGCCCTCTGCTCTGTACAGGGTGAAATAAATAGTTAGCTCATTCATATTTTGGCAAAAGACAAAATAGGAATGACATTGCTAGCAGTCTTTGGGACAAATGTCTTTAGCACCCTTGCCCAAATCCCTCTATGGAACTCAGCAAGCACCAGAATGCCCTCAGCCAAAGCACACAAGCACATCTGAACCCTTAACCAATTCCCCTCAAAATTCTGAATTGAAGTTTTCTTGGCAGAAATCTTGGAAGATTTTGGGAAAGGCAAGTTTAAATGTGAGCTGAACCAAAAATTGAATGGCAAGATCAGATTTTTTTTTTAATATATATAATATTGTCCAATAATGCTGTATTCACTTGTGTCAGACTAGCTTAACATGATAGTCACTAGCAGATTATGAAAAAAGGTTTATATTGAGTAACGTCATACCTCTGCTTTTTATACATGAAAAGTAATACTGATGAAGCTACAGTTTCCAGTGATTTCCTAAATCTAAATATTAGGAAGTGGACAGGAACACATTGTCTAGAAGCATTCTGGTTCCAGTTTCCATCATTTTCCTATTCTTTACAAGTTGCTAAAAACTATTTTCCAAACTTTTAAAGGCAACATTGATTAAAACAACCAGAAATATATACAAAGCAGGAATATTCACATATTCTTAAAAGACTAGAAAAGGGGGGAATAAAAATAATAATAATAAAAAAAACACAACTTCACTTACATTAAATACACAGCATATAAAAGTTACCAAAGTTGGAAATGTCTACCAATTACATGACCAAATTAAATACATGGATAATTGGTACTAAACTAAACTGCCATCTAAAGAACTATGAAATTACAGATAGCAAAAGTGAAATGAGGAGGAGGTGTAAAGTTAGTCCTGATTATGTCTTGTTTGACTTTACCATTTAAACAGCTCATCCTTTGCTAACATATCAGTTTTCAGGTATCTCATTTTTTATAAGGTTGAATCAGTTTTTGCCTAATGTTATATGCAGGATGGTTTTGATCTTATCTCCAGCTTGCAGAGTGGCAGCAGGTTGTTTTACTCTTTGCTTCAGATTAATGAATCTTTAATCACATTGAAGGGGAAAGTTAATAGAAAAATTAATGAAAATAACATCACTTGCTCTGATGAGTAATGAATAACAATAAGAACAGATGCAGTCTGTTTGATGGCCTAATTTAAAATACTTCATGTCCAATTACAGGCACACTCATTTTCTGTAAGACAGTTGGGTAAGAAATAGATTATCATTTTCTGCTTTATCAGTATTATAGAGAATACCTAAGGTCATAGCATGGAAGATTTAAAGAAAACAATAGTTGTCATAGGACAAACATATGACAAAGGGCCTCATTTTTCACCTGGGAATACTGGTTTCGTAACCCTGTGTGCAAGTAGCCTTTCTTAAGAAAAACACCAAAGGTGAGTCTTGTTTTAAGAATTACCACAGCCAGAAGAGCTTGTCCTTGAATTGCATCACCCAGATGCAGTTTTGCTGGCTATGAAGGGAGGTTGGGGTACAATCATGTCCTGTACAGCTATACACTGCCTCTTCTCCACTCTCTATTCCTTCCTGCAATGTCTGTCGCTGCTTCACCTTCACTGCTTCTCTTGCACAAGGGAAGCATCCCCTTACAGAAGGGCCAGGTGAAGGCCCACTGTCCTTCATTTTGGTGACATCCTCTTTTGAATGTTCTAGATGGTTATGCCTATTTTAACAGGGCAGAAATATAACCCTACTTGACACAAGTTATCTCCAGGATCTCCATATTGCTTCTACTCCACTGATTTAAATTATAAAAGAGAAAAAAGCCCAACATAAGGGGAAGAGGGGAACAGGAACAACACCCCTCCCTCATAAATGGTCCAGACCAAACTATGCCAAACTATTCAGTTTAAAATAGCAAAGTATTTATTTGTGATTTTAACTTCCTCCACTATAACCCAGAATTTGAAAATCCTGGGATGAATATAACAGAAGACAAAATTCAAACTGAGTTTTTTACTCTCCTGCTTTCACAGGGTTCTGTTCAGGTTTTGAGAGCTTTCCAGTTTGTTCACTTTTTGTTTTTGTTTTGGGATTTTTTTTTAGTTTTGTTTCTTTTCAATATAAAACTTTGTTCAATCTCTGACATATTGGCACTTTTAAATGAGAAAACAGTCTGTTGGGAAATCTCCAACTAGCTGTACTGCAGGACCTCACACGGCAGCAGCTCAATATTACTTCAGATAACCTGACAAAAACAGAGCGCTTTAAAGTAAGTCTGCAAAATGACAAAGTTCCCAAGTATTAGTTTCACCCAGTACAAATTTGCATAAAGGTAACTCCTCAGATTGCTACTGGTAACCATGAGAAAAGTCTTTGAACGCATTGTTAACTGCATCTGCCTGTTCTCTGCACAGGGGCAGAACACCTCAGAGAAACAATTGTTTGTATTATAAATCCACCTGAATAACACTGAAGTGTAAGTTCATTGTTTTAACAGGATCTTGTTTAGACACTCTCCCTTTTATTGATTTGTTTAGAATACAAGGGCTAGAAGTGAGGTAGGAAAAAAAGAAAAAGCAATATGATTTAAACTAAATTACTTATGCTTCCTACCCATGGTAAAAATACAATGAGGTATGAAATAGGTCCTGTTTTATCAGCTGTCACCTTAATCAGTCTGGATGCATGAAGCTATTAACCATTCATATGGCTATTTCATCTAAACAAGATATTCTATAATATTGGGAGAATCTTTTTCAGAGTCATGAACTCATAAATAATCATTTTTTAAAGTGCCTGGTCAGAAGTAGGGTTTCATATATTTATCACTACATGTCTTACACACAGAAGCAAACACAAATGAAGTCTTGAAATTATATATTAGCAAGAAGGGGTACACATCAAGATTCACATTACATTATCTCACCTACAACAAATACCTTACTGCCAGTGAAGCAACAACCTGTTACCTGCAGACACCTAATGAGAAAAAAAAGACTGCATTGAATCAGAGTAAAGTCAATCCAGCACCTAATTCTGCCTCTGACTGTGCCCAACAAGAAAAGCCTTAAGAAGACTATAGGACTGGGAAAACATATCCTCTTCCTTCCCCAGGGTACTCTTCCAGCCTCTCAGCTAAGGCTCAGGGCACCTCTCACACCAGACATGATGTCTTTGTCTAAATATTCCCAAATGGATTTTTCTTCCAAAAATTTGTTTATAATCTCTTGTCATTAACAGCAACATGTGGCAAAGAATATCACAATTCTGTTTCACTTTGTATGATTTTAAAAGCTTTCTGAACTACAACAGAAATAAACGATGAAGGAGTCTCCAAGAATTTTTCCAAGGCATGAAATGGCATACTATGCACTATTAGCTTCTCCCTGGAGCTACAAAAGTTCCTGCTATATAAGGAAATTATTAGCTACAATATTAGAAAAAAAAGATAATACTAAATGAAACATTGCCAGAATACCTCCTGTATATGGTTCTTGATAGTTCAGGTTGCCTGCAAGATATAGCTTGGAGCATGCAGAACTTGTATGATCCATAAGTGCATGGCAGCAGAATTGTACAGGCCCATGCTACAACAGTTCATGTGAAAGAAATAAGTGAATATAGATTTGCAGTCTCAACACTAAACATTTTTGCCATCCAATGTACACTGGATAGCAATCAGTTACCTCTAGCAACATTATGTCTACTGTTTCTGGATGAGTTGTCATCTCTGAAATTAGCTTTGCACAGTTGCAGTAAAGAGGATTTTACCTATCAGAAAAATCTGAAATTCTTCAGCAAGCAAGGGCACAAGAGCTAACAGGGCTTAGGTGGCACGATCATACTCAATACACTAAAGAGCACAATTCTTGCAGGGTTCTTATCAGTGACAGAAGAAAATGGGCCTGGTGAGAGAGGTCCTACTTGTGAAAACAAAGTGTTTGGTCACGGGCAATTAAAAACTCAAGACCAAAGACAAACCACAAGTATTAGACTAATTTGACCCTAATATACTTTCCAACATTCTCCTGTCAGACTTTCCATCACGTGTAGGCCAGACTACTCTGACAGAGCCACTGGGGCACCCATTAAGCACAACACACATCCCATAATTATCACAACACTCTTCAAGGCAAATGTTCACCATTCTAGCAAGCCCAGTTGTGCCATCTCTAGCAAAAGAGCAAAAGCCACACACAAAAAGAAGCACCACATCAGCACTTTCCCACATTTGAAGGCTTCATTCCCACACTGTTCTCAAGGGAAGCAATGCAACTTTCTCTCTGTAAGTGAAGACAGTGATCTGTTTTCAGGAAGTCTCATGTCCACTTTTTCATTTCTAAAAAACATGCAAGCTACAGTATTCCCACCATCCACCTTTGACTCCAACACGTAGATTAGCTCTAGTCATCCTGAACCATGGAACTTGTTCTTGTTTGATAGGATAGCTGGGATCCTACCAATACTTGTATGATACAGACATGGGATACCACACCTTCTCCAGCCTATGAAAGGAGCAAGATTGGAAAATACCACCTTAATCTTAGAACACAGAGGACAGTTTTGCTACTAGATAGCAGCACTTGTGAGCCTCTTTTGTTTTCAGTAGCATGACACATCCTAATGAAGATGAAAAATCATTAAGCTTTAGCAAAGCACAGTCATATCTACTATTACTGATTTAAAAAAGAAAATCCAGGTTTACAGTTATTTTTATGTCCTTTGCTTATCTCCTCTCTGCTAGCAGCAAGTAAGTTACAGGAGGAGTCAAAGTTATATATGCATGAAAGTAAGAACTATGCTTCTACTTCAGCTATTCTTTACAGTCAAAAGCTTAAGATATCCAGCATTCAAAAGGTTTAAAAATTAGTCTTCCATAGCTGTAATAAGAGGACTAAGGAAGAAGGAGGCAAAGGCAGGGCATCTACAACTTCACATAAATGCAGGAAACAGCTCTGGGTTATAAAAGAACTTTACTACTGCTCACAGTTTGATCTCTCCAGCATGCAGATTACCCCTTTCACAGAATTAACCACATCAATGCTGTACCCCTGTTTACTATGGTAGGAAAAGCCTAGCTCTGTCACACCAACACAGAAACTGGTCCAAAACAATCGCAATTTCTCAGACACCAGATTTATAGAAGACAACAGCAACTGGAATTAGCACTCACCAGAAGCTAGCCCCAACGCCACAGCACACCACACCCTGCTCCCCCTTTTTCTTCCTTCTTTAGAAAGGGACCCAAGCCCTTAGGATGATTAATTACACAACTGCCCCATCCCCACCACCTGTGGCTGTAATTTGTCCACAGCTGCTGCCAACCTGACGTGAGTTAACCCCAACTAGCAGCTAGGCCCCACTGAGCTGCTTGCTCACCCCTCCCCCACAGTGCAATGGGGAAGAAAATTGGAGGGGTAAAAGATCTTGGGTTGAGATAAAGGCAGTTTAATAGGTATTGCAAAATCTGCATGCACAAGCAAAGCAAAAAATCCATTCAGTGCCTCCCATGAGTGGGCAGACTGTAAGCCATTTCCAGGAAAGCAGGGCTTCATCACAAGTAACTTACTTTGGAAGACAAATGCTAAAACTCTCAACAACCTCCCCTTTTCTCTTTACCTTGGCTTTTATTTCTGAGCTTGACATTATACGGGATGGGATGTCCCTTGGTCATTTGGGGTCCTGTTGTGTCCCCTCACAGCTTCTCGCTGGTGGGGCAGCGTGAGAAATGGAAAAGGCCTTGGCACTCTGTTAGCACTGCTCAGCAACAACTAAAACATCAGTGAGTTACCAGAACTGCTTTGGTCACAGACCAAAGCATTGCACCATACAGGTTGCTATGAAGAAAATTAACTCCATCCCAGCCAAAACTAGTACAATAATGAAAGCAGAACTTAATCAGAGAGGATCAAGCCCAAGCCCCTTGAAATAATGGCAAAATTCTTCAGGATGTTGGTGGAATAGAGACTCTGTGCCTAGAGTTCATCTAGGAGGTATGTCTGATCCAAGATTTAGTTCATGAGCAAAAGCATGACAGTAGAATAAGACATCTGCCAAGCTCTTTCTTGTTTTAGAGCATTCCTTTAAGACTGCAGCAGCAGTGCGTAGGGAAACAGATACAATTGCTGCTAGTTGTTTGCCACTAGATAAGTCTTTGTTCCCTTCCTCATCTCCTAGCAGAAATGCTTGTGGAGCAGGAAATGCTCAGGGAACAGCAAGGTGCTGCTCACAGATTGATCCTCAGGTTAGCAAAGTGTTTGTGGACAAACAAAAATCCATAGCAAAAGTACAGACCCTTGGCTTAGCTTTTCTAGCCTGAAAATCCTCAGCTCTATTATTTAAACAGTGTCCTGGACATGTCTGAACATCAGCTATGAAACACAGTCAGGAAAAGGGAGATTTTGATTAACCCCTGTTGCTGAAGAGGCCTTGCCATCCATGTTTAGCACTAGCTCAAATCTCTCTGTGCTACAGCAACTTTAGAAAGTCTTGCCAGATGGTTTGCTATCAGGAGGTCTGCAAGCACTGGATGGGCATGGGTTCAAACGATGCACACAGGGGCAGAGGGACAAAATGTCTATATAGTTTTATAGTCATCCATGGATAAGCACAGCAGGCTGACACAGTGCCTTGGATAGGCTTCAGTGACCCAGGAGGTCTCTTTGAAGATGTTTCTCTGTTCTCATGCTTAGGCTCATATTTACATTAAAAACAATAACCTCCATGATGCTTTTGTTTCTGCTTAGCTGCTCCACGTGCTTAAAAGGTGCCCACAAAGGCATTGGCTTTGGTCACAAGCCCCACAGCAACCTTTGGTGTGTATGTCTATGCGGGATCATCCTGGAAAGGTGAGACGAATGAGCTATCAACTGGTGCTGTTAGCTTACAGGTAATCCTGGTAAGGCCACACTTACGCTGTTGAACTACAACAAACTGAGGACACAATTTTTAAATACAGCCTCCCCAGGAGACTTCATATGCTTTATGTTCTTCAAACCTTGCTTCATCAGGGAAATTTAATTTCACAGTGGGCCTCCTGATACAGGGGTGAGGAGGGAACCTGATTGTTTTCAGCCCTTCTTCAGGTGTATATGTTCATATCACAGCTTTGTTGGTCCTTTCTTTCCAGTGGACATTTCAGCTAGGCTCACAACACAGAGCCTTATTTTGCTCTGTCTTGCAAGAACCAGTCCAGAAAATGCCCCATTTTATGGTATACTTATTACAATCTCAGATTATAGGATGGCATAGGTAAAGCAAAAATCCACAGTTCAGTTTTCATCTTGTGACTGTCTGCTTTTTTGACACAACTCTAGGAAACCAGGCTGCTGGTGCTGAGATAACCACTGGGGCACACAGCGAGAAGGTTATTGCATGATGGCCTTAGTTCCACCATCCTTTCTACTCTCATTCCCCTGCAGCAATGCAAGAGGCAGCAAGCCCAGCTTTGGAAATCCATCAGCTGTTTGCCTTCTGTCCATGCTCACCCTTTTCATTTGCCAGGTGAAGGCTGGATCTGACTTTGCTTCCATCCCACATCTTGGCTTACTCTGCAAGGGAGGTTTTCTCAGAGCCTGAGCAAAGTTTAGCTTTTGAGTAGATGAGGCAGCTGTATTGGCTTGAAATCCAGTCACACATCCATCTAGGCACGGTTTGCTCCTCTGCCAGCATTGGTATCTACTGCCTCTTTGCCCAACATCTACTGTGCTCTTGCCATACCTGGCCAAAACACCCAGTCTTGCCACTCCAAAGAAATTATCACCAACTGATTTATGACATAGTTACATTTCCCTACAGTAACATATCTTTCTCTGGCTCTCTTCTGTTTTATGCGAAGGGAGAAGACATGAGACCACAATATGTACCAGACAGCATTTAAGCAGAAGCACAAGTCCTCAGGAGGAGAGTCCCTTCCCAATTAAAGACATTTCCGTTCTGCTTCCTGCATTGTGTCTCAATTTAGTTATTAAACCATATGCAACCCTAATATATTTGGAATTGGGCATGATTTCATGTCAGGAGACCTGAAATCTCTACCATCAAGCTGTAGCCTTGGTTAAGTCACTTCCCTCCTTTCAGGCTATATACACACCAGCTCTGCTGCTGATTTTTTTTTTTTTTTGGGGGGGGGGGGGGGGGGACTGTTTTAGGACTGCTAAAGGCTTGCATAGGCAAAAGCCTTTGGGAGGAAGGATCAGGGCAGGGGGCAAAGGCAGAAAGCTTGTCCTGCTCCTTTTCCAGCAGCAGTTAGTGAAATGACTGCTCTATCTCACAGGTGGTTTTCAGCAAGAAGCAACCTCCTTCTCTGAGCTGCTCTCAAGATGGAGCACACTGCTAACACACCTGAAGTCTGCTGGGCTTTGAGTTTTCTGCTTTATGCTAACCCTCTGAGAATTAGTCAGAAATATTCCCAAACTGGACACTGTATTGCCTGAAAGAAAAAGCTAAAAATCTGGACATCCAGGAAGTAAGTGCTGTCATAGATGTCTCCATGATGTACTCTTGAAAGAATACGAGCAAGGAGACAAAGCTGGGTTCAAAGAGACATGTTCACTAGCACCCTGCAAACACACCTGGACCTGCTACTTCGGTGGTTTACAAAACAGTCAGCACCTGAAGAAGGCTCACAAGCTGGTGAGGAGCATAACACCCACCTCACCCTTTCTGTTCACTAAAGCACTGTTGAAGAGGGAAGAAAAGAAACAAGTAGAGGGGAAACATGCTTAAAATTGGATAAACCCAGAATATACCTCAGAGGCTTCACAGTACTGCACTGTTCATATGTATCTAATGTCATGTTAATACTCAGAATCACACCCTAATGAGAAGCAGCATGACATTTTTTATTCATTCTAAAATAATTTACTTCTGTGATGGCGAGACTGAATTACGGCTCCAGCAGAACCTTATTTTTCCCACCAGCTATAATGAAGTTGGTTTCACAGGAGCACTCTCCCAGTTGTAATGAGCTGCCTGTCTCCTGCCACTACAATCCAGTGAGAGAAATAAGACCAGCTGAGAAATACTTTATACTTTGATCTGTCTCAACAAATCAGTTCAAGAGCTCTAAAACAGAAACCCCAGGGAGAGGGAAGGGGAAGAGGAGAAGTTCAAGCAGGGAAGTTTTAAAGCTGTATTTGATTTGTTTCATGAGAGCTGTGGTAGTTAAAATTAAAAAAAAAAAAAAAAAAAAAAAAGTCCATCTGTCTATCTTTTTTGAGCCTTATCAGCTCTCTTAGGCCCTACTGAACTCCAGACTTTGGACAACTTTATTTCAATGATAACAAAAAGAACAAGTGTGTATATATATATATATATATAAACCCATGACATCTTGAAAAGTCAGGTTCTGTAAGCTCTCTGAGTTCAATTTCTCTTGTTGCCAATATGCCAACAGCCCTTTTAACTACATGAATGGAACTAGAAACTACAGTAAGGAAAGGCAGAGGTGGAACCACACAAATCTTGCTCCTTTCCTTTGAAGCTAAGCTGCTCTGAATGAACAAGGCATGAATCCTACCTCTGGGATTCATCCTGCACCTTCCTTTACAACACTGGGGATGCGGAATTCAGTACAGCATTACCATGCTGATGTTTCCTGGTTTTAACATCAGCTACATGGAGAAACTTTGTATTTCTCTTTCCCTCCATCTTTTTGTTCTCTCTCTCTCTCTCTTTTTTATTTATTTTTTTTTTAATTTATTTTTTGATTGGTTGGTTGGTTGATTTCTTTTTGCTGCCCAATAACTTGCTGCATGATCTTGGTCAAACTCTTTCACCCAAGTCATTCCATCTGCCATCTTAAAGGATGATGAAGCTGACCTCCTTACACAAGGAGTATACTATGAAACACCTGGGGAAAATTGTTAGCAAGAATTTTATGCTGTTGAAGAGCATTTTCCTACATGATGTGCAGTTCCCCAGAAAGAAGGTAGAAATGTTAATACTCTCAGATGCAGAAAAGAGGAATTACCAGGAAGAAGATTTCGGTCACAAAACTCGACGTTATTAACTCCCCAAACTATCCTAATTTTCTTGTATATCAATACCGCTACTGCTATTTCTAGATAAGAGCACAGACTAGAAGCTTAATCTGTGCATGTAGAGGGCCACAGGTTTGCAAAGCATTGATGCCTCATGTTCACAGCTCTAGTTCACTTGTATTACACTCCGTGAAACAAAGAATTGCAAGGACTTTGTGAATCTGATCCCTGAGATGGCAGCACTGCTGCTCACCCATGTTTTATAACAGACTGCTCTACTGCACACACTCAATCAGAACACTCTTTCAAAGGGACATGCCAATTAAAATCACATTTGATATCTAGTGTATTTTAACCAAAAGAATATTAGCTAACCAAAGTGTCCAAAACATGTAAGATAACTTAGGAGGAAAATATATTTTCCCATGTACTGGCTATTTTTATATTTTTGATACCACATTCCACTTCCATGAACATTTTATAGCTGTGAAGATTATTTTAAAGAACAACAACAACAACAAAAAAGTTTAGGAAATTGTGAATTTAAAGTCTACAAAACTCAGGGGAAAATATAGAGATGGTGACAGTGCTTGAAGAATAACTCTTCCCCTTTCTCCTAATTTGGGTGGTGTTCCATGGGCAATGGCATTTTAAGAAAAATGCACAGCTGAGAAAGCATATCTGAGAAGAAGAAAATAAGTAAAAATGAATGAATAAATAAAAAGCATTCTCAAGCAAAACTCAGTTAGCTAATCATTTCCACTTATCTCTATCTTACATGCAGGGATAGCAGAGACATCAGAAAACTGGAACATAACATGATTTTAACTAGCTAGGTTTTCAGAAGTACTTGATGTCAGTCTAATGCAACTTCCATATCTGACCTACTTATTTCTATAGCAGCATGATGGAAATGAAAAGAATGCTGCTACCCTATACAGCAGCATCCAATGCATGACGCACGGGTATGTCCCAGGGCTGCTCATCTCCCTAGCTTCCAGTCTAACATTTCTGAGGGGAGTTAAAGTCAGTGATGCAAGCAGGGGAGCAAGTTGATGTTTCACAGCAAGGCGAGGTGTGACTGGAGCCCAGCACCATGCCTGTGAGGAGCCTCTCAGGCCACCACTGATCTGGACCCATTGGGACACCACTCCGGTTGCCAGCAGAGCACACATCTTTGGGGAGAAGGCACCTAGCCTGACTGAGACTGGAAAAATAATACTGGCAAAGTTGTTTTGGCCATTCCATAGAGGGATCTGCTTGTCTACAAGCCGAGCATGTGCGATGCCTATAGGGGTCGTGTCAGCTTACTCCTGCCCTGCACTGCGCCAAGCCGCCGTGGGAGCCAGCTGGGAGGAGAGCTGCCGCGTGCGCAGCCCAGCTCCAATTCCAGTACTGCAGGCACAGGGCTCTCAATGCTCTGCTAGGCTGCTGCCAGTAAGCAAGGCACAAATGCAGGATTAAGTGTCACAGCAGACTGCAGCAGGACACCTGCTTTGTCAGGACCGGGATCTTCGCAGAGGCCAGAATGGCTTAGTCCGCATGAGAGACCAGAAGGTCACATTGCTGTGTGTCCAGGGCCATCGGCATGAGGTGCTATGAAGTGTAGATGTGAACCAAAGCTGACTGACAGGAATGTGCATCTGTTGAGGCAGTTGGGCCTGCAGATGACATTCATGGCTAGCTGAAAGCCACTGACGATGTGGGATCTGCTGTCAGGGTCTCAGCTCTTGCGTAGGCTGGCATGGGACCCAGATTCTCTTGCAAGCTGCCAGCCACTGTTTCACTCAGAAACAGGCCCTCTGAGATGCCAGGCATGGACAAATGCCTGCTGAGGAGAAATATAGCAGGCTGCAAAGCAGAATGGGCCCAAACCTTGGTTTTCTGCTGTCCATAATAGGCACAGAGGACAGGCGGCTGGGCTATGACTCTGCTTGCAAGACACATTGCTCTCAGGTCCCTTACTGCATGCACGTGCACAGGCTCCTGGCCTACCCAGCAGCTGCACAGACTTTGCCACACTCATCTCTGGGGGCTCAGCACACCTGCCCGAGCACAGAGCAGCATGTTGCCTTCTCCAGATTGCCTCACGGGCTCCCAGGAAACAGGCACCATGACATCCTTCTCGCTGAATCTGCAAACCATTCATTTTGTATGCACGACCTCTCTGAGCCCTTTTAACTGCAGCTGCCAGGTTACTTTCATGGAACAAAGCTAGGCAACACAGAGGAAAACGGAAATTTCTCTTTTAGCCACTCATACCTGTCTCACAGCATACAGACATCATCAAGCAGAGCTGAGCTGAAAGACCTTGCCACTGCAACTTGCTCTCAAATATTTCTACTACTTTTGAATGCTGAAGAAATTCTCAGTTTGTCACAAAAAGATGTATTCCCTTGCATATGGTTTAAAACAACCACTGAAATATTCTTAGTTAAATCCCACCTGCAGTTTTTTTGTTGTTGTTGTTGTTGTTTTTTAAAAAAAAACAACTCATACTTTATTGATGACAAGGTTGGTCATAAATTACAGTAATACCAGAGGTGTCCTGTTCTGTGTGTGAATGGTTTGAAAAAAATGCAGCTTCCTTTCATGTACTTGTCCTTGGGCAGTGTTAGTTACACTCACCAACACACATTTATTCTAAACAGATCTGTTCAGGCAATTAGCTTTCCACTCCATAAATAAATAAATAAATATTATAATTTGATCAAAAAAACATTTTTTTCTTAAGCAAAGAGAGGCAATGCTTATCTGTAGCACAGAACATTTGCTGTAGTGCAAAGCAGCCTTCTAAAAAATACAGCCCCTCTCCAGGGGAGCACAGAAGCATATGAATAAATGATAGCACAACTCTTAGATCAAGAATTTTCCAATGCTGTATGAATACTTCATGTCCAGAGTTCATTCTACTGTTGTGTGATAGCTCTGATGTTTGCAACATCTTTATTTGTACATTGGCAGTAACTCCTTCCACCACATGCCAGCTACATATAATCTTCCAGTCCCAGCAGACTAGGGAGATAAAAATGTTTTCAAGAAATACTTAAAACAGACCATTTTTTTTTCCCTTCTTCCCATCCCCGGACACAAGGAAGCCTCCAGAGTTATCCAAATGTCCAGATATACCCCGGTGTCTTCCACATAATTTGGACCACTTCGTGGTTTCGGAAGCATGCGCTGATAATTTCAGCCTAGCAGAAGAGGGCAGCGAGCCCTGCAGCATGTGGTTTTCCAATACCCATGCCAATAAAGGAGGCATCAAGCTGTGCATAGCCTGTAGCCACATGGATGTGTTGCCCAACAGGCTTATGCAACTGGTAGGAAGAAGGACAGTGGACACCTGAGGCAGTGTTGAGTTAGAGCACACTGTGTGGCTCCAGTTTTCATCTGTGCAGATGAAACAAAATGAAAGAGTGACCATTAACATGCATGGGAGCTTTGTTCACGTGCCACATGTGAGCTTTGTGCAAACACATTCCTGCTTGCTCTGCAGAAGAGAAACCTCTGCTCGAGCTTATGTGCAGGCAGAAGCTGAACCTGGGTGGAGGTTTGGGGCAAGGAGGTACTGGACTCCAGATTTGGGGTACTATCTGGGCTCCACTTCACTTATTGTTACTGCAGTTAACTGAGCTGGTATGTGTGAATTTCTCTAAACTCTGTTATTTATAAGTTTACAGATATCCAGTACCTCGCTTTAAGGTCTGATCTCCTGGTCTTTGCAATGTGTGGCATAGTCTGCAGTGCTGAAATTTATTTTTGATTCCTGTATAAATCTTCACTAATGTATTTGAGAACTTTTTCTCTCAGAAGCAGAATGCGCCAAAATTTACCAATTAAGATTTGATCTCAATGTCAATTTTTCCCCTCCCTGATTCTTAGATGAGATAATTTGGTGTCCAAGTAACTGCATGGAATTTTGCACATCACAGGGTTATACTGTGACCACAGATCTCCTGACCCCATGTCCCATTACTAAATCACGCCCTCAGTGAATCAGCAATGTTGAGCTTAGACAACAGAAACACAGTTCACAAGAGATTTTGTAAAATCCTTGGCTTTTATTTGAAAGTTGTTAGGGAAATTAAAAAAAAAAATCCTTTTTCTCCTTAGTGAAATTTTTTACTCACAAACACTCACACAGAAGCTCTTTTCTCCTACCAGCTTTGATCCCAGTGGGATCGAAATTAATGGGAGCGAAGTACAAAATTTCCAGTCTCCTCTACTATCTATACGCTTGGTCTTGCTATCATACTGAGTGGCCCCATGGCCACTACCTACAGGAAAACTGCCAAAGATTTCATGTCCATCTGTCTTCCATAGAGATAAAAGTAGTTTTTCATGATGCTGGAGGTTATCTAGTGTAGATTTGCAAGCTAAACACGGCTACTGAAAGTGCCTTGCCTCATACCCATATGATTCACCCTTACAGTTAAATATATATATATATATATATATATATATAACACCACTATATAGGCTTGGGAACTGTGAAGTCTGCTTTTTATCTCAAAATACACAGTGCTCTTTGAGGGCATTCTTTTAAAGCATTTCTCTAGAAATTTGTTTAGTAGAGTTCAATGGAGATAATTTCTCCACTGGGTAGAATTTATCTTTGCTATAGCATTGCCCTCCACTTATGTTTCCATTTTATATCTCTTGTTTATAAAACTGTACCCGTAACATGAAAGGCAAAGTTTTTTGACTTTCTTTCCTAAATCTGCAGCCCCCAAAACTATTCCTCAGAAACACAAGGATGAGCTGAGATGGAGTGCTTCGTTAAACACAGGTAGGTTTGCACCTGATCTCTTCCAATGAAAACCAGGGAAGAATTCAGTACTGCTTTTCAGCAAGCCTCCATAAGTTTACCCAGAGCACCTGTTATTCTTCAGCTAGAAAGCTAATCTCAGGTGCTCCATTGCCGTTTATTCATGTAATGCCTACATCAATTAAGCTCTGTTAAGTCAATTACAAAATAATGTAAAAAAATCACACCCTTAATGGCAACTACAGCTGATGCTCAGAAAAGCCAAGACTTTTGACATAAAATAGCAGATTGCATATATAAAAAAGTCACCAACCAAAAGTATTTCAATTATTATCAACTGAAGAATTAAAAATTCTTAGCACAAAGGCATTGTTCAAGCATAATTACTCTTTACAACGCTAATGAACAATTATATGCTACAAAGAAGAAGTGAAAGATCGTGAAAAGTTATCATGAGGCACTTTCCATGTAAAGGTTTATTACACCCTCAGCATAGCACTACATCTGACTCTGAGCAGCAGAACCAACAGCTGTGTAAAGCTGGGAGTAGTTATTCATGCAGTCAGGGGCATCCGACACTAAGCACACTGAAGAAAATTAACCTGAGGTTAGACTCACCTCCTCCTTCTGTTTCTTACAGGTTTTGCTACAGGATGCTCTCTGTCAGAGGATACCAATGTTCTTTAATTTGTTTATTAAACACTGAGTGATGAATATTGCTTTAGAGAACTGCTGTATCTAGGCCAGAGGCCATTGCCAGTCATCTTTAATGGTGTCTGGAGAAGAGTTTGAGAACAGGTCACATACATGGCAACATTTCTTTAGGCTGTTCTCTTCCTCTGTGAGCTGGACACTGGCTCTCCGTATTTAGTAGCCTTCAGCTTTCTTCTCTGACCTTGTCCACCTGCATTTGAGAACACACCTAACATCCTGCAGCTAGCAATGCCACAGGTTGTCTATATACTCTATGATGGAGGGAAAAAAAAAAAAAAAAGAAGAAAAAAGAGGTCTTTTTTTTAAAAAACAAAACAAAACAAAACAAAACAAAAAAAACCTGTTGTTTTAATAAGCATTCTATTTGTTCCCTTGTCATTCTATCAGGAGAGGTAATGAGGAGTCATCCCCTTCCACAATCAGTGGGATATTGTAAAAAGAGCCAGAGAGGTGGGGTTTGATTTCCCTGTACTGCCACGTGCTGGAAAGCAGTATTTTTAGCATTTAGCATTCCATCAAAATCCTACCTCTACAAAACATATAATTTTGCAGTCCTTCACACCACTTACTGAATGCTGGGCTAACTGTCCTTGGGAACTCTGTGTGGCATTAATTATTTAACTACCAGTCCACTGCTACAAAAGCTCATTATATCTACTTTTTAAAGGAATGAAAGGAAACAGCAGGGAAGAGAGCCAATTCTTCAGCCGAGCCAGAGGCAGAAATTCAATAAGAAATGGGTATCTTCTGCCCTGAGCTCACCACTGCCTGATACTACGTGGTGATATCCCACACCAGAGACGTGGGTTTTGATATGAGCAAAACAGGCGTTGAAGCTGGGAGCGTTTATAAAGCGTGGTCGCTGAGTTAAGCATGAGCAGAGTACTCTTGAGGGCTGAGGAAATGAGTCTCCCTCCTCCTTGCCAGCCCATAGGGGAGCCCTGGGAGACAGAAGCTGAAAGCTCCCAGCTCTGGCTGGACATGGCCCTTCGCCAGGGGCTTTCCAGTGTCAAGGGAGGATACTGGCTTCTCGTGGTTAACCCCAGTGGGCAACACATACTCAACAGCCTTGTGAAAAGGAGGACTGAAATGATACCGATCAGCAAGCATTTTGCATTGCTTTCAGGAACACCAGTGGAAGAAATGCATTCAAGTACTTAGATGCTGTGCCAAGATGGGGCACCACGCTACAGAGTGGCTAATGGGGCAGAGCGAGATGCTCGTGGCACACCACGGCCTCCTGGTGCATTTCCATTCCTTGCTGCCCGGGTAATTTATGCACTCTTCTGTCAGTACAAGAAGCTGCTCAAATGGAGTTAAAAGGAAACATAATGGAATACAGTTTCAGAAGGAAATTGTTGGGCAGTACAAAGGGCAAAACAACAGCAAATAGCATCTGGCTTCTGTTAGGATGTACAGATTCAGCAAATTACAGCCCAAATGGATTAGGCCCATCCAAAAGACTGATCAGTGTCCTCTGATGTAGTCAGCTTATTTCAGAATATGCTCCTTTGGCTTTTCAGGACAAATAAATAAATAAATGGCAAATAAAATATGTACTGGGCCTTAGGAGAACTTTCCTTCAGCTCCAGAGTCTAAACAAGTTGGATAAAGTAAAACACAGCTACCAAAGCAAGTACGCAGCAGATAAAGAGAAAATGCAACAAACAGCTCTTAGCACCACAATAGGGCTGCCACAGAGCATCTGCCTGAGCCTGAATTCAAAGGGAAGAAAATATTAAACAAACTCACTGTGGCAGAGCAACCCTGCAGGAGAGGAGTATGCTGTTCAAGTCATTAAACTGCTATGAGCTGGAATCTGAATGCAACTTGACCAATTGCTGAGTTGGTTGAACTAAGTTTGGCCAGCTGAGTCAAACAGCAGTCCTCTTATGGACTGTTCCTGCAAAATATTTTAAAGATCAGAGAAAAAAACTCTAGGCTTCACCTACCCATTTTGGTTCCATTTATTCAAAGGTTGCTTTCTTTTTCTTCTCCTTCTTCTTCTTCTTTTTCTCCTCCTCACCTTCCAACAATGGCTTAATACTGAAATGTCTCTAGTTTAATAAAAGAAGGGTACTAAGCAATCCCACTCAGAATATTGTCAATAATAATTAAAAAAAGAGAGAGAGAGAATTAAAAAAAAAGACTTATGATGTAAAAATAGAGATTAAATTTTGTGGTTAAATTTATATGGAAACAGAATTACTTCAGTGTCTTCAGATGTGAATTCTTTCAGAGTAGAGCAACTGTGTGCACCACCATATGAGATGTCTCTCCCACATATATGATACCTTCATAATTAGGGCATTCTTTATAGCTGAGGGAGATCAAATTTGGTTTTCTTGTATGCCTGAGGAGATTCAAACTCTTTAGAGAGTGAGACAATCAGAGGATGTAGGCCATGTTGGAGCAGGTGGCTGTGACCTCCTCCTGAAACTGCTCGATTTTTCATAGCAAGTTAAAGACTCATTCCAGCAGAAATGTTCATAACCCTGCAGGTAGGTGCTCCTACCTCAGTGCTGGGAGAATTCAAACAATACGATCCTTGCTACCCACAGCTATTCACAGGTTTTATGTGAGCTGCTCATAGAACAAGCAGAGACAGGTAAACAATGGGAATTCACAGCCACATTCAATCACGGGACATGCTGTTTGCCAAGGGGACAAGACCAACAGAGTGGAATAACAGCATGAGGAAATTGTATTTTAAAGGAAGCAAGATTCCCAGACTTTGCTTTTTGACTCCCTTGCCTATTGATACAGAGATCATCTACAACCCATTGATCTATGATGCTGAGGGGGGGATTTTTTTTTTATTTTTAACCAGGCAATTCACCCACAATTCTCTTGATGAGAATGAAGATCTATCAGGGAAGAGTAACACTTCAGAGTAGAGAAGAAACAAGACTTAAATGTAGTGATTACTAAAGGGTCTCTTTGCTCCAGACACCAAATAGACCTCAGTTTGCTCACCCTCCCTGCTACTTCAGTCTGTCCTGCCCAAAGTCACGAGTGGGTCCCTCTTCTGGACCTTGGAGTCCTGACTGGGAAGGACAGCCATTCATTCCGGGTCACTCATTCGGCAGCAGAAAATCCAATTAAGTATGACTGTATTAACACTAAGAGAGAACCCTCAGTAGTATATAAAACATTAAAAAGCAAGTATGCCATATGATGCAGGGTGTCTGAAATGAGAGCTCAGGGTCACAGGCAAAATCCAAATGTTGTATCTAGATTTAAGAAAGGAAGAAAAGAATTCAATCAGCTTGTTTTCCCTAGGCATTTCACCCCTAATTGAAGAGTGAATTATGTTTACTTACCTGCTCATGTTCTTGACTGTCTCTCAGCAAATAAATTGTGATTACATTACATAAAATGTCTGTGTTTGGCTTTCTTTCTATCTCATAGGACTGGGTTCAGTAGAAATTCCACACTTTAAGACACAGGTAAAAACATACTGAACATTGAAAAATATGTTTACTGTATAGAAAATAAAAATATTTATTTGAAATACATATTGTAGCATGTTTGATTCCTGCTTCTGCAGCTGAGGCATGTAAAAGAAATACTACCCTTAAAGGGAAAACCAAAGCCATTTCACATGCAAACTAGCAATGGCCAACGGCATTGTTGACTACTATCATCTCGAGTATACCTAAAATCATACTAAAACACAAGCAGATTTCACACACAAAAGGATCTCAGGCTTTCTCATGATTCTGGGGTGCTCAGCACCTATCTTAAAGGTATTCAAAACTGATCAAAAAGCAGTTTAAGTGAAAGAACAAATTTTTGTCCGGTAAACATATTTGCAACTCAAATGTTGTCAGCACTGAAGCAGAATGAGGAACTTTATACAGCATTTATAAATGAAGAATAATTTATCAAAACAAACTGGGAATTTGAGTGAACATGGATGTAATAATGAGAAATATCACATGAAAAAAGCGGGTGGGTTCTAAACTTTTAGACAAACCACTGTTCTGAATATTTTAAGAGCTAGTAAACCCTAATATATCATTCACCCCCACTACTTGAACTTGCTGGACCATATTCTTGGGCTGTTGCCCTTTTGTTTCAAAATGTCTTTGTAGCTGCAGTAGCAATAACTGGGAAGAGCATCTCTCTCCACAGAGCAAAAGAATTGCTGGGCACTGTGGCTGCCACACCAGAAGGAACTGAGCTTCCAGCCAACAGACGAGATTCCACCAGACATGAGGGGGTGTATGAACTCTTGAACAAATATAAGTTAGTAGCTGTAACAAATGATGTTTGTGACATTAGTGGACTTGGGGACTGGAAACGCACTAACTTAGTTTAAGATAATCTGGCACCTCATTCACTGAACTCTTTCTGGGTGTCTATGCTAATATTTCTAAATGGCCTTAGCTATTATGGTATTGCGTGTTAGACATTCAGCCTTTTTTTCCAAACACCCATAAGCTCACTGAGCATCATCTCTCGCTTAGCTTCATCTGAAACAAGAAAAGAACCAAAGGGAAGTTCACTCAGAAACAGAGAGGAGGCCAAGCAGGTGGTAGAAACATGACCTTTCTCCATGAGGTCAAATAGCTTTATTGTGATTAAACACTACAATACAGTATATATCCATAAAAAACTCTATAGTGTATATAAATTATTCCTTCCATTCAGTATTTTTTTTTTCATTTTGTTTTCATTTTTTTCATTTCCATTACAGCTTTGGTACTATGTGATTTTATTATATTTTTAAATACTTTTAGCTTCACAAACTCAACACAAAGTACAAAACTAATCCAAATCAGGGATATTACAATCTACACAGTGGTGTTCAGTGGTAGGAAAAAATCTTACCTCAATGAATTCATGTCACTAGCTAAGCTATAAAGGCATACCTAGCAGACATGACAAGAATATGCACCATTAACCAGCAAACATTTTTTTTTTTTCAAAACTTATTTTTTTACATATTTTTTCCAGCAGCAAATCACTTGGGCATAGTCAGTATTTATGTCCTCAACTGATTATCCTGCTGTGTTCCTCTTCATTTGAAGGCCATGAGTTATTTGTCAAATAATGCACCACTATCCTTGTATATCCACCCTAAGCCAGTCAGTACTTGACCTGCCACCCTGCATTGTTAATGCTTGCACAGTTTGTCCTGCAGCTGGCAGAAATAACTGGAACGTTATTGGAGGGGCAGTGTGGGGCAATCAACCGTAGATTGTTCTGTGGGGCAGGAGGTATGACATTACAGTAAACAGGCATTCCAGTGGCTGTAAGCGTTCCTTGACCTGACTGATTGGGTAGCATGATTGGTTGTTGATATGATTGTTGTGGCAATCCTTGAGAACCCTGGGTCATTGGCACCTAAACAGACGTAGAGAAATATGTAGAAAAAATAATTAGTAAATAAATTAAAATAAGTCCCGAGTATTCCTATTTTCCTTCTATCTGAATTCAGGTATACCACATGCTCAGATAAAATTTGTTATTTTCTGCTGCTCAGAACTATTCTAATGGCTGAGGATCTTTTTTTGACCAGAGATGTGTTAAAAATAAGTCACTGTGCTCCTGGGACTAGTAAGTGGTTCTGTCATGATCTAGCTGAATGTGAATTTCCAAGATCATATTCCTACATTAATAATAACGCAAAATAAATTTTATTATACTGAAGACTCAACCCCGGTATATCTAAGGCCTTCTAAAAGGTCTAGGCGTTTAACCTAATCGCTAACTTTAAAACATATTTTCCATATAGTAAATCTGAAGACATGAGAAAATTATGGCCACAAGCAATTCCCCCATTTCCATCTGGGTTACTGTGGTGTTTTCAAAGAAGGTGATGGAAAGGATGAATGGCTGCTCAATCAGTGTAATCTATTGAAAGGCGTTAATATCACTGTTTCTTAACTTTCCAGAGGGACCACACCAGGAAACATAAGCACAGACCACCTCATAGGTGACCTCAAACTTTTGTCATATTTCACAGGATCCAGGTATCAAGCTGGGAAAATACAGACTTTTGGGTAATTTAAAAACCTGGTAAAACACAAGCCACTTCCTTCCCTCTCCCCTAACTCCAATAAAACAAGTATCCCTCTAGCTACAGTTTGTTTTAGAAGACAGTGAGATCCTTCAAAGCCTTCATTACAGAAAACATATCGAACTGGGAAAAAAAAAAGTATCGTTTTTTATTTCTTTAATTCATTTTCTTCACAAGAAACATAATTCGTTCATGCTTTCTGAAGTTTCTCCTGTACTGTAGGCTGCAATAAGTAGTTCATTTAATGTATTCCCAATTCAGAATGAAAATCAGGAGTAGTAAGAATACATAAACAGGAAGTAGAGAAGCCAATTTGACTTAGAATGGTATTTATCAGGAGGCCTCCTGTCACATGCTGCCCTAATGAAGTAATAAAGACCATTCTGTGATATGAAAACTTAATTCAATTAAGCACTCTCCAAAGACGAAAAGCAGTCTTTACCTGATAAGTAGTCTAAGTACCTAAAAGCAGTCTAAGTACCTGATAAGATGACATGGCTGGATACTGCACCATCATGCCTTGCACCTGATTTCCCTGTTGATTATTCATCAGACTCTGGCTTTGGGGAGGCTGCTGCATTCCCATGAGACCCTGGAACCCTTGCTGCTGGTTCGGCAGGACAGGCTGGTAACCTGCAAGAAGAAAGCCACCTTCAAGTATGATGTCACTTTTACAGCCAAAATTAAAACTGTTCTCACTAATGGCGAATGATCCCAGTGTTTCTCCCCATGTTATTCAAAAAGGTGTTCTATTTCTACAGAAGCACTGATAGAAATAAAAATCTAAGGGGAACAAAGGTTGGCAGCCCTGGCAGGCTTATATGAGCAGGTAGCACACCTTCCTTGTGTTCTTCAACCCTGCAGGAGATACCACCTTGAGGGACATTTGACTTCAGTCTATGATTTAAGGCCCTGAACAGACACAAAGTGCTACTGGCTTCGAGGTATTTCCAGAGGCAAAAACCCCACCAACTTCAAGGACACCAGTATTTGGCCTTCACAATCTAACCCATTCTTATCTTTGGTGTTGTGCCTCAGAAAGCACCTCCCTCCCTCTTCCCTTTCTTGCAACGCACCCCCCTAGCATGATGTAAACAAAGATGGCTTGATTTGATCAAGAACAGTATCTACATACACACTGGCTCCTTCTTGTCAGTTTTTATTTATATATATGATTAGAACATATTAAGGGTCACATTCTACCCTGTTGTTTCACATTTGGCACAAGAGGAACTTGCAAGTGGCTGCACAGGGATGAAAAGCTGATGCTTTGGCTTCAACCTGTTGGCTCTGTGTTCAAAGTCACCACAACATTGCTGGTTTTCTGGCTCCTCTAGGACTAACTGAGAAATGGATGAAGTCTGTATGATCTGGAGGGCAAAGCCACTAATGAAGCAGAAAAGCAGATGGGAAACAAAGCGCTGCTCAGCAGCAATGCGATCTGGCCTGAGAAATAGCCTTACAAGATGGAAGTGGGCTGGCTGGGTGAAGCTAATATTTAGAGATGAAGGATTTTGCAGAAAAAAAAAAGTGGAAAAGGAAAGGAAGGTGTAGAAAAATCATGTCCTTGAAAAATGCAGCCAGTCCTGGTCATTGCAAATACGTGAATAATTCCTCCTTAAGACATTCTCCGTCCTCTAGCACTCGTATATTTCATATGTAGTTATGCAGTGCACTATTAACTTTGTAGTGATGTTCTCAGAATAAGCATATTTCAGGCAAAGGAGAATTATCAGAAGCAACAATGCTGTGTTATTTTTATATGAAAAATGTATGTCACGTCTGCTCAATTTATATTCATGAATACAGTACACGGTTCAATATACTTCACAAATTGGAAAACATCACCTGTGTATTTCTTCATTATATAAGAAAAAGTAACCCATGTCTCTGTTTCTGCCAGTCTATCCTGAACTGATAGCTCTCCTTCAAAATCTTTTCTGATGCTAGAGAATAGTTGGGTATATCCGAACACTTTTGACATTAAAGATGTGTTTTCCACAGATATGAGGTTAATGTCTCCTGTCAACTGAGCAAAATAAGAAAAATTCCATGAATGATTAACTTGGCTGGGATATAGCAACAATCATCTCCCAAATGCACCAGATTATTATACATACAAATTTGTTCTTTTCCTATGCACAAACACAAAGTCAGTGTATTTTTTAGTCACAAAAATTACCAACGTTAGAAGTGCTGTAACTGAGTTTACAGGCTTATACAGCAACAGTAAAACTGCAAGTCCTCTTCTGCTCCTGTATACCAATTATAGGAGGGGGGGGAGAAAGGAAGAAGTAAAGAAATGTAACACTACTATTCTAGTATTCACAAGTCTGGAAATTTAAGCAGAAAGAGTCAACTGACAGTGGAAGCTGCAGAAGATAATTCATTTTGTATCACTTATGTTTGTCAACTTAAGTCCAGATATAGCAATGAACGAGGGATGGATGGCAGACTGTGGGATCTGCAGTGATGTGAAGCTGGGGAATGCTACCAAATTTTGGATCTGTGCTTACTGTGCTAGACTGTGATACACTGGCACAGGTCAGCAACTGGCGCTCTGCAGAAGCAGACAGTTTACACCATCAGGGTAAACAAGAAAGAAGCCCGGCTGTCATTGCTCAATGTAATTGCATTACCCTTATTTTAATCAGGCTACTGCTGATACTCTGCTGTATGTTCAAACATACAGTTGTTTCTTCGCCTCAGCTTTGTGTTCCATATTCACCAATATGATACATTTATTGCTCAGGGCAGACATAACTATAAAACAGAAACAAGTTATGAAAATGACTGGGTGTCTACCCTTATGCTGAACATGTAGGCATCTCATGGAGGCATTTCATTGACAGCACCTCTGCCCTGTGTCCTGGTTTCAGTTAGGACAGAGTTATTTTTCCTCCTAGTAGCTGGTAGGGTGCTATGTTTTGGATTAGGATGAGAAGAGTGCTGATAACATGCTGATGTTTTAATTGTTGCAGAACAACGCTTACACCAAGCCAAGGACTTTTCAGCTCCTCGCTCTGTCCTGCCAGTGGGCAGGCTAGGGGTGCAGCAAGAGCTGGAAGGGGACAGACCCAGGACAGCTGACCCAAAGTGGCCAAAGGGGTATTCCATACCATCAGAAGTCATGCTAAACAATATATAGGGGTGGTTAGCTGGGGTGAGGGGGCTGGCTGCTCAGGGATAGGCTGGGCATCGGTCAGCAGGTGGTAAGCAATTGCATTGTGCATCACTTGTTTTGTACACATTAGTAGTAGTAGTACTATTATTATTGTTATTATTATTTTCCGGTCTTAATAAACTGTCTTTATCTCAACTCACAGGCTTCATCCCAGAGGGGGAGGGGGGAGGGTGAGCGAATGGCTGTGTGGTTTTTAGCTGCCAGCCGAATTAAACCACAACAACCTGTCAAAACATATGGGTGAAATCTTTCTCTGTATCAGCAGGCAGACACTGCTTATCAGATAGTACAACCATACTGCATTTCAGGTGCAGGACAGCAAAAAGTGTTAAAAAGGTTTAAGTGCTGAGGTTCACTAAGCTATGGATTATTATTTTAACAATCCCATTACTCTTCAAGGACTTTCTTCTGCTCATAAGGCATGTGCACCCCTCACCCCTGTCCTAACATTCAGAGTCCTGCTTACTCCCTGGGCAATCTGAGGACCTCTTTCCCACTCCCTTTGCAAGCACTTTGCAATGCTTTGACCACACAGTGGGACCTCAATACAAGCAGAGAAAGTGCTTCAGATGTATTCTAACACAATATGATTGGATAGGAGCAGAGAGATATTAGTGTAAGAATCTGACTGTATGGTCTCCTGATTCTTCTTTGCCTTTAGGGGAAGTTGTCACTTCTATGATTCACAAGAAGCTACTGTAGTCTCTTGACCATTAGCTCCCTTGAACTGTGGATGGAAACAGGTAAGTTTAAGGTTACTGCTCTCTTGCATCCTTGCAAAGATGGTGGCTGTCATCTGTCCCTCATTTAATACTCACAGACATTTTTTACAATTAATACCCTATTAGTACCCTAATATAAAGAATTTATGGATGTCAGACCTTTCTGGAGAACCCCAGATGCAGTTGCTCCAAATCCACCTTCCCCTTCAAGGCTCTACAACTCAAGTGAAGCCAATTCTCTGACAGCAAAGTCTGACCCTTTATGATGTTAAATATATGAAGAAAGATGCAATTTCATGTACTGACCATAACCCAATAACGTACAAAGATACGCTCCAATAGTGCAAAGTGGTACAGAATAAGAAAAGGTGAATGAAATCCTTTATCTGCAACAAGCTCTACAAGAAGCAAGAAGAAAATGCTGTGGAAAAAAAAACAAAAAACAAAAAACAAACAAAAACAACAACAACAAAAAAAACCACCACCAACAGAAAAAAAGTTGCCGAAGTCTTTTACGCTAGACAGCTTCTGTTTCAGCACAAAAGCTAGCGGCAAGAACTGGCAGTCTATGTGGCTATCCATTTGTACACAAAGTTGTTAGTATCAGAAACCATCTGCTTTGAATCTTCCACCTCCACAGACAAAACTGTGCAACTTTGACTCTGCATGCCACATAACATTTGAAACTGATCCTTCAGTGTTTACTGTGTGTTGATGTCTTCATGTTTTTGCACACTGTCCAGGGAAGGAATGAGGATGGGCGAACTGAGACTCCTCATAACTGATAGCCTTGATATATCAAGCTTTCAGCAATGCTTATGAAACTGTATCGTTCTAGCAAACTTTTTTTTCCCCCCTAAAGGGCACAGACTATCAGAGAGTGCTATTTTCCCAACACTATTTTGTACACACAGCAGTTTCAATCCTGAACTCAGCTCTGCCATGCTTATTTTTTAAATGAAATGAAAATAATACAGTGTTCTCAAAAGGCTTGGGAATTGACTGCAGTGCATGCAAAGCCATGCATCACTGGGCAGAGATTGATATTTTGGAGCTACACAGGTGTCAGGATATAAGTGAAAACAGGAAGTGGCACCATTCTGCAGCAATATGTTTTCTTCATAGTTGCTCTTTTGCTCATTAGCTTTCCTACTACATAAAGCATAATCCTTAAAAGTTTCTTTGTTGTCCCCTGAGAACATATATATTTTCTAATGGCAGTAACACATCAGATGAACCATCCTATTACTGCAAGCTCCAGGGCCTCTTTACTGCAATTATATCATCCTGCTCTATATTATCTCTGCTACAAAGGGTCTTTTTTTTAAATCGGGGCAAATATAAGAGACATTCTTAAACAACCAGAGGAACAAATTGTGCACAAAATTTCAATGAATGCCTCAGAGGAAAAATGAGCCTTGGATCGCAATCTAAATAGAAGAGGCTGTCATAACATCAAGGTAATTCTCTGAACCTTTATAGCTTGCATCACCATGCTGAAAGTCAGCTACCTTCAACATCCCAGAGGGAGAAACACTACATGAAACACCCACAAATGTTTTAATTTCTTAATGAAGCTGTGGAGCTTAAAAGATAAAACACAGTGGTCTCAATGTTACTGGGTCCAGTAACATCACTCAGAGCTGTAAGTAAGGCAGGCACATTGATGTGCTGGCCTCAGCACATGCCCTTCATGAACAGCACATCCATGCTTGCAGGGAGGGACTGTTCCATTGCTCATTTTAGATTTGAAGCATATATTAGCAAGATAGCTTTGTAGTAGGCTTTTTACCTGGAGTGCTGACACACAATCAGCACTTGAGATGATGAGAATTTGGTCTGGTGTGACTTCCTGAACCACAAATATTACTCTGCCCTTACCACTTGCATCTAACAGGTTCTTTGCATCTAAACTCATCCGATGCAATCACATAAATTTACGGAGGTTTTAATGTGAAGCGATTTGAAAGCTAATATGCTCCCTTTAGTGTAGTTCTATGAGAAGCCAAACTACGGTCACCCGCAAACTTGGGACACAACCAAAATGCACATTTTCACAACACACTGCAGCAGCATGGCAACCTGAGACCAAAAGAAATTCAAAAGACAGACCTCAGCAGGGCTAACAGGGCTGGATGCAATGCTGCACAAATCTGGCTGTGCTCCAGCCTGCTCCACAAGTACTGCAGTGCCTTTCTCAGCCCAGCACCTCTGCCCTATGTCTCCTCCTGTGGCACAGATCCTACAGAAGGGTAACCCAGTCCCAAGGGCTGCACTTGCTACAGGTGCTCACATTCACACAAGACTCTCCAAAACTGGGAGAAGAGAGTGAGAAAACTGATCTGAGGTCAGAAAGTGCACCTCTTCCTGTGAGACCTTATGAACTCAATCCACTCCATTCATTCAAAAGATAAAAAGGTAGCTGCTGGTAGATGGTTCTTGAACAGAGTGAAGAAAAAGTTACATGGTTGGAAGATAAACTTAGAACCATCCAGATTAGAAATAAAGTGCAAAGTTTAACCAGTCTATAATTAGCAAGGGGGCATTTTACCCAGAGATGAAGCACACTTGCTATCACCTGAAATCTCCAAAACGAGGACAGACAGCTTGCTAGAAGATATTCATCAGCTTAATAAGAACTTCTGGGAATAAAGGTGTGATTAGAGTGTGCTCTGTGTCCAGTATTATTCAGAACAGTGAATTACATGAGCCAGGCTTGAAATACTTATGAAAAATGTTAGACAGTTAGCTCTTAATAATTTTCTAGTCTTCCAATGAAAAGCACTAAGTATCCATGTATGAGAGTGGTTCCTCTTCCCAGTCTCTCTTTCCTTTGATCACATACTGGCATTGACACCAGGTTGACTCCATATGCAGAGAACTCACCTGGTGGCTACCTAAGGGCTATTTCTGGGCTATTTTAGGTTGTTTAACCCCACTGGAGAAACAATCTTTAAGTTTTGCAAGCTGCAGAATCTGACTGATATCAATTTCCACAATTTTGCCAGTCTGTTTTCCCTTATTTTTTAAAATAAGGTACGGGTGGGATGTATTTTTTGCCCTATAATCATAGAAACTTGAATACCTGTGAGAAGTTACCTGTCAAAGAAAAAATGTCTTTATAAAACTACAGTTGCGTCATGCACGCATCAGTAAATTTGGTAAAGTTTTTGGCAACTCACTTATTTGCCAAAAGTTCTGAGTTGGTCCATCCCAAAGTACTTGCAAAGCTGAAAAGAAGAAAAAAATGAAGCAAGCAGTTCGGCAAGATCAAACACTCTGTCTTGGTACAAAGAACCCTTTGATTCTCAAACAGTCCCTAAGAGTTACCTGTAAAATACGATGGAAGAAGGTCAGGCTGGGGAAGCAGGCTCAGTTCTGCACAGACTTACATTCAGGCCAGTTGGCCAAGCCATGAGAGGTGGATGCTGAAATCTTTTCCCAGCACAACTGAAAGCTGGAATTTGAGGCAAGGGATTTCTCTCAGTCAGAACAAAGCCCTCTGTGCTATGGGGGGTCTGTCAGTACCTCCTGCTGACACTCTTTGCCTCACATCTGGATTGCAACCAGATGGTTCACCTCCCACACGAACATTGTAATGACCAGCTACAAAATCTCTCCATATGCCGCTGGCTCTAGAGAAGCATTGAGCTCAGGCTGGCTTCTCATGTCTGCATGTTATGCATTAGATTTGGGTGGCTGCTGAGGAAGTCTTTCCCCCACCCCGAATCATGCAGTTTGTCATCAGTTGACCAGTTTCACACACATAGTAGACTGGAAGTCTTACTGAAAACACTGCTATAAAATTAAGCTGAATTTGTTTTCAGCCTCACCACCCCTAAGTGTCTGCAGTTTGGAAGACTCCCACAGAAGACAAGTTAATTAATTTCTCCCTGCTGGTGTGTTATTTTCTATACGAGTCTGAAGATTTAAACTGCTTCTTGTGCAGCTGGAATCCAAAACACTTTGTAAACAATTTTGTCACTCAAGCTTGGATCTGAAACCCAAGACATGCTGTAAACCAAATCTGCTGCAGTTGATCAATGCACCCCTTCTGTGTCTGCTTTCTCTCTGCACTACACATAAAAATGTCTTGACTTAGTAAGGTATTTGGGCTTTGTGTTCCCCTTGAAGACATCTCAGATAATTTATGGGCATAAACTAGATACCACATGAGCTGGAAGAACAAATACATAGTATTTGTAATGCTAAAAATCTGTCCTCTTCCCCTGAAAATTTAAGACCATGCAATTACTTCAGTTTCACACATACACAAAGGAAAAACAAGAGCACCTATGCCTGAATTAAAGGAGTCTTAAGCTAATTTGGAGGTGCAAGGTGGCTTAAAACACACAAAAAAGCACATGTACCAATAACTACAGCAGCACATGCTCTTCTCCCTACACCACTCACCGCACTCTGCAGGCACAGAGCTTCTGCGCTAGCAGAAGCCTTCTCAGGTGAATGACTTACAGTTTTGGCTGCTCTTGTTTAAGGCAAAAGCACATCCCACTCCAGCAGCATAGCTCGCAGGGGAAAGCACATGGTATTATGCTAGTTTTGTTTTCAAAACTGAAAACTAATCACATTGATTCTTTCAAGTTGTGCAAGATCAAAACAATTTTTAGCTATAGGCACTCCAGTTACATTCATCGAAAACACAACAGGATAAATATTCCTAATCTGATTAGAATGACATTGACTTGCATAATTCTCTACAAAGCTAGGGTTATAAAACTGCGGGATTTTGAATTTACTTTCTTAGTACATAACTGCTGCCAGAATTGTAGCTCCCTGGTTCCTAAATTAGCCGTAGCTTTGTTAAGAGTACATTCATGCTTCCTGAAGCTGGTACCAGATTAACACCCACATTGTTGGCAGATCCACAGAGAAAGGACCATATTTAGCTGCATTAGGGAGATTAGAAAGATGTATGCATCAGAGATATAAAACAGCAAGACTTTATTATCACAAGAGAAGGAAGAAAAACACTGGTGCTAAAACTGCTTGTTCCCCCTGCTCCACCTCTCTCTGGCTTACAAAGTTCTCTGTTCTACAAAATCAACAGTGCAAAACACAATATTTAAACTGTTCCATCTTCAGAAGAAGAAATCAAATTTAGAAATTAGCTGCAATTTTGCATTATTTCAGAAAAACCCATTTGTTGGACTTGGTTAAAACTGCAGATGAAAATATCCAGACACAAAAGAAAATATTTTGTGTGTAATGGCTCTGAAACTCCCCCCCTATGTCTAGTCACATCCCACTGCTAGAGCAGGGACTGCCTTATCTAGCTGAACTGTCCATCCTTGAAGAGGATACTATTCATGTATTCTTCAAAGTCTATTTGAAATCCTGGTTTTACTTGCTTTGAAACCTCAGAACCTGGAAGAAACCCAAAGTACAGAGCATCCAAAGCATGGTTTCATGTGCTACTCTGGACACCACAGCCAAACAGGGGAACTTCCCAGCTGCTAAATCAGGGGAATAATGCATCCCATAGTTAAGCAAACACTCCCAGTTCAAGCAATTTGCAAGATCAGGGCCTCAAAAGTCTATTTTTAACTCTGCTTGTCCCATGTAAACTGGAATGCAGTACATTTATACCAAAACTAGGAGAAACTGCTTTGTGCAGAGATTTTTCTTCAAGAATAGTAACTGTATAAAACCAATAGGCCCATCTTAGTGGTAGAAAGCCTCCTGTCATGGACGTCTGGATTATATCAACATGAGATAATGAAAGTTAGCACTGCACATCACGTGATATTTAGAGCTTCTTATATGTCAGCACAAAAGAAACGTCCACAACATTTTATTTTACCCTTTTTCTATGAAACCAAATTCTAACAGCTGGAGGCAAGGGAAAGCACCAACTTTTAAAACCCATTTATATGCATGGTCTTGGTCCCATGGAGGAAAAAGTGTTTACACAAAGATCACTGAACTGTTATTTAGACCCTTCTCTCATCATCCAAGCAACTACCTTCAGGGCTAAGCTGCAAATCATGGATATAATGAAAGAAGTTTTATGAATCACTTGGAGATGTACGCTCACCCATCAGTTACTTTTCCACATCTAAAAAATTTAAAACCCCGTGACCTCGCTACCATGTCAAAAAGCCCAGACAAGTAAGAGAGATGATTAAATACTGTCATTATATACCTAATGCAATCACAGACTGTAACGTCTTCTGAGACTAAAATTTTAATTAAGGCAGGCTGGCATTTCG
>CM021698.1:65321123-65623144 GCA_011074415.1 Stictonetta naevosa
CAAATCAGTGTTTAGGGGAACAGCAGGTAATGTCAAACAAAAAGCTTATGTGATAAAATTGCTTGAGAGCACTCCTAGGAGACCTGGCATTATTAACAAGAACATCAAGAAGGGCACAGTTGAACAGGTCAAGGATAAATGGCTGTATTCAGCTTACTTTTCATGATCAACTGAAGAACCTGAGAGCACTGTTTTTTGACTAGAAATATATATTAATAAGCATCAAAAGGAGCTTGAATAGATACAAATATAGATTTAAGGTTGGGGAAACATGTTAGTTCTGTTCAAAATCTGGATCTATTCTTTTGCTTCTCTACACAAAGGATTTCTAAATTATAGATCTTCAAGCACAACATGCTACTGCTAAGTGGCTTGATGCTGAAAATAAACCTGTTCTTGCTGAGAACCTAACACCATGTTATTACATAACCCTTTAATCACTTATTTTATTCTCTTTTCAATGTACTTTTCTTTCATGTTTGAAACCCTTTAGCACTGTTCCTGTTTTTTCAAAAATTATTACAAAAATATTTTATCTTCTCCTTGAAGATAAATCTGAAGATAAATGGATGTGCACCTCTATCAGACATATGTAACACAAAGCTTCTGTAAGACTCAGAAAAGAAAATTCTATTTTAAAGACAAAATCCTTTTATCTCACTTCAGTAAAAATATAGAGGGAACAGCCAGCTGCAAGCCAAAATAATTGCAACACAATAATGCAGGGCTCCATTACAGCAGCATAATTCCTGTTAAGCAGCTGATCCAGGATCTTGGTGCTTACCCAGAGCCTGGAGCCTGACCTAAATGCATTAACCCAGACAAAGCATGTGCAGCTGTTTTGGTAATCTGAGGCTTCAGAATTTTATTGGAGACCAGAAAAAAGAAAGTCACTTATCCAGCAAATGACACAGGTGATACAGAGAGAGGAGGAAAACATTTTATGCTGTTTAACTAAATTAATCCACTGAGTCGCATGAACAGACTCAACAGCCTTTGGGAGATGGAAAGAGCTTTTCTTTGGCCAGCACCATGAGCACGGGTTTACCCTGGAGCAGCGTAGATGCCCAAAGCCTGCAGGGAGGAATGTTACTGCAGGACCAGGAAAACACCATTTTGAGCGGTGTAAAGCCAAGCCATTGAAGGAATGTGCTATGGGCTGCTACACAGTGCTAGTGACATCAAGGAGGTCCTGCAGGGCTCTATTGGAAAGCCAGGTTCAATTCCTCTGTCCTCAGCCCCTGCCTGCCCATCCTGCTGACATTAGCGAGAGCTAACAGACTCACAGGCAGGCCAACACATCTTTGTAGAGACTTTCTGGGTTTCTCTCAACATCTTTGCTGCTTAAAAAACATGCAAGTTTAGTCACAGCCCTTACTGTGGCCACAGGTTGCTATACAGATGCCATCTGTTGCACTTCCTCCTTACAGGATTTTTCAATAGCTAATTTACAACATAAGTGCAATTAAGAGCTAATATACAACTAACACCAATGTAAAAGCCCATTAACATTTAATAGCCACATTTCTTTAATATATGACATGCTGTAAGTCTTAACTCGCACTAGAAAGTGTCACCTTGAGAGATGACATCGCCAGCAATGCATTACAGAGGGTCTTCATGTAAAATGACTACAGAACACTGTATTCAGGATTTTGCTGAATTCAGAGACACGGATTATAACACTATTACTATAACTGTTCATATATTCTTGCAGAAAAACTAAAGTTTCTTTGAAGCTAAGATTTAAAGTGAACTAGAAGGAAATTAAGTATATAATTAACTATTTTACCATTATTATTTTCTGAAAAAGAACCAATACAATAGCTGTGACTGAAAACTGCAAGAAAAAACTGATCTTTTCTCATCTCTCTACCCAGAAAATTGTATCCTGCAGATTTGCAAAATGTAACCTTTGTTAAAAATTTCTGAATTACAATTTTCACATGTGGGTATTTTTCATGTGAAATGGTAACTTCCTTTAGTTCAGGGCAGGAATATAAATACTGTATCTGGTACGACCTTACACTTGGCCCTTACGAAAACATTCAAGTCCTTATAAAACAAACAAACAAAAAAACACTGGCACCAACTTAACTCTTGGTATATACATACACATATCTACATACACACATATATTGTGTATCTGTATCAGCAGAAACAAAGAGAACGAATAGTCCATTTGCTCTGATAACTAACGAAACCGAACCTGCTTTACTGGTGGGATGCAGGGCATGTGACAGCTCCAGATTGCATGATGCAGCAGCCCAGCACAAGGCTGCCCAGGAGCCTTTGTATAAATAATGAAAACAGTTGAATTCAACATCCACTGGAGACATTTTTCTTTGTCTGATCACATCTGAATGATGATTTCTTCACCTGAACAGTCTTGGTCTTTCCAAGGACACCTGCAGCTCTATTTCCAGCCAAAACCATCTACAGATGTGATTGACAGCACTCAAGATATAGGAAGATAACAATAAGCATCCGAGTCACAAACCAACACCTGGGTGAGGGGAATTGACTGGCACAGCTGCTCTCTGTGCTGTTACAAAGCAAAGCAGGAGGTGTTTAAGCCTCTTCACATACAGCGGGGTTGCAGGCACTATATACAGTCAGTGTAGCTCATGAGATTAACAGTACCCTGTGTAACAAACCTTTTATATATGTGTCTGTCCTTGCCTTCTGGTATATAAAGCAGTTCCTGGCCATATTCTAACTACTATTTGCAAATGCCCACCCACTGATTTTGTTAGTAAATCATTAAGAACTTTGTGCAACGGGACATCTAGCCACCCAAGCAATGTGAGGTGAGTTCCCAAATACAAAAGCAGCAGGATTAGATATGAAAGAAAGGTCTAATGCATCCATGCAAGATGTGAGCCCACAGATTCACTGAATTTCAGCAGGTTTATCCCTGTATTACATCAGTTTGATTTTCTGGATTGCCCCCAAATAAGTATCGGTTGGCCTAAGCAAACTGTTGATTTTCCATGTATTGATTTATAACTTAGCTCTCAGTATTGCTGGAATATCTACAAGTATAAGCCCAAGGTGACCCTCCACCATGCCAGCTATTGTGCAAACTTCAAGGTATAGCTGTAGTCCCTGCACTGAAGATTGTGCGTTTCTAAATAGACAAGACAGCTGGAGACCGAAAAATGAATGCCCAGGAGAAAAACTTGCCCAGAGAAAAACTGCAAGCCTCAGGCAGAACTGCATAAAGCTCTCATGGAAAATGCACAAAAAATAAAAATATCTGTGTGCACTGCACTGTGCACTGCACAGGTGCTTAAAGCCACATCCCAAGCCTGGGCAGGATGCCACTCACCAGTGGTCACGGAGATGAATATCCATGTCATCGTGTTGCTTCTGCCACTCTGCTTCCACACAGCTTCAGATACAGACTCCTGCCTACAGCCTGTGTGCTGGAGAAAGCCTGCAGCATACTGGTGATGCACAGCTTACCATACTGTGCTGTGTTTTATTGAGGGCTGAACTGGATGAGACGCTGCTGACACCCTAAATGCTCCCTAAGAGTCTATGCTTTCACCCTCACAAGCTGGGCTTTACAGCTCAACTTTAATGGGAGCTTTCATAAACCTGCCTCTAACTATAAATATTTTCTGCAACAAAGGTACATCTCTTGCTCCCCTCTGCTTCGACATACTGATACAGGTTAATGCATCAAATCACTGTGCTTGTTTACCTAATAAGGGCACAGCAAGTTATGGACTACATCCCCCAGCTAGACACAAACAGACCCAGGGATGATACTGAAGCCAACACAACTTCGATGGAGCATATGCTTGCCTGTATGGATACAGCTGCAAGAATCTCATCTCTTCATGTGCACTCATGCAGAACATTGTCCAAAGACAACTGAGGTTAGCAATCAACTATAACTGGCTTTGCACCATATTAGGAACATTCACCTGCAACATGGTGATTACACTGGCCCCAGTACAGCAGAGCCCTTAAACATTTGCTTAACTTGTAAGCATGTAAGCGTATTTCTTGATTTCAGATCCATGATTTACAGGCTTAAGAACACTTCTGGACTGAGGCCAGGGAACTCAGCTCCTTGAAGGAAGAAACCTCCAATGAGAGAGATACCAAAGTGTTTATTAACAGTGTATTAGTAGCATCTTTTAAAAGGTTGCTGAGAAACTTGACCAGGTGGGTAACAATTAAAGGAAAAAGAAGGCCCATTCCAATAAAATCCAGTTCTACAAGATAAGAAATGAAATAATTTCTCAACTCTCCTTTTGCACAGCCACTGCTTAATCCAGAAGCTGAAATGCAGGGGAAGATGAGACTGAGCCTGTATCCATGTGGCCCTATGAACATATATGCACATACATGAAAGTGCCATTAGAATAAGCATTAGCTATGTCCTAAGAGATATTTGCAAATAATAAAATAAATTGCAGCCAGGGAGGAGTCCAACCTACCAGGCATATAGGCACATGCACAGTGATCCCAGTCATGAATACCTTGCAAGCAAACCCTTCTAGTTTACTAGTAGATCCCAGTCCATTTTTCCTGTTTCTCCTGCTTAATTCAAAAGAGCTCATAAGCAGATTGGGTCAGGGATTTTCCAATAAAGCAAGTGTTATCATTAAGACCCTCCATTTCCATTGTCCTCTTTACCCCTTGAAGTACAAGATAAATTAGATGTGCATGTCTTCTATCACTCTTCTATGCATCAAGTCTATTCTGTATCACTGTATAAATGTAAACACCTATTCCAATTCTGCCATATGTACGAAAGCAATACATCGGACATCTGAACTAAAACCGGGCTGTATCTCCCAGATAAACCCTTTTCTTGGAAGGAAATGAACAGCAAAATCTACAGATGTAGTCACCCCAGTGCCTAGTTAGCTTCAGCCATGACCATATTATTCATTTGATGAAGGAGGAGGGAGTAAGTGAATTAAAGCCAAACATGTCTGAAAAAGTGAAAACCATTTCTTTTTGACATTCCTAATACAACACTAACAATTTCCAAGACTTCAAAAACTGAGTTAAAAAAAAAAAAAAAAGGAAAAGAAATTAAACAGTTTAATTGTCCACAAGCAATTTAAAGCTGGTCAGGCAGCTAAATCTGCAGAGCATGCTTATTGCCATATCACAGGAAAACATTCTCAATTTTAGTGTTGGGTGGTCAGAACAACATGAACAATGTTAATAGAAAAAAAGGACAGAATGCATGGTGTATGTAGACTTTCAACTTTTTCTTCTCTAAAATGGGTTTAGTGGCACTTCTGAAAATGTAAGGATTAACACCTGTGAATAACTTCTGTGAATAACAAGGAAATGAATAGATATGACCCTTGTCTCCACCTTTCACTGCAGAGCTCATTAGTCAGTTGGATAACTCCTGCTATAGGTGGTCCAGCATTATCATTGCAAAAGAGTATTTTGGTTAACCCAACAAATGCAACTGCTTGAGAAGGCCAATCTGCCAAGCAAAAATGTTGTGAAAATCATACGATCAGCTAGCTCTGAGTCCCATATCTCCCCTCAAGATACCTCCAATTGTGCAGTTCTAAAGTATGCAAAATTTACTTTCATTACCAAAAGAAAGCAAGCATAACAGAATTTAAATGTAGAAAATCTCTGGAATATTTCTCCTTTGCCTACTGTAGACCTCTCAGGGGAGATGTCTCCTTCAAAAATCACTGGGGCAGAGCTGGCATGGAGCAGTGGTGAGTTATTTGCAAGGTCTGCAATTGTGATCGATGCTAAATGTTCCGAGCGATGGAAAAAGCGCAAAGACCACAAACATACAGAGCCCTCAGCTCAGCATAAATACTGACAATAACCTAGCTGTGTGGTCAAGGTGGGCTTCTGAGGCAGTAACAGCACTTTTTCTTGCGTATATCATAAATATTGATAGCTTTTTGCTTGTTTAAGATATAATAAAACCTGAGTGCATTACTTCTTTCTGTGTATTATCTGCAGAATTAGGTTTTAAGGGGAGAATTCTTCATGAGACATTCTGATGTCCAACAGTGCTGAAAAGTGCTATATACATATTAGATAGTCAGTGGAAAAATAACTGATCTCCAATATAACATATAATATGAAAAGACCTTTGAGTACCGAATTTGCTAGGAGTTGCATGCAGAACTTTGCAAAATTTTTAGTTGGCTGAAGAACCCTACTTTGGTCCAAAAAAGGTGTGTGTCCCCGAGGAGCATCTGCAAGGACAGGGCTGAATTCTCAGAGCCCAAAGACTGCCAATATTGGCAAGAAGGCAAGGAAGAGTCTACAGTAAGATTCATCTGTCTGAGCACTAGTCTTAGAATAAAGGCCTCTGCAAAATGTTGTGGCCAGCAAACCGATACAAGTGTGCATTTTGAAATTAACCTGGAAAGGTTTTTGCAAAGGTTTTCCAACGTTTGCCAAGAGGCAACTGCCAGCTCCTGAGATTTAGCTGACATGGGAGAGAGGTCTTCTATGGGAATAGCAGGTATATTAGTACTTTTTAACCAGAATTACTATTGTACTCCATCCTCAGCTGCCCTGATCCTATGAAATGATCTATACATATGGGTAGAGATACATATGCATTCCCATACATGCAATGACTAAAGTTAATGCAGCACCATCATCGAAGTCTACTTTAGGCTAAAATTTTTGTCTCCTGCTTATGTGATCTGAATGGGGTAACTGGTTCCATATACTTCTCACATGGCTGCTCAAAGTCAAACCACAAAGCAGCTGACATAAATGTTTCTCCAGCTTAGATTTACAGTATGTATTTCTGAAGTGATAGCTGATGTGCCTAGCCAATCTGCAGAAAATGTCTGTGTAGCAAAAATTTTTGAAAAGAGAAAATCACAGAATCTGTAAACACATCTGCAGAATGTTCTTAAGTAACTAGCTCTCATTCTGAGTGTAAACCTGGAGAATAAACACTAATTGGAAAAGGACAAATGTAAGTCATACTCAGACTACTCCTCACGAGGTATTCAATCTACAGCTACGAAGTTTCCTTACAGTAGCACCACTGTTCAATTTTAAACAATTAGCATAACTTCTAGCAGATTAATACTCACATTTTCACAAATATATCTGCAGCCAATAAATAACTTTTTAAATTATAAACACTGACTACTTTATAGACCCTGTTTTCATATTCTGAAATGAGCTACCACATCAATTATGAAAAAGCAGAAAGCAACACCCCCCCCCCCACCTCCATAGGAGCCACCATGGCAAATTGTTTCATAAAGCTTCACTAGCTTTTTAGGCGTGTCCATAAAAAGAAGACGTTTGGTTGCCCGTCCTGGAAACATCATATTTAATGCCAGAACATCCCTGAGAAAAAAAGAGCTATGGAGATCCTCTTGCTGCAAGGAGCTTCCGAAGAGCAGCAAGGTCCTGCACCAGACACAGGTGACATTCATATCTACCACTTTGGCAGGAGAAGAAAATGCCAGATGAGCTTGTATCTGTCCAGAGCTTACGCTGACATTACCAGAACCTGTGTGGTAGGGAGGCCAAGCAGCTGGATCGAAGCATCCCACCTATCAGCCTGGGACAGGGAGAGCAGGCAGATGGCACAAACACGCCTGGCCTTGCCCAGGACAGCATGTCTGGATGCTGAGGCACAATGTTGCCGCTCTCCAGCCCATGCCTGAGCCAGGGCACCACATCACAGCTCCAGCAATCCTTCTGCCGCTCACACTCCCTGATATTTTCTGATTCAAAAAGATTCCCAGATGAAGGAATTAATGCTGCTTTGGGCATAATTAACTACCTGCAACTTCCCCATTTTACTATTCTATAGGGCTCAGGTAGGAAAGCTTATCTGCAACAACTTTCTGGATTCGAGGAAGCTCTTTTTTATTATTTTTAAAACCCAGACAATTGATTAGTATGGTGGGTATTCTGCACAGATAGCAAATAAGCTCCATGAAGCAGGAAGGTTCCTGCACTTCCCCACTGTTCTACTCACTGCAGAGACCACATCCCTGGATCTCTATGTGGATGTTCTTCCTGCTACATGGCCAAGTGGGAGAAGAAATGTACACAAGCCACAAAACAAAGCTCTCCCTGCTGCACTGAACTGCATAAAAGAATGAAAATGAACAGAATTAAATACAGTCTACAAGTGTTCTTAAAGCTAATTAATAATAAAGAGATAATGATTGTAATTATAAAACTTCCCATAGAAATGCTGTTTTCTTTATAGGGCATTGCAAAGTTTCCATTAAAAAAAAAAAAAGGAAAGAATTCAGGGCCACTCAAATTCATTTGATAAAATAAGTTATGATGCATTACAAGTTATACAAATAAAAGTCCAGCATAGTATCAAGACTATGAAGTATGAAGATACCATATTGTGCTGGCAAGTGATAAAACTGCTCATAGTGACAGCTGTGATTTATTGAAGCAATTCAAGTACACTCTGAAAGTATATTAGCTTCGCCTCTGCCCACAAAGGGTGCATTTTAGCAGGGTAGGCCACACCAGTGATAAATTACATACCAGCAAGAAGTGAAGGCAATTGGCAACATCAGATGCCCAAAGGCCCCTGAATTACTGTGATAATGTGGTTTTCATGATAATACCTCACATGCAATGGCATCTAAGCACCTAGAGAAACATATCAAAGCTGTATTTTTGTTGGCTTTTTGGAAGATAACATTACAACAGTGAGAAGGGCTAGGGCTTCCCAGCTAAAGTTGACATAGAAAGTATTTACAAATTGGCTCTGGAAAAACATCTGGCACAGGAAGTCACAGTTTAGATACTACCTTTTACACAGACGCTGGAAAATAATGTATTTTGCTTCCAGGCTGTAGACACCGAAACAAGCCACCAGCTCCAGGCCTACAGGCTGCAGTTACCATACCTGCTGCAAGGTTTTAACCAGATTGGTAAAGTGTCCCAACTGCTGCCATGATTTAGGTGTGCTGATATCCAGAACAGAATGGGGAACATACAAGATTGTTGTCACCACATGCAAGCTGGCACCTGCATCACCATTTCTGTGAAGAAATAAAGTTACTGGGCATACATGTTCCCTGCTCACATAAATTCAAACCTGCATTAAGAGCCAGGCTCTCTCCCTGTGGCTCAGAGTAGCACTGAAAAAGGAGCACGGCGACAGTACAATGCCAAAGTGTCCTCCCACAGCAAGGTTTTACTACTGTAAAAATGTCAAAAAAAATTTAATGTGAGACATTCTGGGCTAAATTCGACTTTAGAATTCATTAGGACAGATTGAGACTGACTTCACAGTCAACCTGGACTTCAGAAGTTATCCTTTCAAAAGTATTATGTCCCTAGATCATGCCATACATAGCCATGTGGCAGACTCTTCTTGTAATATCAGGAAAAGTTTAATTACTTATAGCTGCATCCAGTTGGTACAGTACCCCCATTTTGAAACACTAGGAAACAGACCTCTGTGTATTTACAGCTCCTAAATTAACAGCAACAAGAGAAAACAATGACTTGCTCAAAGTAGTTGCATCTTGCTGTAGATCAAAAGAAATTTATCAGCAATTATAGAGTAAGTCGGCTTTTCTCCAAAATATGAAGCCCATTTAACAAAATTAGTTTCTGCTGGAGGTGTTTTTTTTTTTTTTTTTTTTTTATCTATTTAACCTAAAACATTCCCTTGGTAAATGATAATCAATATTTATTTCTATAATACCCATTACTGTATAACGTGAGGATCTCAGACATACTGCATACTTATAGAATCAGTTCATGTAACTTCTTAGAAAGTTGGTCATTTCTTGAATTTATGCCAGTAAATGCTTGAGAAAATTGGGTTTCTGCATGTAGTCTCCATATGAAAAATGCTCCAGTGACCCTGTTACTAAAATGGTATAAAATGCCTATATACAAACTTATACTTTAAAAGTAAGCTGGGTAAACATTTTCACTAAAGATGGAGAATGGAAGAAGATGCAAAAGTGGCAGAACTTAGTAGTTATTTTCCTATTATTCCTATATTATATGGGAAAGAAGATCTCAAAACCTTTTTGAACCTGTCCCCTTATCTATGGAGACAGGTAGCTCTGATTTAACGATTAGAGGAAAGAATATTAACATTTTTTCCTTGAATTTAAATTCTTGGTAGTACAGAAATTACAGCGCAGTGCAGGTTATTGTTTCCATTTATTTATGGCTCTGAAGCACCGTTATTCTTTAGAAACATTTGTAGAAATTGAATTGATTGTATGTTAAGTGTTATTCTTAATAGTTTTTTCATTGCTAGCTAAAAGAAATATGGATTCAACATTATTTTAAGCTCAACACAGTGTAAAAGAGTTCAGTACACTGTAATTATGATTTTTTTACACCAGTTTATAGAAGTACAAGGCAGAAATAAAATTCTTCTGGCAAGGGAAAAGAAGAGGAGAATTTCTGTTTCTTCAGGAAAAGCAGTTTGAATATCAGAAGTTGTAACAAGTCCTTCCTCCTCTTTTTGTTTTCTAAAGGCTTCAGATATACATTTGCTAAATTAATAAAGGAACCATTTTGCAGCATCCCTTACCAACAAACCACAAATGTTGTGCCAAGTTTTTACCTGTGAGCAGTGGAAGGATTCTCCCCTTTCTACTGTAAATTGGGCAGGAAGAAGCAGTAACCACCACAGCCCTGACTTGGTTGTCAATTACAGAAGAACCAAGAATACACTTTCCTACCCCACAACTTACAGGTGCTTGCCATCCTGAAGCAATGAAACAACCCTCAAAGCATTGTAGTAATCTGGGTGGCAAAAATGACCAGAAAATTTTTATGCCTCCCGCACCATCTAACAGATGGTTTCTGAGGCCTTCAAGAACTCATGGTTACAGAACAACACCCACCACCTTCCAACACAAGGAGCATGTTGGATTTATGATTTCATGACTCTTTGCAAAGAAAAGGCTAAACAGAGAGCACGATCTGCTCCTCACTGTCTATTTTTCCTATACTGCTCAGAAACTTGTTAAAGCACAGATTTCTCCCATCCTCCCCATTTTTTTTAAATGAATTCAGTTGTACCTAGCCAAAGCTTTATGTGGGGGCTTCATAAACTGTGACATCACAAGTTAACAAAAAAATGGAAATTCTCCATATACATCAGGTCCCTTAGTTTTCCACAAGGAAAATCATAGCAGGATTCCCAGGCCTAAGACAGTAGTTCTGGAAAGTTGCCATAAATGGTAAATAGAGTACCATATAAAAGCCAAGAGTACTTTACCACCTGCTTTTACAGCCTCGTAACCATAACTTGGCTTTTGGCTGTGTTGTCCTTCAAATGAAAGCAAAATTACCTCTGTATTACGTTCAATTTTTCAGTTTATGTCATGTCAATATAACAATCTTTTGCAACAAGAAGACAAAAAGCTTTTCCATCTTCATGCAATCAATGTTATTGCTCAAGCAAGGATAACTGGTATCTCTTCGTCAAGACTCTGTTTTCATGTACTGCCAAAATACAAATATAATTCTAACTCAGCAGATAAAAATCTGCTTCTCAGACCAAAGGCTGAGGTTGCCTAGGTGAAAATACTAAAACCCTACATACCCTTGGACACACAACACTGTTCTTGCCCAACCCTTGCACACAAATGTTAAGTCTGATGGGGCAGGATGGTCTCTGCAGATACACCTGTCCCAAATGTCAGTTCACATCAGCAGAAATTTCAGGTCTGAAGTAAACAGAAATCCCATACCCCTCACTCCTTTTATGCTAGCCTCGCTCTCCTACAGTGTGATCACAGGACTTTCAATACCAAGGGACCTTCTATGCTTGCAGGGTAGTACCTGGAGTTGTTCCTAAAGGCAGAGATATCTAAATTGTAAGAAAAAGGTTAAGAAATACATCTGGAACAAACCACATACACATCTGTATAGAGATATGCAGGTCCCCAAATCAAAGTCAAGCACTGAAAAGTGTGAAAAATGTGTCATTGCATGGCTATTGCTTGCTAGCTTCACTGTCTTAAAGGGTCAAACTTTCAGCTTTTTAAAACTGAGCACACACCAATACATGCATGTCCATATGGCCTCAGAGAGCATCAGAGTGGCACAGTTCAATATGCAGAAATCAGAAATAGCAATGCAAAAGTAGATCCTGCAATCTTAATTCCAGAAATTTAGGCATACATGAATTAGATGTAGTATTTAATTACATAATCACCATATATACTACAACAGAATTTGCCCTGCAAATTGCTGAAGTGCTCTCCAGCAGAATTTCTCATCTTCATATTTCCTACATTACGAAAAGCAGGAGGACTTCTAAATGAATTTGAGCATGACAGCTTACATAGACTTCACATCAGCCCTCGCATAATGCTAGACATTCACATGCACAGATAAATCGGTATACATATCTGGCAATTTTCTCCAGATGGATCCTTTGTGAGCTGGGGGGAAAATTCCACGAGAAGTACACTGAGTAGGCAAAGCGTGAATTTCAAAAGATCAAGACAATAAAATCTGCATCTGCTTTTGCTGGGACACTCAAAACAGTAGTCTTCACTGAGAGCTATCTTCTTTTCAAATGTTAGCCTACCTTGAGGAGTGGTGGCATTTGAAGCTGCAAGTTTTCTTTCCTCCTTTTTTAATTGTATAAGGAAGAATATACCTGCCCACATGTTCTCATACTCAGAAGTCACACAGGTGGGTCTTTCATTAATCTTATAAAGAATGCTCATCTTATAGGTTGACAAAAATCACACTGAAAAACAATTGAACAAAAAAGCTCCACACATATTTATCTGGTCATGGGGTCATCCCAAAGAACAGATGTTGAAGATTTTAAGAAATTAGCCACTGATTAGTTGGGATCAGAATACATTCTCCTGTCTCTTATGAAGCAGCTGTTGCTCTGCTCTGTTCATGCTCCCGCATCAGATAAGAAAACAAACAAGCAAACAAAAACTTCTACAGGCAAGCATTTTTAAAAACATATAAGCAAGTCCTACTGAGCGAGATGGGGCTAATATTCCTGAAACGATTACATGAACAGGAATGGAGGAATGGATACGAGTATGCACTTCACTGCAGAGGAAGAACGGACAAGTCAATGGAGACAGATGGCTTTCATGTGAAAGCAGCTGTACTAGGAGGACTATTTCAACAAATCTTGCCTAGTTCACCTTTCTTTCTATTATACAGTGACTGCTTTAAACCTCACAAAGTTGCTTTCAGAAAAAAAAATCTGAAGAACCTCTGAGCTGCTGGAAATTAGAAGTTCCCCACGTTCATGCAACAAGGGACAACTCTTGGGGCCAACAGGATTCTTCGCACAGATGGCAGCAGCCCATGGGCTGCATTTCTAGTATGACAGATACAGTGAGTTGTATAAGGTGCCAGTATTTAGCAAAAAAAGGTTTTAAAAAGGACAGATTCAGTATCTTCTTACACCATCCTTCTTTAGACACTAGAAAGCAATAGATAATGCTGGGATAGCCACCTGTTGAGCAAAGGTAACCCATTCAGCTGACGTAAATTCCCCCCAAATGTTTTTAATATCTTCATTGTGCAGCAAGACTAAGGCAGTTCCTTAAGGTGCACTCACACCTGATGAGTGAAACTTCACTCCTTAAGGCATCTCACAGGTGTACTTGACTTGTTTCTCTTTTCAGCATCCAGGAAGTCCTACCCTCTTTAACCTGCAAGCTGTATGGACTTTGGACTAAACAATGGATAGCTGGGAGCTCTCCTTTAATTTCCATAAATAACTAAATAAAAATCCCAGATCCAAATTGCTGAACACAACGATTAATGAGGTACTATTGAATTTAATGAAGTTGAGTCAGAAATTAACTGCTAGCATATCTTCCAGCATCCCTCCTGTTCCACCACCAGCATAGCGTGTACGGTGAAGTCCTACCTCTCAGTGCAACTGGTCTGTCATCAACACAATACATATGAAAACCAGGCTAGATCACATTTCTAATGACAAAACCTTACTGAGATTTTCAAATTACTACAGTGTTACAAAAAACGGGCTATCACTTCTTTTACCTCCAGATTAAGTATCTCCAGACCAAACATCTCCAGATCTAAAGATTTTGAAAACACTAACAAAAAAGTTAATGCTCCTGTAAAATGGATATCCAACATGAGGTTCTGACTTTCACTTTTGTTCTTCGTAAACTAACACCACAACATTAGTGAAAGGAAGAAAAGAGGGAGAATATGCAAGATCATTTAAGGTGCTATCAGAACCGTTTTGTTTTTCCAGTCCATTTTTTGTGCCGTTTTTTCTTCTTCATCTCAGCCTTCTTTTTTGGCACTCAATACTACCACTGGTGTATTAAAACTTTAACAATCCTACAAAAAATATGAAAGATGGGATTTCTTTTCAAAGCCCTAGTGACACTATCTCTCAGTAAAGCATCCCAATGGGATTGCTACACTGCAATAGAGCCACTTGCCTCACTGGAGATTCAGACCTTTTCCCTCTCATTTTCTATTTTATGGATGTACCAAGCCTTCATTTACAGGAGAAAACTCAGGAAAAGAGTTCTTGCTGATTAATTATGGCCTGCTCAGAAATGGCATTTTGCTAGTCAATTAGAAACAACCCTGTAAGGCAAATCATATTTCCATGTGCCCACACCTGTTCCTCCAATAAATCATATCACTCTATATTTATACAATAGGCCATATTATTGCACTAATGAGCTGTCTAATGCATTTCAAATGTCACTGCAAACTCATATAACATTAATCAGGACTGAATAGAAGGAGCAGACAAATCATCAGACTAATTGAGCCCTCCTCCAGGCCTCAAATTGGACAGAAAACTGATTTTGTTTTGAGGACTGAAAAGACTCAGCCCTACCACACACTGCTAACCTGACTACAACTCTCAATAAAAACAAATAGCTCTGTACTTCCATTTTCTCCCTTATAACATGGCAAGTAAATACTCTAAGAAGGGGGAAAAAAGGGGGGTTGGGGGAAATACCATTTGTACGAGCTACAGTTTGTTTTATTAAGTTCTGTCAAATTGATGCATACTTTGTCAGCTTTTATAGCAATTTGATTAGCCTCAGATTTGCAGAGAGGAAACAAGGAGTGTATGTGAAATTATGCATTACATTTATATTTTATGTTTTATGATACTAAAAAATCTCCTCAGTTTAGTTTGTAATCGATCTATAGCTTGCTCTGAGCACCTGGACATAATGCATAAAAGCAGTTGAGCTTTTATCACGGCAAAGTTTCTACCATGGAAGTATAAATGATTTACTGCAGACATATGGTGTCTCCATGAAGTTAGTGGAACCAGTATGCAGACTCAACAGGAGTTTGGGCAATGCCCTACAAACCCACAGCTAGTTATGTTTCCCAGGAGTGTTTGTTGCTCTTTATATTGCAAGACCATATTTCTAGAGACAGAGATGGGTGATGCAAAGAAAAGTAGAATATTTGTGAGAAACACATGTATATGCATTTATAAACACAGTGTATTAAGACTGAAAATTGTTAACCTCACTGCTCTCCCAGAACTGTAAGCCAAGAGGTTTGGCTTTTGGTGTAGGCTCTAAGCAGATGTGAAGAATCCTATTGTGGTAGCACTTTTCTTTAAACAATGATAAATATATATCCTGAGGCATCTCACATGGAGCCTTATCAGTGTGCTATGGAAACAAAAAGTATTGTTATTACTGCTGACTGAAGGTCAGTAAGACCATGGCAGGCACAAAAATGGCAACTACAGCATGAGCGTTCAGTTGTTCTTTTTCAACACAATAATTAAGGGACTGCAAATGAAGTCTGTCAGAGGGTAGCTCCAAGGAAAATAACCCCAAAGGATGGAATTCTTTGGACAGAATGCATCTAAGCTATAAAATGTCTTCCCATGAAGTACTGTGGATACTAGAAAACATACAAAGGCTCAAAAAAGCAACTGGGCAAATTCACAGGAAAATATCTACTGAGAGCTACTAAGTATGGAGACGAGAAGTACTTCAGCAGCAAACTGCTCATAATTGGGAAGGTTTCTAAGGAAATGTGACCATGTGCTTGATAGTTCTGCTATTCCGCAAAACTGCTGCTATTTCTGTCACTGTTGGAAAAAAAAGTATTAAGCCTTTTCCTCTCATCTGTTATGGCTGTTCTTATTTTTAATTCAACTACAATTGCTTTTCTTTCCTTCATATTATTTAGGAAGTAGTCACAGCAAGTCAAAAACTACACCTGGCATCCACTAACAAGCTACACGAGGCACCGTGACATGGACACACTCAGTATCTGCTAGCAGAGAGCCCTCCCAGTAGCATGCACAAGTGCTGCTCCACTTGGTATTGAGGTTATCCAGTTCCTGACTTGGAGCTCATAGGCGTGAGTCAACAGACACAAGCATCTTCTGAGGAGTGCAACGCTAAAGATGCTGAAGAGTGCAATGCTGGGATGTCTATCAATACTACCTTAGTATCAGTGAAAGATAGAAATGAACTCTAAAGACTGCAATTTGGGGGCTTGGGGTAGGGGTGGAGGATGCTTAGGGATTTTTCATAAACAAAGCACTTTGCAGGGTTTTTTTTATTGAGCAAGGACAACAGACAAGCCCTGTTTTTGATAACAATCAAAAAAAAACAGTACAGCCTGTGGAAGAAACTGTTATGAAGTTTCTTGTGGCTTCACATTTTTATGGAACTAGCAAGAGCTTGAACAGATCTTGTCTATTGCTCCAGTGTGCCAGTAAGTAGAAACATAGTTGGAGTAGAAAAGAGATCTTTTACCTCCTTTTCCATTTTTTCCCCCTATATCCTTTGCCTCGACTTATCAAAGCACCCTTGACACAGCTCCATGACAAACTGGTGATCTATGGCATATACGCTTCATCAATCCTTTTGTTGCCCAACTTCCATTGAGTTGGTAGAAAAGCCCCAAGGTGAAGCAAGATTAGGAGCGCTGCTTTAAGATGCATAAGGTATGCATGGGAGCTGCAAGGAACAGCAGTGTGGTAGTTGCACAGGCAGGAGAGAGGCTGCAAAAAAAAGGATCTCTGACTTGTAATGACAAACCTTCAGTCTTCTTAGTAGCTCACCAGAACAGAGTAAAAACTTTATATAACATGGTATCACTGAAAATTTAATGGAAGGCAGCACAGATGACATGGTACCCTGCGTCAAGAGCAGAAGATTATTTGAAAGGCATTAGACATGCATACACCTTAAACATCATTTTCTCTCTCCATAATACAAACCCTATCATCATACGCTCTACTTGAGCTATAGTTGAGAGAGCACAATAGCATTTCCCTATGCCAGCACTGCAATACAAATAACATAGTTCGTCATTTGGTGATAGTTTGGGTAGAGAAGGTGCTTTGTAAAACCCAGTTGCACTCTTTTACACACAAATCAGAGACAAATTCACATTTTCTAGAACAAAGAACAGCAGGAAACCTAATTCAGATTTCTAATTCCTCTATTACATGATATAATTCTATATCACCAAAATACTTTTGTTTTGCAATGTAGCTGCTTTTATAATTATTTATTGCCCAGTTCAAGGTTAAGTGAAGGAACAGTCTCAACTGAGATCCTGTTTAGGCCCTTATTTTTCACAATGTGCTACAAAAGATTAATTGCTTTGTATTTCTCCAATGAAGACAGAATTAAAATTGCCATTTGATCCAAACTATTAACACAGCCATCATTTTGAAGTAGCACATTGCTTTTTTTATATTTTAATATATTTCCCCTCTTTCACATATTCTTTGTACTTGGCAACCTTAAAAATTGAATTTGTGGAGGTTCCTTTGTAGGATCTGTAAAAATCCATTCTTTTGCATTTCTACAGACTCAATACTCATCAGACTCAGTACCTGATGAAAGGTAGCATTCAACAATAAGCAAACTGGAAATTCAACAATGTTGCGCATGTTATTGAAGATGTTCTGCTTTTACCAGCAAGCTACTTGGAAGCCCCACAGACAGTGCTGAAGCATATAAATTGTTTTGATAACACATGCTGACAAAAAGAGCAAGGATACATATATAGCCTAAATATCTGCTTGCTCAGAAAAGGTTGCACTTTTTTTTTTTTTTTTTTAAGTAATGCCACAGGACCAAGATCTTTCTGAGATGCTTTATGTTAACATAATTTGTGTTGTCTGAGTCATTTATAACTGGACAGGGCTGAAGATAAATATATATATAGCGTAAATAATTACTTGCTCAGAAATGGCTGCATTTTTAAAGTAACTTCTTCAGGCTAAGATGTTTCAGTGAGGGACTTAATTTTAGCATAATTTGTGTTGCCTAAGTCATGTAAAATTGGGTGGGACCAACAGTAAATAATATTATATTCTTGTGCTTTCTTTACTTAGATTTCTATCATGTTTGTGTTGTCCAGACATATGGACCATTAAGACTCAGTCCTGCCACACTGATGTGAAAGCTCAGCCCCCTGTTTTTTTCTTTTCACTAAATAGTCACAGCAAACTGATACAGAAATGACCAGCAACACACAGAAAAATGCTGTTATATGCAGGGCAAGTTCACTCACTTACTATGGTTGTGGGTTTTCTACATACGTGGAAGGCCATGACTAAAGATGATGAAAAATTTCAAAGACTTGTGAAAAAAAAAATCTCTTTACATTGATATACATGATTCTGCGCACAAAAGGTTCTCAACACTAGCTGTAGCCTTGAGTATGACAATTGTTATTGCACAGATTGGCCTCTTTTCCTTTCCTTAAGCACTAGTGTGATGGTAGACAAAAGATTGTATTTTATGGAGACAGTAGGATCCTTGGCACTGCAGTGAAAATAAAATTTAAATTAAACACAAAAATGAAGAAGGAAAATCTGTGATAAAATATTTATAATCTTAGCCCCTTCCAGATAAACCAGGATAAAAGCTCATTTAACTTCTCATTATTCAGGTAAGGTTGGCTTAGAGATTCAAACTTCTACGCTATAGAAATTTCTAGGTTAAATAGAGCATTTTGTAAAAATCAATTTCATTTCAGCATATTAAGTAATGTACTATTTGTCTCTCCATCCTGAAAATAACATTTCTGTTGAGGATATAGTCACGTCTCACTACCAGCAGCACATAAGCAGAAACAGAGACAGAAGGTATGAGTAGGAACACCCAACTTCTACTTCGCAAAGGCTGTGTTAGTTCTGGAGTGAATTAATGTAAAATGACTTGCATACATAGCTAGGTCTCAAGACTGGCAGCAAAGGCTGAGTAAAGAATCACCACTTTCCCTTCTCAATCTACATCCTGTTAGCCAAGAGGGAATCCTCAACAGAGTCTGCAGCAAGAAAACATGAGTTTATCCTTATCATGCATAATGATAAATGCCTTAGATGTCCACTGGAAGTGAAACCTCATCAGGGACCATATATCACTAGTAATAACAGAAATAATCAAACTGTTGTTAGAACCAGACACTCAGACAGCAAATTCAATTTTTAAATTTTGTGTCCAATAACAATGACAGCTACCAGCCATCATGCATTACAATTAGCTCATGCTGCAGGAATGCTCTCTGCTCTGGTGTGTAATGAGCAAACTGCAAAGGAGAGCAGGACCTGGGGAAGAGGTAAAGAACTGCTGGGAGAGGCATCACATATCCTAGCCTGTTGCTAAGGAAACTGGCTCCTGTCTTTGGGAATACTCTGAAGGGCTGCCTCATTCACACAGCCACGGTATGAGCCTTATTTCCCATCACTTGCAATTACCACAATCATTTAATAATGCATGTAGTCTATGTATCTAATGGCGGCAAATCAAAATGAACAAGTCCTTGCGATCGCAGAGGGCCAATGTTCTTGCAGCCAGCTTATGCAAACAGTAAAACTGACTGTAACAAAGGTTGAACAAAATTCAGGTAAAGGCACTTTTTATATATCAAGGCTGGTCAGCAAAACACTGCTTCAGTTTCTGGGATATCATTCTTAAGTTCCCCTGGTCTATGACCTTTCTTCCAAGCAGCTCACACACACATATCCTTCCTCAGTTCTCCTGTCTAAAAAAGTATCCTGTTCTGTTAAATTTTACAGCTATAAAATGTGTTTCAATTTTTTTACATCCTCAATCAATAGCAAACATAAGGCAAAAAGTCTCCCCTCTCCTCTGCAGTGCAGACCTCTGCTGTACACCTGGAGTATTCCTTTAGTCACTACCTTAGACCCTAAAGCCCTGCTACATTTCTCCATCCTGTTGCATGCTTTCATCTGTGGGAAAGTTACAGAAAATTTGAGCCCCAGAGCCTAGAGACCTACCATGGGCAGCATGCCTGAAGCAGAGCTAGAGATGTCCTCTGCCACCCCAGACAGCCCTTCTAGCATTTCTCTCAATGGCGGGGCTCCACTTGTTCTAGCAATGGCAAGAGGGTTTCAGAAAATAAAAAAAAATATATGAAAAGATGAAATTTTCTTTGCACTACAGGGCTACAATATAATATAAACCTCTCAATTACTCGCTGCTGGAAAATTCCATTGCAAGAAGTGGGAGCACTGTGCACTGATCAAACACAGAATTAGAAACAGAGATTATATATGACTTTCCAGCAAAGGAAAGACAGAAATACAAAGATTCTTTGTAAGCATTGTTGAATACCTCAGAGCATTCCCTACATCTTAACATGGCATATACAATTTTTACAAGGGATATTTCAATTTCCTATCCACTGCACAATGCTGCCAGAAATCTTTCCTCTCTGATTGCTCCTGTACATTAAGAAGTATGACATTAATACATATTAATTCACTAAAAACTATGCGTATCTTAGTCTGAAACCCTAGCAATGTTGTCAGAAATTACTTGGATTTTAATTAGAGCTAGAGAAGTTGAACAAAATTTGAGAAGCTTTGAAAGAAAACCCCCAGAATGTCTGTCTTAAGATTCTTATGGCTCAAGCCTAACAGAGTTCTCTTCCCTCAATATTTACCCTCTTTTGGTAAATGCTGAATAAATTAGTCATTTGAAAAGAAACAAAGCTTTGCAACAAAAATGATTCTGCCTTTTAATTTCAAAAATCTCATACACTAGAGGGAGTGTAGTAGTATTAATTCTGCTACTAATTTCAATTACAGTTATTCTGCAAGGCTAAAAGTTTGTTGATTATTGGAGCAGCATTATTGCTTAATGTCAGAAGGACAACATGACTTTGTGTTTCTAAGACTAGAAATTTTAAAATTTGTAAGCTTCAGTCCTGGTTAAGCCAGCCACCTTACGAAAAAAATGAAATATTTCTTCACAGTCTCCTTTACCTACCTAAAGAAAGTACTGTAAGAAAGACAGATAATGCCCCTGAATAGCAGAGATCCTGGTGATAATTTCCCCATCAGTGAACAATGTGGGTTAAGACCCTCTTGGGCCAACCAAAGCATGTAGGTTTCTCATACCAAGGGAATGCCTAAAATTTAAGGTTTGGTTCCAGTTTAAGTTAAAAGAGGAGATCTCCTTCTTCTCCAGATGTGATTTATGTACTCCCCTTCCCTCTTCCCCCTACTCCCCCAAAACAAATAAACAAACAAAAAAACAAACAAAAAACAACAGCCAACAACAACAAAAACCACAACACAAGCCTGAGCCCCAAGGTTTGCTACAGACACTTTCTACAACACACCGGCCTGAAGTAAGTGCTTGTGGCACCTGGCAGGAGGAGTGCTTAGCTCTGCATCGCAGATGGTCATAGTCTAAGATGCTCAGTGGATTAACATGTCAACAGGGAAGCACTTGTAGGTACAGGCAGAAAGGCAACTCTAACTTAACCATAAAATACTTAGACAAAAACTATCTGTATGAATCACTTCAAGATCACAAGCTTGAGCCTTGTCCTCCTAGAGCAATTGCTACAAACTCTCCCTCGATCTGGCCCTACCATTTAATAAAATGCTGTGCCATTTCAAAGCCTTACACCAACGTTAATGGCATAACACTTAAGTGTCTAAAACTGTAGGGCTACGTCTATCCTGTTCCTGTTACGACTCTTAATATCAGAGAGAGAACCCCTGGAATGCTTTTCAGGATGAGCAGTATCTGCTGAAAAACAGAGCATTTGCATTTCTGGTTATTAAACACAGACGGACACCTTCAGTACAAATTTGTTTCAATAGTGCAATAAACAATTACTGTTGGAAAAACAATTGCTTTAGATAATTAGATACTTAAATTTGAAGTTGTTTATGTTTATATAAACACAGGAATTATAGATGGAATCATGCAAACAAATTTATCGTGGATCATGAGCTCCTATCAGGCTGCTAATGAAGGTAGAAAGCTGCAATCCTTATTTATAAGGTTCTGTAATGACCATGATAACAAACCAATATTTCTTTTAGTGCTACATATTACCCTTCCCCATTTTTTTTTTTCCTTCTCATTATTGGTTTAGAGTGACATATGCTTTCAGAAGACAAAGAGGATGAAAGAGACTTGAAGATAACACTCTTCAATTACACTGACACCTAAATTATTAAATTAAACAAAAATTCAGTATTTCATTGTCAATTTGACTCTGATTTGTAGTTAAGCAATTTTATGTATTCTGTTAAGGTACATTTTGTCTTTGCTTAAAATTTGTTTTGGAGATGCATTAGAGATACAATTACCTCTTTTTCCTTACTGGAAGCTGTAAAAGCTAGTAATAGAGTCTTCCATCAGAAATATTACTTTTCCTCCATGACAAACATTTGCTGTTTACACAATATTCATGGCACTTACTAAGAAGGGACTCTGTATCTGGGCAGTATTCAGACACATACTTTCCTCACACAACATCTTCCTTTTGTCAAAGGTAAAATTATACACAATGAACTACTCTGCTTTTAGGAAAAAGCAGAGATTTTCTATGCAATCTGAACATGCCAATGCTATCTGGACAATGAAACAAGTTATAATGTAAACATTTGTTGATTCTCAAACATATGAGAAATCCTAAAACCACTATATTGATTGCAGGAATTATAGACCAGCCATTTATGGTGAAAACAAACTAATTTTCTCTGGATATATGACAGTGTAAACTTTTGGCTGGATGATATTTCAACCAAATACTACAGATCTTAGCTTTAATTTCCTCAGAAGATGATCTTCACTACTGATGGAAAACACATGCCACACATTTTTACCTTACAACTATGCAATAAATCAAGGAAACTGCCTTTTAGAACTATAGACCAAACAAGAATCTAAACATTATTTTACCAAAAAATCTCTATCGCACTCAGAAATTGTCTGGAACACATGAGACAGGCATCCAATAATGAAGTAGAGTGGGAAAAAATCATGTAATTTGTTGAGCTTGCTCATCTGTGAACAGCAATAACAGTTATATATCCCAAATTAATACTCATGTACTTATCCAGATCATTTTTATGAAGCACTTAAAAGATGAAAAATCCTGTAAGTGCAGAGCACTTACTGTAATGAAAGTAAATACAGACACACAGACATAAAATAGCCCATTGTTGATTTATTCTACCATAGTAAAATGCAAATCACTACTGATGTATCAAAATCTCTTAAAAAAAAAAAAATCAGTCACAAAAACTAGGATTGAAAGCTTTCAAAACTACCAACATAGAAATAACTGCTGAAAATGGAAATACTTACTGATGATGTTAGAGGTGTGATTTATACAGTACAGTGAGATGAGAATACAGAGATAGTATATAATTCTGAGTGGTTATAATACTATGCATTGCTCAGTATATTAAGTATCACCTGTTATAACATGCAGAAATGAGTAACAGCAGCATACCCAAATACTGAGAAAGGAGCACAATGCTTTTGAGAACAGTCATCTGAGAAAAGCCTAACAATCCACCTAATGTGTCCTATGCATGCCACAGTGTGACAGATACTGTCTAGAACCCATCCCCAGCTCAGTAACAACATCTGGAAAAACTGTGCAGTGCACAAGACTGGACACAAGAATGGTACAGAAGCAGCACAATGAAAAAGAGCTACGACGGTATGTCTCCAAGTGAAATAAAAGCATTTCTGCTTACAAGCTATGCTACCACATCAAACACCCTATTTTTGTCTGGGTCCTGAAAAGAAACAAATGTAATTCAAATGGAAAAGGTTTCTATAAAATCTTCATGGACAACAGACTTCGTTCCAAGCTTCTGCCAGAAATGTGTCAACTATGTTCTTATACAAACCCCTGCTTAAAAAAAATAATAAAAAAAAAGTAAATACACAGAAAAGTTCTCATCCTTCTCTCCAAATGATTTATTGCTGTCAGAGCTCTGATCTAATTTTAGGTGAGCTCATCTTTTTTTCTGCCCTGTAGCCATTTTAACTTAATATTGTTCTCCTTCCAGAACCATGAGAGATTACAGACTCCCTTAGCCTCTACAGATGCTGTATTGACATTTTACTTCATCTGCTTGCTGTAAAAGTCATCAATATCGCTCTGCTCCTGCAGAGACCTTTTCTAAGAAAAATGAAAACAAATTGCTTGGCATTAGATCAAACTTGGACCTCTGCAGCCCAAAGTGGGAAAATCGAAATCTGAACTCCTTGCTGATGCATGGAGTTGAAAGCTTCCAAGAGCACCTCTGAGCAGGCAAACTTTATTTTAATAAAATCACTGCCTAAGCTTTTCCAGGCTGATGCTGCCTCTCTGTTCACACTGCCATAGGAGCTGCTGGGCAGGTATGGGCAGCCAGCATGGGCTCCTGCGGGCTTGCCTGCGCTACAGCTGTCTTCTCTCCATGGCAGCAGTGAGCAGCACCAGGGCTTCAGGGAAACCATTCCTGCACTCATCTTTTCCATCTGCCTCATTCCCAGCTGTTGCCCCTTTCCATCCTCAATATTCTTGACCTGCATTCTATTTTACAGCCTCTATTCTCCTTAATGTCTCCATTCTCCTGCCCCTAGTTATCTCTGGCACAAGCACAGCCTGCTTTGTGCCATCCTGGAGCATGGTAGGATAAAAGCAGTCTCAAACACACTGTGATTGCTGTTTTCTAGTCAAGTACAAGGTTTAGAAGTGTTTTTCTTCCCTTTTTTTTTTTTTTTTCTCCTGTCCTGGTTTCTGAAGGAAAAAAATTGTGTGTTTATCCTGCCAGTTTTCCTTGAATAACCCTCATAGTAACTTTCTGAGCTCGAGGTTGGTAGCACAATGAAAACCTATATTGGTTCCTAATATTGGTTCAGCTAAAATATTATTTATGCAGATACTCAATAACTCTATCAGGCTTGACAGAGAGATGGAAACTGCAAAGATATGGTGTTTCTGAAGCTTAATAAAAATTAGTGACTCGGAGGAGGAGAGGCATGTCCAAGCTCCTTTCCGCTACTGTCACAAGGCTGCAGCATGAGCTAGCAGTTATTGCTCTATGCAGGTGCCACCGCTCTCTCTGCTGCAGTGCCAAAACACCATCTCCTGCCCAGCAAGAAGTTAGTGGGTTTGAGAGGGAGCTGAGAATGTGGCATCAAAGGGCTACTGAAAGAGATGAGGATTTTTGCAGGTTGGACTGCAGCCACAAGGCACATGGAGCAAAATGTGTGGGGAGGCTGACAGGATGTGTGATGGGAAGAAAAGTAGATTCTGTGACGCTGGGCAGAAAACTACCTGAAATCACCACCAAATCACTCCTTTGGTGTCCCAGTGCTCACAGCAAACATCCTGCAGCAACTCTGTAGCATAAATAATACGCTTTTCTATAACTTCTTTCTTATTTTGATATAAGTTATACAATGTTTTGGAAAGCTAATTATTTTCCAAATGCAAAGGTATGCAGTGAGACATAAATTCAAAATGATCATTCCACATTCTTCCAAGTGACTGACTATGACCATGAACAATACAACCTAAACAGTCCATAGACCCAGGGTGCTCCTGACACTCTCCAATTCCTGTTCCAGAAACAGTTTTTGACATTGCAAAGTTGTATTGGTTCAGCTAAAACATTATTTATGCAGATACTCAATAACTTTATTGACTCTGGTCAAAATTGCAAGTTAAGTGCTTGCAAACAGAAGGGGGGGGGGGGGTGGGAGGGGGGAATGGGGCGTAATAAAACCCCACAAATGAAGGATGAAAATCACTTTGCTGTAGAAGGTGTAGTTCCTCTTCTTGGAGGTATGGGGCTGTGTTGAGCCCCATCAGCAGCCACAACCTGATGGGACATGGAGAATAACACCTCCATTCTGGTGCACCTACTACAAGGTGATCCAACTCAGGAGCCTATCCTCATGACTTCACCCTTGCACCATACCTCAAGAAAAACAACTTGTAGGAACCTCCAAACTGCTTCCTGGCATGCCTATCACATACTCAGACAAGGGTTATTTGAAAGGATTTATCCGAGTCCAAAGGAATGAAGCAGCTTGAGGAATTTGTTCCCTGTCAAGTCTCAAGATCTGAGAACAGCTAAATGCTTACAATGGCCACAGCAGGGAGTCTAAATCATAGTCACAATGTTTTCATTTTGAAACTAGCTAAGAATAATGTTTCCAACTGAGCAGGCAGTTGAAAGAACAAATTGCAGGAAAACACCGATGCTCTAGAGATTTTACAGTCTCCTTGACTAATATTTTCCAAACATATGTGGAAAATGATGCAGTTAACGCAGAAACAAAATTAGTATTTGCATCTTTGCACTGTCTGCACTCAAACATAATGGCTACTGTGCTACTATGTATCTTTAAAATTATGACTTCCTCAAGATTAAATAACTGAATTGTCTCCAGAACATCACTTAAGTATTTCAGACCATCTTTTTTGCACTTCATTTACCATAATCCCCACTATGCTATTGATGTAGCATTAAACTGATATATATGCTTTTATAATAACACAGCAGAGCCAGATGTCTTATAAATTGATTTGCACTTAGGTTCAAAGATCCAGTATATTGAGGTAATAAATACGGTGTCAGACTGCAAGGCCGGAGAAGCTAGAAGAGACAGATGACCTTTGTGCAATATCTCACCTCCTTCTCTCTCAGGAATGTAGAAATACAACATTATGAAAGCAAATGCTGTTAGCCACCACCGACATGGACCAGACCAATACCAATTTTATTAAAGCATAGATCAGCATTTTTATATTTTTTAAGTAATCAATTGCTTAGTTATAGCTGTTTGTTGTCTTTGCTTTCCTGCCCACCTGAGACAACATGAACAAAATTGCCAGCAGTTACATTACAAAGACAGGGTGACAGGCTAGATGACCCCGTAAGTCTTGTTCGCTTCTTCTGTCTGGGCTCTTGACTTGCATCTTAAAAGGTTTTTGTATCAATGCCTTTGCAGAGAACCTGCTTTGTCATTCAGAAGACTTTCTGTCAAACCCAGACAGAATGATGAATGCTTTATCCTACCCAGCATGTCTGTAATTGCAAGCCCTACTGGGAAACAACACCCACTCCTCGGGGTTACTGTTTGAGACACTGTGTGATGGAAGGTGTGCTCTAAAGGAATACACAACTGATGACTTAAACAAAACCCTCCAAAACCAAATGAGCTGTTTATTCACCAGAAATGCAAGGATCCTTTCACAAGCACAGCCCTTGCCCTCCCCAACATGCAACTGCCCAACTCTACGTCCCACTTACGCTGGTGTCATCAGGAGTGGCATGCCACAGCAGGAAAAGAGACCGGTTCACTGTGAGACCTGCTACTCACTCTCTTACAGTGTAACGGCCCCCCTTCCAGCCGCACATCCCTGTGGGTACTGGTCCCTCTGGCCGCCAACCCCATGGGCCACCACACGGCTCCCCAGGCTCAGGTAATGCAGAAGGTGGTGGAGCACAACCATGACAAAACACAGCACCAGCCCAGGCTGCAGTGCTGCAAACCTCATGTCACAGAGCCGAAACATGCCTTGTTTTACAAATGATTGGGGAGTTTGCATGATGAAGGACAAAACTGCATGTTGTTGGCTTGACTGCTCATGTTCTCTCTGCCTGTCATGTGGAGCACTGACACTGAGGACATGGCACTGCATGCAGGGCAGCAGTGGTGGAGAATGCAATCTCCATTCTTCTACTGCTTGGTACCTCCAAGCAAACAGTTTCCCAGTCTTTAATTTTCACCGTATTTTCGAAGAAAACAATAACCACCTTTCTCCTATACTGTTCAAATTCAAAATTAAAACACAACCAATAGGTTTCACCAGTAAAATGCACTGTGAGTAGCTGAAGAAATGAGTAGCAGATATAAATACCTGCTTGCTGTGCAGCTTGCGGGATTTGTTGACTCCTCTGTGCATTGTACTGAACTGAGGCAACGGGTCTATACTGCTGCGTTGTTGAGGTAGGGTACTGACCAGATGGGTAATAATACACTGGCATCTGCAAAGAGAGAGAGAGAGAGAACAGCAGCTAACTACATACACAAAAAATCGAACACTTACAAAACCAAAATGGAAGAGGAGCAAGAGTTAAGGTAAAGCATATTGGTAACAGTAATCAAGAGGAGAGACTTGCTTCAGGTCTCTTCAAGCACTGCTGCTTGTTTTCAGCTTTGCTAGGAAAACTGTTGTTACCAAATTCACTCTCAGATGCTTTGAGAAACAGATAGAAAAAAGTTTTAATTAGAAGAGAAACATACAGAATGCATAAAAAAACTACACCCTTATATTAAAGAAATCATAGCAAAGTATCAAATGCTGCAGAAAAATGGATGCAAACAATACCTTCCATTATCAACATAATAAGCACAGACAGCATACTGAACCACTAAGTGAACTCTGGAGGAAATGATTAGTATGAAGCAAAGAATGGCCTGGAGTAAAAAATACAGATAGGTGAGAGAGAGAGGGAATGATAGAATCCACATGCCTGTAATACTTGTATGAAACTATTATTAAATTTCCACTTTTAATAGCTACATCCTTCCTTATGTGAACGTTTCCCCATAAAGCTCCTTTTGCATTTAGTGTGCAAAAACAATCATAGTTTTTTTTCTTGCAGGAGCTAAAGGAAGGCATTGATTCAGCAAGTTCTGCAAAGTGGACTTCTTTTTTCTATTATTATTACTATAGAACAATGCTTTCTACATCACCTTATCATGTAGCTGAATGTGAAGTTTGAAGGCAAATGAAACTAAGGATTTTTTTCTGTACGTGCTCTATCACCATTACTGAGAAATCTGTGCTAAACAGTTTTCAACTGACTCTTAGCAAGTTCAAAGCACTCAAAATTTTTCATTTTAATCTGCAGTTGATTCTGCAGCTAATTTATAAAGTTCAGAAGCTTATGGTACCAACAAACTGCAGAGGAACACAGGCTTGAATGATATTTCTCTCATGACTTCTGCCAAGACTGTCAACATTTCTTTAAAAATCATTCAATATCTTGCCTTGCACGTATCATTTATCCTACTCAGACAGATCCATGAAGTTGTACAAAATGCTTTTGTCTTTTTCTTACAAATCTTAGAACTATTTTTTCCACTTCTATTTATACGTAGAGAATGCTCCTGGAAGAGTACATTCATTTGATTACCCATCAAGGAAAGGATTAATTGAATAAAGGTAACTGCATTATTTTGTATACAGAGAGAACATTGTAAAAGAGATCAGAAATTTTCCTAGAGGCTCTGTCAAATGAAACAGAACAAGCACAGATTAAAAAAAAAATAGAGGAGAAGAATGTATGGATGGCTAATTGGGCAAACAAATGACTAATGAATAAGCATGGTAGAAAAAGTATCAGAATCAACATAACTGGACTAGTTGATATTGGTGAAGAGAACACCCCAAACAGGCTGACAGTCAATATCACCTGTCAGTCAAGAGCTTGAATACCCATTCATTTTGCAAGGTTTATTAATTTTCTCTTGAATCAATGGAAATCACATAGACCCCCCCCGCCCCCGATAGTATCAGATAGGTTCAAAGCAATACAAAAAAGACAAGAATGTTTCGACTGGGAGATGTTGTTAGCTATCTTCCCTTGTGAGGACACCAGGTGAGACCTAATGGCTGTAACCTGTCCTTGAGTAATTTGTTTTCTTAGAGACTAAAGTAACAAAATCAAAATGCCTTGTAAAATAGACAAGAACAAACGAAAAACAAAACAAAACAAAACCAAAAAAAACCAATGAATTTGTGTCTGTGCAAAGAAAAGTCAGGAAAGTAGGCATAGACATTTAGGGTGCAAATCTACTCTTTAAACATCAGTGTAAATAATGGATCAGGACAGTTTAGTGCCACCATAAACTCATCATGTGGAAACCTGACTACTCTCAGCAAGACTCTACAATAGCAGACTTGAAGGAGGTGAGAGGACTCAAGCTAAGTCAAGTCAAGAAACATAGTTGATCCTCCCTTGGAGCAGAGGAACAGATTAGATATCCTCTCTATTATTATTATCATCATCATCATCATCATCTTAATCTCCCTTAAAGAATTTAAATTTATTTGATTTACCCTCCACTTCCTAATTTTCCTTGTGCAGACAAGACTCTAGATATTTGAAAACATACAAGTGTGTGTGTGAATTCTCTCTTGTGGGAGGAGTCTGTAACTATAAACTTTAAAACATAGCCTAAAGAGCAGAGATTTTGAAGCATAGTTTTGAGGTTTAGTAGTCGAACATGCTCAGCGTCAAAACATGCACTTACACTGAAATATTCCAGGTGTATTTGGATTTTACTATTTTTTTCATCACATATTAACTTTCAGAATTAGTCAAAGGGTTTTCTCTCATCTTCTGAATTCACTGTAATGTAATAAATTTGTTACATTTAGAAGCTTATCCCATTTAGAAGCTTATCAGAGTGCAATCTATCACCCTGAAAAATGTTAGTGGTAGGAATATTGGGTAAAAAATCATTCAAGTTCAAAAAATTAATGGATAAACTTGCTAGTAATCACACACACACAACTTGAAAAGAAGAGATCAGATGTTAAAAGAATGGCTTGGTGTAAAATATAGACATGGATAAAATAGGTCTCTGGTGACTGAGGGGTCTGGAAGGATCCAATTTCATTTATCTTGAGTACATCTATATTTCAATAGGCAAGACGTTATTTGTCCTTTTTGATATTACTCAGTGAACAGTAAAATGAGAGGGACTGCAAGTAACAAGTACTGCTCACATTGTCCCCTCTGACCCTCCTGAATTTTTCAGTTGCTTATTACATCAGCATTACTAATACCTTGCTTATATGCTCTCTAACAAAAAACACTATTTCTGTTGAAGCCTACAGAAATGCCAAATTACATTTGAATTGCTTTCCTATGTGAATGCACAGTCTAATCCTGGACCTCTAGATAGTATACCATTTATAGAATTGAGAAGTTTTCACTACACTAACAAACATGCCAATAAAACTATTTGATTATCTTAAAAAAACTGCCCGTCTGAGACCATAAACTAGATGCCACCTTCTTTAGCCTAAAGACATTACTTTATGATTTTAATCACTGACATGATGAAAAATCCCCCCTCTACACTAATTACCCTGAAAATATTTGACAGATGATCCTTTCTGTCTGGGATATTCTTATTTTGAAGGTGAATCTCCTATTTGTTTGGAGCCTGACCATTCTAACGTATCTCTGTTTTATCTATATTTTAAAAAAAAATTAAGTTAAACCACAACAGGACCGTGTACATCACTTTCACTTCAAAGACACTCATTGCATGAACTGCCATTACTTTTTCCTCCTTTTACGGTGCTTTGTCTCTAAGTGATTGGCAAAGAGTCAATATTGCACTGGCTTTCTACTTTTTTCTGTCCACATACAGTGAAAATGCATCATCAGCCCAGGTGTCTCTCAGATGCTCTCTAACAGCTTTCATTAAGTTTACATTGTTTATCTCTTCATTGTAGGAATACAATTCCACATGTCTTTCAGACTCATTTTTATTTTCCTAGCTTATCTCTCTACTGACTCACAACTTGATTCTGTCATCATACAGGTATACTACCTTCTCTTAATATTGCTGACATCTAGTTATGTTTGGATTAACACCTTCATCCAGATGATTAATGATTCTGACTGTATTGCTAATGGCAGCTACAGTTACATAAAATGGGAGCGAAGACAACAGAAACCACAATAATGTACTGAAACGCAAAGGTACATTTCTTCCCGATATCATTACTGGCTGTGCAGAGCCTTTCAAGAAGGATTTCTTTCTTCCCCCCATCCTCCATGACAATTATAATAGCAGTAACAAAACAACAATGGCCTGTGTACAACACCTGCTGGCATATCCTCCAATACCATTGCATCAGATCATCAAGAAAAGACCACCCACATGCAGGACTTCTGCCTCCAAATTGACACTCCAACCTTTTTTCATGTCTTCTACAGGAGACATGCTATGAATAGATTTTGTCTTACGATACCTATGGATTCTCTAGGAGGTGAGTTCTGCAAAGAGCCATCTCAAAGTAATGACACACAGGTAATGTGTCATTCAGTATAAAGGGCACGAGAATAACTTTATGATGAATACCTAATGACACATTCATTCAGGTGAAAAATCCCTCAACATGTATTACTTCTCCCAGCCTCTCCAATAATTCATGCCATCTCATTTCTGGACATCATTTTGCCCTTTCACAAACTTTCATAAAGAGTGAGTCAGAAGTGGAGATAAGTTTTAAATGAATATATGCTGCCTTCTCATTGTCATAGTACTTGCCATTTTCCCACGTCTTCATTTGCAGAGGCAGAATCTAGAAGCACCAAATGCTGAGCAATGACAAGCACCAATAAGAAAATGCTGTGAAAAACTGTTGCGGACCTTTACTGAAGTGCTTGAGCCCATAAGTGCTACTGAAGAAATATCAAAAAGAGAAGAAAACTGAGAAAAGTGAAGATATTCCCTATCTGCAATACAGAAAGCAAACAGGAATTTGCTGCTCAAAGTCCCTTTCAGAAAACCCAGGCAAAGGTGTGTTGTCCTTTTTTCCTCCCAATTAGTTGAACAAAGAACACTATTTTCAGGTTTTTAAATCATGACTGTTGTTAAGCTGTGGAACAGCTAAAGTGGCAAAAGAAGCGTAAGAGGTCCTCTCACCACTTCTTAGGCATGCCTTACCAAACTCAGTCTGTTGCTACTTTGATACATCAACTTGAAGAGCAGCTGTAGAGACGTATTTAATTGAACTTTAATACAAAAGCTAATAATTTACCTTTGGGTTTGAAGGCTTGGAGAACTTTTCTTACTCCATTTTTCAGCTCCCAAAGGAAAGTTCATACTGTGTACAGGACTTCTACACAAATTTTCATTGCTCTCCTATCTTCCAACAGCATAGATGGTCTCACAGCCAATCTACTAGAACCTTATCAGCAATGCGTTTACGGGAACAAATTTAGCCATTAGAGTCTAGCCTCTCTTTCACTGGTATAAATTCAACAGGAACATTTAAGATATAAAAGTTCTTTTATATTGATTACTTTGCATTGATTAATGCATCACAATGTTTTGCGGGCATTGCTTTTCTGGTTTTAAGCCTTTCTCAGACTACTGCTTTGGCATCTGAAACCAGCCTAGTATTGCATCTAAATCCAGAAGAGTAACAGGGGATTCAGATTGGCAATAACCAGTGCCATAGAGAAGTTTTGCCATGGGCAGGGGAGGGCATTATCGTCTAGCTGCCTTGCCCAGTAAGTTGAACTGATAAAGCTGGTGCAGGCAGTCAGAACAGAGGAACTACTATTTCCCAAGTCTTCAGTTAGCTTCCTGTAAGAGAGATCCCCTATTTGTGCTACGAATAGCACCCATACCACCATCCCATATTCTAGATCATAATTTCCCATCTGTGTATGCTGATGCCAAAAAGCTGCTGCCCCATCTCCCTCTCCAGCAGACCAAGGCCACCGTACTTTCACAGTATGTGAACATGGCCAGCAGGGACTGACCCCCAGTCTCCTCCTTCCACATATTTGAACAAGACAAGGAAAGATGGGATTTTCGAGACAGTGACAACTTGGAAATGAAAGGTGTGCACATGCAACAAACGCAGAGGAAGCTGACAGCTCTGAATATTGCACCTTTTTACCCCTCCCTGAATACAAACTGTTCCCTGAGGAAGTAACTCAAGTTGCTGCAAACCCGGAAGATTCTTTTTTTCCACCCCTCAGTAACTCTCCAGTTTATTATGATGTAGGAGGAAAGCCCCTGTATGTAGCACATTAGTGATATGGACAGAGACACAGCAGCAATTAAGACACACCAGTAGTATAATTACTGGTCCTACAGCAATCTATATATGAGAAGTCACCTCCTCATCATTTGTCCTCTGAAGAAATTTCTCTGTCTCACCAGGAACAACAGACCAAGTTTAATAACAGAAAATAGCTTTACAAAGTGATGCTAAGCTAGTCTGAGTAAAAAACCCTCCTCCAAGCTACAGATCACAAAGGGGAAGCCCCACCACTCAACCCCCAGATGACCACTGCACAGCCATCAACTCTGTGACATAAGCTCAGAAAAGCACCAAAGTCAACTGAAGGGGGTCTACGTAGAAACCCCCAGAGTGTCCTACATATTTGGTCTCCCCTGAGATGGGAGAGGTGGAGGCATGCAGCCCCATAGCAGGGTCCCCAACACACCAGGCAGTGTGATGGTTCCCATCCCCTCAGCTCCTACAGCAAAGCCCCCAGCTTGCAGGGCTGTGAAACGTACCACTTTGCTCCTGTTGCAGTGGCAGCTTGTAAAATGGAGGTGCTTGCATTGATCTGGTTTACTAGAAGTGTTGTGAGGCTTGCTTATATGACGCTTGAAAACACTGAGGGCAGCAGGGGTTAGATGTGAGGAGAGAATGCTGGACAGCCACTACTCAGTCACTTAGAAAACACAATCTGGACAGGGAGAGGGAAGCATCAGGGGATTCTGCTCTTCAAGTCATTCTTTCCTCCCAAAATTAAAACAAACAACCAAACAGAAAACCCCTACATTTGGTCAACACTGAAACCTTTTACTAGCATTATTTTCCATTTAAAAAATCATAACATTATTTTGAATTTCATCTCCTTAATATTATTTTTTCGTAATCCTTCTCTCAGAAAAAGGGGTGTATAATTTCTAACTTCAGAAACAATGGATGTCACAGTCCACTACAGGATGCAAACATCCAGTATTCCTCTGATTTCTTCTATTATTAATTAGCAAGGCGCTAGATCTCCAGCCCACTTAAAGCCCTGGAACAGCACAAATTCTTCATTACTTTGACATTAAAAGAAATGTTGAGGTTTTTTACTTTATTTTTTCAAAGGGATTTATTCAAAGGGATAAAATGAAAATAGGATACATAGTATTAGTAGCATTTTAAAGTAAAGTTTAAATGAAGTCATCCATAATTAGATAAGAAACTTAGCTTTTTAAAGTGTATGTCCTGAAAATGGGCCAGAACTTCATCTGTGCATTTTACTTCTTGACAGTAATCACTTTCAATATTCTGTAAAGGTACCCAGGAGACAAGTAGAGATGTTTGGTAGTGAACAGTAAAACATAATCAGTCTTCAGGAAGACAGTAAAAATTACTGATCTGTGACATCTCAAATGTTCAAGTCAATTAAATATGATTAACAACTACCTGGGCTGATGTGTATGTTGCTCTTTTGGTATATAAACAGGGAAAAGGGACTATGGATATTTACTCACTCTCCTCCTCCATATTCATGTGCAGATGTGTCATGGAGTATAAACATATGTTCAGAAACTCGTCTGGGGATATGGAATGAATTGCTGAAACCCGGGAAATGATAGAAGCTTTGCAAGTTTCCTGTTGCCTAAAAAGCTGCTAAGCTTTTACCAGGAAAAAAAATAATAATCAAGAACTTGGAGAATATATTTTATATTCCTTTTCTGATGTTACAAACAGCATCATGCCAAACTGGCAATAGAGGGAAGCAATGGTTTTGCCTACCTGAGCAGGTGGCGGTGGCTGTTGCACAAAGCCTTGGGGCGGCGGTGGTGGCTGTAGCACTTGCTGAGACACTGGTGGACCTGAACCTGTAAAGCCTCCTGGGGGAAGCTGTTGAGTTGGGGAAGCCATAATGTAACCTGTCTGCTGGGCAGGCTGCTGTAAGATAGGTGACGGGTAGACAGGGCCAGAAGGTGATTCAGGGTTGTCTCCTGATGATTGACGACTCAAGCTCATCTGGTTAAACTGTGTTGTCATGTCATCTCGCTGCAGGGCAAAAGTCAGTAGAAAATGATGTAGACATGATATGTGTGGTAGACACTTATGCAAATTAGCAAAACAAAATAGATTCAAACAGAGCATGAGGGGAAAATGAATTGCTCTGCTCAAGTAAGTGCCAAACTTTGCATGAATATCTACAAAAATGAAGGCAATTAAAATGAAAATGACTATAAATGCTTTGACAAAGACTTCTGGGCTGCAAGGTGATTATCACAAAAGCCAATTATTTTGGCTTTTACCCTCCCCACTCACTTTTTTTCCCCCTAAATGACAGTGAACTTCACAGCATTCAGAAGACGACATTTTCAGTATAAAGGGCACGAGAATAACTTTATGATGAATACCTCTTCCCCACAGAATTCCTCAGCCAAAGACATGCTGGTAATTTCACCTGTGTTTCAAAATGATCCCCAGAGGAATTCAGTAGGATTCAGGTGCAGACCTTTTCCTTTTTGGACTGTTTTGAAAAAATCCAAGGTTGCAAACACAGAGAAGGTAAAAAAAAAGCTCAGCCTTCAGTTACTATTTCAAGACTTTTTATTCAGCGTTGTAAAGAAACGAGTATTTTATTTGACTGGAGAGGGGGAAAAATCTATGGTAGGATGAACATACCAAATTAAGTCAATGGACCTGAGTCTCATTACATGCTGGTAATGACACAAGGATTCTAGACAGTATCTGTTCAGTCTTGCAAAAATATCCATACAAAATCAACTCTCAAGTTTATTTTATGAAGGTCAAAGACTTACAAATGTGGTTCTGTGCATCTTCATTTGTGCCCATACTACAAGACTTAAATATCCAACATTAAAATGTATTCTATATAGTAATAAATCCATCATAAAACTACAGTGTGTGCTAATATGCAGACTATGGTCCCTTCTTTATTTCCTGCTCAGGGACAGGGAATAAGCAATACAAAAAATTCCTTTTACTTAAAACACCCAATCTATTTTTAAATGGAGCCTCTTTGATTGTGTTGACATCCCTATGGTATTTCACTCTCCAAAACCATTCCACACAATATATTTATGAGGGGAAACTTCAAAATACAGAAAAGTGTCTCTCTGCGGAGAGTACTGCAACAAGCACTTGCTACACAGACTCCCCCTTTCAGTCTGCAAAGAGATAACGTGCAAACATTTTAAGCACTCTTAGCCAGAACTTCAGATGACAAAAGAAAGGATCGTTATTAAATTTAGTGTCACCCTACATTCATAAGTTGTCTATTTGAAGTTGTTTCTTTAAAAACTTAGTACATTGACTACCTGGATGGCAAATGATTGCAAACAAATTCAATGAGAAACTTTACTGCACCTGGAATGCCTCTGTATTTTCACAACAGAGACCAAGAGCTTCAAAACTCTACAATTTAACACACTGTATGTACAATGTAATGGATATTAAGGACACTAATTCAGCATTTATGAAAACAATTTCAGAAAGAAGGTGAAGTTTCACTATTAAGTTAGCTGCTAAAACTATTGGCCGAGGTATTACTACCACTTAGAACAACCTGTGATGCCTGCAGGATACTTTTCACAGGAACTAGCACTGAGATGCTTAACTTCCATTCAGCAGTGGTCTTTTTTTTTTATTGTATGTAACTGTTCATCTACAAGGAATTAATAATACTATTCCAGCTGCAGGAATCTGTTTTGCTTTGTTTCCATCTTTTATTATAACCAGGTGACAACTCTACCTTGGAAAAAACCAGCAAGAGAGAGTAACAGAAAAGAAAAACAAAACAAAAACTTGTAGCACCTCTTAAAATATCAGCTTCATTTAACAACTGTGTACACTTAGTCTTAAAAGGACCAAGCCAGATTCAGACTCCAAAAGTGTACTCTATTTATTTTTATTATATATGAGCCATCAGTGCTTTGTCATGATACATGATAGTATCACACCTTTTGCAGCTGGCTCACCAATACCCTATTTTCCAAGTGCTCTGGTACGATCAGGGAATAAACCCAGGCAGCAGTTTTGGTATACTGATGCCCTAGGTCTCTTCTTCTGTCTTTGTGGACATAAAATATCCAAATCTCAAATACTCAAGTTAGCAATTTAAGCTCCCTTAAGTGGGGAGAGACAGGCTCCTAACACAGGTGCAACAGAGTATTTTCTGGAGGTTCTACTAACCAGGTCGAGAACCCTTCTCCTAACTTCACTGCCCAGGCTGGGTAACTAGAATCATTGGGTACACTCTTATAAATGCTTGTCAGTATCAAAAGTGTTAAGGCAAAAAGGGATTGAGATGGGGGTCTCATTTTGGGAAGCCCCTTGTGGTCTCAAGCCCTTGAGGCTCTCGAGCACACTCACGCACACACACACACACAACTTCAAGTAAAGGAAAATAGAAAAGTCTTTAGTACCACAGAAAACTGCTGCGTTGGAGATACTGGCAGGAGATGCTGGGGAGGATAAGAAACTGCTGGATATTGGACTGACTGAGAAGATGGCTGCATTGCCTGAACAGGCTGCAAAATAAACACAGCAAAAGATAATAAATACAACCCACTTAGAGAGAGAGAACAGCAACAACTAACTCTGTTACTGAGAACAAAGGTCTTTCTCAAACACAGCTCTGAAAATGCAGGTGACTAATCACCAGTACAGTACAAGAGGTCAGGTACTGTGATTTTAGTCCTCGATTTAGCTTTTCACAAACAATTATTTATTACGAATTTCTGCTTATTTTCTTATATTTGACGGCTGTTAGAGTAAATAAAGCCACAGCTACACTCTCTTACTACTGATGTGAAGCAAAGCCAAAATTACGTTTCTACATTTAATTTACTGAGATAAAACAGAAGAGCAACACAATGTAAGTATACATGTGGATTTTGCCGATAATGACCAATTTAAATCTTAGTGTGCTATAGGCAAAGGAATACTGATTGGAAAGCTGCTTTGGCAGAACACAGTAGCTAGAAAGAGAAAAACAGGTTGTGAATTAACAAGAGAGAGGTCTGTCAGATCAAATCACATTTTATCTAAGCAAAAGAACAAATTTCTACAGCATTATTGCCTTGGAATAGCTTTACTATTCCTTTTATTTTAATCTATCGTTTAACTTGAATATTACACAGGTTTGCTACCACCTCCTTCTTCTAAAACGGCTGAGACCAAATCAAGACAAAAACCACAAGCATTAGTCCAAACCCAGTAAAATCGGAACACTTCACTGAATTTAGACATTGTCTCACAGGATAAGCTGGGATGAAACTGTGCCAAATTATAACACAAAAAGCCCTGTAGATTTTGGTTACTCTAGGAGCAAGCAGAACATAGGATTCTTGCTGGAGTAGTTCCCTCTGCTTGCTTTGCAGTTCATGCTGAGGGAGTAGGCATGCAATCCATAAAATTAAGTTTGAATCAGACTGAAAGGCTGCTGCCCATGCTTGGCTATGGCTGGCCATGTGCCACAGCCATCCAGGGGCCAAGGAGTTGAAGCACCATGGCACTGTGCCTAAGCTATGCTGCTGCTCCCCGCTACTGCTGTAACTCCAGAGTTCCAGCTAGGAGTGGGGTTCTAGCCAGAGCATGGTGCACAGACAGAAGACCATATGTCTTTCTGTTGGGGCAGGGGTGCTTGAGCTACCTACAGCCCAGCCCTGATATAACTTGAAAAGGAAGAGCTTGCAGGGCCCCAAATTGTACCTGAATTTTTGAACTCAACCCCACAGCTGTTGAAAGGGACAGGGAAAAGTTTGTGGTAGTTCACATCATATCAGGAGAAATCTGTAGAAGTGTGAATGGCCAGAGCCGCCAAGCACAGACAGAGCTCTCAAGGATCCTTAAAGATCCACAAAGTGGTAAATTTTGAAAAGTTGCTGTTCAAATTCTCCTCCTTTCCCTCTCATGCTATCATTAATCGATTCTAGTTCTGCCCTCAGCTTGACAGACATTGCAGCTAAGAAACAGCAGTCAATACCCTGCCTGAGGCACGGTGGTGATGAAAATCTCCATGCCTGTTTGGTCTGTGTAAATATCCTTGTAACCTCTATGTTGCATGCCACAACTCTCTTATCAAGAGAAGAGAAATGCATAATGAGAATAGTACTGTAAAATTTTACGCAGTACTGCTAGTGGTCTACTAGGATTAGGGAGCAAATTTACCAAGAGTGTTGCTATTAATATAGTATAAATCTACACACCAATAAAAATAGAGAAAATGGAGAGAGTAATTAAACATTACAAAGGAGAAACCATTAATACACATTTTTATTTTCCAAGCAAAGTCCGGCAAAGTGTCAATATAGATCTGAGCTCCCATAACTTCACTCACCTTCAGCATTTTGTACAGAACTACAGATTGAACTAGTCTGAAATTGAATGGTTCAACTTTCACGTACATGGCAATTTTTCCAAAATAAATTTAAAGACTATGTAGACATATTCCAACTAGCTTAATGGTCCTTTTCAAAATGAAACCATCCTTTAGATGGTATTTTAAGAGGAATTATCCTACTCCAGCTGTTTCATTCATGTCGAATACATATATCATGGGCCCCATTTGTCTCCAAAGAAAAGAAGATATTTTGTGTAGCTGCATCTTTCCCTACCCTAATCCTTCTGTCATTCTTCATATTCTTGAGGGCTTCACTTCTTTTTCCAATGGCCTCCACACCTACCTGTGTGACAAGGGGACTTGCCATTTGCTGCTGTGGTTGTTGAACGTGCTGAGGCTGTTGGGATGAAGGCTGCTGCTGAGACTGTCCCACCATCTGGCTCCTCATTGTCTGCTGGCTGCTGGGAGGATTGTATATTGCAGGTGTCCCATCAGGATTTACAAATGGTTGACCTGAAACAAAACAACACCAAAAAGTGCTGAACACGTTTTAAAATGTTCTGTTTTCTGTGTGAAATCCCAGAAGCTTGTCTAAGTGATTACTAACTGACCTACTGCAACAGTAAAATTCTAGTTACTCTCAATGCCTCATTACAGTGTTGGCCATCTTTTTTTTTTTTTTTTTTTTTTTTCTTCCAGGCAAGGATAACAGATAACAGATTTTTGTTTTGGCAGTACTAATTTCCAAAGAGTGAGTAAACGGTTGCCATGACTATAAGATGATTCAGGTGCTATGATTACTTGAAGTCATTCAATGATGAATCAGTTAATATTAAAACTGAACTCTGGAACAAACACTGGAGCCAGAGGATATTCATGTACATTTTATTGCTGCACAACAGTAGCTAAATGTATATAGCTACTCTTGACACACTGTACTTCATATACGTAGAAATAAAAAACAGACCTTGTTACTAGTTTATTTACACTCTGTAATAACAGTGCTATTCTCTTGAGACTGGTATCCTAAGTAATTACAGGAGGAAACCCTGGAAGTTATCAGGGAAGAAATACTTAAGATGTCTGTGAAAATCTTTTCAGATACATTTCCACTAAGGGCAGAAGTTTGTACATATATAACATATAAGTTGCTGAACTCTGCTTCAGATATTTTAGCTAGGGAAAGCTGTCCTGAAAAATTAACATCTATAAAAAAATGTTTTTACCAAAGTCATTGCCTTACAGAGGAAAAACATTTCTTTTTGGTTTTCCTCTGTAGGCAACATGTATTTGTGACCTTAGTTTGTTTTCACTTGATAGAAGTGAAGACAAATATATAAATTATAAATTCATAAATCAAAGGAATTATATGTTTACCTGAGAAATGATAAATTTAAACCACAAAGCGATAACAATGTAAGTACCTTAAGTAGGAATATTTGAGATAAAACGGGAGGTCTGGAGGAATCTGGTGACTCAGTAATAGTGAAATGACAAACTTCTATTTTTTATACCACCTCTGGTAGAAGTAGTGCCTCTGCCTGTTCTGTCTATTCATCAGCCCCTGTCTTTTGGTTCTTTCCTCTTATTGTGGTCAGAACCATATGAGAAGAACCAGATAAAGAAACCTTGCCTTCTCTCTCCACATTTGCTGGATTAAGTCACACTCACATGATCAAAGCAAGTAGAAGGTAAGCAGAGGTCAGTTTTGTGCATTAGATGGTTTCTTGCTTGTTGCTATGAAGACCCTGGGTGAAAATAGCATGGAGAGAAATGTCCTGTCCTGTTTTCCTCCCTCTCAGCTTGGGAGTCTCAGGTGGCAGAAGTACTTTAGACTGGGGAAGACTGCAATGATACTTACAAACAGCATAGATACCATAAAAGAGGATGTAGCAAGGTGGGGGTTGGTCTATTCTCCCATGTCCCTGGTGACAGGATGAGGGAGAATGGACTAAAGTTGCGCCAGGGGAGGTTTAGGCTTGATATCAGGAAGAATTTCTTTACTGAAACGGTTGTTAGGCATTGGAATAGGCTGCCCAGGGAAGTGGTTGAGTCTCCATCCCTGGAGGTCTTAAAAGACATTTAGTTGTAGAGCTTAGTGATATGGTTTAGTGGAGAACTTGTTAGTGTTAGAGGTTGGACTAGATGATCTTGGAGGTCTCTTCCAACCTATATAATTTTGTGATTCTGTAACAACACGTATTTACTTCCAATTGGTGTCTCCTCATGGGTTTGGGATATTCAAGTCCCACAAAACGAGACAGTGGAAGTTTAGTTAAAGGTTATCTTCTCCTTAAGAATCAGCTGTGACCCTGCTGGCAAATAACATGGTGCAAAGCTGCAAAGAATAAATACCTGTAACCCTGTAACCAAAATGCCACAGACTGCTGTCTAAAGGGAAAAACACCGTGGCAGAAGCTCATGGAGAAAATGAGTCCAAAAAGCACTAAGTGGCCTGCTGGAAGCCAGACTGGGTGAGCAGGGTAACAGGCTCCTGAAGCCTGTGCCAGATGCTGAAGGGAAACCATAAAGAATGTTTCACATGGATCAGCAAATGATGACAGGATTGAGAGAGAAAAAGTCCATCCATGTTTTTACAGATGAAAAAAAGACCTTTTAAAAAGAAATTTTGTAATAGGAAATGAAAAGGAGAGATCAGATGGTGACAGGGAAGACATATTTAAGTTATGAACTGTGGCCCTGACAGGACAAAGATTGTGATGTCAATTTCAAGGAGTAGGAATGAAACATAAATGCTCTTAGACTGTCAAAGGAGTCAAGTCAGAGAACATGTCACGGGGAATCCTTTAAAGATTAAAACAGACTGGTGAGGCAGGTGAAATGCAAAGTAAAAGAACATAGCTGCATTAATGGTCTCTTTCCAAAGCAAGCCAGAACCTTCTCTATCTTGGGAAGAAGAGGGCTGAACTCAAGGAGAGGAGTCGAAGGAAACTGGATATGGAAAAGAAAGCATGGGTTGCTAACACCTGAGAAGGAGCTGAGCAGTATAATGAGAGAAGGGACTCTGACAGCATTTCTGGGTGCCATTAGGGGCTTGCACAGCCAGTGTCTATGTAGTGTGAAAGGAAGCAAAGATCTTTAAAGGACATGTTAGGATCAAAAGAGAAGATAGGAAGTAACCACTCTCCAAGAGGAGAATAAAGAACTAAAGAATAATGTTACATAAAGAAAGAAAATCTATTCATTACAGGAAACAAAGCTCTTTTTTTTCCTTTCTTTAAACTGTCTTCTCTTCATCTGTTTCTGACAGCATCCATCTCTTTGATAGTTGAGCACAGCATCCAGCAATCTCTACGTCTCCTCCCTACAGAGCTTCTTTTGTAATGTTACTGTAATAAGATGCGAAGACTTTGAGCCCAAGGAATGGCAAATTTGCAGCACGTATTTTGCTGCATTTTAAAAACACAGTAGACACTACATTATAAACTGACTTCCAGCACACGTAACAGCATGAAAGCTATACATTGAAGTTGAGAATTTCAGTCCATAGAAGGATTTGTGTCCTCTATTTTCTTCAGTATGTATATATTTACAAATGAACTACAGAAACTAAACTTATGGTTTTAAAAAAAAAAAACAACACACAACACACTATTATGTGTGCACAAAACCCACTTACTCTCTGAATATTAAACATACAACACATGGAGCTCTTGGTTATGCCTCTGCAGACAATGAGGCAAACTAAGAGGAAAGACCAGGTACTCTGGTCTAGTGACAGTACTGATGGGTATTATGCCTACGGCAGACAAAGACTCCTTAGGTACCAGGGAAAAATATGAGCTAGCTGATGCAAATTGCTGAACTGCCAAAACAGGTGTCAGAGAGGTTTCTCTTAAGCAGCTCTGATGGTTTTCAAGCATGGTGAGCTGCTGCCTCCATACTTGCTATGGCCAGGAATGTTCACAACCTCTGAGCTGTCAGTTTGGCTGGAAGCATAGTGTAATTCCCTTCTCTCATTTGTCTCAGCCCTATCATTTGACTTAGAGATGGACTCCTGCCTAGTGTTGCTGGCCTGTATGGAAGTAGGCCACCTAGCACATAAAATACCTTCTTCCGTATTGACCAAGAAAAGTCTGATGTTGCAGTCAGTACTGTCAGCTACCAGCACAACTGAAATCAGTAAATTCATAACCATGTTTTTTGTCTTATGCACGCCTCCCATTCAGTCTTCTCCCATATCTTGACTTTTTAAGAAAGGTCTAAAAACCCAATTTTTGCTGTCATAATTAGGAACTCATATCAAGGATGTAACAGCATGAAAAAAAAAATCACACAATTAAAAGATTTTAAAAAGTTAACATATGCATAGGTTACTAAGTTGTCTATAAGAACTTAGCACACTTGAAGGTAAACAAGAACACTTCCCTGATTTTACATATGCTGATACAAATTGATCAACACTAGATGCTTCTACCTGTCTATGCCTAAGGAAAGCTTGGTTTAACAGTTTTTTGAGAGCGTGTTTTTCTTAAATACTGGAACTTACAGTTTTTCTTGACTCCACTCTAACTAAAAGAATATTTTTAGTAGTGGACTCACAGATCAGCTTTACACATTTGCGTTAAGATCTCGTAACAGAGAGGTGTAATATATATAAAATACTGGTTTTAAGTAATAATCCTCAAATAAAAAGCTCTTGAATGCTCTATTAAATACTTTGAAAAAAAATACTTTGGAGTTGAACTCTCAACTCCCAGCGTAACGGAAAATTCAGTGCACTGTATGCTTTGTTATTTTAAACCCAGCATAACTCAACTAAATATGACAGCACAGCTAGTCATGGTCACTGAAATAGTGCAAAAACACTGAAGCATCACAGTCTCAACATCTGTGAACCTTTTTAAGGTTTATCTGGACCAAGGAGGTAACAAATTGCCTTAAACTTTCAACAAGCACTCAGTTTCAGGCTGAATGGTTTCTAAAGTGCTTAGATGACAGTGAGTGTCTTGCTTACGCACTGCAGTTCTGCTAACTACCAGAACTATGCAGAACTAAGGAGATTACAAGTTTCTCTTATCACAAAACTTTCAGTTTGAATATAATTGCTAATCACATAGCTTACATAAGAAAATCAACTCCAAAGTGCTAATTCAAACACAGCATCTAATCCTTTTGAAATTCTTCTACTGCTAAGCACATGTTCTAAAACTTTGAGCATCAGACTTCATTCAGTTGCACCCTATCTCAGCATGCTCGATATGGAAGAGCATCATCCTTTACTAAAGTTAATGGGATCTCAGAGAATTCATAGCCAAAGAGTGCCAGGACTTTCAAGATGAAAATCCTGCCTGGGTCCGCATGAGTATTACGTTTCTATCACTTCCCACCAGAAAATCTCTCTAGAAACATGGAATTTGCTGAGTTCCCAGATGCCATCAGAAACACTGAAGGGCAGTTCAAGGCAGGAGAGCATCGGACTGACCTGTGTGTGGGTTGAGCAGGATACTGCCAGGTGGTATCCCTGCAGCTTCAAGTGGAAGAATGATATAGCTGGTATTGTTGGGTGCCACCTGGCCACTCATCCCATTCTCAGGGTAGGACATGGTGCCTGAAGAGCTGGCCGTCACCCCGGAGACAAGAGGTGCACTTTGGAGAGGCTGATGTATTCGTGACAGGGATCCTGAGGAGCCAGCGCTGCTGGAAGACTCTGAGCCTAACAGAGAGACACAACCACAGTTATGAGGTACCAAGTCTCCATCAGACACGTCTCATATGCAGGGGTATGGCTTCACATCTTGCAAAGGCAAGCACTAGTCTATGCCCAGCTGGTAGAAGTGGAGTTTTCCCTCCCCAGTGAGCTCAGTATTCAAATGAACTTAAACAATTCAAAAAATCCTTTTTTCCTCCAGCAAAGCCTGTTCCTCTGCATCTAGTAAACAGTTTTATCAAGCATAACACAGACCGCTCAGTATGTATTTAGAATGCAAAGGTACTGGTGCATAAAGTATAAAAGATAAACACAGGGTTAGAAACTACAAATGTTTTCTGCAAGGAAAAAACAGCAACTGCTTTCTCAGTCAGATAACACGGTAGCTGTGCTACATGTGGCATTAACTCACAGCTACCTAACATTTCTGCAACTTTGATTTTTCAGCATTTAGATTATTTAAGCTGATTGATGAAGCTAAATCAAATGTGCTAAAATATATTTGTGCCTGGGAGGATAGGGAGCTGCATTCTTTTAAAACTTAATGTAATTTCCAAATTTCAGAGATTTTACTTGATCAGATTGCAATTTCTGTCCTGTAAAAAATGATAAGAATCTCTGAGAATGTAAGGCTCAGATGAATAGCTCCTCAGTAGCAGGACGTTAAGGCAAATACATAGGTGGTGTGAAAGTAAATGTCTTATACAGATGGTTCGTTCAAGATGAAAAAAAAATGCAACTTTTTTGTATTTTACTTTTGTGCAACTAATTTTTTTTTATAACCTTCTTAAGGTCTTCCTGCAGGTATAAACTAAAAGGAAAGGCAGAATTCAGACTTCAGTTTTATCAAACTTCTTACTTAGAGGCCAAAATACAGCATTCATAATGGGGATGCTACAGAAGGACCCAGCAGTCAACTACTTGGATTCAGTTCTCAATCAAATCCATATTGGAACTCATTTATTTCCTCATAATTAGAGCAAAACAGGTTTCCTCTGAAGAAATCACACCAGCATCCCATTATCTAAAACATACAGTGTCTTTCCAAATATCATTATTGATTGTTGTTTAAAAGCTAATGTACATTTCAAACTTCACCTCTGTATTGCAGCTATGACAGAGATAATCCTCTTTATGAGCTGTGCACTACTTGTCATTGGTAGGACACTAAATCTGTTTCTCCAATATCTAATCAAGAAAGTCATAGTGATTTCAGACATATTTCTACAAATACATTTTTTTCAAAAAAAGTCTTTACAAAAGAAGTTGGTTTAATGTTTTAGTTAATTTTTGCTCTCTGTGTAGACTGAGGCTGGAAATGGAGAGATTATTCCTCCAGGGACAGTCCTATTTATTGGATGATTAATGATTTCAGCATTTGTACTAACTGCAGAGATACTCTTGGAGGTCATCCCCTCAGCAAGTTACAAGTGATATTTGGCATCTTTCTCCCAGATGTAAATGCAGTTGCTGGAATTTTATTTTCCTTCTATGGCAGTTACCAGGTCCTTTCCTAGACCCCTCTGGCAATTCTACATCCATTTCATGCTGCTTGAGTTTTTGCTTTACTTTCTCCTTTTCTCTGTCATCTACTGAATTCTATGGGCTACCAAGCCACCTGGATATTCAGGATGAGATTCCATATCCCCCATCACTACCACATCCCTGTTATTATTTCTACATCTGTAAGTAGTATCAAACCTAAGTTCAGACTCCTCTCCCCACTTTGTGCTATTTGAAGAAATGCTGTTAGGTTAAAAAACAAAAACAAACAAAAAAGAAACAAAGCTCTGACATTCAATTTTTTCCCTTCCATTCAGCTGGTTTTATGGCAGAATCACAAATTGATCTTTACCAGCTTCTGAATGTTAATAGCCAAAGGACTGTAATGAATTCAGATGCACTCATCAAATGGCATCCAGGAACAGAAGAACAATCTCTGGAGCTATCACCACATGTTGCCTAAGATGATAGCTTTGAAATGTCTGCCTTAAAAGATCAGAAATCTGTTCTATCCTGCAACAGTAGATCAATTTGGCAATTCTGAAAGAATGAAAACAAAGCACAAAACTATTTCAGCAATTAACTGAATATTTTTTTAAAAAAGCCCAGATGTTATTACTTCACCACTCTTGCCACCATTTATCCAGTATTATTACAATATATGTTAAATTTTCCCATCACTACAACTTCTTATCATTTTAAGTCTAGACATATTAAGCCAAATAAATTGCAACATTAATGTTTGGAAAATTACCACCAATTAATCTTGTCTTTGTAGCTCTGATTAGCTGTTTTCACAGTTTCTAAATTTGGAATAAGAAATCACCACATAATGCATTCAGTACTATAGCAAATTAAAAAGTGAACTATCTGACTTTATTCAGATTCACATTACGAAAGGTCTTACTAAATACTTCTGAAAGAAGTTTCGAGTAAATGAGATTTTTGCCCCCGTTACACAACCCAACCTCTTTTTCCAGTATGCAATGATGGCTACTTCTAGATTCTCCTATAATTTTCTTAGTGCTTCATAGCTGACATAATCACCTTAATATTCTCATCATTTCCAATTAATATAAATATATTTAAGTGTTCTGACAGATATAGCAGTTCAAAGAGCAGTGAAAGAGAATGAGACAGAAAAATCACCACAAAGTCTTAATAGCTTAATTTTTAGGGGGAAAGAAGGAAGGTTCTATTCATTTTCCAGTATTCAAGCTCTAGTGAGCAATGTGACATGGTTTGCTCTATTTTCTTTTTGTTAGTATTCAGTATCTGATGAATTTCAGCTTCTTTGCTCAGCCCATCTTGTGAGTCCATGATCAGTTTTTCCTTTCTTATCAACTGGACACAAGTTCTACCCAATATTTGCTGTTGGTCAATTTTTCAGGAGCAGTACAGTGCTGTTTAGAAATATTTGTTTGCTACTTTCATAAGTTGCTTGCATTTCTGTATATCACAATATATTTAGGGGGGGTTTATTTTTATTTTTATTTTTTTTAATGATAACCATATGCACTCACATGAACACAGTTTTCTGCAAGCTGTGCTTCTAAAATTAAGATTGATGTTTTAGCACAGTCAGTTGGTGGCAAGTGTATGACTGGAAACAGTTGGTTCAAGATTTATTGCCCACACATCAGCACTCCTACAACTTCTCTTGGAGTTACGAGATCTATCAGGCTAATACCTGATTAAAGGAAATCATAAAGAAGCAGAAATATAGTCCCCCAAAACCCACATACAAAGTTATAATTTACGGGATATCTCATAAAAAAGAAAAGTTAATGTAATTAAATGCCTGCAGTATAATCGCCTTCGCCTGACAGGAGTAGCAACAAACACCTAACAGGAGAGATTAGACTGGGGCTCCAATTACTTGGAGCCTCTCCAAGGAAGTTAATGATTCCTACAGATAACTATCAACACAGCTGATATCACAACACAGCCCATTTTTCATAAAAGGGGGTAAAGAAATATACTCCAACAGATGTGCAACATTATTTCCAACACTTGATGGAAAATAATGCATTAAGAGAAGCTAAATAATGCAGTATTGAAAGTGAAGATTGCAGTATGTCTTCAAATAATTAAGTAGATATCAAGATGCACACGTTTCTTTTGAACACCTTTTGTCTTCCCTCCTAATAATGTGTATTAAAAGCTATTGTAATGTGCCAGAAAATAGCATGGTGGTTTATGAGCTAGATTTTCCCTTCATGGGTGTGGTTAGAGATTGCAGAGATACTGCAGAGATCTTTGTTAGCCATAGGGACATCTATTTCACTTGCACCTACACACGTTTAGTCAACCCTGGGAAGTCCACTATTTCTACGGGAAATCTAAACTACCCAAGGTTTTGTAGGATGTCCATACACTGTAGGAACATGATCCAGTAGTGATTTGTTACTATTTCAGCACTGAATTGTGACTTAAATAATACATCTATGTATCTACTAAGCTGCAAAATAATGAAGTAGAAAACTTTATTTCAAATATAAGAACTGTGCTTTTAAGTGGAACAGTGCCTTCTAAACAATCAACAGGTGCATGAAAATGGTACTCAGAAACAGTATAATAGCCACATAATGGATTTCAAACAGACCCTTTTGTGAAGTTTGCAAGAATGAAGTAGCATAATTCCTTTGCTAAACATTTTTATTACCAAACAGCTGTATGCAATTAAAATATAAGACTAATAGAAACTGCTACAAGGTAATATGGAGAACAGCATGTTTTCTGATCTGTCTTTGTCTAAGAGGAGGCAAACATCCTTCTGTGCTTAGTTTCTCTATTTCTGCTATGTAAAATCAATTACTGATTTATCAAAGTTAAGGTTAAGGGCAGAACATTTAATTCTGGTGAAAATATTAGAAATGATCTGGAAAGACTACACTGCTAATATTGCATTGCAATGTATATTCTCAAAGGCTGTTGTTAGCCATCAATGAAAATCCTTAAAGTCCATGCTCAAGAAACATAATTGACAATATTTCTGGATGATTGTCATTGATGTAGAATAACTTTCACATTCAAAATTGTCAAACATTTTCGATTATTTGGCCAATGAAGAACATTCTGAGCCACTGCAGACTTCAGACAGATTTCATATTTACTATGCTTAATACAGAAAAGCTTTAAATTAATTAATATGAATCATAAAGCACTTTAAAGAATATACCAGTACTTTCTGTAGATGAAAACTAGAACAGAATTAGCGTCTATTTGGCTCAATCACAATTTCAATCACTATTATAAATAAACAAAACCCCCAAACCATAATAAAGCTTTAACTGTGTAATTGTTGACTACAGAATGTCCACTGTTGCCTATGACTAGATTACTGAGTAATGAAGATCTAATACAGAAACATGCAAAATGAAATGCTGTTTAGTACCTCAAGTACCTCTGGGAAAACATACGCGACTAGCACATGGAGGCTCTGACAGCTGTATGAATGTGCTCAGCATCTTTTTTTTTTTTTCTTTTTAAGTGAAGAGAGAACACTAACGACGTATTTCCATTATTTTTTGAAAAGTCATTTGCTTCTGTTTTCATGTCATTTAAAAACATTTCAGAGAGAAGGATAGAAATAGCAGTTCAGGTATTATTTCCTCTAACTTTCCACAGGCTGACTGACAGTTTCACTTCGTGTCCTGGCTTCAAAGATGTGTCTTTGTTTTGACATCCAGCCTTGCTCTCCCCCCAGGCCCTTTTATTTAATTTCTTTTTTACTCTTTCTATGCCTCATCTAGCTTTCACACTGATCTTTGCTTAAAAAAAGTCAAACCACTTACAATATGTAATTGCTCTGCAAAGAACGTGGAATTTTAATATCACTTATGTTCTAAAAACTTATTGTAAGAGCTTTCATTTGAAAGCAATTTTGGGTTTGGTGCCTATAGAGTGCAGATGCATTTACAATTATTGGAATGCTTCAGAGATGTCTCCTTTAGTATATCTTCCTAAGTGCACCCTTTTATATGTTTGTTTTTAACACTAAAATGGTTATTTAAAAGTATTAGTCTTTTGCAACTAGATGTCTCAACAATTCAAACTGGATTTCCCTGACTGCGGTAAATGCTCTGCACTTCTGCAATACAATGCTACAGAGAAGTACTTTTAACTGCTCTCTGCTCAAGGTGAGCTACGTGAAAAAGCATACTAGCAACCTCTGCCTCCTCCCTAATCCATGCATAACAAATTGAATTCTGGTGCAATGAAAGTTTCATGGGAGGCAAAGAAACCTGGAAGTATAAACATGGTCTACTGCATACTTCGGACTACACTACGTAGCCTATTCATCCTTTATATGACTAAAAACAAAAATAGAGGAGCACATTTTCAAAGCTACGTACACACCGGTTGTGCTATGTTACAGATGCTTACGCTCAGAAACAATCTGGAGGTGTAAAAAAACAAAACAAACAAACAAACAACCTATGCTGTACCATATTCAAAGACAAATTCATGTCGTAATTCCACAGAATTACACATATACAGAGAAGGGGAGTAAAACTGAAGGAGAATCTTAAGATTAAAAAAAAAATGTCTAAGGTCTCAAAAAGAAAGGTAAAATAAAAGCATTAAGAAACAAGCAGGCTATTCTGAAAGCTCCCAGCATCTTTATGAGCAGCAGGTTGAAAGAGAAAGTTCCTGACTAGTTGCTGACTTTCCATCTGTGAAATGCACCAAAATTTGTGACTATGTTTGAGATCTTGAGGTCCAGAATGTAGTTACCAAATCAAAGGTTTGCTCGATTTATTCTGAAAACACCATTTCAGGGCATCCTGAAGCAGAGAAAAGGTATCATACCATTTGGAGAATAGGAGTGAAATCTGACTAATCTAGGTTTGATAAACTGGGTTTAAATTAAGTACCATCCATAAAACACTCTCAAGCTAAAAAAGCACTAAGTGCTAAGTATTGATTACCACTTTCCCTGTACAATATTTATCAAGTGAACCAAACTGATGGAATTATCTGATGGACTTATTATTTATTATGCACTTTTACACAAAAAATGTAATAAAGTGGCTTAATGGCATGGCTTAAAATTACTTAGATCCAGACCCTGTGACTCACTCATATATTAATGCACCCATGAAGTTAATGCAAATAAATGCAGAATTCCCACCAGCTTCATAGTCCCCTTAAATAGGGCTTTTAATTGGAAACAAATGAGAAAATGAAGAGGCTGCAGGACCTCTATGAATCAAGAGCTTCCACCACAGCACAGTGGCTCATCGGCCAACAGATTGGGAGAGGCTGTATTCCAGGGTACAGATGGTTTGCATTTTAGCACTGACAACAAAATTTTCTTGGATTTCTCATCAGATATACTATATTCTTCCCTATTCACAAAGAGTAAGATTAATAAAAAAGTAAAATCTGTACTGTTAATTTGTTTTGTTCAAAAGGACCTTTTGGGGCAGATAGTGTTTGAATAGGTTGTGCAAATGCTCTAATCCAGCAAAAACCTACTTCACCCAGGGTTTGTAGACCTACTATTGATACTAAAATATATATAGATAGACACACATATCTGGTATGCTCAGTACAGTCACTTATCACCCATGACAAAGTGTATTGTGAACCCAATACAATACTAGCTACCTGTTTTCGACAGTTTGCCGGTACTTTTGTTACTTGATGAGCTATCTCCTCTTGTCAGGACGGTTATGCCACCAAAACTTGCTGTCTTTGTTATGGCTGGCTTCAAATTTCGATTTGAACTGTCTGAGTCTGTGCTGCTCCATGGCCTCTGGTGGTCTGTCCACTTCAATTCATTCTCCGTACTGCTCTGCCGACTGCCAGATGCCTTCCCCGAGCTATCTCTGTTACCCCTGCAGACATCAGAAAAAAAGATTTATGCACACACACACACGAAAAAAAAAAAAAGACAGCAGGGCAGAGCCTATCTCTCTGGGTACTCTGCAGTGAGCCTACTGAAGAAATATTCTGTATTTACAGAAGCAGGCCTAGAAGGGGGAATTGGACCCCAATACTCATCCACCTTCAGCAAATTAACACTGTTGTAGCTCTTGCTGTAGTAGCATAAGCAGCACTTACTGCTGCTTCCCTTTTGCATATATCCCAAGAACATTTGTCTAGACAGGACTGATGAAGCAATATTACATAGGACTGACATAGCACTTCTATTGCCTGTTGATCATCTCCTCCTGCAGAAAATCCCTCACTCCTTCTCTCATTGCTGTCCATCAACTGTACAGTTTTCCTCAATAAATTCACCTGCCCTCTGGCCTTGTCTTCACATCCACACAATTCCATTGCAGCTTGTCGCTATTCATTTGCCTCTTCACCTGCTCTGCAAAGTGATCCAATCCCTTTCCCTAAATGTGTCCTTCTAGCTTGACCCCAAACTCTTCAATGCTAATGCGCCATTTAGAGATCCCACTAGTTTTGGCACCACATTCCTCCTCTGTGTCCCAACTTTATATTGCAAAAAGCTCTAGGTAGGTACTACCTGCCCTTGAACAGCTGTAAAGCGCACAGTGCACTGTGCACGGGAATGCAGCAAAGGGAGCAGAGAACAGAAACAGGAGGAGAATTTGACTTATTTATGACGAATAGCTTACATTGAGCTGCTAAAATGACAAAACCAGCATGCCTACTACAACTTAGAGCACCGCAGCCATTATCCTAAGTGAGGCTAATAACACTGACTTTTGGAAGGCTTTTAGAAGACATTTCCCACCCTTCTGTCTTATTTCACACTTTAATACTTTGCAGGCTCAAGGCACTTTCTACAAATCAAAAGGATGAGACTGCATCTATTCTCCACCTCCCCAGTCCCCTTCTCCTTGCAAACATGGCTCTTGCTCTCTACTTGGAGAACCTGCCAAGCTGTGTCCTTGAGGACGTGAAGGAGCACGGTGTCAAAGACCAGATCAGGCTGACGCATTCCTTGCCTGTGATTAGAGCCTCACACTGTGATTGGCAGTATATTTACCTGTTGACCTTTGCTATACCCAGACAATGGGAAAGCACAAAGAGAAACAGCACAGAAGCAACAACATTAAAAAAAAAAAAAAAGAAAAGGAACAAGATTTAAAAAAAAAAATATCCTGCAGATTTAGTTGGAAATAAAAAGAGGTATATTATTTACAAATTATTTTGCATTCTTGTGCTTAAAACTTAGTATAAAAAATCTTATATTTATATTCTAGTGAAAAAACAAGGAGAGAAAATGAATGCTTCTATATCCCAGTTCTCTATTTCCTACTTGCTCCCCAAACCTGAATACGTATTAGTTATTAAAAGCCTCTGCGTGGATATTTTCGATGCCTCCTTACTCCTGCATGCCCAGTCCAAGACCCTCAGATCAAAGCTAGCATAAAGCATGGAGAATTTTTTCTGCCTGTGGCTATGGGACGCAGCTCCAGCTCCTTCCTCCTTCAGTGGTCTTCTCATCTCTGCGGCTGCTGTGCAGACATGCACAGTTGGCAAACAAAAGTACACATCAAATAATCCTGCATCCTTGCACCTCATAGTGAGAAATTATGTGATACAAATGATTCAGACTTAAAGTGACAGACTATCACTGCTACATATGCAAACAACAATGCGTAGATGAGCACAGTGATCACTCAACTTCTACCTAGCTATCCCCATGCTTGGTGAAGGACGTGTTTCTGAAAGCGTTTGTTACTTCTGCCTGCTCTGACTAAGATTTGTCACGGTTTATTGGTTGATTGTGGTGAACTCTGGTTGATTTAAACCGGTGGGTGCTCCTGGTGTGCGAAGAGAGTCTGCCTAAGCCCCTCAGAGGAACTCAGGTTGGGTCTTCCACTGCTCCAGCATTCTCCATGAAAATTTGGACTTATTCCTTGGGTCACGGGATGTTGTTTGGGATATGGGATACATCTGAGTGTTCTCTAGGCAGAGGGAACAATGGTTTGGATGGGAAAGGACACAAAACTTTTCAAAATACTTCTGCTCTAAACTAAAAACTTCAATGAGTTTTATGTCAGTATATTTTTATTTGAGCTTTTCATAAAACAATGAAAAGAAAAAAAGGTCGGGCTGGGCACTAGTCTGTGAAACATGCCCGAACCAAAGCAGAATGAACTTCCATCAGTCACAGTTACCACCAAATTGTGTCAGTCCAAGCGGCTGACTGAACCGATGATGAGTAAAGCCAAAGGAAGTTTTGTTGTGACCTCCCCATTCAGAGAGCACAGGATTGGCAGAGTAACAACTTTGACCTCTGTGCTCCCTTCCAGACAGAAAAATGACATACCCAGATCCGTCAAGGTATCCCTTGGTGAGGACACAGGTAGAATCAGAAGTGAGAGTTAGTGGGAAACATTAAATATAGTAAGCCATACAAACCTAAACAGCTGTCTTTTCTTATGGGTATCATTGCATATACTACTGTCTTCCAAGAGCCTACTGAAAAATGAAAAGAAAGATTATGGTAGAACATTCAGTAATACAAATTTCTCTTATCTGTAAAATTACATTTTGTTTCAAGCATCTTCCCATTTGTCAGATTAATAGTTAAAGAATCAAGGCTAAAATTGCCCCCCACCCCCACCCGCACACAGTCAAACAGAACCTAAGAAATGTCAACCAGGGAGGCCAAAGGCCATTTATTTCCCATTACCAAGCAAGGTAATTCTCAGAAGCCAAGAAACTAGATTTCTACCTCCAAAAGAAAATTAATGAAAATATCACCTAATAAGATAAAACTGCAAGCCAGCAAAATACCACATATAATTTTATGTACTTGCTAAGTCCGTTGGAAGTCTCTGAAGCTTAGATAAATGCTCAAGTTCTCTGATGAAAAGAGGCAAAGCACTTAAACCTATACGTAACTTTCAACACAGAAAATCAGCAAGATTGTTCATATGCGAAGAGCTAAGTATGAGTTTAAGTGTTTCACCTGGCCAAAGGCTGTAAGGCATGCAGCAAGAAAAAGCAGTGTTCTGATGGATGCAGCAGAGGTCTCTCTCTGGATAATAGTGCTGATGGTAACACAAGTCCAAATTGCACCCTGACCTTTTACTGATCTCCACCTGAGTGTATATCCTCACACCAGGAAAGCTGGTAATCCGGCTCACAGGTTCAAAAGAAGTGAACCACATGCAGACATCAGAACTGGTCACGTTCACCTGCACACAGGTATGTGACTTGATGCACAACCAAATGGAGGCATGGCTATGAAGTTCATCATTTATTCCTCAGAGGTTCCTATCTTACACTTAGCAGCACAGTAGCTGAGGTTACTGACTTGGGAACATCTTCTTTTGGCTTTTCAGGGTTCCTTTGTTACAATTTTGATTTATTTTAACAAAACATTATCTCCACAGTCATGACAAAGAAGCAGCAGCTGAGGTAATATACTTGGCTCTCAGAACACAAAGTGGTTAGGTGGCTGTGGCCATTCTTAAAGGGACATCCCTCCTCCCACTTTAAGGACTATTCCATCAGAAAGGCTGGTTTCTACTGTTACTGTGGAATCATTTACCATGGGAACAGCCTTACCCACAAATGACAAAAAGTAAGGATGGACAAAGAATGAAATACTGGAAAAGATGATCTTCTCTTCCTCAAGCCAGTGATGATCAGTTTTAACACCCGCACAGGACAGAGTTGGGCTAGCACTGCTCCAGCACTTGCCAGTGAAATCCCCAGCATTTTGACTGAAAGCCTTATTTGCCATAAGGGCACACAGTTTCTACAATCTTCAACACAGTTATGCTTATTTATGGCTGCTACAAAGCTAACACTTAGTATTCTGTACATCTTCATAATTAACACAGTTTCTTCTTCCCTTTGCTTTAAGTGGATTTATTATAATGAACATCCATAAGAACCATCACACAGTAAATGGCAAAGTAACATTTGGCTCAGATACTATAATTTCATTATTACACTGCAGGAGTAAAGCAGGTGGAATCTGGGGGACTCCTCAGCCATCACAAGCAACAAGTGAAGTCAATGCTGCCACTCGGTCCCACAGGAAAGCAGGTTAAACACCAGAAACAGAAACGTGGTGCACAAATACAGTCATCCAGGTGCTGCTAGAATGGTGTTTAAAGATAAATTTAATTCTGAAGGTACTCCAGAGAGAGATCAGTCATCTGAAATAAAACATTAGATGGGCTTTATCCTACACCACCACCGCAACTACTTTTTAAACTGCTTTAAACTACTTTTTCTAAACTGCTTTAAACTACTTTTTCTAAACTGCTTTAAACTACTTTTTAAACTAATACCTTACTTATCTGCTCAAATACAGTTTTGAAAGGCAAACTCTTCCTTTACCCATACCCCCGTGCCCCACACCCCTCTTAAAGCAGAAAAACACTTCAGGTAATATGGATTATGAATCTGCTCAATGCTCTTTGCATTAAGATAAGCAGCTATGGATACACAAAATAAGAGAGAGCAACAGCTAAGCATTATTATTATTATTATTTTTTTTTTTAAAAAGCAAGCTATTTTTTTTACCTGTTTTCCACAAAAAGGTTTTCCTGGGAGCAAACTGACTGAAAAATAAAAAAGGCATTGTATCAGACGTTCTAGATATGCTCTGCTGTTCCAATACCTTCCTTGATTTTAGAATTTTCTCCCCTGTTCAGGCTTAAGGGGATTTCAATTCATGCATTATTTGCAGAAGACAAGAAGGGAAAAAAGGTCAAGAATAAGGTCAGGCCAGTAAAATAAATTTCATGCATTACAACACATTGCCAATAAGGGGTCTCAGTTTGCAAACAAACTGAAACTTCTCAGTCCTGGGATCAGAAGAAGGCTGTATGTGCAGAATACTGGCGATTCAAAGGGAAAACACGTTTTTCCTACATAAGGTTCCACTAGTCTGCCCTACCACCTAGACATAAGGCTACAGAATAGCACAGAGCTGCAGGTAGGGAGGACAAACAGGAGGAGAGCATGCAAAGTTGACAAAGTTCTTCAAAGAGAGAGAATATGCTGTAGTACATAGAAATACTCTGTGATTTCACTTGGAGAGGAAACAGCCATACCCACATTGAGATATAAAATGATGATAATAATATTCACAATAATATTAACATCAATAACAAAATCTATTGTAAAAAGGTTCTGTGATGGAGGACTTAGATCCCAAGAAAGGTGAAGGGCTCAGAAGAAAGAAATGCTATTGGCAAGTGTGTAATTCTTTTGGTGTTACTGAAATTTTTCTGCAGAGAAATGAAGCTGTGCTCAATTTCCCATGAATAATTCTCCCTCTTTGACTTTTTGTTTCCCCCCTATTTCATGTTCTCTACACAAAATGCCTCATAGCTGTCACATGGATTATATCTCCATGAGATACAGAAGAAAGGACAGTCAGTACCTGCACAGAATTTAAACAAATGGAAAGCAAAAGGTGGAGGGCACCAGAGATCATGCCTATCCCTTCCACAACAATGGGACTCAGCTCAAAGAATAATGGAATGGCATCATTAGACATCTCAAATTTTAATTCTATAGGAAACGCATGGATTTGGGATGTTCCTGTTTTGAGACTGGTCAGCTAATTACCTACTCAAAGAGCCCTGGCTAACGCCAGAACCAACACCATACTTGCTCTCAAGGCCTCAGCAAAGTTTTTCCTTGTTATAAACCAGCACCACAGCCAGTGCCATTGCATCAATACACCCAAGGAAAGAATTCAGCCCTGAGAAAACAGCACAGTTTCTGGTTAGCAATGTAATTTGTCCACCCATCACCCATGCGGGGGATGATATCTGCAGCAGACAGCTCCGTGGTGTAGGCTTCCCAGGGAAGCTCCTACCACTCGCTCCAGCTGAAGGTGAGGAATTCCAGAGGAAACATCAACACACAGCACTCTACGCTACATTGGTGGCAAATGCGTCTCTCATTAGCACAAAGCTTCAGCACATCAGGGTCAAAATCTCCATTGCCAGGGACCAATTTCCAACGGCCTACTGCAGACCTAGGGTTTCACCCCAAGCTGAGAGGAGACACAAACTGTTCCACCTGGTATCTTTTTGCACAACTATAACACAGCATCTTCTCCCATTTTGTGTACCTTACTCACAAGGTTTCATCTACAATGTGACTGTGCAGACTTCTGCACAAACTACATACAAGGCTACTGAAATTACCCTATGGGCTTGTACAACCTCAGCTGTGGGACTGTCTTCTCTTTGAGGTTCATGATGGGCATTTGTGCAGTAACTTCATCAGTGCAGTCACACACCCAAAGCAGCCTTACAGCTGCTTTTCCAGACTGAGTGATTAAAAACCTCAGCTTCAACCGGAGTACTGGTCAGCATCCCCACTAAGTTACAGAAGCAAAGGGGCACGTACCTGCCTGCAAAAGTGCTTACAAGTATTTTTTTATTATTATTATTACCATTTTATCTTTTATTTTTTTTTAATACGTGGGCATAAAGCAGAATTCATATGAGATTTTTACACTTTATTAAGCAAGCAGAGAGGTTTGCTCCCTTTACAGTGTCTTGATGGGAACCACTACAAATTGCATTATAGACCTAAGGACAAATTCTGTAATTACTTCATCTGTCTTCCTGGCTAAAGATGCTGGCACAGGGCCACCAATCCTTGGAAACTATTTTTCAGTATGGGCATGAGGCTAAGAAGACAGGCAGGGTTCTTTTGTTTGCTTGTTTTGTTGTTGTTGGTGGTGGTTTTTTATTATTATTATGTTATTCTTAGTGTTAAAAAATCAGATGGTTAAGCAGCTTTGGATAGCAATTTAGCTACTACAAGGTCAGGACTGGCTTTTCCTGATCTACTACAGCATCAAAAGTCTTCCTAGTGCTTTAAACTGAACATTAAGTAGACAGCACAGCTGTTGTCAAAAACATTTTTAACACTTGGTTCTCATACACTGATCAAAGATACTGACAACAAATCTACAAAAGGAAAAAAAGATATGCAAGATTATCTACAAATTCACCTCCTCGGGGACCTCTGCATGCCAGATTTCCATTGGGGTTCTTTGTACGACTAATTGTCATTTATGAAACTAGTCTTTTACACTTCAATTTCCCAGAACCTTTTCAAGTCTCAACGTGCATCAGCCTTGCCAGTGCACTAGATATACTGGGGGTTGCTGTTCTTGGTTTTAATTGCATTAGCCAACAAAGGTAACTATTTACATGCAGCAATATCCTGCAGTGGATACCATCAGATAATCATCTGCATGTCAGTTAACAAGATGTGATAGATATCAGGCTTCCAACTAATGCTTATTGCCTGATCTGCAACAACAAAGGCAGGCTCTGTACAGCAGTCTTAATACCTATCGGCTTATGGTAGCCAACACAAGGCATGTCTTTGTTTTGGCTTTATTTTAAAAGCTCTTCTTCCTATCAGAAGGATAGGACAAGGTGTAGCCAGCTTTTCATACTTTATTCTGTGACTCTCAACTCACAGAGCAAAAATATTCTCAATGTTTTCTTAAGCAAAGGAATCATGTCTTAATTTATCTAAAGGATCTGGCTCTTCGTAAAACACTGCTTACTCAAAAATGGCCATTACAACTAACAAAAATAAAAAGTGTGATGTATTTCCTTTAATAAGTTCCATGTGTACCATGGGCATAGCATTTGTGTAATTAATAAAGCTTCTACATTTTTCAGTGAATAAACAATAATTACTAGAGAATGCATTTATGAACAATGGATGGCCCTTATGTGATTCTGGCTCATGAGGTTATACATTGCATTAACCTCAAAGAATGAAATTTCCCCTAAGTAATTTGATTGCTAGTCTTTAGAATCAATTTTCTGCATGCTTAGAAGCCAAATGTGCTATACCATTTACACACACATTTGAGATTCTCAGTTAAATCTACAATTTGGATTAATGCATACAGAAAGAACAACATATACTTTTTTATTCTTTTAGATTGTTTGGGGGGGGGGGTGGAAGGCAATTGGCTTTTCAATGTACTAAAAACAACTGAAGAAGTTCAGATGAGAAACTTATTTTCAAGACCCAGATGCTCCAGGTTCTCTGTTCCAGTATACTTTGTTGTAAAATTCACAAGGTGTTGTATAGCCAGGTTTCCAATAAAGTAAGTTTTACAAAAGGATGATTGTAGGCTTTACAACAGAATGACAGAGCTCACACAATGCCGCTTTATTGTTAGCAGCCTGAGAAGTTTAGGAGGTACATGCTTTGCAGTTCTTATTTAAGTGAGCTTAAGTGATCAAATGCATTAAATATTTCTTCATCGACCCTTATATGTTGATCTTCATTAATCCTTTATTCACCAATCCTTTCATTAAAATACTTCATTAACGTGCTTCTCTCTCAGTCCCTGCCACCTCCTATGACTCTACATGACAGGAGCCATTAAAACCTCCAGCTCCCTTTATCAAAATTTATGATAGCCAACACAGCAGATGGAAAACTTGACAGAGAGTATAATTTAAACTGACTAATATCAGACTAATCATCATAAGGGCTATCATAATGATAGCATTATTCATGAACATATTTATTTTGTTAAAACTTCCACATGGAGATGAAGATATCTAGTGCACTAGAGTGCTGCAAAAATAAAATAATCCAAAGAAGGACAAGCAAGCTTTCTGTTAACCAACATGTGAGGGCCAGGTTAAGACATTTTTCACAGCACTAGGAACATGCACAGATTTTTTTCCCCTGTAACTGGGTTGCCTTTTCTTCCTAAATTTTGTCCTAAATTCTGATTCTTGCCCACAGAGTTTGGGACACTTGAGGCATATTTAGAGTAATGCTAGGTGCAAGAAATTATGGCAGTATTCTTGAGCTTCATTGCTGCCCTTTTTGAGACTTCTCATGCAAACTTTCTCATGCATACTCTAATTAGAAGTGAAATATCTGTAATCCATATTCTAAGGTTCATAAGCAAGGCACTGATAAAGGCTTGACTACAGGAGTGTAGATAGCATATGGATAATAAAAATACTGTATGATTAATCCTTCCCTGTCTCTCCTTCTGTGTCTGTAATTTGCAAGATGACAAGACATACGTACTTAGGTACCTACCTCAGAGAAACGTGGGGAAATAACAAATGATCACAAAATGCTTTCAAACTATGAAGTCCTACATGCAGCAAGTGGCTACCTACGATATGAAACCCCTCTTAAAATTGACCAAAAAATGATATTGTTCACTACTACAACACTTGGCCATCATCCTAGAAACACCTCATCTGCCAGGAGTGCTCCGCACAAAAGAAACTCAGCTAAGAAACAAATTCCTGTTCATATTATTAGTACAACTTGCTGAAATTCACTGCAACATGATGTATTCCTGGCTCACTAGCACCTGCAACAGCAGAGAGAGAGAGAGCAAATGAATGGATATAAGAAAGAGAGGGAGAGATATCTACATTGCTGATCTTTAAAAAAGCTTACTCCTAATCCATTTAAGATGCCTACCACAAACCACACTGTCACTTGCTACTTGGAGATGCTAACCCAAAAGATCACACCAACCTCCAGCTGTGGGCAACTACAAGCTCACCACTTGCCTGCCCTCAAAGTTCACAAGTCTAAGGATAAAAACAGCAGCACATTGGGGAATGAGTTTCAGCACACTTCTCCAGCCACTTCAGTTTCCCAGCCCAGTATTTCTAGCTGCTACTCATGACATAAATGACATTTTTTTTGGCCACAGCTTTCCATGTGGTATTTTTCATGATGTTTTGCCTCATTTGCAGTCTGCTTCAACCCCCCCCCCTTTTTTTTTTTAAAAAAAAAAAAACAACACATATTTTTGGTTTTGCACAAGCTCCTTTGTTATAAGCCATAAACAGCAAGTTTCATATAGGAGACAGGTTGCAAAAAGAGGATCTTGAATGACTCAGCAACTCTACTGTATATATTGTGACATTATTTACATCAGACCCACATGCTGAAAGCATAATGTGAACTGAAGGACTTCTGCTTTTACCGGGACTTTCACAGTTAAGAAAGAAAAAGCCAGCCTAAAAGCATTCAGCAAACTACTTATAAACAAGCAAAATTACTTATCACAAATGAGACAACACACCTTAAAACTACAGAATGTATTCTGCTACAGCAAAAATAATTTGGATGTGTGAAACTCCAAAACCAGAGCAATATAAAAAGATACCTTGAAGTATTAGTCCTGCAACATATGAACAGTTTTAATTTAAAAGGACACTGCCAAATATGATTCAGTAAGTTTTAATTGGTTTTCTTCCCACCTTCCTCTAAGTGAAAGAGCACTGAGATGTGAGATAAAACAATAAAATGTTAACTTCCCCCACTTCTTTCTTCTCTCCCCTTTTAAGGATCCTTTCATTACAGTAGTACAGCAAATTATGTTTTTCTCTTTTTCAGAAACATGAGGTAGAGCTCACAGATGTTTCTAATTTAAATGTTTTCGTGTAGCTTTGTTGTGAAAGTTCTCATTTTTTGGTAAGGCAGGAATTAAAATGCCATTTCCTTTTTATTTCTTTCACAGTAAAACCGTCAACAACATGACTTTCTGGTGGCAGAAATAATTGGTCATTTAAAAAAAAAACAACTGTGCAACTTCACATTTAACCTCTGTTTTTTCTTTGTTCTTAATGTCCTCAGTCCTACAGCAGTGGTCTAAAGCACATAACCATGAAGAGGCTCTGCAGAATGCTGCTTGAAAAAAATTGATCTAGCTTGAGGCATATGTGATCCAACTACTTGAAATCTGTGAGAGTGTCCATTTAAATCACTCCTCTTTGGTTGGCAAAAACGAAGGAAAAAGAAACCTTGACCACACAAACACAAACATTCAAGGAAACAGGATAAGCACTCCTCGGACAACATGCTGGGCCTGATCTCTTCTCTATCCATCTCTCTGCAACTCTTATCATCATCATCTCCTCCTCCTCCAGAAAGCAAGCTCAGCACTTCTCGAGCTCCTCTAAGAGCCTCTTCTCCAGGTGCCTTTCCCTGTCATCTCCAGCTCCACAGTGCAAATCCAGCTGCAGCATTCACATCGGAAGGGGAGAAAACTGACTACCAGGAAAAGTACAGCACTAAAGGGGCAATGAAAACAACTACTCACATCTTGTGCAAATATTCTCTCCCTCACTCTCTGATACTCCTCTTCTCTCTCTTCAATTGATTTACTTCGTCTGTCATCTCTAAATGGAAGAATTCTGTTTTGCTGAGCAGAAAAAAAACCAGGAGGGTTATATAAGTTGAGCTGTTAAAAACTGCCATTTAGAAACTGTCAGCTGAGAATAATCAGTGTTCGCTCAAACAAATGAAGCATGAAAACCATAGCTTTCATTCCTACAGTGGTGCACAAAGCACCATGTGTTGGGCTGGGCACCCAAAGCTTTCCAGGTAGATGCTGCCTGATGCCTGTGAACCTGCAGTCCTAAATTCAGATGTTCTCATCCCAGGCCTAAGTGCCATTGCTTTTGACTGCTACCATTTCTCAGCTCTCCTAGTGGCATGAGGAGCAAGGGGGCAGGCAGCGCTGTGCTACCTATGAAATCAAGGAAGAAAAGAGGGAAACCAGGCAATAAGAACTAAGCTACAAGCCCTAAAAGAAACCCACTGAAAGCTGTCTTGACAAGGAGAAGTCCCAAATGTCTGGCATAAGACTTTTAACCATTTCCACACCATAAGGAACATTTAACTTCAGTTTCACTGGGAAAATCGTGGCCACTTTAGCCCCTAAATAAACCACAGTGCAGGAAATAGCTGTGTCCTGAGGGAGGGAGGGAACAGAGTATGACCCCCAGCAAGAAAGGCTTCGTTTGCAATTAGGTTTCAAGCACTGTTCTTTCTCCACCCACCCAGCACCTTGTGAGATTGGTCATGCTGCTTTCCTTAGGTTGATCCCCATGTTCACCACACCCTGAAAATGTCTGGGTTCTGTTTTCAAAGCCAAATGAGATGCAGCATAACTGGCAAGGCTGCTATATACAATGTAAATACAAGGGAAAAAAAAAAAAAAAAAGAAAGGAAAAAGGAAAATCAGTCATTTACTGAAAACATGAAGGAGAGTGGCAATGAGAGACTCATTGGCAGATACCTCCAACAAATACAACCTATGCAAAGAAAACACACAGTCTACTTACCTGTGAGAATTTTCTCGTAACAGCAATTCACATCAGAACCCGTTTTGATTTTTATTTTTCTGTTTTGTTAATATATTGCACATACACAGCTTGCATGAGATCGAAACAGCACAACACTCGCTTGTGAAGGCAGCACAAATGCACGCGCATCCCTGGCACTCCCCTAGACACCTGACTCACCTATAGCAATGTAGTGTTATGGGACAAGCAACACGGGGACACTTCTGCCATGGTACATGCACAACAAGCAAGTAAGTCACACAGACAAGTAAGACATGGTGAGGGCAAAGGAGAAGGGAGGGAACTAAAAGATGAAACTGATTCATTTTTGGTCAAAACTTATTTTAGGATGGTTTAAAAAGCAACCTGGCCTCACCATCACATGTTTGTTTGTTTGTTTTTTTTTCTCCTTTTTGGGCTACACCAGTTTCTCATCGGTCCATACTGAAATCCAACTCTGAACGGGTACAACTGAAGGAGAAAGCTGTAGGGAGTGGAACAACTGCCATAGTTCAGCAAGACATTTAGAAATGCAACTTAAAAATCCTTTCCACACAGCCCGGAGCCTCAGCATTCTCCCCCTGTGGGCATGCAGCAAGTCCTGTGCCAAGCAAACCACCCATGCAGACCCACACACTGCCACGGCTGAAGCAGCCACGCCAGGGCTCGATGCTACCCACAGTACGTACACCAGAGGAGGCTGGGGGGGACGGGATGGGAAGGCAAAAGGAGGAGGAGGAGAAGAAGGAGGAGGAGCAGGAAGAGAGCAACAACAAAAGAACAACAATAACATCAGTCAGCCCACCTTCAAAAAAACCAAAAACAGAACAAAATTTCATCAACTCTCGAACCGAGAACCAACCTGATTGTCTTCTTTATCAATACTAGAGTTATCTCGCTTCAAGATAAATCGCTTCTGGGATTCTTCACCTTTTTCATCTTTTAAATGTTCAGAAAACCTTTGCTCTGGTCTGCCAGCAAAGTAAAACATAGCAATAAAAAAATCTTTCTTTTGGTTTTGGTTTGATCTTTATTTTCTCAGTGCTCTTTGTTTTCACAGAGACATTCAATGCAAAACCAGTTAACATTCGTACTCATGGTGAGATGCTGCCTATAGGCTGTCTGGGGCTGTTGCCTCGCTGTTTAGTGTTCTTGCTATGAATAGCTTTTGTTCTTGTTGTTACTCAGCAAGGAACAGGAATTTCAAAGTCTCAGTCGCTGAAATATTTGGATTCCCCTCTCTGTGACTGAAGGATGGGAAAACAAATTAGCATACTGCATGTTAATTTTCTCCTTCAGTAGCTAGGATCTCTGCAGCTTCATGAAGACTGCCCACCTTTACAAGTAAGGAAAAACTGATGGAAATCTTAAGAGTAAAGCCTGGTTTCTCACTCCTAGCAAACAAAAACGTTAACCGGAGGGACTGATATTATTTTGCTTAAAGAAGTAATTATCTCATACTGTTAAGTGGGGAAAATTCTCCAGAAGAGTCAGGGAGTATCAATTAGTTCACTGATTTAAACCCATCCAGACATTTATTTTTTTATGAACCGCCAAACGATACGTTTCAAGCTTCGAGTTTTCAGGTTCAAAAGCCAGGAGGAGCTGTTTCACATTCTCCCATGTTCACACCTTACATAAAAAGCAAATATTAAGAAGCATCAAATGTCACTGAGCTGGTCACTGCCACCCCTTGTAGCTGCTAACAGTACTCAAGGCTGTGCCATTCCTGGACCCAAACCCTTGACCTGTCAAGTCCAAGTGATTTCATTAGGGCAACCAGCAGCCTCAGGAAATAAAGAGCTGGAATTCATAGACTATCAACCACAGCTAAATCACAGACTGGTTTTTAAAAAGCAGCAGTACAGTGTGTTGTGTCAGAAGGTTTCTGTCAGGGAACACAAACCTTGCACTCTGCTGAAGGAGCACTTCTGCTTCTAGAACCAGCACTCAAAGGAGGTGCTTGTGCCTGAGAGACCTCCATAAACCAGACAAAACTGTTACTGACGTTAACAACCCTGAAGAAATCAAATATAAAATTTACAGAATTCAGTGACTTCATAAATAACTTCTAAAACTCCTCTGCAAACTGTAAAATAAAAATCTCAGCTTTGTTTTATTCCAGAACGAAAAATTAAATCTGATGTGTAAGTCAGCCATCATTTTGTTGTTCAATCACTCAGATTTGCAGTTAACTAATTAGCAATGTATTTCTAATCAAAAAACAGTACATATTCATGCCATAATTACAGTCCATTACAATTCACTCTCAGATGCACAGGAAGCATTTGTAATGTACTGTTAAAAATTTAATATTAAGAGACAGCAGCTCTCCTGCCTTGTTTTCTGTACAAATTTGAAGGACTCCCACATCTTTTCACAATTAGCATTTTAGTGACAAAGTGACAAATCATAATGGCCTCATTTCCACATATTTTGAGAATTCAACAACCCTTCATCCATCAGCTGGAGGTGTTAGCACTTCAAGATATCAGGCCCAAGTGTGACAGTTAGGCTCTCTGAATGCCCTACTGACCTTAGAATCATAGAACCATCTAGGTTGGAAAAGACCTTCAGCATCACCAGGTCCAACCACCAACCTGACCTACTGAGTCCCTTTTTTTTGGCAAACCCAGAGAGGCTTGGCACTCTACATAGTCATTATGTTATTAAAGGCAGTGGTGACTGTTCATACCAGAAATACTACAAATGCCAATTAATGGACTGCTTGGTAGCTTTTCTGCCTTTGTTCCCATGAATAAGCACTCTAACTGTACAACCAGAAAAGATGTGTTACTTCAGATATTCTGCTTTGAGATCACCAGGAGAAGACTATTATTTTTCTGGTTTTGTGGCTTAGAACACAAACAAAAATTCTGTAACTGTACTATCAGTGTAAAACTTATGGTTGCAAATTATCTGCGAGGCATCTAACCAATTATAAATTGAGCATAATATATACTTGTGATTTTTAAAACGCAAAAAAAAGTTTCAAACTTATCAAAAATGAGAAAAAAAAACATGAGAAAACAAATTGAGTGTCTTCTCTGACTACTAACATCTAAATAACAAGTTTTCATATCTCATATATTACTTTCATGTTTTAATCCAATTTTCATTTCATTAACTGTTTATAAAATGTTTCCATCTGTCAGAAGATGATTAGAAGCATGAGATCAAGCTTTGAGTCTAATCTAATGATCTGGTAATGTTCCTGTTAGTAAAATTGATCTATGAGCCCAGTATGTGATTGATCCCCAGTTGTGAAAAGACATTTGTTTGGGCAGAGAGAACCTGTGTATGTGCAGAGCATGATGGAAGAACAAAGCAGGGCTGTGTGAGCCCCATAAAATGACCCATCCCTCTCAGTCATCACTGCAAGTCCAGGTCATGGTTACCAATTAGGCTGCAAACAGCATAACTAGCTAGATGAATAGAGATACAAAAGCTGAGAGAAGACCGTCAAGTGAGAACTAGGACACCACAGCAATAAGCATCTTAGGGCAAACCAACCTGCAGGTCTCCCTGCGTAAGTGCTCAATTTCAGAAAAGGATAATCAGCTGAAACAAGCATAAACTAAGGACTATTTCAAATATATCACAGCCCAGAAATATTTGCATATAGTTTCTTTGGTCAATACTGTTTATTGCATTTTTTTTAAAACATCTATTGCAAAATTATAAAACTAGCAGGATATAGACAGCAAAGTTTAAAAACAGTAAGTGGAACCAAATTCTCTAATCACTTGGGCACAGTAGAGGCTGACTTTGCAAAGATGGGGGTCTGGTCATCTGATGGAAGTTGGTGCAAGTGCCACATTCAAAGCTTTTAAAATCCCATATAATCATATAATTCATTTGCTAAAAGGAAATAGAGTTATTGTATTTTATTTGGAGAAATCTCCTGCATTAGTTTATGAACTTGCAGGTGAATCAACTGGAAGAAAAAGAATACTTAATTTTGCATAAGGTGCAGCATACTGTCAATATACTAATATAATAAATACAGTATACAGTTACAGTAATACAGCAGATATAGTTAACTCATCTCATACAAGTCCTAACTGATAAAAAAAAAATCACATCTACTTCTCTTCTAAGCTTTTTTAGCCCCGACAGTGTCATTAGTAGAGTCTGTACAATACACTAGATTGTGTTCATGCAGGGAAGGGAATTAATTTTGGGGAGTGAAGGGAGTACTAGTCTAAATAAAGATCTTACTCAAGCCAAAGCATGGCTTACACTCATAATCAAAAAAATCATGTAGAATCAAGAGTTTGTTCACTATTACTACCATAGCAGTTGCCTTCAAATCCTAACCACACCTCATTTTAAGTGGTAAAAATGGGATTTGCATAGCCTTTTGGAGGAGACATTGAATTATCAGTAACTTGAATACTTTAGCTTCCTAGGCATCTTCCACCAAAAAAAAAAAAGAAAAAAAGAAAAAAAGAAAAAAGAACCCCACCAATCTATATTATCTATCCCATTTTGAGGAGTTGACCACTCCAGGCAAACCCTGTATACTTATTTACTTACATGCTAATGAAAGTGTGCAAGGAAACAGTCTTGCAAATATATGCTTGCGAAGACTGCTGCCCACATGCATGACATTCAGTGTTTCATTTAGTCCCTATACCTCGGATCAGTGGATCACTTGAGAACCTCAAATTCCACTACTCCAAAAAAGCCTAAGGAGACACCAATTCACTTAATATCAATGAGATTTTTGTTATATGGAAGTGTACTGAGAAAATCTGAATGCATGACCAACTATACCTTACAGGTTCAGAAACCAACACACGGGGAGGAAAAAAATGAACAGGGAATGAAGTTTTTCTTTGATACAACCTTTTGATCATCCAAATTTATTATTGCCTGACATTACTGGTGGAATAAACCATCTGTGCCCTAAAGCACAACTTCACAAAAACACAAATCACATTAAGAATTCATTTAGCATTTCCTAGAAGTTGTCAGCTAACCCTCAGTATAAGTTAGATGCTGGTTTTCCTGGCAACAAGTTTCAGAGCAGAACACTGTGTATTTCTTCCTTCTCTGTAAAGTTTTCACTCAGAGTAATTGGTTCTCAGAGGTAATCACTGCTCTTTGCCTTGCATCCTCAGACAGATGCAAAACCCCTTTATCACCCCCCTCAGACCTTCCAAAAAAAAAAAAAAAAAAGAGGTAGGTCTTTTCCACAGGCAAGACCACCTCTCTTCTCTATCCTGCCTACCAAATTATTCAGGGCACCTACAGAGAGACAACTTTGGTAGGTTCCGAAGCACCCAAACCTTTTGTCACGCAAAGATTCCCTAAATTCCCCAAGCATCTGCAGACCTCTGCAAAGTCTCCTCATGTTGCTCAAAATCTCAGGAAACCTTTTATATTCCATTTCCTTTCACAATGAAAAAAGAGAATTGATTACAAAATAACTTTTTGGTGAGCGATCAGCTTCCCCAATTCCCAGACACAGTATGGAAAAGGTCTTGCTACAACTTAGATCAAGTTAATTTTTCCCCTGGTTCAGAAGCACTTCTGTATATTTTACTGAACTGTCAGGTCCAGGCTTGGGGAAAACATTCAGGTAAAATCTCAGAGCAATATTGCTCCCCATTTCTAGTGGCTGTGCTCCTTTTCTCATGCAATCATTTCAACTCTTTCAGGCTCATTTTTGTGTTGGAAGAACATTACAATGGTCATTTCAAGGTATGGGTCAAGTTTCATATTTTTTGTGCCCAGAATAATTTCAATGTGGGGATGACCAAACACTGGCACAGTTTACACAGAGAGGTTGTGAAGCCTCCCTCCGTGAAGATCTTAAAAAGCCATCTGGACAAACAACCAGCTCCAGGTAACCCTGCTCGAGCAGGAGAGTTGCACCAAATAACCTCCAGAGGTCTCTTCCAGGCACAGCCATTCTGTGAAACACAAGTCTGATATACAGTAACAAATCCTTAGCAGAAACAACCTCCATCACTACCTTTTGTTTGCTTTTTGTCTTGCAAGTTTGCTATTATAATTTTCTATTGGCATTTTAGAGATACTTAAAACACATCTGCAGTCCCTACTTAAACAAGGTCCCAACAATTTTTCTGGATTCATTCCTTACAATGAAACCTGTACTTTGGAAAGGTTAGAGCTAGAATAAGGAACTAAACATTTCTGTGTATCAAATTAAAAAAAAAAAAAAAAAAAAAAAAAAAAAAGATTTGACATTAACATCCATTATATGACTTTTCTACTATCATCATGGTGATTTTAATGTGACGTAATCTCATTCTTCCATTCACTTCAGAGTTCCTCTCAATTTATTTCAGTATGACAGAACAGAGTTCTCAGGCATACTTTTTAATGGAATATTTAAGGAGAATTCCCCATTATGTACTCATTTATTGTTTTTCATTCCAAGTCCACCATTGTAAGAAGTAACAAAAAAAAAGGGGGCGGGGGGAGGGGCAAAAAATACACACAAACAAAATCCTACTACCTAAGTGTCTTAACCAGGTATTCAGTATTTAATCAAACAACAGATTCTAAAAACATTTTGCCAAGTTGCCAAGTGGTAACAGCCATCAGGATACACACACTAAGTAAGTCATAGGGCATTTTCTTGCATGCATTATGTTTAGAAACATCCTAATGAACTTTTATAAACATTTATATGGAAGATAAGAAATGGAACTGGAAAAAAAGAATCTGCACTCATTTAAAATAAGTTAATTAGTTCTGAAATAACTGGCTAGGAAACAGGAAACACAGATACCACACCAAAAGGACAAATGAAAAAGATAAGCACAAGCTTTGAATGCTATGTCTCTGAAGACTTAGTTGCTGTATTTGCAGAGCACACAAGCAGCCTGCGATTGTCAGTGCTGACTTACACAGTGCATAAATCGTTATTATGTGGCATATGTTTCTGACAGCACCACAGTGCACAGGCTGTTGCAAGATGTCTTTCAAAAGAAGCAACAACCTCACCATGTGTGGAAAAGACAGTTTACCAGTACAGCACCTGATAAACGTTAAAATCTAGCAAGTGCTGTAGCGCTTATCATCTGCAAAAACCTCACAGGTAAAAGTGAGGCAGCTGTCTGAAGGATTGCAATATTGGAAAGCAAGTTCAAAAATGAAGATCGCTGTGGTATGCACAAGTCTTAAAAAAAAAGTGCAGCTTTGCATTTGAATGCAATGCTCATTTAATGCACTTAACGGGGGACAGGATGCTAATAATCCTCTCCTGAATAAGTAGCAACACAGAGGGACAGACAGGTAGGGTAATGGGGCTAGGAATAGGCAAAACAGCACCCCTGGGTACCCGCAGGATCATCATCTGGGAAACAAAATGAATAACTGACTCTGTTCTTCCATAAACAGAAACCAGGAGAGTAATAGGACGGTGAGAGCAAGCAAGAAGTGCATCTGCTGACAGGATGTGGAGAAGTTGTGAAGATTTAGGACACTGTTGTACAGGTGTTCCGATGGTTTAACTGTGTTCTCTTGTTATTTGCACTTGCCTTTAATTAAACCGACTGCTCAGACCAACACGACATTGGCCTTTATTTTGCAGGCATGCTGTGACACAGTATGGTGTCCTTTCTTGCTTTGCTAATTTGTGAATATCTACTACATCTGCCTACTGTGCCTTGTTTTTTTTTGTTTGTTTCTTTGTTTTTTTTGGTTTTATGCTGGAGGCTCTACTACGGCTCTGCATTACAGCCACAACAAAACTACATAAGCATTACTGTTTCTTTGCTTTACTTGTTCGGCCAAAAGTCTATTATCTGTAGTAAAATTGACTGCTTTGATCTTGAAGGCATGTGGATTTGTAAATTCTTGAACTTGCAGAACATAAGCTGGAAGCAAATACCGTCACTGTCAAAAGGTACCAATTAAATGATGTAAGGTAGAATTACAGCCCTAGCATTTAAATTATTTGATTAAATTATCTCAGAACAATTGTTTCGAGAATGAGGACCCTGTATTTAGGGGCTGATGGATGCTCAAACACACTTTCTAAAAGTCAGAGTGGGAATTTAAATACAGATAATTGTTAAAGTATAGTGCAGTTATATTATCACATCTTAATACTTAAAACCACTCAAGATGGCATTTCAAGCATTTGAAGGTAAATGCCTCATTAACAAATTGCTGCTTTTATAGTATGAGTCACTAAGAACTTCTGTTATGATGACAGAAGCACACTGAAAGCCATCAAAAAAATCTATCTTGTACAAAGTGCTGCCTTCTCTGTAGCACATAAAAAAAAATCAAATACCAAATGCTACATTTTTCCTGGTTAAAGACTGTACATTCTAACATTTTTCAGAACAGCATCTGCATGCTAAACATGTTCTGTATTTATTAGTAAACAACAAGGATATTAAAAGTCACAAGAAACTCTGATAGGCATTCTCCTTCTCTATTAGAGATGATCAGAGTTCAGATAAATCTTACAGGACTGAAAAGAACAGAGCTGGTAACGCTACATGGAAGGTAAGACTTTGTTTTCTTCATGCTGTTGTTCAGAGGTGTGTGGCATAAGGAGCACACGGACACCAGGGTTCTTTTAGGATCAGTAACTGCTACTTCTTGAGTGTCATCACGTGGCACTTGCAGGGCAACCAGGCGATCAGACCCAGTCTGCATGCGTTTATGAAAGGCAGGCCCTGCTTGAGGAACCTGATCTCCTTCTAGGACACAGTGACACGCTTAGTGGATGAGGGAAAGGCTGTGGTTGTGGTCTACCTTGACTTCAGTAAGGCTTTTGACACCGTTCCCCACAACATTCTCTTCAAGAAACTGGCTGCTCTTGGCTTGGACTGGCGTACGCTTCATTGGGTTAGGAACTGGCTGGATAGCTGGGCCCAAAGAGTTGTGGTGAATGGAGTTAAATCCAGCTGGAGGCCGGTCACTAGTGGAGTCCCCCAGGGCTCGGTACTGGGGCCAGTCCTCTTTAACACCTTTATCGATGATCTGGATGAGGGGATCGAGTGCACCAACTTAGGTCCATCTGCTTGGGGGTAGGAAGGCTCTGCAGGAAGATCTGGATAGGCTGGACTGATAGGCTGAGGCCAACTGTATGAAGTTCAACAAGGCCAAGTGCCAGGTCCTGCACCTTGGGTACAACAACCCCAAGCAGCACTACAGGCTGGGAGATGAATGGTTGGAAAGCTGCCTGGCAGAGAAGGAGGCCTGGGAGTATTGGTTGATAGTCGGCTGAATATAAGCCAGCAGTGTGCTCACATAGCCAAGAAGGCCAAGAGCATCCTGGCTTGCATAAGAAACAGTGTGGCCAGCAGGGCTAGGGAAGTGATTGTCCCCCTGTACTCGGCTCTGGTGAGGCCGCACCTTGAGTACTGTGTTCAGTTTTGGGCCCCTTGCTACAGGAAGGACATGTAGGTGCTCAAGCAAGTCCAGAGAAGGGCAACGAAGCTGGTGAGGGGTCTGGAGAGCACATCTTACAAGGAGTGGCTGAGGGAGCTGGGATTGTTCAGCCTGGAAAAGAGGAGGCTCAGGGGTGACCTTATCACACTCTACAGGTACCTTAAAGGAGGCTGTAGTGAGGTGGGGGTTGGTCTACTCTCCTGGTGACAGGACGAGGGGGAACGGGCTAAAGTTGCGCCAGGGGAGGTTTAGGTTGGATGTTAGGAAGAACTTTTTTACTGAAAGGGTTGTTAGGCATTGGAATGGGCTGTCCAGGGAAGTGGTTGAGTCACCATCCCTGGAGGTCTTTAAAAGACATTTAGATGTAGTGCTTAGGGATATGGTTTAGTGGAGGACTTGTTAGTGTTACGTCAGAAGTTGGACAAGAAGATCTTGGAGGACTCTTCCAACCTAGATTATACTGTGATTCTTTATTGATGACGTAACTTCAACTCTTAATTCAACTGCTTTACTGAGGACAGGCTCCCTTCTTATACCATTCGCTCTACAGCAGTACTTTTCCACTCACTATTCATTGGTCAACAACTTTGCCCGGCAACAGCAAACACCCAGCAACTTCCATGTCTTAACAGCCAGAGAACAAGCAGTCCGAGATAGCAAGGGGTCTCCTGGATCACCCTTCTTTGTTCCTTCTAAACACTTCACATTCCTTCTGTGGGACAGTGACTGGTAGCATTTCTCATTATGAAGATAATGGTGAAACTGAAAGCTGCAGGAGAGATAGAGATTATGTACACTGAACCTCCTCTATGCCAAGTTATTCTGCATGAGGACCAAGCAGAGTGCCAGATACTGGAGTCTTTCAGACTATACAGTATTTAAAGAATTTGATCCAATTTATCATAACACAGCTCATGACCCTCACAAACCTTCCCAACACTTAATTCCACACTTAATTTCTGTTTTAACCTACAGATGGAAAAACACAGTACATCTTGACTCCCTGAGTACTGAGTTCGCCTAAGTACAGACTTCGATATTCTGCCCAGTATTTTGTGACCAGAGTATGGAAACCTGCTCCGGAAGAACCCAGCAGGCCAAGGGTGCACTGAAATACTAGCTCTTCTGCTGCACAGGGCTGAAATGTAAAGCCTTCTCTCAGCCAGGGACTGAGAGCTTCAAAATATTCTCTTGTCCTCCTGTGATCAAACTAGGATTATTTCTGTACCTCAGGAACCTGCTTCTCCTGCTCCCAATCCCCTGGATTGGATTTAGTTCTTGATATTCAAGATTTCTAGCTGGACTGAACAGTTTGCAGAATGTCAATTTATTTCCAGCTAGTAGAGCCTCTGGAGTAGTAGCCTAGCATATTGCGGAATTCATTAATATTTGATTTTAAGGATGTGGCATACTCTCTAAGTAGCTGAAAATTAGTGTTGCATAACTGCAGAGACCTATTTCAAATTACATTTTCACATCTCAGAAGTTCAAAAATTAACAAGGAAGAGAGAAACAAAAGAGAAGTGAGTCTAAGATTTGAAGACTTCCAGTGAAGGCAAGGTGGTTCCCCAAAATCTGACAAGCTAATGAAGAAACTGCTAGTCCTCTTCAAATACACCATGTATACGAGTAATGCTCTGCTACATCATAAATTTTTCTGCTTACTTCCACTTCAAGCCATAGGCATTTTTTCCTTCTTGAGCAGGAAGACTCATGAATCAGAAGTCATCCCATGAATGATCACTGGCCTGAAGAAAAGTGTGTTTTTTAATAACACGTCAGAGACAGCCTAACAAGTCTATCTTTGGAGAGCAGTAACTGACTTTGCTTGTAAAGACAAAAATCCTCAAAAATCATGATATTTTTTCGTTTCTACTGATCATGTCATGTTTCTACTGATCATGTCATGCTTCCTACATTAAACAGGAGGCATGCAACAGAATTGTAAAAGACAATTACAAAGAACAATGTTGACCACATAAAAAAAAGAAATCACTTACTTGCACATCAGCAGCTCATTTCTGAAAACTACAGCCCAGATTTTAAAACATTATTTCCACTACTTATGCAGTTAACTCTGAGTAAATGTGAGATGCCATTTCAGATTTCCAGACCTACCTCCAGTAATTTGAAAGTATAAAAACTCGACAAACAGCAGCTTGATTAACAGGCACTTTTCTGCTACAGCTTGGATGAGCACATAAAGACACTGGTTAACAGTGATAAAATATGCATGGAAGAGCTCTCAATTGAATTACCTCCTTGCTGTTCCATAGCACTCTTTTTCTAGGTAACCTCCTATTTCCCCAATGCAGTCCAGGTGACCATACCCTTCTGCATTTATGGAAACTTAAAACAGCAATCTTGTAATTGCAAGAATTAAAAAACAGGAAAATACCACAGATGTCCTCCAATTAAAGCCTAACTAATATTTCATTATGCTATACAACAGTTGTAAAGTACATGTCCACCTTAATTATACACAATTTAGTTTCAATAAATTACATTAGATGAAAATTTAATATTGGAGCTATTAGAACTGGCTCATTTACCCTAACATCTCATTTACTGAGCAAGTCATTTGCATGGGGTCCGGTATACAGCTTGCAAAGACGGACATATAAACGAAGACAATATTTAAGAATCAAATTCAGCTCAACCTCAAGTATACCAACTTTTTTTTCTTACACGTAAGACAGGCATGTGACTAAAAGGAGAGATTGCCTGTTGAGCAAAAAAAGGCTGTCTAAATTCAAGTATTGTTAAGCTAAAGAAAACAAACAAATTTCAAAAATAAATAAGAGGTATTTAAAAAGCTCACTCTCTTCCAGATGAGCATCAAGTACTAACATGATGAAAGCACAATCTCAGATAAAGCATTTAGAGAAACACTGCAACTTTATGCCTGAAACAAATGCCTGTAGCATAATATTAGCATATTGCTAAATCCCTGACACTTAGTAACATACATAGGTAGTTCAGGCCATTGCTGGAGGTGGACATATCCTGAATCTCAATGTGAAATGTGTAAATCCCCTTAATGTTCTTCTGAATTCTTTCTCAGGAAGTTTCCCACTCGTTTTGGGATGTGAAAGCTTTCCCCTGCTTGGTGTGCAGAGATACACTACCCAGCTCCAGGCTGCAGTGTGAAAGGCCAGCAATAAGCTAAAGACTAAAACCTAAACATCACAGCAATGACTGATGGGAAACAGAGCTCTTGCATCCTAAGCACAATTACCATTGCATTGATTTTTTTTTTAATCCCTAACACATTCTTAATCTGATCCCAGTTAAAAAAAAAAACATTGTATGAAAAGTTGTCCAAGAAATAAAATCTGTGAAAACCAACAATTTGTTACTTCAAACCTGCATATGTTACTATGTAGCTACAGAATCCTCATAGTTACTAATGTGTGTTTTTATTGTTTTTAAATTTTTACTAAATTCTTGGTTGTTTAATGTTCATCTTAAACTGGAACAAAATGTTGCCCAATTAAAGTGTTGTTTCTCATTTGTATAGCTTTTCCATGTAAGTTGCATGCATTTCCTACACATCCTTACATTCCTCTGTACATTCATAAAACACGACACTGGTATACTGATTAGGCAACATCAATTATAAGCCAGAGAGAAAGTGCAGCTATCCCCAATTCTCGCTTATTTCTTAGTAGTCAAGGAAGACCTATGCTGTAGTGAGCATGGGAAAGCGGTAACTACAATAGGAAACTAAGTAATAGAGCTGGATTAATACTCCCCTAAAAAAAGGTAACCTCAACAGAAAAAGAATATATATATAATGGTGTTGACATGCTTTTCTATATCATGTGGCTCATAAAAGTGATTCTGTTCTCATGAAACAATTACCCTGTACGCATATATGATAATCAAAGGCACCATAAGGCACTTTAGTGGAGGTGCAACACCATACAGCAAGCCATTTGCCAGAGAACTACTCTGTATTATCTGAGTGTGTGTGGGGAGACAAACTAAAAAACACTAGAAAACAAAACTATGCCTCAAATTATAGCAAATATTGATTGCTTTGACTAAGACTTTACAATAGATATATGTATTCAGATACACAGCTGTAACTACTGTCATATACCTGACTAAAAACAGTTACCAAATGCATGTAGAAAATGTTCTATATTTCCCACCAGCAAACTATTTAAACGAACTAGTCATTTACACTGAGCAACCATGAATACCTTATTCAGTCAAGGGGAAAGGCATACTTTCTTGCATGCTCTGCAGGCTGTTGCATTTGGCATGTCAAGGAAGTCATCTTGTAACATCAGCCTAGGGGAAAAAAATCTAGAAACTAGTCCTCATTGAAACTGTCAATATTCAGCAAATGCCATTTTACTGACACGTCTGCAGGATCCTGTATCAAAGTCCAGATTCTTATCGTAAAATGGTGAAATTAGCACAGTACATCTCTACTAGCACAGATGTTACCGACAAAAAGATCACTGCTTATATACAGAAGAACGCTAATGAGAACTTCTCTTCTGCACTGGTGATTCAAATCACCCTTACACAGAGAAGACAGAATAGTGCAGACTGAATAATGTGCAAGACTTGTTCTGACATAAAAAGTACATATTGTATGTGTGTCTCCTGCTGATACAGTTCAGCTCTGAACTATAATGAACTGCTTAAAACATCTTAGTACCGCCCAGAAAAAACCTTCTGACTGGGCTAGTGTTATATAAACATTTACATACTAACAGAGCAAGACAGAAAAGAAGCAGATATTACAAGGATTATAACTCATGATGATCTCAGAAAAAAAAAATTAGTCATAACCGAAGATGTGAGTATCGATATAAAGTTCATAATAGGTGTGTTCACCTCAGAATGCATGAAAGTGTCTAAATACAACCATTATATATCATAAGCACTCCACCTTCTGAATTCTAATTAACCTTGCCACTCACGCATATATAAAAATGTACATGAATGCGTGGGGGCTGTGGTACAGACATACTTGTCACATGTGTGATGATCTCAGCCAAATGAAAAGCCATTCCCTTTATCAAGCATGTGAAACATACCTCAGCTATGTTTCTCCACCTATCACAGATAACGTAATGAATGAATTTGGTTGCACTGATACATATTATAAAATGAACAATTTCTGTAAAATGCTCTGAGGTACTTCCAGTTGTCTGATAGGAAATACAAAGAATACACAGAAGGTGACACACATTTTTTGTCTCCAATTTGGGATGCCTTAACATATTGCCTCTATTTCAAACCTCTGTTTAGATCATATTTCACTGTCTTAAGTTCCCTATACATTTTAGCGTATCTTTAGATAGGTGACAGGCAGACACAGATGACAGACAAATATACATTACAATGGTCACACGAGCAATTTCATATTGAATAAAGTAGACATACCATTTTAAGTACTATTTGGAGATCTCTGGGTCTAAAAACAATACTAAAAGTCCTCCATTTTCTGTGCAATTTTTATCACGTATATGGCTGAGAATGAGGTTTTTTTTTTGAGTTTGACAGTTTTGTTTAGGCTGAACTTTGTAAGATGTTACACCAGGAAAAAAAAGATATTTCTTTTTTTGAAGTTGTCTTAATTTCAAAAGTCATACTGAAATATAATTTGTTTTTAAGACCAACTATTCCATAATGAGAGCTGGAGTACAGGTTTATCTTTTGCAGGTTAACAAGTATTTGCCTAATTGAGGTCACCTCTGTGCTTTAATTTCATATAAAAAAAAAATCAAACAATATGACTTGTTCACATTTCAATAAAAAATAAAATTTAAAAAACCACCTTAGACTAAACACCTCATTATAAGCAGTCTTCAGACTGCAAAAGTGGTCATTAGGGTCTGACTGCATTCTTTAGAGGTTCCATTGAGAGGTGACAAAAGATCCATGATTGCAAAACTGGAGAGAATCAAATCATAATGCATTTTTACCATCAATTTCCCCTCTATAAAACAGCCTGGTTGACTAGTCACACAAAGTCACAGCCCTCCTTCCAGCCACAGCCTCGTCAATAAGCACATTCTCCAACTCCAACCCCCCTAAATGGAGGTACTTTTTAATTGGCACATGTACCCAAAAGTGGACGTATGTTGCTCTATCAGATTGCCAGCTGAAGAAAGAAATGAAATGCCCTCATCCACTCCATCCATATCCTCCATTTGATAGACCCTATTCCATACTGTGGTGCCTCTAATATAGCCCTGTCCTTCCAGTCTTCACAACCAGCCCATTCATCTCAAAGCCATTAACTCTTCTGACACTTCTGCTTCCAGGCACCTGTGGGCAGTGAGAACAGGAAGTCTCTGCTGAGCGAAGTGGATCCACCTCTTTGCCTGGAGTCAGGAAACAACTCATCGCCTGCAAGTGGGAGCCAAAATGTGACACGAGCCCTTGCCCAACTGCAGAAATAAGCCACATGGTGCTTATTCAAGCCCACGCAGTGACTCCGCAGTCATATGCTCTTCTCCAACAGGCACGCACTCAGAAGTAACAGGCAGTGCAGGATTTCTAAATTGCAGAACTCAAGCCTCATCAGAGTATGCAGCTTAAGTATTTTCAAAACTACATGGCATAAGGAAATAATTTATTGACAGAACACAAATCTTCAAAATATCTACGGGGCCCCTCAGTAAAGTTGCATTAAACAATCAAGACTCAGGTTTACAGCACAGCATAACCACACTGAATTGCCTTTTGATTGCTCTCCAGATACTCCAGTATGCTGGATATTTTCCAAGTAGTAATTGGTGTTGGTTCTGAACTACATAAAATTGTTTCTCCTGAGAATACTGAAATGAAGCACACATGAAATCACACTGGACACTTTCAGATGTGGAAATTGTAGACCATTTGCTATGGATAACAAAATCAACCCTTATTCATACTGGATAACAACATCTATTTTCTGTCAGAGCCAGGAACATTTAAAAAGTATGCCATCTCCTCCAATTATGAAAAAAAGAAAGGACCTTTGCAAAGCCTTACTTTAGAGCAGTACCAAAGTATTGTAGATAACACACTGGAAGCACCGTGATGCAATATGAGCTCTACATGATTCAGTTATCCAACCTCAAACACTGCAGAAGGAATAAAAACCTGCAGTTTGTATGGCGCTTCGTATGGTTGTACTCACAGCAAAAATGAGGGCCAAACCCTGTATTTATTTCTGGAAGATCTGCACACAAATGGTGTCAGAACCAATTTGTCTGGCTACATGACTCGCCTCCAGCCTGCGTAACCACCTCCAAAGCTGAAAGGGTCATCGGAGCCAGCATGACCCTGCAGCATCCTGTCCTCAGAACTTGCCCACAGAGATATCAGTCAATGCCTAGTAACCAGACTTGCTTTCTCATTCCCACCACGCAAGAAGCCACAGCTTCACCAGAGTACTCAGTTTCAGCTGTTGAAGAGGTCTAGGACTTTGGTGTCCTCTCCAGAAGCACTGTGAAAGCATTTCTATCAGCGCTTCCAACGCTATCAATACGAGATGCGCAGCCACGCAGCCATGCAAGGCATTACCAGATATTAATGTGATGATATCACATTACCAAGTCAGCCAGGAGAAGGCAATGCTGCAACAGAAGGACTGTAGCAGTTGTTTCACTACAGAGGTGACACAAATGGAAAAGGGACAACTGTAAAGGGAGGAATGCCTAAAAAGCTTTCAAATATGATTGTGTTTTAAGAGAAAATTAAGCTTTTTTTCCCCTCATTTACAGCTTAGAAATGAACACCAGTTTGCTGCATACACAGCTTTTTCTTATTCATACCAAACATAGCTCTTGAACAGGGGTGGGTATTATCAGATACTAAGTGTTAGTTTGATTGTCACATTTATCGAGTTGAAATTCTCTCAGCTTTCAATAGCAGACCACTAGAGCACAATTTATGTAAACCTTTAAAAACATTGATGTCTAAGTGTTATTTTGCAGGTGCCTGAGTATCTCAGGGATAGCCCATGAAAAGAATCTACAAGAAATTTTCCATGATCTTAAATTTACTTCACACATATGGAAGGTTTTTAGAGTTCAGAGAAATAATACCATTGTGCTAGGCTAGAGGGACTACCTGCTTCTGCAAGATCAGAATCTGAGCCTTCTACAATAGAAGATAACAGCATTTAACAATATACACACATACACACATACTCAGCAGTTTGAGTCAATGTAAATCATCTAGCTACTGGATATATAAAAGAAATAAAGGTTTTTATTTCTCCTACTAGTTGAATACAGGAAGTACACAATTTTCAAATGGGGACTTCCTGTTCCAACACCAGATATCAAAACTGCATTATGCAGTTGTAATTACTTCCTCTTCATTATGTAGTTTATAGGTAAAGAGGGAGAGTAAGACCGTTGTTTCCATGATAGTTAAAGAATAAGGACACTCGGCAGAAGAAGTGATGCTGGTAGGCACAGACGTGACTGCATCTTTGTTGAATTAGCCAAAAAACTTTGTATTGAGTTTTTGCTAGTTTTATACAAGTTCACAGAGGAGAGCATAAAGTATGTCAGCATACATTTAACCTGCCAGAAATTTGAACCAGAATGCATTTGAACCATCAGACAGAGTTTATAACCCATAAGAACTCTGTGGTCTCTATGAGATCTGAAAATCAAATAAACTACAAACAGGAGGAGAAGAAGGGAATGAACGGTGGCAAGTGGTGGAGAGGAACCAAATGCTAAATAATCAGAGGTTGGACAGACAATTAATCTTGAAGTAAGGAGAGCCAAAATGAGGGAAGAGGCAACTTTCCAAGTAAATTTAGATTACTTAGGAGTATACACGTAAAGTAATAAACTAATTTCTGCAGTAGTTGGTGGCACTAAGGTGTCAGGGAACACAACATTCCAAGGTGCTGGACAAAATTCTTGCAAAGAACAGATTCGGTTGGTTTCTCCTTAACTACCTGTAAATCCTTAAATAAGCTGACAATGCTAGCTGCAGAGACATCCCTGTCCTCTTCTCCCACCCTAGAAAGCGATAAACAATATTCACTCAATACAAAACGTGTATTTATTACATATATAAACTGAAAAAATTACGTGTAGTCATGGTACCAACTAGGTCTTGTGAAAGGGAATGAGGAAAACATAACAGATGCTACTTACATTCTGGTATTGCTGGTCTTGTTGATAATTACAGATTTTCCAGTTTGATCCACATTGTGATCCATTCCAAAATAAGCTGCCACTCTGTGTACTAGCATCCTCTGATATGATGACATCTGAGGGAACTTTTTATAGTGATTACTGGTAAGAAGAAAGCAAATTGCATTGATAATTACATTTCCCTCTGAGCTACAACTAAATGACAATAGCAACGCGTTTCGTAATTCAGTGGACAATAATTTAACTGAAAATTTCTCCTTTGTGTGTTCACACATAGATGTTTGCTACAAGAAGGCAGACAAGAGAAAGCAATTGCATTTACAGTTTCTAACAAGCACATTTCCACATGCTACAAAGCTCACACATTATGCTATTGACTGGACATGTGCATGGGGCATAACTCGCTCCCCCCATACACACACACCCTGCACAAACAATCCCTCAACAGCTTTCTGCCCTTGTCCCAAAGGTCAGGCACAAAGCAATGCTGGAGGGCACATACTCCTTTTTCCTCTCTTTCTATCAAAACATTTATTTCCCAAGTGTGTAATTTCTTCCTCTTCTTCTATTCTGACTCTCTACTTTTTAAAGCTGTAGAAACAGTTTATTAAAAAGAGCACATGGTAGTAACCCTTCCTCCCTCCCTCCCCAAAGTTTAGTTCTGTTTTCCAACACGCTAGAATAACTTAGCATGCACGGAAACCTGCATGATAGCATATTTCATTGAGTATGTCTACTTAGAAATACCTGAGTGGTATCCTCTGCACTCAGAGCTTGACTAGTATTTTTGGACCCAAAAGAGTGGAGTGCCAGTAGAAACCACTGAAAAATTATGACATGAGGAAAAGCAAAAAGTCCTCATTTACATCCACCGTATTTTAAGCAGACCAAATGTGTCAGGAAATAAAAGCCTGATCTTGCAATGTAACAGGGCTCAAGAGTGCTGGGGTCCATATGAGCATATCACTCACTCAGCTTGCACTTCTAAACACACACACGACTTCATAAACGAGCGTGGAGCTCTACTTACTTGTTGTCACTAATAAAATCAATAATTTCCTGTTCCATTTTCAAGAGTATCATTCTGTCCCTGTCAAAAAGAAATGCAAGGAACTGTAGCATCAACTACCAATAGCCATTTGAGATTAAAAAATGAGTATATCAATATTTATAAGGGAATTCTACAAGTGTGGTCAGCCACCCTGATTAAAAATGAAATGTGCTTTGCCTTGGCACATCTGGAGAAGATTCCAGTCTTCATTGCTGCAACTTCCCTGACACGAGCAACAGATTTAGCCCTTCCTTGCTCTTAGCATGGTCTGAGTGTGCTTCTAGCCACACAGGGCTGTGATCAGTGGGTTGCAGTCCCTGCAAAGAATAACCTGACTGCTATGGATAGCTCTGGTGCTTTATCACCATTTTTTGATGGAAAATTAAATTTTCGACTAACGTAGTTCTTGCAAGAAAAGAAATGCCGTCCACAGAAATTTTCAGCATTTTGTCAGACACACATCTTTCCCTAGGCATTGACCATTAAGTGAGAAGAGTGGGCAAGCTAATCTAGTTAGAGGACACAATGGAGAACAACGCCTTTGAACTATGACTCCCAGGAGGCAATGTTGCTTTCACTCCAAATACTGTTTTCAACTGGAAGTTCTCAGATATTCCTCCTTTTCCTCCTTCTCCTGATGAAAACATGCAAAATTTTCCCCTGCATAGTATCACACATACAATTAAGCTTGACAGAGTCCAACACTCCTTAGCGCTTTTGAAGTTTTTAATGTTGTGCAGATAAAACAATTCAAGGACTTTGTTATCTATACAAAAGCTTACACAACCTATTAGGTAACTAATTATTCAGTTTTCCTTAATTGCAGTATTATATGGTATCTACTTAACAGATTCAATTGAACTGAACATTTAAAGCACAAAGGATAAAAATGTAACATTCTACCATAGACATTTAGAGGTAAATTTAATTTTGATATGAACTAACTGCTCCAAATAAAAATTGGAAATACCAAAAGCAGAATTCAGCACTATGCACAATTTTAATTGTGTACAGCATTGCCAGAAGAAAGCTACTTTATACCCACATACAAGTCTCCAACTGTAATCACTATACTACTGCTAAAATAATGTAGAGGCTTTATGCAAGAAGCTAAGGACAAAGACCAGATGTCAAAAAGTAAAATTAGAAGCGAACTAGAAGGAGAGTAGGAATCAGTGGCTTCTTATAGTTTTTTGCTGAGCTGAAAACCTACCTCCTTTACATTTTCCCTCATAACCGTCTCCAGAACTAATAAAACATGGTGTACAGTTTATGGGATTCGGTTTATGAGATTTCTGAGAATGCCAGCTACAATTTCAAGAGTACGACCAGGTCTAATGCAGAAAATACCTACCTGGGGTTATTCTTTAATGTATTAATGAGAAACTCATGCAAATCTATGCCTGTTGAATCTGTATACTCTTGACTGCAATCTGAAAAATAAAAACAAACACCCCACACTCATTTATTTTATTTCAGCAGTTACGATTAAGCTCTACTGTAAACCAAATTTCATTTCCCAGTGACAATCTGTGAGCATATGTTCTGAAAGAATATATTCATTTGGAGTTCAGGTAAAAAAAAAAAAAAAAGTCTACTCTTGGAAGCATAGCGTGGATGTACATGATTCCTCTATTGTTTCACAGAGAATGCAGAACCAAAACTAGACACTGAAAGAAAGCGTTGGTTATTTGAAAATCATGGGGTATCTTCAATGCCAATCAAGACCCTTCTACGTCCTTCCTTTAAACTACGAAGTTTAAAAATAGTTTTATCCATTGATACATCTTTGCATCACTATACAAACAGAAAATGAAGCATCGTGCCAGTGAGAATTTTATTAGCATTAACAGACTGAAAACCCAGTGATGCCTAAGAGTGGGCAGGTAATGGTGATGCGTGACAGCAGTTAGAATTAATTTATCAGTACTGTCCTACTGCCTAACTCAAAGGCGTGCGCAGATCCTCAAGCTGGCATGAACTGCGAGTGCTTGAAGCCAACTGCCAATTCACACCAGCTGCAGATCCGCACCGAGGTAGGCAATGATTATTTTTAAGAAATTACGTTGAAACTTGGTACCACTGACAATAAAAATATGTATTTTTAACACTTCAGATACAAAAACCGAACAAGTCATAGAAGGTCATAGATGACAGATAACTAACAGTAGATGGCAATACAGGTTAAAGGTCAAGGGTGGATTTCCTTACACTATTTAAGAGAAATTCTCCAAGATAGAGGAGCAATACTGAAGAGGATTACTCTGCTGCCTATATTGCACAAATGACTTGTCAGTGTATAATCATCAACAGGGAAAATTATTAGTCTTACACTTATATAATCACACCTTTACGCATATATGTTCACACTGCCATGATTAAGTGTTCAGAAGATTTTTACACACACACAAAATTATATATATATATATTTGATTTTTTTAATATAACATCCATTTACACCAAAACAGGCAGTTTGGAACGTTTCTCACTTTCAAAAGCCCAGCATTTGTATGAAAAACACTCATGCATACACATTTCATGTTCTGAATTTTCTCAATGCATGAACATATCAATATTGTGTATTTATGCACATAAAGAAATGCATGCTTTTTAAAGTAATTGTAACAATTTAAATATTTCAAGTTCACCTTTTGATAACATTCTGATCTTGTTTTTTTCACTGTTTTTATCTTTTTCTTTATTTTTATCCTTTTCTTTTTCTTTCTCAGAGTCATCTTTACTAGTTTTGTCTTCTTGCAAACTAGGAAAACTTGAAAGTTGTAGTTGTATTGATTCCTGTTGGGAGGAAGAAAAAAAAAGATAAATTCAGGGCCAGATTCAGTACAGTTCCCATGACTTTTAACCTGTGTAGATTTGCATTAAACTGTGCATAGCTAGAAAAGCTAAAGCCAGATACATTTCTTTCCTTTTTTTTTTTTTTATCCCTCTCCAGGATAATAATGGCATCTTAGAGGCCAAGTTCTTATAGTAGGTGAATGTCTTTCCTATTGTTTGCAATCTATAAGCTTTTATTCTACCTATGTTAAAGGTACATTATTCTCCACTTTAATAACTCTCCTCCAAGAATTACTAGAACAGTGAAATGCATTTCATATGGGCTTTAAGTAATTCTAAAATTTAACATATATTAAATGTGTGACATAATGATAGATGCAACTACCCCTCCCCCCCATTAAAAAAAAAAAAAAAAAAAAACACATTGCAAGTTCACCTGAACTGCCTTGTACAAGAAAATGTAGCATCAGCCAGGCTGAGCTTTTGGGCTCTGACAGAAGCAGCATGCCAGCAAGTGATGAAATCAGTTGTATTCAACAGGGCTTACTAAGTTATTGGGTACTTTCCATTTAAAGACATATGCAAACAGGTCTTTAGCTTAAGGGGTGAATTGTGCACCACTGTTTTCTAACAAGTTGTGGTAAGTGACATTTTCCAAGGCATCACAAATTTTATCCTCAAACTTCAGTATTTCAGAGTCTGAATCCTTTTTGAAAGCATGTCCCAGCTTTAAAAATTACTTAAGACCAAGAATTCAAGCTGCTTCACCTTTTCTGATTTGCTTTAATGAACTTGTTATTCCCAAGTTAACAACATTACTTTATATTCGTTTTGTTTGGACAAAATACAAATTGATACATCTTGAAAAATATAAATAATGCCATGATAACCTCCAAAGAAAACAAGATGATTGTACAAAACTTAAGGGAGCACACTTCTGTGTTGACATTTTTTTAAGAAAAAAATGGGCAACTATATGCTTTGGTGCAAAAACGCACACTTCTATTAAGCTGTGACAAAACTCCCTGATAATGCAGTATTTAATACATGAGAATCCTGCATGCCCAATAAATTTCTGGTATCGCATTAATGAAATCCAAATTTACCCTTAACAGAGAAAATCTGAAATTGTTGAATGCTAGTAAATTCCCTTATAGCACAATTTTTCAAAGAATACCAGCATACCAAAAATATCAATATGATACTTTAAAGTAAGGGCTTTTTTGGGTGGTTTTTATTTTTATTTATTTCTAAAGTAACCTGGTCATTATGAATCCAAGTGATACTTTCAATATATTTTTTAAAAATACACCTTACGTTTCTGGATGTGGTTGTTTGGGATTATTTTTTGTCTTTGTGTGTGTGTGTTTTATTTATTTGTTTTTAAATAAGAACTACAAACCAGTCACCACAACACATGTAAAACAAAATCCTTACAGAACAAGATATCAGCATAAACATGCCATGGTAAGACAGGAATTGGATCGTTTCTCAGCTTAATGAAATGTGGCACAGAAGACTCAAGATGTAAGGTACCGTAAAAGAGAAACAAAGCCCTAGAGCCCAAATTTAACCTGATATACCATCCTTAATCCCTGCTTCTGTTAGTTCTGGATGACACTATTAGCCAAAATGTGAGTGTACAAAGGGAAAAAGGGGGAACTCCTGGCCTTTTGAGATAAGGATAGATAGAAAAATGTTTGCTAACCTGCTCAGTTGCTCTCAGGGGGCTAATGTTATGCCTGCTTTCTTTCACTTCAAATGGCAGTTCAATTTCTCATTCAAACCACATGTTTGGATCAACCACTGCCAAAAGACCCTGAAGGACAGCTCTGATTCCCTGCACTGCCTAGAGCAGAGTGAGTGTACCATTAGCTTTTCCAAACAGAGGAGAAAAATGTAACTGGCTGTGCCATTCTCAGGACATTAATCTTAAGCTTCACAGTGGCTGTTAAAATGCACTTATTTCATTGAAAAGAAAAAGGACAGACTTCACACATAAGCACACATATGAACATACAATACTGTCTTACATGTAACATAATACTTATATATTTGATTGCATTAGAAGAAATACACAAAAGGGCTAAAGAGTCGTGAAAGCAAACTACTGTATATTTTGTTATATTTTTATTGATTTTTCTCAATAATAAAATACAATATTAATAAATACATCGATACAAGGTAAGTATAGTGAACAACAAAATAAATGTTCAAATTGCAATAATACACTTATTGGTCAATAGTATAACATTAAAGGCAACATTCCTTGTAAGTAAGGACATAGTGAACCATCAGGTAAGCGTTCAAGATCAAGTAATACAGGTAAACAAGTTTTTTCCCTACACGGGGGAATGAAGGCAAGTATTCAAATATAAATACAAACATCAAGTCTGCAGTACAATCCATACTCTGTAGTTCTGGCAACATACCATACATTCTCTGGTAATTTATTTCCTGTGCTTTGTAAACCATTAAGATAAAATAATTAAAAAAATAAATAAATCCAAACTGAAAATAAGCTTTTTCTCCTCTAAGTGAAAGCAAAGCAACTAGGTTGGCACAAAACTTTCTGTACCCTTCAGCCAGTCCAAGGAGGAGACTGTAGGTCCAGCTTTCCATGGCAAAGCTGAGCTGCTTTCATTAGCAAGAGGTCAGCAAGAGCAAAAATGCAATTCCTCCCTAATTAATTACACCCAGCCAACTGCATCTTTACAAAACATATGCTGGGGTCCTGGGAGGCACTTTATCTTCCGTTATTGTGTCAGTATGGTCAAGGAAATTCTTGCCATACCTGGTCAGATCAGGTAAGACCAGAGGCTATGTGGCAGGAACCCCTCCTCTGCCTGGTGTTGGGGCACGACCTGGACAGGAGTTTTACCTCCAGTCTCTTGGAGGTGTTGTACAGGTCCTGAGCAGTACATTATCAGCTACCGTGCCATGCTTAGTACAAATTCTTTATATTTATATTACTCTCCTTTTCATTCTCTGTTAAACAATAGAAAATACAAATGAAAGCAGAACAAAAGCCACGCATCTTCAGCAACACATGTTAAGCTAGAAGCGTATACCTTCAACAAAACAACCGATAAAATAACCTATCAACTGCATAAGCGTCATTGTAGAGCAGTAGAACATGTAGAAGTCCCCCTGCTAAACAACCTGGTTTTTGGTCTTTCAATGAAAAAAAAAATAGAAAAACCTCTCCATACTTATGAGCTAAGAGGAGAGCTAAATTTGTTTTATTTCAAGTCAATAGAGGAAACTGTGATCAAGTACACTTAAATGTGATTGTTTTTCTGCTAAGCTCACAAGAAGTCATTTCCTCAAACTCTCTCTATGGCTGATCTCATTTGCACATACATCTCAAATTATGTGCAGTGCTTGTGATTTTATTTTTTTTCCTTCTCAAGTCTTATTCTTAACAAGCAAACAAATATTTGATTTTTTTTACTTTTGCTTTTGGGGGTGGAGGGGGTGGTTTGAAGCAAGTCTACAAGGACTGCCACCAGCATTAGACTCCAAGGTGAAGGGACAGAACTCTACCAGCCACTGGGAATACAACACTACCAGTGCAGAAACTCAAATACAAGCTTTTTGATACTGGAAGCTCTATACCAAGAGTTTAGTAAGAAAATGCCACTCAGTAGGAGGCACCTTTGACTCTATCAAAGTATTTTGGAGAGCGAAGGACCTGTAAATTTGATGTGACTGATATGAACTGGAGTCTCAGAGGAACCAGAAACCAGAGCATAATCGTAATTGTAACTGGTGCAGCCTTGAAAGAGATAGCCTTAGAGAAAAGAACATTAACATTTTTTGATTGTTACTATTGTTTTTTTTTTAATCTAAATTCTTTTGAATTCTTTTCCATTTGCTGAAATTTTCAGGGGGTCTGGAAAAAAAAGCAAACAACACCCTGTGACATAATGTAAAACTAGTATTTCAAAATAAAGTTCACGATAAACCAGATAACTTCATAAAAATGTGTTTGTTGTTGGATGTAATCTTTCCCCCAGGAAAGGGTAAATGCCCAATTAAGTAACATAACCATGCAACAGCACATAGAGTTTAACCGTGCAGCTAACAGCAATGACGGTAAATGTACCTGATTATCATGAAGACTTTCTGCTCCTGGGCGAGGGGATGTCTCTTCGCACACAGCAAGACTCCGGACGAGTTTTCCTTTAGCTCCTGACTGAATAAAAGAGAAAGAACACAAGACAGAAAACTCTTGCTGACCTCAAGTCGCATAAGCTGCATACATCAGCTATCCCTAAACATCCCAGATAACTGGTACATACCCACCTAGAAAAACCTTATCTGCTTTAGATGTGACAGACTGTAAGCAATGAGCCACTTGCCTCATATGGAAGGTGTTGGTTTTCTTTTTGCTTTTAATAATATCTGCTGCAGTTCACTTACTTCATCTAAGTCCACTAAAAAATTGGAATAGTTATTCCAATTCAAAGCTAATTCAACATAAAGTATAACTCAAAGGTTCTCTATTTTTTTTCCTTCCAGTAACATAATACCCATGGAATACAGACAATAAAACCTAAATGTTTTACAGACTCAGCACTTGAAAAAATGAAAGAAGCTTCCCCCCCACACTCCAAGAAGATTCTTTCCCCACCCAACATCTCCCCAGAGAGCTAGTCAGTCTCTGCTCCTTTACAACGAGATTACACCATTAAAATCAAATTCAAACAAAAACATAAACTTCTAAAGCAAAATCAATGTTTTTTTTTCTTTCTCCACTGATGCACTCAAATACACATGCTGCCTAACACAAGCACACATAAGCTCAGCAGCATGAAAGCATGATGAATAAATAAAAGGGACTCTGACATAGCTTAATCTAGAGCAACTCCTCTGCCTTTGTGCAGCAAGATTATGGAGTAAAAGGAAAGACAAAATAAAAAAGCAAGGAAAAAAATACAACCAATTGATGAAAGGCCAACACTTCAACTGCAGACAGACATTTGATTGAAATTCTTTATCCTACCATGACATCTCATCATACAACTCCAAACAGAGATGGACTGTTACCTTGGATCTCTTTTTCTGCTGGCTCTGGTTTGCACCTCGTTTCTGGTTATAGAAAAAAAAAGCGTAGTAGTTATAATTTCTGGGGAAAATGTGCATGACAAGAGCATTACCAATAAATAAATAGATCAAACCACTCCTAGAATTCTATTTTAATGAGGTGCTGATTGCAAAAACAACTTCCCCAAACCCAGTCTGGAAAACAGGGAGAACAGAGAATCACCTCTGCTCACTTTATTCATTTAAAAACATGTATAAAGAGCACAAACGTTGCACAGTGATTTGCAATTTCTGCATATAATAAAAGTACAAGAAAAGACATACTTAAGTAAATGCTCCCCCTCTCCAAATTCCTCTTAAATTGTAGTCTCCCCCTTTATTCTATATTCCATTGAGCAAAAAGGATTTAGACCCCCTCATCCGATAGTCTTCTTATTAAATTACCTTCTTAGGCTTTGCATAACTTTTTGTTGGCAGTAACACCTACAAACCAAACCACATATTAAGTAATTATTTATTAGTATTACCTGTAAATTCATGAGATCAAGGTAGTTTTCTAAATCCCCAAAGAGGGAAAACAGTCAAATATTTCACCAAGCTTTAACACAGATGTGTAGGAATTAACTTCTCAGAAAAATTAGTAACATGGACAGCAGCCTAAAGAGCTTGAAAAGTATAACAAAAATGTTTATTTCATAGGAAGATAAAAGGACCAAAATTAAAAATAAAAAAGAGACAGTCTAAAATTATGAAAGAAAAAAACAGAAGTGTAGGCAATGGAAGAGATCATAGAAATGGAACACATTAATACTTAACACACACATTCACTTTTCGTGTCTTACCTGCAGCTCTGTCTTGGCATCGCTCAGCTTTTCCTCCTTTTCCTCTACTTCTGAGCTTTCAGATTTATTAAGGATACAGTTGTCTGGGGTCGCTTCAGAGAGGGCAGACTCCTGCTCTTTCACAGCTTCCTCTGCTGTGTCCTGGTTCAATTTACCTTGTTCAGACATTCTTCCAGATAGAAATTAAAATAACAAGATTTGGTGACCTGAAAGGTCAAGATACCACAACACAAAAACACATAAAACACCAGGAGTGAGTTTTTCTTTTACTTTTTTTTTTTTTTTTTTCCCCTCAAGCAAGTCATTTTATTCCCCTCAATACACAAGCCAAACCAAGCAGCTCGGGATCTGAAAGCTACATATGCCCCAGGTGAAGTGATGTATGAATCAACAATATTGGGTAGCAGCAGAATTGAGCTGGGATAAACAAGCAGAGCTACAACTTAAACAGTCTTGGTGGAAAACAGATTTAAGGTATGTCACTGGGACTCCCTGCACAGCCCCCAGCTGCAGAGGTGCAGACAGGGATGGCAAGGGACCATCTGCGATGGAGTTCAGTGATGCCAGGCAGGGAAGGACCCATTCCGTCTTCCAGGTTACTAGCATGCTAGTGCTCCCCTCCTCTAGACCTTTCTTTCTTTTAAGAAAAAGAGAACAGTCAAAAATAAAACAAAAAGCAAGCACCAATGATACCGCAGCTTTTCAACTTTCAACCATGGCTTTTGCATATGGCAGAAGCCTGTAGCACTCACTATTGGTTTAAAAAAAAAAGATAAAAAAAGCCAGCTGGAGAGGTAATAACTCAGCATAAATAAGAAATCTAAATTTGGCAATAAAGCTCTCATGGTCAGAATTTTCAGGCATCGAACTGACAGCTCCATTATTAAAAATCATAAGCCTCTTCTCAAACCCCACATTGCTCTCAAGCACTGTGAAAATCCTACAGGAAGCCCTTGGCAGGTTATTTCTAATGAAGATATCTCAGCTGAACTGCATTTACTCTCAGCTCACAATAGGTTGTTGTACAAAAGCTTTAAAGGCTTTTTAAAGTTAAAGCCTGTTATTTTTCTCTCTCTCTCTTTTTCTCTGTAGCTCCCTCTCCAAGCCTCCCCCACTTATCAACTGTCAAATGAGACTCATGAATAATTTAATTCCCCCCCCCAAATCCATGTGGCTTAAGGTGCATTTTAAGAAAAAAAAAAACTGTAGTAGAGAAGAAGAGTTATTTCAGAAAGTCTTTTGCAATATCTTGCCACTTTGCAACAATGATACAGTGGCAAATAAGCAAAACCACACTTTGCCAGGTTTCTTTTTATGGCTTGTAATTAACACTCAACAGATCCATCATCACTTACCTCCAATTTTTTAGGCTTCTTTAAAGTGAAAAAATAAAACATACTAGTGTTTTAAAACCTTACTGGTTCAAGTTTTTGCTCATCTTTTGACATAGCAAGCAAATAAAATCCTTCCCACACGATACATTAAAACGCTATTTTCTTTTGAGAAGAAATATGGATTTTGCAAAATAGGAAACTACATGGTTCATAAACAAGGCAACTTGAATATTAAGCTTATAAATTAGATCACAGTTAAGCCAATTCAAGCCTTGAGTTGGTTTCATTCTCCCCACCCTCCTACCCAGGAAGTGTAATGACATTGGCTATTCTCCTGCTACAGCTGAAACCTGAAGCACTTTGCTAACATTTCAAACCACGATGAACTGCGAGACTGGGAATTGGTCTGTTGAAGGATCTTTGATTTGTTAAGAATTTACAGTCAAGAAATGCATACAAACAATTTATTCAAGGGCACATTGTCCTGGTAGCTCATCTACATAGTTACACAACATTCAAAAAAAAACAAACAAACAATTACAGTCATAGTTTATCAGCCACACCAAAGAAACCATTTACCTGAAAAACTGCTATAATTCCCACTGTCTTTCTAGCGTCTTCCGTTGCTCTTCGCTAGTTAAGTCCACACAAATGATCAATGACAACTTGAGTCCCATGTCCCCATTAACAGTTCAGCATGCCAATCCCCATGCTGGTTCTTCAGAGAGTTTGACGGATCATCGTCAACCTGGAAAACACAAAAATTAAAAAGTAATAACGGTAATGATCATTGTACAGTTAAGGATGCAATAGATAGGACCAGTTTTCTAACGCTAATGACCGGCTTCAAGCAAATCACTTTCACAGCTTGATCCAGCTCCACCTGTCTCAAAACTGCCTGCTTCTTCTCTAATGAAGGCTAGAGCCGGCTGTTCAAGTCATAACAGCTCCTACGCAGAGAGCTAAAATTAACAATTGCATTATGCACTGAAGATTACTCACTTCAATTTTAACCTTTTTTAGTGAATTCCAGCACTTTTCATTATAAAAAGCACATATACATATTTATATATAAGCTCATCTGTTTGCTTCAACAGAAATCAATGAGGGAATGAGCAAGAAAGACTCGACTGTTTTTAACTACAGCTTGTGCTACAATTAAAATTTCAATATTCAAACAGGACTGAAAAAGCAGCTAGATGCTTTTAGAAAGTGACTCCCTCTGCCAGGGCGGTATATTGAGGTGCTTGCTTAATAAGCTGAATAAAAGTTGAAATGGTCAAGAACACCAGGAGGAGAAGAGAAACCCTATCCCCCCAAACACTGCCAAAAATAACTTCATTTTCAGGCTACGTGTAGGGTACATAGGAGATGTCCAGGTTATCATCGGGGAAATAAACCTGAAGAAAGAGTTGCCTCAGCAGTGTGATATATGTTGCGCATCAGGACCGTGTTGGCCAGCTGAAGAACTGGTCTGACAGAAAAGGAGCATTATTTTGGGACAAATCTGATTTACAAGCCACAGCTGCATGAACAAAAAATACAGATAGGAAGAAACCCACAACACTCTGCTTGGGAAGAAAAAAACCTGAAGACTGTTTCAAGTCTAATACTAGACACCTTGTTTCTGAGACATACTTGAAAATTGCACCTTGTTGCAACTGCCTTGCAGTATGTTACTGTGCACAGAGGCTCACAACATTAACATAGCTGAATTTCATGAGACAGAAACAGCATTTAGCACTTCACAAAAATCAAGTCCTGCTGCCTCCAGAATCTCAGGTGCATCCAGGAAAAGAGCACACAGTTCTGTACACTTCTATAAGCCTACAAAGTAACGTACACTAAAGTATTTTCTTTCCTCAACTTGCTTAATTTGTGCAGAGTAACACAGAGTATGTCTTCCCACTTACTTTCTAGCATTTCCAACAGGGTATTTTCAGTAAATTTATCTCACTGAGAAATACACTTCAAGGATCACTACAAGAGTGCCAAAGTAAAATATGGAAAATCAAGCCTAAGCAATCAAGCACATGTAAAAACAGACTTCATGGAGCCAATATACCCCCAAATCAAAACAGACACACAAGCAAACAAAAACAGGAAAAAAAAAAAGCAACCCAAGGAAATACAGTGTGTTACAGTTTCACCTGTAAAACAGCCAGAGTAGATAACATGCAATCAAAATCTTTCAAAACTAACCCTAGAAATAGGTAATCTATACCAAAATCAGAAAACAAAAGATTATTTCAGGATCCTTCAGTGTTACCATGTGTTACAAATTAACTGTTCATAAAGCAAACAAACAGAGCAAAACAAAAGCAGGCTACAAACCGAGCAAACAAAGGGTATCAGATCCTGCAAGTGATCTGCCAAGAAAACTTTAATAAACAGCATTTCTGGTCCTGTGCTACAGATGCTCAACATAATCTTATCATGCTTTACCAAAGACATATTTGTTCATAAACTGAATTCCCCATATTGTTACACTTAAGATCTTTGATGCCAACATAATTTTTCATTGTCAATCTATGAGAAAACCACAGAATCTTAAGTTAAAACTACAACAACAAATCCGATATGTTTTCCCAAGAAAGAGTGGGAAAATAAGCTTACAGCATTCAGCTACCATTTTTCAAACCTGCAATGCCCATGTTTGTTCAGATGATTTTAAAAATTCCTTCAGAATTATCTTCTGAGGGGAAAAAAAAAAAAAAGCAGGAAGAATTGAGATGCATACCAGTCAGAGTCAAGCCTTTGCCTTCCCTTAATATAAATTTCTTCCTCTTTCATTAGGCAACTTACAAGTGATGACTCTTTACATACTACAATACGTAAAATATATTTCTGGTTGTTTGGGTGGGTTTCCAAAGAGACTCAGATTTCTACAAAATGCTTCAGGGAGTATATAAATAGCAAAAAGGCATCAGTCAGAAAATAGCCATTAAGAGTGAGAGGTTTTGATGGAAAATACATTTCTATTTTTCGCATGTTTCCAGGATATCTAGTTATTCAGCAATGAATGCACTTTTTGCTACTGTCAGTCCAATAACCCATATAGGCAAATACACAATTCAAATGGAAAAGGGGACTGAAACTCCACAACTATCATCTTGCCTATCAAAGGCAATCATAACACAAAAGTCCTCTTTATAGACTGATGAGCTTTATTACAAGGTTAAGAGGGGGACTACAGAGGACAGTATAGTAATCTGTCAGGATGTTCAAGAACCTCGCTGCCTTAGCAGGACACCCTTCTCCACTACCCAGCTGTATACAAATCTTTTGTACGTTTTTCTTCTTGTACCAATACAGGTTCTTTATTTTAAATTGCTTTTCTGATTTCTTGATATTTTTCTTGTGCTGTGGGAAATAATTGTACATCACCTCATTCACTGCTGTTAAGCTTAAAAAAGCCAACTCTTTTTAATTGACATATAAACAGGTATACACCATTTTCGTTATTACCTACACCAAGTGTGACTTCTATCAATTGACGGGCTGCTTTAGCCATTCTTTACACCTCCCTCCTACTCTTCCTCCACCAGGACTGCATTCTGCTTTGTGCAGGCAGAACTCCTTCATGCCCTGCAGCATAGCACTGAATGCACTAGAGGAGCTCCTTTTCCACAAACACTAAAGCAGTTTCAGACAGCGATTATTATAAGCTATTTCAGACATGGAATGAATACTTATGGTTTCAATATGAAATGCTGATCAACAGCACAGCAGAAGTTACTGACTTCAGTCAGAGCTACTGCAGTCCACAAGCTGTAACAGAGAGACTACAGGTATCCAGCATGTTCTAGGGGAGAAAATTCAAGCTGTTTGTGGTAAGCTGGGATTGCTGTTATAATAATATCTGAAAGAATATATAGTTTAATTTTTTTTAAAATATATACATTTTTATTTAATGCAAAGTTCTTAAAACCTGTTTTGGTTCTGCAAGTCAAGCTGTGCTTCTCATACCTTCAATACTTTCTCTATTTTTTTAATCCATGCATTAAATCCATATTGCCTTACATACAGTAACTAAAAGCTCAGCTTTACTTATTCCTTTATTCAGTTCTTCCTAAAGCCTAAAGCCAAATGCCTCGCTAAGCAAGCTCATTTTGTTAGACACCACTATCTTATCCAAAATCTTGCAGGAGGCATATATTTTTGCAATGTTCAATCCAATCTGGAGCTGCACTTCATTTAGAGCTTTGAATTTCCCAATAATTATTGCTTTTCCTTGTCAGTTCTACTCCACCCAGTTTTCTCATTGCTTGAGGTGCTTCTGAAGGAAAAGGAAATTAAGGCAAAACCAACATTAGTTAGCTTACAGTTCCAAAACTACAGGGAAATTATAAACATTTATATTTATACAAAAATACATGTACATTTTACATAGTTAAATTTTATGTTTTAGTATATGGATATTTATACTTCATACAAATATATGAATCCCACTTTGTTAGTCCCATTTTGGATGGTCTTTGGCAATGCAGTCAAGTAAGAAACACCACACATTACAGAAAGAATGCTAAAACATGCCACAGTTTGAATTCAATGCAAATTATACTACCATAGTTTGGGGAAAGAAAAAAAATATGAAAACAACAATTAAAATTATAACTTAGAATTTAAACTGGCTAATGATATAATGCATGTTATAAAAGCCAATGAAATAATTGCAGTATCTTCAGCTTATGCTCACTTATGGAAATAACAAAGATATCAACATGCAGATCTTCTGTCAATTTCACTGCCAACTCTTAAAACAAATGTCCTTTGAGATCCCCAATCTATATTAGCACTCATCTTAAGACAGGTTCTGATATACTTCACATTTTGTTATTAGCAATACCAGTAAAACTAAAAAATTCAACCAAAGCTACAAAAATGAAGCAGAGACAGGTTCAGGTATGCTCTAGCGGCATGGCAAGGGTTAGCAAGAGGAAGAAATCCTCTCCAAAAGCAGTTACAATTGTAACAAGAGAAAAGGCAAAAACCCTGGTTTACAAAAGCAGCAGTGCCAGTTCCTAGAGTGGATTTGTAGCTTTGGCTGCTGAAAACATCTTGCCAGAAATCCTGTGGTTTCTGCATTATGTTTGACTTTTCCAGTGGGTAATTCCAAACTCCATGTGATACTGTGAACAAAAGAAGAGGCAGAAAAAGCATTTGGATGTCTATTTGTGTTCTTCTGGGAAGAAATTACGACATATATATGAGAAAGAGAACTAAGTAGTTTTGTTGAAAGTGTATCTAGCCACCCCAAATATACCCAGCCAGGAAGCTTCATGACACATAAAATAATAAAAGAGCAATGAATACACAGCAGAAATCAAACTTTGAAGCCAATGTCTCCAAGGAATATAGTAAATTTCAAGTAGAAAAGTATATATTTTATCAAAAAGTACATTCAAAACAAAAATCAGAAAAAGTGAGATTTTTGAGTACTTTATATCTTGTTATACAGATTGAAGTCTCCACAAGTTTGAATACAATAATAAAAAACCGATAATATCCAAAATTGTGTTTACCTGCTGTGAGACAATCTGTCTTACTTGGCACTAGAAACCACTAACTACATCAATAATCTAAAAATACTGCGATTTAAATTACAAAATAGAAGTACAGGACAGAAATTCTACAGTCCATAATATATTCTATTTCAATGGCAGAATGTGCGCATCGTCTCTCTCCACCCCCCCACGCCCCCCAGCCCATTGCTGTGCTAAGTAGCAGAGAGGAACAGCAATCTGATTATAAAGCAGAACACTGAAATGGTAGAGTGGAATATATATTAGTAAAGGTTGAAGAACAAAACAGAGGTACTGGCTCTGCAATTTATATCTTTCAAAGATAGCTCTGTGCTAGAGGTTCCTTAAAGTTTTATTTCCAGGTTTGGGTCCCAGCTAAATGGAACTGTTAAATGGGACCTTCACTTATATGTCTTTGGAAAAACAAAAGACCTTAATAAAAATCCAGCTGGTACCCATAAGATTTCTGAATTTAATGAGTACTCTGTAGCTTCAGATGCCCTTAATTCTTTACTTAAAATCTCATACTGGCCAGTTATGAACATTTTAGTGTGTAAATTGCTTTTTGGAGCATCTTACAGTCTGTCTTTTATTGGTTAAGCCTACGGATTTTTGTGACATTTAGCCAAGCTAAGCATGATCTTATGTGCCTCTGATACAGACCACTATTATTGGTACAGTTCTGCTGCCCATTTAATTCAAGGACATATTTCATTCTGAGAGTCTCAAGGTACACATTTTACTCTCTATTTGCAAACATTTCTTATAATGGACAAAATATGGTTCTTTAAATACCAAGTCGTGCAAGTACTTGGAAGATATGAGACAGAGCAGCTAAAACTTTGGCCCTGGAATTCTCGTAAGGAAGGGAAAAATACTGATTCACAGTTTTCTAAACAAGGCAAGCTTGAGATCATTTCTCTCACTGAGATTTTGAAACTGCTAATAAAATTAGTTAATTTCAATATGTAACAATCAGGTAATGCTTTATAAATTTAATTATTACAGCACCCAATGCCAGATAGAAATCAAAATGTATTACATGCCTCCTTCATAGACCAATGCAATTAGTAGTATTTGTGTTTTCTTTTTTAAAGAAGAAAATGCCAAAGAGAATGTTCCACAAACTAAGTCAATTTGCTGGATGGGGGAGGGATTAAATATTTGCTGAAGCACTCAACCACGTAATCCAGTGATTTTTTTTTCCTCCCAAGATTAAAAAAAAAAACACCACACAACTGTGAATGGAATACTGTTCACCAATTTAATTGTATTTTGAGTCTAGCCTGACCTTCCCCTTGCAAGAACTGAAGCCAGAAGACAAATACTTTTGCAGATGACCAAATCTGTTTGGCCAATATTTCTTAATATATAATGCTATGCTTTTGAGCCTCAGGATTTATTCTGATATCTTCAAGATATCCAAAGACTGATGAAACATGACAACTATGAGAAAGGGCAGGTCAATAACCACTCTGCTACTGTAAGCCTGGTTCTGAGGAACTGTGAACCTTCTTGCAAATCAGCCTCCTTCATGAAAAAGGCCTTAGCCTAAGCATGTTTTATTGTAACTCATCTAAGTGAATGGCCAGAATTTATGCCCTTGTCTTTTCTTCTGGCATTAAAAATTATCTGCCTGAGAACTTTCTGCAAAAGACAACAAAAGAAGTAAAACTATCATCCTAGATGTTTTGCTTTATTTATGGCATAATTTGTAGCAAAACCCATCTTCTGATCGAGTATTACTTTAAAACATGTATCTACTGTACTAGTTCAAACTGTGAAGAGGGAAGAGGGAAAAATCGCAGTTTCTTACAACAGAATAAAACAAGCAACTGTTTCAAATAGTGTTGTAAGTGCCACAATATCTCCAAATTCACAAAATAGTCTTGAAATTTGTTTTATAAATATTAAACAAAAACAAACAAAACAGTAAATAGGTTCCATTCCAGTATGTGGTTAAAATACCCAGGAAACTATTAAAAGATAGGTGCTGACTATAAGCATGCTTACAGATATTCGACTTCAAGCAGAATCTAAAGGAGCAAGTGTAAATAACCACAGAGAAGCAACTGTTCTGAAGATTCACTGCACTTAGAATAATGCATGACTTTCAGATAAATCTGTATGATTGAATGAAACCTTTCACCCTATTATAGAAATGAAAAAATTGCAATATAAAATACCAAGCATTATCTTACTGTAAGAAATTTGTCTATAAAATGAGCAACTACCCAACAGTATGAAAATTATGGTAATATCTGAAAACAAACCTAAGGGAGGACTTGAAAAAATAATTTAACAACAAATACATTTGAAATTAGCTTCAGCTTCCTCTAAAACTTACTTATTTTCCAAAATATTTCCAATAGAAAGACGTTTAATTATTGAATAATGTCCTCTAAATTCTCCTTAAAATACAAAAAAAAAAGCTGACAATTCAAGAATTCTTTTTTGCTGAAAAGAAATGGCAGAGCTGCAATTTTTTTTTTTTTCCTTTTGCTATCGCCTAATTTTCTGTGTTGTGTACTTGATCAGTCACAGGCTTTACAAATCAGCATTGACTTTTAAACACATGCGCAATATATACAGAACAACCAGTTAAGTGTCATATTCTTCCCTTAAAGTGCAACAGAAAAAAAAAAAAGTTACTTAACAAAACCATTGAATAGCTCAAAAAAAAAAAAAAAAGGAATATAGCAGCAAGCTCAGTGCTATAATTTACTTTAAAGTAGGACCATAGCTGCCATGACTCAGAACACCTGAAGGCACAATCCAGGATGCCCTCTAAAATATTTAAGTGATTTATATTTAGGAAACGTCCATGATTTAGGAAGGACCAAGAACAAGCCCACCAGCAACTCGTGTAACTGCACCACATAGGCCAATGTACCACAGGCTCAACCAAATACCACAAGCAAAGTTTATTTCAAGTTGAGAATCATGCCAGAAAAGCCCTGATCCTGAGAAAGTCATCCATGAATGGAGATCTGAAGCTACCTCATACCTATGATCTCGGCAAGCGTTATGCCTAAGGGATATTTTTGTTGTTGTTTTTGTTTGTTTGTTTTTTACATCAGTGGACAACTAAAGAGACAACATGCCAAGGACCAGACATCTCTCTTCTTTCTACCCCCCTTTTGAATTTTGGTTCTCATGAAGAGAGCTGTTGAATTGCACAACCAGCTCATAGAAAATAAGCATACAACCTGAGATCTCCCTGCAAGTATATGACCATAAAGACATTTGCATTTATTGACGACTTCACCTTGGACTATAAGCAAGGAGTCTTGAAGTTGTGGCTGTCATACCTACTGTATACATTCTTCTAACACCAGTTCAAGATTATCCGCAGCTGCAAACACAACTCTCTAAAATGAAAAGCTGCAGCTGCTTTTCAAGTATTCCAGGCATGATCTTGAAGTCTAATTTGTGATTTTAACATTACAAAATTAAATGGATTGCATCCTTTTTGATGAGGGAATATTTTTAATCCATGTTTACCCAGCATCCTCCACAGCAAATTTTGAAAGGGGCTGCTTAGAGCTACCATAATACAGTAAACAAATCCACCAGCCAGTGTGAGACAATAATGCAGTACGTATGTTTAGGGACAAAACCAAATCTCTTTAAACTGTAACGGTTATATCAACATCCTGTTATCAATGTTAAACTGCATCTTCTCAAAGTGTAGGATAACAAAGACTCTTAAGCATTCATTAGTGTCCAAGGAAATTTGGACACCTAAGTACCTTATGAAAATCCCAGCTTCTAGTCAAAGATACAGCAAAACAAAATTTCTGCACCTCAATTTCAATTACAGCAAATTGAACAAAATCATTTCAAATAGAATACCCTGCTGATGATTACAAATTGCCATGCTGCTCCATGCAAACTTCTCCCAATTTCAGCAGGAGTCCTAGGAAGAGGATGACAGCAGAAAGCATAATGAACAAAGTAACACTGACTGTGTAGCTATCTTTTTCAACTGAGCAGAAATCATCAGACCCTCCCAGGACCAGTTTCAGGTCAATCTTCTAGAGTGTCTAAGTTACTTCATATGGCTAACTAAAACTCTCAAACATCAGAGAGCCAAACTGAACAGGATAAAGGAAAGATGAGACTGGAAGCAAGCTAAAAGCTGACAGCCTAGGAATCCCACCAGTGGACTAGAAGGACCAAGGCTTGCTATGCCACCAGGGCAAGTTGGTGATGTTAGCTTCAGCAGACACTGTGGGTTTATTTCCTCACTGTTAGAAGTTTTAGTGATCTCCTGACATCTACATGGTGTAATCTTGACACAGGAACTCTTAACTGTACTGCAGGACAAGGACAAAAGGCTGGCTAGATTGCAAAATGGTCCCATACCTTCTGGTCAACAAAATAAAAATATAATTTAAGTATTCCTTTGCTTATATCTGTAAGCCAAGCAAGCAGTATTTAAATCTGGTTTTCAAAAAAAAAAATTATCAGGGATCATTTGGAACTTACTGAGACATAACAGGGTCATAATGGGAGCTTAGAGTTTTCATCTCATTACATGCATAAATAACTTTCTTCTTGTATCAGTTTCTATTGCAAAAATGGTAAATGAAGGAGAAGAACTGGTTGCTATGCAGAGTTCACAGGGATACTAAGATGGCATTAATGATCTGATTTTTATCACCATCAGGCACAATTATATTAAATTTATATGCCAAAAAAATACATTAATGTTAGATTTCAAGAGAGATTTTAAGCACACAGAAGTCAAGATTTTCAAAGTGATGATTCCCACAGCATGCACAACGTGTTATAAGAAATATTATGCATTGCTATATTCTATTTTTTATGTCTTAATATACATGTGAAGTTTAGCTTAGTTATGATTGTTGGAGGAACCATAAGCAGCCATCCCAACAATTTCATTCTCAACTAGTACTAATGGAGTTCTGGTACATAATCTCCTTGTTTGTTTCAAAAATAAGGGAAGGGAAGAAAGGAAAACTTACAGGAAATAGGGCAAGAAAAGGAAGGAAGAATGTTATCACTTCTATGTGTTCTAATTATCCAAGTATACAGTACACTTGACATTTAAAAAAAAAAAAAAAGCTAAAAGCACCAAGTATTAGGCATACCAGTACTTACACTAATACACTTTTAAAATACCTTGCAGGTAAATCTACTATCCCTTTTATACACTACTTTGCTACTGCAAGTTTAATGTGCTACACCTACACAGTTGTATCCCCTTTGTGTTCTCAATATAGATGCAGCCAGCCAAGAACAGACCTCTGAATTTAAGTCAACTTAAAGGCCTTCCGTTTTCCACTAACGGGTCATAATAAGATCTTCTGTGGCAGAAGAGAAACTTTTCAGTGTGCAATAATATGATACCAGAAATAACACTAAGGGCCAATGAGTTTTGAAGATTGACAAATTCAAGCTAAAGGGAAAAAAAATTCCCTCTTTCCTTATCCCCAGGAGACAGACACGAGGTCTATATCCTAACCCATTCTCACAAGCCATATGAAAAGGCATTATCATACAAGTCTTATAGCATTTGCTGCTATATGTTGTTTATTCAGTGTGCATGTTTATTACTTTCCCAGCTCCTTTTCATCTTATCAATATAGACAAAGCCTGTGAGACTACACAATAGTTAAATCAGTGGGACCTGACCAACTCTAAGTACCATGACAAATGTGAATACGAATTATTATGATTTCCAGCGTTGGAGATTATTCTGTGGGTTGGGGAGAGAAGGAGAGGTGAGGGAGGAATAAAAGACCATCTCTCACTCAAAGAGCTTGGCCTTCATATTTACATTTTGTAGATTTTTCCCCCCTCATTTCTAACACATTTTCACATATAAAAATTGTGAAAGAGGAAAATTCTAGCCTTCCTTTGACTGTTTTCTCCAAAAAAATAAAAAATAATAAAAAAATCCAGACACTATTGCATTCTGAATCTTCACATTTCAAAACCTCAAACAGATAGGAAACATCTGATTATCGCCAAGAAGTGTCTTTGAAGAACAAGGGATAGATAAGCAGTTCAGTGCACTTTTTCATGTCTTTTCTTCATCTGACTTTTCCTAATCCTTATCCGCATTATTCCAATCTTAAATCCAGACAAGTTTTATGATACCTCTAGTCTAATGGAAGATTTAAAAGTAAAGGGCCTCAGACTCATTACATTTGTGTATGACTGTGCCCAATGACAGGTGCAAAGGCTGGCAAACAACCACTGGCATGTTCAATTATGTCTAACGTCACATTTTTTGTTACTCAATCAAAGGTTGGAATTTGAAAGGCTAATAGCCTCCTAAAAGGTATCATCTGATAGAACTGTCAAGTTCAACAATGGGTCTTTCGACTATCTTGTAAACCTTTATTCTGGAAAACATTTACAGACCTCACAAAATCAAAATATCAAGACACTGACAGAGTAGAAAAAAAAAAAAACAAACTAACCAGCCTCCAGCATCCATACTAGTGGCTTGACATCTCAGAATAAAATGAGGCTGGACATGGGAGTGCCAACTGAATGAAACCTCTTCTCACCATAACAGTCTACTAAAACCAGCATCTCTCTCAAATATACTTGCTTTAACAGATCAAACTTCTACTTTCAGAAAACCAACATAAACCCAGAACGTTTACATAGCTATTCGCAAACATTTACGGAATCAAGTTTCTTTAACCAAAAAGAGCACGTCACCATTTTAAGGAAACAAACAAACAAAAAAAACAAAACAACAACAACAAACAGAGAAATGATAACCATGGCAGAAGCTGGGCACTTGCTTCCTTCCAACCGTGGTTTTAGAAGCAACAGCTGGGCTTGCAAAGCCCAGCACTTGCAAGCACGCTGTCTACTGCACATGATCCCAGTCCATGCAGTTTGAAGCTGGTGAGACCAGGATGCCACAATGAAAAGATTTCAAGCTTATCAGGAGGAGAAAACCTGAAGATTGCCTGTCTACACAACAATCCTGATTCAGTCCATATTACACCTATAATTCATATCATCAACTACTTACTGGTTCTTGACTATTTCATCTTTTAGCAAAATATTACATCTCTCATGTATTGATTATGATCAGAGCATGACACAAACAATTATTCTGGAGGCTCTGCTAATTTTTCATACTTGGCACATCCTAAAGCTTAGAGCATTTCAGTACATTACGCATGCTTGAATAGGACACGTTTGTTTACAGCTTAAACAGCTGCCTAAATATTATCCCATTCTAGGTTTGAGCTAAAATTATCAGCAATATTGGGCAGCAAGTATACAATGCAAAACTTAAATGATTATTTCAGACCGATTACACTACAAACTGTATTTTTTTTCATATTATTCTTTGCTTCAGAGGGGAAAAAGTACAAAAGGAAAGAAAAAGTAAAATAATTTTCAAAAGTGTCATTATTCCTGTAACTTTCCCCAAATCACTAACTACTATAGGTTCAACACTACCATAATAAAGGCATCAATTTGAAGACATGCCGTTAATGAGAAATGCTTTCCTGGTCACTGTTCAGAAGAATGTGACTTACTGAACATCTGCCTCCCACGTTGTTTGGCTGCATGAATATGAATTTCTGCTGTTCTTTCTTCATCTGCCTCCCACCTATGTTTGTTCAATGCAAAGGACTTTTTTTTTTTTTCCAGCATATGGGACTGAAAAAGGAAGAGTTTAATAAGCCTTTGATCTTGGCTGCAAAGTCTAGGAACAAGTGTAAAATATAACTCTTCCACATAGTCAATTAGAGAGGCTAGAATCAGTCTCCTAAAACAATTTAAGGCTTTCCTGTTCCTCAAAAGACTTGTCTACAAACACTACTGAAGGATAAAGCCTCACACTGAACAGACATAATGAAAGCAGGCAGTTTTCGTTATTTTAGTGGAAACCACTACTGGCAATATAACAACTAATAGGCTACTGGAGAAGGACAAAACACTTGGCCATCCAAACTCATACAGCACTGTGAGATGGGTTGCAAACCACTGGTGGTGCACGTACCACTGCTCTAAAAGACCTCCGCTAGAGGCTATCCCTTCCTTTCCTCTCATCATCAGATGCCTTATTGTTATCCTCTGTGCTGTACGAAAGGTCTCTCCAGCCTTTAACTTCTGGATAGTCATTTTCTTTGGGTTGCCAGAAGTTCAAATGCAAAAGAATTGGAGCAAACTTTTTCAATTTCAGTGGAAGTAATTTTCTCAGTATGTGAACATTTAATGTCTTGTAACAATTGATTCAGATATCAGACTGCATTGACTCCCTGCCACAGCAGAATTAGCAGTATTGCAACTGAACTGAAGTTGGGATTGGCAACGCTACTGCTCCAACCTTCCACACCATAATCACATGTGGCTTCTAGCTGTAATTCCATCCAAGTACTATACTCCCTATTAGGGGCCTCTAGGTCAGCTTACCTTCTTCTATACTGAAATACTCTTTCTTTTACAGAACTCAAAGCTCTTCTAATTTCTGTCCAAAGATTAAGCAGTCTGTGTGAGCAACCTCACAAAACTGTGGATATAACCTAACTAAAATCATGGCAAAGTATTTAAATGACTTTTTCAAATTTTCCAGAAGTAAAAACATCCACATAATTTTACTTTAAAATCACTTCTTCACTTTTTATAAGCTCTTATGAAAAAGGTTTGTTGACATAAGTTGTTAAATATTTGTATCAATACAGTTATGTGAACTGGTATCATACAAGAAAGAACTTTGCATACCTAGCTAGAATCTCTGGCAACTCAGACAAGGGTGGTGGAAGAACAAAGAAAAAAGAAAAAAAAAAAAAGAATTACATATTAATATAGAGCCTGAGGTCTGAAGGGATAATTTAAGTACTTTAAATTTATTTCTGTTTCAAGAGACACAACATAAAACTTATTTCAATGGTCTTTAGTTCCTCTGCCAAACACTTCTTTGAGAACGGTCCAAACTCAGAATTACCTCCCCGGAGAATACCTCAGGTTGGTGCTTTTTTGCACTGATTCTGGGCTTCCTCCTATACTATAGATTATTGGTTCCAGATGTGAACCAGAGATGGTAAAAAGCTTTACAACTACTACATTTTTGTTTTCTTGGTACCTTCAGTTCCTATAGAATCCCCTGGAGGAATCATCTGGCTTTTCATCTGTGGACTGTCTCTTGGGAAACATGTTCTTGAAAAAGTCTGATCCCAAGGATGTACCATAAGACATGCTCTTGTAAGAGCAATAAGACTCTCCCCTGAAATGCTTTCTTGAAAGATTTCATTCACTTTTTAGTGTCTGTGCTTGGTTAAATCACTGAATATTTATGTGATACTTCAAGGCCTTTGACTGGCCATCTTTAAAAAAAAATACAAAGAAAATAACCCAAATGGTATTTACTTTTTTCAACAATAGAGATATTAGAATAACAAAACATAGTCACCATATTATACATATATGTAATTAGTTGATGCATGTGATTTTTAAGAACCAAAGAGGCCATTAGTTTACTTGCTTAAATTTAGCCTAATTGTTTTTATGCCTTCCCTCTACTTTAGCTCTATTTTATGGCTCACAGCCACAATGAATGCAAAAATTTAGTTGCAGTCTATGATGTATGTTTAATGAAAATAGAACCTGGGCATGAGTAAAACAAGGCAATAGTATCACCAAACAATGACTGCAGAGATATCTGCAATTAAAGGGTTCTGGGGAAGCCACAAACAGCTGAGTATCAACCTACTGGGGACAAATGAGTAGTGACACCCTGTAACCACTGACACACTCCAATAATTAACACTAAGATTCACAGCTGCTTTAGCAGACCATAGGTAAGTTTTCTGCAACATTAAGTCCTAACAAAACATACACGGAGACTAAATAGCAACATACATGAAAGACAATTTAGGCTTCTGCCTCACCCTACAAAGTTACCGAATGCAAGTATCATACGTGTTCATACAGCGGATATACATTCTCATCAGACACAAAAAAAAAAAGGCAACAGTCCGTAACTCAATCCATGCCTCACCACAGTAGGGAAACACCATCTTTTGGCTCTGCTGGCTGATAAAAAAGGTTTCCATCTGACCTTTCAAAAAGCTAGTTAATTTTAAATACATTAATGTTTTACTGCTGCCCCAGGCTTATTTTATTACTAAATCTCGACTTCATGCCACTAGCCATCTGTTTTGCACAACATTTAAAATACATTACACATTTTCAGCCATATAAGAAACCATTACAAAACCAAACCAAGGACTCTGCACCAGGGAAGCCACTCTTGTGTGCGGAGGGAAGACACAACAGGCACTGGGGTGCTGCTGCCTGATTCACAGCGGTGCGGCCCATAGGTAACATCAGGTATCAAAAATATCATAAAATTCAAAGGAATTCAGAGAAACAGGATGTTACTGAAAAGAAGACTGGCTGGAGCTAGCTGCAGCAAGTGGGAAACTGTAAAATTTCCAATCATAAGAGAAAACTTGGAGACCAGGAAAAGCACCAGAGCAGCTAGAAAAGAAAAAAGATTACTCCGGTTTTAAATTAAACTCTGCTTTTATGTGAAGAACAAGGTGGGAAAATCAATTAGAACACTCCTCCCACATCCATGGTTGGTACCGCCTTGCATAAACAAGAAAACAGGGAAGGTACAAACAGAGATGATGGAGGGTACCTGTTGCTGCACAGCAGTCAGAACAACTACCCAAGATGAATTTACAGCAGTAATTAAAGATGTTAAAAAAAGAAGAAAAAAAAAAAACAGGCCATAAAATGCACAAAATTAACAGCATTAACAGAACGGTAATATGAAAACTACTAAGAACTTTAATTAGGACAAAACAGAAATACATTTTTATCCACAAGCACTGAAAGCTATTTCAGAAGCTGCTGAAATCAGCAGCAAGTCAGTAACACAGCAAAGCACTTAACTCAGTAGGGAAGCTGCTGCAAGGTCCAGGCCATGTCCAATACTACTGTGATGCCACAATAGTCGGTGGAAGCTTTAAAGGCAAAATACATTCCCTGAATGTATTTTCCCCTCTTAATCTCTGATTAAGAGGGGAAAATACATTCAGGGAACGAGTACCAAAGGCAAAAGCCAGAACTTCACACATATACCAAGCCCAGGAAACCAGACAATGTTAAAATGTTTTAAGTTCCCTCTATTTGTCAACCACTAAGAAAACCCCATTGAATTAGAACTTCATTTCTCACTCAAAGTAAGAGACTCGATACAGAAATTACAAAACCCAAGCAGAGATGTAAGCAGCAACTAAGTTCTTAGGTAACCCTGCACAATCACTGCAATATCATACATTTTCATGATACAGATTGAAAAGCTGTTTGGGAAAATATTCACACTCTAATAATTAAAAGGATAAATAAACAAAGGAGCCATTTAAAATAACAATTATTTTAGAATCACAGCTTTATAAGGGAAATTAGTATCTTTGAGACACTGAATGGAAACTAGCACAGGGAATTAAAAACATTTATTTTTTGTTTTTGTTTTAAAGGGGGAATGACCATACATAAACTCTCTATACAAACTGAAGATTAAAAGCACGTAAGAGGGGAACTCATATCTACAATAAAACCAGTGATATCTACTTTGCAACCTTATCAAAAGCTTCCCCCTCAAACCATTTTGTCCATTAAACACTGTCCTGCAAAACAAAAATCTACCTACTTCAGTGAAAGCTGTGCAACACTTAAAATTGGTATTTGTGAATGAATTCTATTTATTTGCACGAATCATCAGATTGAAACACTTTGTTTAAAAAACTATCCACTCTCCTGCCCAGTTCTAACCCTCAACTCCTGTTATACATAACCACGTATTTCTAGATATAAAGTATAAAATAAACCAGTTGAAAGAAACCTATCACTTCTTTTAAGCTTTGCTTCAGGTGCTAGAATTCTTAAGTTTTAACCTCGCTATGACTGTACCTTTTAAACATATGTAAACTTTGCTTTTCAAATTCTGTACATCTTGTTCAAGTTCTCTAACATTATCCTCCTCTAAAACTACAAGAAACACATTAATGCTTGCACTGTGGAAAAAAAAAAAAAGAAAAAAGTGACTAAATAAAGGCAGTAACACTGACAGCAAAGATAACAGCAGCAACTACTTAGCGAACATCTTCACATTTGATTGAAGGACTACACATAAATAGCAACTGTGACCAAGCTAACTTGTGAAAGATACCATTAACTTGATTGTACCTAATATTAACACTAGAGTGATCATTCTTATATTCCCGTAGTGTCTCTTTATTATAAAACACACAAAAATGCCATAATTTCTGATTAAGAGGGGAAAATACATTCAGGGAACGAGTATCAAAAATGGGCATTTCCTTCAGGATGAGGACACTGAAGAATACAGAGGTTAAATGAGGAGTGAAGTTGGTCAAAAGAATTGAAAAGTTAGCAAAATCCCCTTCCCCAGGTACACAGCCTTAATTCTCTATTACTTTCCATTCTCCAGTGCCCTCTTTATATACAGAAATGTTGGAGGAAGAACATGAACACGTGCATAAAACTGAAAAGCAGCCACTGACAAAGCTAAGTAAATTTAGAAAAAAATTTATGACTATTCATCAGGACATAAGGCATATATGAAACCTAAAAGTTCAGCAGTTTTAACAATAGTGATAAGAACCAGAAAACAAATTTACATGCTTCTTTCGTATGACCCTCTGAAGCACACCGCAATTAACTGTAACCTCTATATCAAACCATTTTAGAAACAACTAGTACAAAATCGTAGGTAAGAAAGTGAAAGACCAATAAAAACATTTATTCATGTAAAATTCTGTCTACAAGATCCATTTCATTATAAATCTAATTAGATTGAAAGAACACTTACAAGCAATTTATAACAATGGCTCAGATTTATTTCCTGAAAAAGAGAAATGAACTGAGAAAAAGGCATCATGCAAGACCACACTATAGTACTGACATATGGGGAAAAACAGGTAGTCACATCAGCATCTAAATACTGCTGTGATGGTATTTTAATTTTAATTATTTACAACAAATGCAGGATTGAAAGCAGAATGCTACTCTTCATATCTCTATTCCCCTGATTAGCAGCACCTACACTTCTGAAAGCAGCCTCTCATCTTTCAGTTTCACAGGAGGACTGCTTCTCTGGGGTATCCTGAAAAGGCATGGGCACAGCAGCTGCATGCTTTATTAAAGGATGCTGTAGAGCACCAGTGCAAACCAAACAAGGCAATCAATCAGTAAGGATGATCAATTCAATTTCAGTCTATGACTGCTTTCATTACCCGAGTTAGATTTCACTCTCAGCATGTTCCAAAGTCTGAGAATATTCATTTGTACCATAGATATAAATAACATAGGTTTTATCCTCACTGCATACTACATAGTACAAACACCTATGTAACATATGAACATACTTATGACATACTTTTCATTGTGGAGCAAAAGTGATGGTGGAAGTGCATTTTTGTTTGAAAAAATTCCTTTTTTTTTTTTTCCCTTCATCTCATCACTCCCCAATTTAATCCTTGTTTAAAAATTTCAGTGATCAAAGACTGTTGGTGTTAAGACACCACACTTTTTGAAGCTGAGTGCGAGGAAGGGAAATTCTGTGCAGGAGAAGTAGGCCCAGTAGGAAGAATGGTCAGACAATATAAGGAACAGAACAATTGTTTCACACATGAAAGGGACCAGGGAAAAGGCAGAGACAAATACTAGCGTCTGCTTGAAATAGGAATTTAAAGAAAAAGAAGTTTATATTAGGATAGCAGCAACTTCCTCTAACATTTAACTTCTCTTTCAGTAATTTTTAAGTCAGGGCTGCAGGCTGGTTTTAATGAAGATCCCATGTTTATGTGTTATACTTAAGGATACAGTAAGTCATATAACTTCAGCATGCTTTATTTCCTACTCTGCTGTTGCCAGAGGAATATAACATTACATGCCCTCTGTATTTTTTTTTTCATCCTCCACTTGGGAGGTAAGGCTACTTGAAATTATCTCAATTTTACAACATTTAACTATAGCACCTTAAATTACTGGCCCAGAAATAAACCAGCAGAGGTCAAAAACAGAACAGTGGAGTTCCTTTTAGTGAAATCATCTGTCCATCAAATGTCTGCATGTAAGGACCTGTGCTAATTCCTTTTATTGAAATCATCTGTCTGGACAGACATAGAAACCACTTGCGTAACACAGCTGATGTTCTGAAGAGCACTTTTGTGTTAGGCCACCACATGCCAGCCTCATTCCAACTACTGTATGTAGATAGTAAAGGCTACATTGCAAGGGAACACTTAACTGCACATCAGAAGTACCTGGGTTAGTTGTGCTCTTCCTTTGTTATGATCTTGAGCCAATGTGAATCTAAAAAAACGTACTCCCATGCCACAAAATTTGTTCTTAGTACACCATGTAATTTGAATTGTGTAATGTGTTGAAATTTTACATGCAAGTCAGGTATTACTGCAATTTCTCTCAAAGGACTGAAGTAACTGGAACTGATTTCATTTTCCATAGTTTGAAATTGTGCCATTTTATCAGTAAAATGTTTCATTAAGGTACCACTGATATTTTCCCCATCTTGTTTTATGATACTTTTATATTGAAGCAGTTTTATTATACAAGGATTTAAAGTACCTAACAACATTAATAAAAGACACGACATGTATACGTTATTAAACAAACTGAAAGAGATGCCAAAGAAGTTTACATTTTGACTTTCAAGATCTGGACATTACTGCAATATTACTTCAATAAAGGAAAGAATTAGCAGCAGTTATTTGAACATAGCGCTCTCTATGAAATCATCTGTAGAGGAAAAATCATAATTAGCCTTACTGAGTACAAATTATGTTCTCTCTTCTCCTTCATGAAAAAAAAAAAACCCTCAGGAGTAACAAAAACATCAAAGAAATGCACAGGCTTTGAAAGAGGTAGGTGCTTGCCGCATCTTCCTCAGCATTGCGGAAATGATCACGACAAACAAATGAGTGGACAAGGTGTCTGCAGAAACTGCAGCCGAGTGACTATGGCTGTACGGTTACTGGTAGCAAAACCACATACGGCCAAAATGCTGCATCACCATCTGCATCTCACAATCCACTCTACCACACTACCATGAACGTAAAAGCCCTTTGCAAAAAAAGCATGAATTTATGTAGTCACAGGGCCTTTATGCTATTTCAGTAAATACTAATTTATGAGGCTACTGGCATGTGGGGTCAAGCACTATTAAGAATATACAACGATTTGTTTTTACAGGCTGCTTGGCTACATATCAGAAAGCCCACCTCCCCGGCACTGCCAGGACTTGCCAACCAGCTGTGTGCACTGACATTAAGCCAGGCCATGAAGCATTGTCCTAGCACACATTGTTGTGTAGCTGCCCTGCCTCCTCCTTGGCAACAATTTAGTGATCTTCCTTTCTCTTCTGCCAGGTGGCAGAGAGGAGCAATTCAGCAGCAGCAAAATATAGAAGAGAGATCATTTACAGTTCTGCAATCTCAGATTTGAAGGGATCAAACTAGATTGCAGTGGAGTACCCACTGTGTCCTGACACCCCACGCAAAGACAGGGCGCACACATCACATGCATAAGGAGATAGATTTATCTTTTATGTATATACACACTCAAAATCTGGAAAAAAAAGTCATACTGAACAGAGGCTACAGCTGTATGTATTTTTCCTCTCCAAATTTTCAGGTACGTAATCTTCAGGGAATATCTCCTGAAAATTCTCCTGCCCTTTGCTGTCCTACTTCTGATGCCCCATTACCCGCTTTCACGTTTCAAACAGTACTGCTGCTACTCATCCTCTGTAAGGTCTCTTACCCCATCACACCCCTATATCAGCCTTCAGTTCTGAGGTGGTTACTTCAAGAAGCAGGTCATTCAAGGACTTCTTTCCGGTGCTGTCATTTTCATCAGTGCACAGGTTAAATAAATAAAAACTACATTATCCATCAGTAATAATTCATTGTCTTTTCAGTATCTAACAGGATTCTTGTACTGCTTGCTACAGTTCTTGTCTCTAGAGACTGCTCTATTTTGCTGCTTACATGCAGAACAGATTGCTGTGTTGTAGTAGAAAAGCATATTCAGATACATAAAGCTGGTAGATATAAAGCACTTTCCAATTTAGTTAAACTTGTCTTGTATGAATTAAAGCTTCCCTATAATCATACCCAAATCAGAAATTGTTATCACTTTCCTTGTGTTAGTGTGTTATGAAATAAGGCACTTAAATACCCCCTAAGTCACTCGTTAGGCTTTTCTTTCAGATCTGTGCTCACAATTTCCTTTTTCATTAGTAGGGGAAAGTTCTGAATTTTCCTTAACAGAACAAAACCCAAAAGCACAGAAGTCAGACCTCCTCAATTCCGATTTCATGGTTTATAAAGTACAGAAATTATAGAGCTATCAGACATTTCCTTGGCTTACTTTAAAACCTGCAGTGAGCCGCTAGAGTGGACCAATTTATTTGATGCCTTTCTCCTCAAGATTTTATGACATCATAAACGTTTCTGACTCCATGACAAATACTTTATAATTCATTAAACAAGCTCGTTTAAATGATTCTAAATGTTATGCCTATGGCAACGTACTTAGAAATAGAACATTTGCTTGTACACAGAGAAACTTTAAAGTTTAGCTTTGACCACCACAATTTATGCTTGTGCAACTGAAGGCAAATGCTTTCAGATCACATTCAATGGCACAAAAGCCCAAAAAGCCCAAAGCAGGCATATTCTCCAGAAGTGCATCGTGCTGTACCTTTCACATCACAGCATGAACACTGAAGGCTGCTCCCTAGTAAAACTTCCCGCTAATTCAATCGTAATTAGCGTGGAACATTAAACTATACAACAATTTAATTGTATTTATAATAAGCTTCTAATTGATTCAGTTGAATTCAGCTAATATAAAAGCCTTGCCATCCCTCTTTGCTCAGGAAGACTGTGATAACTTTCTTCGGAGTCAATAAAGCGCTATATCCAATGAGACACTGCAAGTCAACAGAACTGAGATGTTTGTACTTCCTGCAAAGAAAAGCACCACAAACTGATTCTCTAATTCAAGAGCATAAAGAAAATTTACAAAATGCTTTCTGTACTGGAGGCACAGGGAGACTTCCAGTCACAAGGCAATAAAAATACTGCAACAGGATTAATTAATAACAAAATTATTAGCTGTTCAGGAATGCTTTTGATAACTACATTCAATCCCTAGAATATAAAACTGGCTCAGATGATTTTATGAACCCTGTAAAAATCACTGCTGTGCAGCCATAAAAATCAGGATGAAACAGAAGCCTGAAAGCATCTGATCAGTATATATTCATGTTTTACTGTAGACTGCAAACAGAAGACAGACTGAAAAATAAAACATATATTTTTAGCAGTGGGGGAATAGGTTTTGTTTTTTTTTATTGCCAATTATTCTTGTTCTTCTGCTGACCATTTAAGCCAACTTTTGACTAAAAAGCTTTAAGGTATCTATCTAGGGACAGACAGCTTGCTCAATTGGAAGATATTCCTAAGCTTCTATAATTTTAACACAGGTGCTGTGTAAACAGCTCATGAATAAATCATAGTATTGCCTAAGAGTAAATAGGAAATACACTAGAAACCATTAAAATACAAGAATACTTTTCATATGACTTTTCTTATGGTACCATTCTTGTTAACTAAGGCTCCTGGCCTGAAAAGATCAAAAGCAGATATCAGATTTGGAGGAAAATAGCAGAAAAGCATCCTAGTTTCTCTGTGGATAACATCTTCTTTCAGTTATAGAAATGCACTTCTTACCTTCCATACCTCAACTAATGCTACGTGAACAAGCTGGCTGCCTCCACATAATACCAGTGACCAGAAAATACTCAACACCCCCTGCTTCAGAAAGTCATTGGATATCCAAATCATAAATTTCAAATTCCCAGCTGTCACTGCCTAGCTGAAATCTAGAACGCATAGTTATGTCATACTGTATGACATTATCACTCTCTTGAACTTCGCAGCTTCTTCTGCATTATCAGAAAAAACACAGCTACTGGATTGTCTAGAATTTTTCACGTTTACCACAACCGCAATTTAATCTAAATAACCCTTATGAATTCACTCCTGTAAAACAGGTTTTTTTGTTTACTCCTGGTTTCTCTGTATTTCTCTCCATATTTAGTATGTTTCCTCCCCTCATTAAAATGGAACTTAGGAGTAAGGGGGGGAAAATACCATGCGATGTTTGCATATACTAGCTTTTTACTTAGTAATCCAGAATGGTCTAATGTGATTTAAAATTTTTACCACAACTGAAGAAGTTATGTATTTTAATGCAAGGACACTTATTCAGCAAGTCCTTTACCCAAGGAACCTTAAAAAAAGAAAGTATAACAATAATGAATTACCTGAAACCTAGTTTAACTATTGTATAACCACCATATGCGATAACGTAGAGTCTTAAACTGAAGTTACTTCAGAAATGCAAGAAAACAATGAGCAGTTTAGCTCTGAAGTCCTGTAACCAAGTGGTTTGGGACTTCACTGACGAATGAGAACTTACTTGGCATAAACCCATCACACGTATTATGATTTTTTTCTTGATGAATAAGAAGTTTTGTAATGCTCTTTTTTATTATTTTCTAATGAATTGCGTGTATACACACTGGCATACTCACACAAGCTCCAGTGGCTATTATTATGGTGGAATCTAAGTCTCCTTAAATAAGAATGCCCCCCCAAAAATGTATCTGGTCCATTAACAGTAAGCAGTATGTCCACCTGAGTTTATAGGCATGCTCAGTAATTCAAAAAGAAACCACAACCCAGTATGAGACAGTCCTTTCACTTGTCCTAAAGGTATTTCCTTGCTAAAAGGGATTATCGCTGAATTATGTAAAAATGTAGTATTCGTATTAAACATAAGCATTTAAATTTATTTACATCTACATGTTTCCTGAAAGTCACCATTTCACATACAAGATCCAAAAATTCCCAAGTAAACACAGCAATCAAACAGGAAGTCTTATCCTCCAGAGATAAGACTGGCTTAAGACTAGGGACTGGAAAGGGTCTCTTACAGGCACTGTAAAAAACTAGATGTGTGATCTCACACGGTCTGCATAATCTCTCTGCAATTCCATTTACCTAGCGTTAAAATGGGGAAAATTCTACTTACCTGGATTGCAGTTTGTTATCAAAACAGAATGTGCCCTAAATACGCATGTTTCCATACAGATATAGAGACCTTCATACACAGCACTTTTAAGTCTTCAGAATCAAATATCTTCCACTGGAACGTACACAGTCTTTGCCATGTACTCCTTAACTACTCACTTGATGAAGGTTTCAGTCTTCTAGAAGAAAAAGTGACCCATTTGCATGGCTTACTACCTGCTGAGAACATTAACACAGAACTTCAAGTCTTATAAGTGAATGAGCAGGGGACAAATGGATTTTGCAAGTTTATTGCACTGTAGTTACATTACTTCTCAACTGACCAATCTTTAATGATGTTTTTGAAAAAGAGATTACTTAACACAAATAGCATTCCCTTTAAATAATCATGTAGGTTACCAATTCTCTTTACAACTGAGCAAATAAATTGAGCTGGAAGCACTCACTGGATCAAGACATTCATTTGTGAGTAGTCCCTGTAAACAAGGATTCGCCAGTCTGCCAAAATCATTTTCTTAATCTTAAATTAATGCCATCAACATTGATGATACTACTCAATGCCCGTTACGGATCCTGTATGTTATAAGCAGAGAGACACATCATCAGCTGGTGTAAATCTATACTGTTTTTAAATCCAACGGAACTACATCAATTTACATCTGCTGAAGATTTGTCCCTAGATCTTTCTTTAGCACTGATAAAACTATTGAACCAAACTCTGGACACACTTCCAAATATAAAGCTCCCACCAACTATAGCACGAATGATGCCTCAAGGAGGAAGGAAAGACTGTAAGCAAGCCATCCTAGAAACAGCATACTTCCTACCCCATGTTTAGTCTATGTTTAAAGTTAATTGTTAAAATCATAACCTGTGAGGAAGTCAAGGGCACAGTGGATTTTAAAAATTCGTTGATTTGTCTTACCTACTCCCAGAAATTCTATTTGGCAACTCTGATTTATTAGGCCAAGCCCAGTTCACCGTAATCATGGAGAAGACTCCAATAAAGCACACAGGAAAAGAGGCACCATCAGGAGAACATTATTTGGCCCACAGCATTACCCCAGCTGGACAAAGTTCCAAAGCAGCTTCCCTTATATCTCTCCATGAGCTATCATTACACCTACATTAAGATTCTCCCTGTTTCTTGTATCCCTCTCGTGCAATTTTTCCTCCAAAGATATGATGTAGTGAATACTCATTTGAGCAACCTTCACTTGAACACTTAGCCCCAAGACAGTCAGAAGGGCTAGCAAACAGTAAAAAGAAATTATTGCCTGAAGAATGATTTTGCAGGAGGGGTACTGAGACGTTTCCTAGACCACCATCCTGCAAGGCAGTAGAGATAAAATAGGCAGTAGAGAGAAAATACAGTTCTTTCATAGACACTATCTTTAATCAAGTCAAGTTTCTGTATACGATTCTGCAGGCAATGATTATTGCTAATGGCCAGTAAAAATATTTCTGACTACAGATTTGTGAAACTAAACAAGGCAGTTTTTGAGAGCTATCTACACTCATCTGGTGTAATGGCATACACTGTAGATATCTAGAGGTATTTGCTTTTACACATCTATCACAAGTGGTTTACAGCTGCTTGCATTCTGTGAGCATTACATGCAACAATGAAAACTGAACACCTGCTTCAGGAAGCTACCAATAAGAACATACATAGTAACCATTAAAACGGGTTAGCACTGTAATTGCAAGAAAAGGAAAAAAATATATATTGAAAATGTTCCTTAATGATACTCTATCGTAAGACATTTCAACATCAAAAAGGAAGTAAAACAGAATTTAATTTATATATACCCCAATACAATCAGATTTTTCAACAGCACAAAACAGCAGTCATCTTCTACCTACAGTTTGTTCTATACAGCTTCTTAAAGAAATTAAGATCATTTTAGGCACCACAAAACGGTCTGACTTAAGAAGAGCTAATCGCTTAGCACAACATTTTCTTTCATTAAATTTCCATTTTTACCTTCACATTTTTCCTTTTCCAGTATCCATAACCAATCATCGCTCTGCTCTTCCATTATGCTTGGTATATAGCAGAGTGAGAAGCATCTTCATTAAATAATATTAAAAATAGAACACACCCGATCTCCCTGCCAGAGCATGCTCTAACAGTGTGGATACCTCAGCTCTCAAGGTAACCATGCCCAGCTGGGAACTGAGAGGCAAAGCCCATGCAAGATTAGCGATTTGCAAGCCTAATTGTGCACACAAACTTGCCTCAATCCATGATGAAGACTGCTAAAACAAAAAGTCAGTGTGCAGTTAAGATTATGTGACTGAAAAGTTACTGTTCACTTTACAGGAATTTTCCCCTCCCTGTAACTCTCAGTTTCAATGCCCTGTACTGGCTTAGAACTTACATATGCCATTTTGGAGAAGGTTAGGAAGGAAACACACCAGACATACATACATCTAGCTAATTGCTGTGGTAGAGAAGTCAAAAAGGTGAGCCATGAACACCCGTGCTGCTTGCTAATTCCTTTGTTTCATTTCTCAGCACATTTACCTGAATGTCACACAACAGTGGTGGGATGAACCAAAACAAAACTGCACACACCTGGAAGCGCAAAGACGGGAGGGTGAGCAGTGGTGCAAAGACACACCTAGCATAAAAAAATGATCGCCGAATCTGAGCACATTCCCCCCGCTAGCTGAGGCAGTAAATGAATACAGGAAAATAATAATTAAACAGGACTGCACAATGGCTGTGCTGGATGAGCATGTCTTTAGCTCCACAAGCAATACCGCTGAAACGCACATACAAGGACATAAAATCACACTAGGCAGAGTAGCATTATATTTAATGAATACAGACCACTACGCTGTCTAACAACACGACTGTACCTCTCCTTAACTGCATGCGAGAACAAAAAGATAGATGCCACCGAAGCACCAAGTAAACCCTTCACCCTCCAATCACCACCCGCAAGAACAATGCAAGCGGAACATGCCAGTCTTCCTCCTTCCCTCTCGCAAAGGTCTCGGAGCCGATTCATCGACGTCGTTTGCAAATCGGCGAGGGAAAGTTTGCCTTTTGTTGCCTTCCCTTTGACGCTTGGACTCGTTTCGACTAAAATACCCCTCGGGAGGGCGGCGATCCCCCTCCTGCGGCCGTGTCTCCCCCTTTCACCACCACACGTCTACAGCCGGGGGGCGATGGCACCGGCCGAGCCCTGGGTGCCCAAAGCCCGTGGGCAACGGGGGTCCCTCCGGCTCCCCTTGACCCCTCTCAGCCCCCCGGCACCCGCACCACCTACCCCGCCGCTGACAAATCCGGCTCCAGCTTCGGCCCCGAACTCATCTTCCCCCGCTCTATCACTGAGATGCAGGGTTTATTTTTTTAATTAGCGGGGGTTTACCCCTCCCTCCTCCTCCTCCTCCTCCAGACGCCGCAGCTCGGAGTTGGGATGCTGCCCCCCATGCACAGCCCCCCTCCCCACCCCCCAACTTCCCTGACCTCAACAATTAAAAGAGCACGGGGGGGGAGGGGGGTAGGAACGAGGAAATGACACGAAACACATGCTACAAGGAAAAATAATAAAAATATATATAAAAAATCACAACAACAAAGAACAGCACGCCACACAAATGTATACAGATTGTTTTTCTTTTTGTTTTTCTTTTTGTTTTTTTCCTTTTGTTACCTTGCCTGAAAACGGGCTGTGCCCCCAGCGTCTTGGCGGCTCGGGTTATTTGTTTGTTTGGTATATGGGGCAGCTGCTGGCCGGTTTGTTTATGTGGCGGCGGGCACGCTGCTGCTACAGCACGGCGCCTGTCTTCCTGCAAGACATGGTCTCTGCCTCCGCCTCCGTCGCGGGAGGAGATCCGCCGCGATGCTCCCGCTGGTACTGCTGCTGCTGTCCGACCCGAGCCGGGCCGACCCAGGCCGGGCTGGCTTGCCTCGCCCTGCCTGAGGCGCTGCCTATCCCTGTCCCCGTCCCCGTCCCAGCTCCCTCCGTGCCTGACTGGAGCCCCTACCGCTCGCCCGCTCCTCTGCCTTGTCCCCCGTCCTTTATGCGCCGCGCTGCCCCTCCGTACTGCCTGCCTGCGAGCCTCTCCCTCTCCCTTTCTCTCTCTCTTTCTCTCTCTCTCTTTCTCTCTCTCCCCGCCCACGCAGCGTGGTGCGCCCCGGCCCGCAGACGGCGGCGCCTCTTGTGTCGCTCCTCGCCGGCTCCTTTCAGCGCCACCGCCGCCGCTCCGGCTCGCCCTAGCTCGGACGCGTCAACGGCCACCTCAGGGCGGCCCCGCGCACCACCGCCATTGCGCCCGCCCGACCCGCCTCGTCCCTTCCCCTCCCTTCCCGCCCCTCTCCTCACAGGCACCGCGGCCGTCTGTCTGTCCTTGTCTGACGGGTTGTGCGGCATCGTGCTCGTCCATCGCACCGCCGCCTCTACCCAACCCCCGTCCCCAGCTGGGAGCAGAGAGACAAAGCCGGCCGGCGCTAATGAAGAGGAGGCTCGTTCCTATCCTACGACTCCTCGTTACGCGCTCCCCATCTCCCCCCAACACAAAAACACGGGGGAAAAAAGGGGTCCCCGACCCCCCGAGAACAGCTTTGGTGAAGGTGTGGGGAGGGTGTTTTTAATTATTATTTTTGCTGGTGAAAGCTGACAGCGTCCGCACTGATGAGCCAAGCTGCTGAAAGGGGGTGGCGGGGGGGGGGGGGGGGGGGGGGTGGGGGGAAGACGGCCGCCGATTTTTGGGGGGCGCACAGAAGCCACTTAAAAGGGGGCACATGACCCCCCCCCCCCCCTTCCTCCCTTCCCAGCGTGTCTCTCCGAGAGCCTTGCTGCACACCATGGAGATAAACATTTCAGACATTTCGCCAGCACACGCATTTCCAACACATAAAAACTCTGCTATCCGTTGGGAAGAAAAAAAAAAAGCCTCGTTTTACCCAATTGAATACATCCAAGCATTCATCCTGCTCCCAGCTGAGAAAAGGGCATTTACCTTTTTGCTAGGTGGCTATTAATATGCAGTAAAATTATAGCTGTACAATGCCAAATGTAATTGCCATAGATCATTTAGAGCAGATCCAGCAATTCAGCTGCTGGAAACGCATGCTCTGTGAATAGCCATGCATCTGCTACAATGCCCTCTACTACAATAACCTGAAAGGAGACAGATGCGTCTGGTACTAGCTGCAATTAGTAATCCTATAGATGAAAACTAAACAGTCAATAAATATAAAGCAGCAAGGTACTGTGAAACATAGTGATCATTTCTGTCTACAGTGATACAAATAGCCCAACTCCCACAGACATTCTTATTTAAAATATACAGTGAAAAATGCACTATTTTCATTATGTACTTTCAAAAAGTCCTTGTTTCAAAATAGAGTTTTCCGCAATTTGTGACTATAGAAGAACTCATGTACGAGTCAAATGCAGACAAATATAGAGAGGGGGGAAATGTTTGCTTTAGTAGGCATTATCCCGGCACCCCTGGAATCCCTCTTTCCCCTTAGCAGCGAACACCTGCTTTTACTGGGGACTGCTGAATGGAGTCAGACTGGGAGAATACAACAAGCAATGAACCACACCAGGGTGCACATTAGCAGAGTCCTCGTGCATGCCTCAAGTGATCAGAGCCATTCAGCCACACACACCAAAACCTGTGCTGCTAATGCACCCCCTGATGTGGCTTCCTCCTATGATTTTTGCATGTGGCTCCATCTACTTTTGATTTCGTTATTTAACATATCTTCACGGTATCCGCTACAAGTTGCTTTCAGCAAGTACAGTGGCAGAAAGGCTACATACAGCACTGCCCTGAAGTGTGCAAGAGCTGGTGACTGGGCTAGGGTCCATTATTTGCTTTTGAAGTGGGTTGTGAATAGTTGTTTTTTGTGTTTGGTTTTGTTTTCCAGCCATCTCCATTGCAGACCAAAGTTTATGGATATCAAAACTGCTTTGATAATGCATTGAAATGCAGAAGACTTGGCCTGGCTGCTGTGCATCATCCTTTCCCTCCTAAGCAGGCTACCCAGCTAAGGGGAGGGAGGGACCTCAGGTTGCATCAAGTACCTGAAAGGGGTACTCACTCAGTGACTTCACTAAACGGCTCACAGCTCACCTGCCTATAAAGTAGTAGGTGTGAGGAGGCTGCTTCAAAACCTTGCCCCAGTCACTAGATACAATGAACATGTAAAACAGCCACGTGTCGACTCACAGTTTGGATACTGGGGTGTCCTCAGAGTGGGAAGCACTGAAGCTGTACGTCAGATCTGGAAGTAAATAAAAATACATGCAAGCTGTAGTCCTCACAGTTCACTCCACTCTCCCCTGTGTGGCAGGATGTGTTTGGGGCAAGTTACCAAATGCTAAAAGTTGCCAGCTACAGCAACAACAAAGGAAATACACAAAATAAATACAAATCCTCATCCTAGGTACTGTTTTAGGTCAGAATGGTGGAAAGCATCAAACACAGCATGTTCAAGGAGGTGACACTACCTCATTTAGTGGAGAAGTCATGTCAGATCTAACAAGAATTAGATATGAAACTAATGGAGTATGCACCTTACTTTTTCTTGACTTTTCTTTGCAGAAAAAATAAACACAAATCACAATCACTGCACAGTCACAATCACAGTATCTGAGAGATGGGAAACCATGGCAATGGTTTGCTGCTGTCTGTACTGATCTGTAGGCATGCACAGGGATAATTGTCCATTTAAGCTTCATGGAAGTCAGCAGGAGCTGTGTTTAAGGAGGGGCAGAATTTGATAAACTTAAGATCCCTGATAACTTATCCTGTCTGTTATGTAGCCAGACTTGAGGGATAATTGGAAGAAGAAAAATAAAATAAAATAAAATAAAATAAAATAAAATAAAATAAAATAAAATAAAATAAGAGAGACATGAGACCTGGTTCTCCAAGTACTTTTTGGAATAAAGCAGCCAGTTTACCTGCAGCACATGCTTTCAAGAACTCTAGTCTTGCCAAGTGCCTTTGTACAACAGGACCCCCATATGACAGTGAGGAATACACGCACCATACATGTACAAAATTCCAACAGGCAGCATCAACTTGAGATGTTTTTGAAGCATGACGACGGATTGTATTACTTTTTCACTGTGGGCACGCTTTGCAACTATGCTCACTCAATTTCACTAAGAAATCAAGAAAACATTAGTGGGCTTATAAAAACAGAATCAGATTGGAAGTATATGATGTTGGACAAACATACAGAAATTCGTGCAGTTCTACAACCACAGGAGACTCCTGTAATAGAAGGCATGCAGTGTTTCTTAATAAAAGCTTGCATGACTGGTAGCACATTTCTTCTGCCTCTAGTCGTTTTTCAGTGAAACAACGCTAGTATATAGTCTGTTTCAGAGTTACAGAATGATTCAGATTAAGGCATTGCAGTATAATAACCTAACTGTTGATGTATTTTATCATTATCCTCTGCAAAAGAGATCAGTGTTAGTAGTTTATTTTAAAGTTTTTTTTCCCCATTTTTGTACTACGTGTTACAAACAAATTAATCATGCATAATTTGCAGATGGACTTAAAAATACTGCACTTATATTTAAAATGGCTCTTTACAATATGTAAATATAGCTGAACTGCTCTAGTCTCAGACACTTTTCAGGAAGAGCTGAAATACTTATTTCAGCTACATCACAAGTAAAGGAAAATTAACCAAGTAATTTGTGTACAGCTTGTTTAGTAGTTCAGATTCAGGAAGAAAGAAGAAAGAAGAAAGAAGGAGAAGAAAGAAGAGGAAGAGGAAGAAGAGAAAGAAGAAGAAGGAGAAGGAGAAGCAGCAGCTTTATGCTCACTGAAGTCAGTGAAAATTTTGCAATGGACTTCATTAGGATTAAGATCAGGTACCTAAATCTCTCTCTTTGGAGGAAGATCAATGAACAACCCTTTAAAAATATAATCTGTTGCTACAGGGGCTGAGGAAGATATTTTTTCCCTCACTAAAAGGAACACACCATTTCATCGTGTTTGACATTTCAAATCCTCTCTTAGTTTCTTTTAGAAATTGCAAAGTGTTTGATGTACCGTATCTATATATCTTGAAAATGATATTCCGATGTGGAGTTCCTCACTCCACCAAAATAAATAAATAAATAAATAAACTAATAAAAAAAAGGAGCAGGAATTTGAACTCTAGCCTTGAGAAGAGCTAGCATTGGTGCAAATGGTCTCTCCTGTATAAGCTTCTTGCTTAATTTATGCTTATAGGCAGAAGGACTGAGGACTTTCAGGTCACAGTGTTGGAGGGACAGTGGATTAAATGGATTTTATGGATTAAAGGGGGGCTGGCAGCTCACAAAGGACATTCAACAGTAAGTTAAAGGCCATACTTTAAGTCAAAGAGCTCAGCCTGGTATCGTTCATACATTCAAAGAGCTTTGACAGGTTAAACAATTCAGGCGGTGGGTAGTTGTCAGTTGCTCTGGGCATAAGCCCATCTCTGATGACTTAGCATCACAGTATTTTGGGGGGTTTGTTTTATTATATGTACATGCGACATGCATGTTAGAGCAAAGAGATGAGATGTGCAGTGGTGAGTGAGCAAAAGCAGTAAGAGAAGAGAAAATGGTGAGAAAAGAGGAGGAGGAGAGACCCAGGCAGGGAATGCAGTGAGTTGGTTATCTTGCGATCTGTGACTCACTGCAGGGAATGCGCACTACCCACATATGTTAGAGTATTGTAGGCAAGAAATCAAGCTGAGGAAATTCTTAAGTTTTTCAATACAATTTATGAGCTTTAATAATCCAACAACTCGGGGTCACCTAAGAGCCCAGGAATAGTTTGGATCACAAATATGAGTGGATCAAAGGAGACATGACAAACACAGCATCTCCAGGGGAGTACTTACAGTCCTCAGCACAAGAGCCATAAGTATCACGACTTCTCTAGCACAAAGCAGTTTCCCTTCAAGATTGCACTAAGAAAAGTTATTGCAGCCCTTTGTCTAAAGCTAAGTATAAAAGGAAAGCTTTCCTTCCAACACACCTAGAAAGCAGACCATTTTTTTTTTTTTTTTTTTTTTGTGGCAACGATTTTCAGCTACTATAATAACACATGGACAATACAAATTTTCAAAAGTACATGGTCTATCTCTCTCTGTGCTGAACCATCATTAAACCTATACCATCTGTCCTTAAGCTATCCTGGCAGAAGCCGAGGGACTAGGGGACTTCCTGGGTGAGTAAGTGGATACACAAAAAATAAAGAGGGGGGGAAAAGTAATTTCAAAAAGAATACCCATTTAGCCTCTAGAAGTCCTGCCACAGCAATATTAAGTATAGCAGTAAAACATGGTTATGGGATTGTAGGTCTGGTTTAACATTCAAAAGCAACACCAGTATGTTTTAGAGATAAACTTAACAGCCCTAAGTAGACAAAGAACGATCATACAGACTGTGACGTATTTCATGTTGTGAGGAGTATGGGCTTTGGTAACATTTACCAGTTCTCTGTTCTGTGTTTTGGTCAGGGCACACAGATGCAACCCAATGTACAGTCTGTAAAATAAACAGTAGTAGATAGCGTAGATCAGATACAACAGGAAAACTTGGAGAATGGAGCTAGCAAATTATCTGGAGGTGAAAAAAAGATGAATCACTGTGCTGATTGGCCCCTGGAGCCCAGAGTACTCACCAGCTACCAATTTCTCTATTTGAAATCCCCCTGAACATGTTGTCCTCTTAACTTCTGCTTATAGAAACATCTAGTCTTCTCTGAAGTGCAACAAGTTAAGAAAAGGCTCCCACTGACACTAGGCTCAGGCCTATCTTGCAGAGATTTTCACACGTGATTTAATACCAAACTGGCACGTTGATATTCTTGAACTAGATACCATTTTTGGTATTTCCTTTACAATGTTTTGTAAGGGAAATTCTAAGAATAATGTTTAACTTCTCCCATCAGAAACTCTAGAAAGGATCCCATCCCATTTTTGTAAGCTGGATGTGTGTTTTCCTGCAGCCCACTGTACCTCACTGCAGTATTCTCTGAGGCACACACTGGCCAGAAAGCCACGTCACAGGCCTCCAATGAGTAGAATATATATGTATAGTAATCCTGGGACTTCAGGTTTTCCTGCTGACCACAATGCCTAAGTGTTAATTTGTATTTGAACTATTATAGTCAAGTCAAGTCAATGGGGAGAGTGCCACTGGTTTTGACTACCATGCACCTGCTCCCACCTCAGACATACTTTGACTGCAGCTGCAAGATTGGGTTGCTGACTCAAGACCATAAATATGAAGCGAAGGAGTCCAGTGCTGTTTAAAGAGACACAAAAATTGTTGCTCTTATAGGATCCCCAGTTTGAAGTCTACTTGTGGAAGAAGGTTCAGCTTTATCTTTGCTAAGGTAACTCCTATTCAAGTTAGTAAAGATATTATGTGAAAAAAAAAAAAAAAGCAGCATAATGACTTCAAGGTGTGACCATTGGTATTGTGGGTAGCCACATCTTAAACATTACTGTACCAGTAATAATTAAAAGAGAAGTCTGCAAGTAATTCATCTTACCTAAACAGGGATGAACCTGCTAGATCACAAACTAATTCTCAGAATCTGTACACAAATTAATATAAAGGTTGGAATTGCATATAACGTAAGGGGAAAAAGGGCTAGTTCTGCAAAATTATGACTGTCTACACTTACCCCTCCCTCTCACAGCTTTATTAACCTGCGCAGCTAGAGAAGCAGCAGGGGAGTTCAAATTTTGGTCATGAACTCTGCACAAGAGGAGATGAAGAGACCCTCCACAACAGAGGGAGTTAAGAGTGTGTGCCAAAGAACAGAAACGACCTGACATTTAGAAAACAACACGCAAACAAGTAAAAAACCCACTCTGTTCTAAATCATACTTCCCAAAATTAGCACTTCACAAAATATTGGAAACAATGTAAGACAGCTTCCTTTTTTATACCTCATGTACCACCATGTTAGTTTTGTTTATGCTTGATAAAATGCCCAGGAAAGGCTCAGATGAAATATAATGGTCATAGTCGGCATGACTCTACTTTGGATTGTCATATCCAAAATCTCCAACAGAAGCAGCAGCCCTACAGTAAACAGAAGAATTCCCGCTATGTGTCATTTTAACACCCTCTCGATTCTGTCAGTGGTGATAAAACCAGCAAAAATGGGGCCTTTGTCATGCAACTGGGGACTCTCAGAGGCTTTTCAAGGAGCTCTGGGTTAAAACTGTAGTGAGGATTTTTTTTAATCCATTTGATGAGGTATGGGAATTGCTACATTGCACTTGCTCAGAGGGCTCTTTATTCCTCGGGCTGACTGCCGTTGCAGTCTTAGCATGAGCCTGTCCCTATGAGAGCAGAGCATATTGCTTTCCAGCACACCCTCACCTCTCCAGCTTTGCTCATCTGGGACCACTGCTCATTTCCAAAGAATCTTATAGAATGAGTTTGATTATCATCAATTTAGCAATTTGCAGTGTTTCTCTTGAAAACTTTGGAATCAACTTTTAAGTCGGAAAGTCTGCTGCAGAAAAGAGACAATAAGGAATGGATGGCTGCTGATGTAAAAATTAGGTCCATTCATTACAAAGCGAGCAGGGGCATTATGAAACCCCATCATGATGCATGTCACAGATTGAATGCTAAGACAGACACTTAAGCTTCCACTACTTTGAGGTCTTGGACTGGAGTCTTAAGCACAGTTACTTGTCGGTCATTGCCCTTAAATTAATACAGTTCCCCCAGATTTTCTCCAGCTGCCTTCTCTTTGTTTCGCCTTGCCTTATCCCCTAGACATATTTAAATTTTCCATTGTATGGAATCTACATTTTTTCATACCCTGAAATTATAACCTTTACAATGTGCAATACTATAGAAAGTCCCTTAATTGAAAGAGCAGAACATGGTAAAATTTTAGCATCATATAATTTCCCTCATAATTGTTAAATCATTTTCTTTCTTTCTTTTCTCTTTTCTCCCTTCCCCTCTCTTCTTCTTCCTTTTTATTTTTTTTTTCCTTAACCAAAAGGAAAGAAAGATTAAAAGTGCACATCCAGAGGGAGAGAGGGAGATGGACAGAAAACTTAACAGCATCGTAATACCATGCTACATTGCACCTTACATTTATTGCAACAACAATCTTGCATCAATGACAGAACTCCCTGTCTATTGCTTCAGTCACTCAGCATTGGGCTCTGTACTCTGCAAGGCACTATTAGTTCACAAATACAAACCTTCTTGTGTGTTTGTGACATTGTATTCCCAAACATCCCATCATAAAAAAAAAAATAAATATTCAAATAAAGCTGTTCATAACATTTTCCTGTGCACCATCTGGGCCTTGCAAGAAAGCTGACATTATCTGTCAAACTAAAGATAACCACATTTTCTCTCTTTTGTATCATTAATGTTTGTCATCGCAAATTTCACTTTAATGCTCCAATTACATTATGACATTCTTACAAACTGAATGGCACTAATGACTTTCATTATTATTTACACACTTCCTTAATTATAAGGTTCTCCCTCTCATTCACAACATGTTCTCCCTCATAACACTCACTCTGATATAAAGCTAATGAATTTTAAACTTTCTATTACATAAAAGCTCATGATTAATTACCCAGCTTCCCGATCTTTCTATGATGCACAATACAGGCCTCTCCTGCAGTGATGTAGTAAAGTGGGAGAAGTATGGAACTTTTATCCTCTCCTCACTGAAAGAAAATAGAGAGATAAATAGAGTTGCTTTCTCTTTAAAGTAGCATATGCAAATTTAATTGAAAACAAATATACATCAAACCATTCCTCAGGAGAAATCTAAATCTCTCTATATTAGCAGCATGTAGTAAACAGGATAATAATGCGTATTATTATCATCTTTAATTTTTCATGAAAACAGTTTTTTTAATCTAGTTCAAGCAAATGAGATGGTAGAAGTAAAAACATATGGCTTTTACATAAGACATCTGTATTATATGCTGTATCACCAAGATCTACTATTTATGTGTTTTAAATTGTTCAAAATACTGGACTCCTTCACTGATAAAAAAGACAAGACAAAAAAAAAAAAAAAAAAAGTTGCTCCGCACCAGATGAAGGGCATTTGTGAAAAATATAAGTTACTGCACTTCAGACTGACAGTAATACACTAATACAAGTAATACAATAAGCCAGCGCCTACAGAAGACACTGTGGGGGCACTGAGCAGGCTAGCAATGAAATTCAGAACTCAGTATTTAGACTGAAGCCTGTACCAGATACTGCAGAAGCTGTACAGGTCTCAGTGCCTGCACTGCCAACAGCAACTGGATCCTTGCAGCCAAATTTAAATTTATTGACAGCCATGGGGGAAAGAATGTGTTATTTAAAGTGTGGCTTCTCTTACTCCATTTGCTAGCTAGTAACCTTGATGTTGATATTAAGATTATGGGGAACCACATAAAAAAGTTATTTCTTGCCAACCCAAGGGGAGTTGCCTTTTATGCCTCTCTCTGTTAGTAAAGCAGGAAGCCAGTATCTATGCAAATATACACATAATCCAAATAGGGATATTGTCCCAAAAGGGACTGAAGCACATGCTGTCACAACTGAATCTGTCTAGCGAGGTATGAGCGGTGTATCATTGAAACCATGCATGGAAACACCTAGAAACAGGAAGATCGATTTGCCAGAGCCACTTACTTATGTGTTACCTGTATATTGACTTCTACTGCTGATGTAACAGATAAGAAAGTTTTTTTTGTTGTTTTGTTTTGTTTTTTTTGAGAAAGGCCAGTTCTCTTTCAGATTCACTTCATTTTCTTTTTAATATTATATGTTTCAATTTTCTAATCACTTTCCAGTGTCATGGAAAAGCCTGGAAGCATATTAAATAATTCCCTGAAAGTTCAGTATAACATAATGAGATAGCATAAAGATCCTAACAGAGGATACCCTACTTTGGTCTGTTTTCGAACATCCCATGATGCATATGGCAACTATGTTGGTCCTACAGAGCAAACGACTTAAAAAGAAAATTTCTCAGGGCCTGATCCAAGGCCCACAGAGTAAACTGTATGATCATCCTACTGTCTTCAGTTAAGATCTCATTCCAAGGCTGCTACTCATCAACATTTCAGTTATGTGAATTATGATATTCCCTAGCATCGGGGGATGTCCTGCAGTTTAAAAAATACATAAATAAAAAATTAAAAGAATCAAAGATCCATCCTTCCATTTTCTTTAATGTTGTCTTGCATGCTGTGTATTTTACCAAAAGTTATTATGAGTACATTATGAAGTAAAAAGTAAAAAATACTTGCATTCTTTTTCTAAATCTGTCTACAAGGCAAGCTTTAGGGGGCAGGCAGGCTCTTGGCAGAAATTTAACAAATAGCAGAGATGGCAGAAAGAGAGACAGATGCAGGAAGAGAGTAGTTCTCAGAATAACATTAGTTTCCTGAGTCTAATAAAGTTCTTTTGCTCGGCACTCAAAAAAACTGGCAACTTCTATGCTATTCCAACTTCAATCAACATGTGACTGGGGGAATCTCAATTTGCCCTTAGATATTGTATAACTGCTCTGTGTACACAGAGAGCTCCCCAAATCTGTTTTTCCTCAAGATTCCTGCTTTCTGTGGTTAGTGCAATTGTTCAACACCGGACTAAGGTATTTAAAAGACACATCTGTTTGCATTCAAACACTCGCAACATTTTGGGCAGGGCCTGTCTGTCTTTCATAAGGAGCCAGATTATATTTTGCAGTCACATTTCTGCGCCCATCAAGAAATTTCATATCAATCATGTTTAGAGTCAATTGAATGCACATACATACACAAAAAATCCTTTGAACAGGGTAAGAGAAGTCCTACATACTCTTGAAAGGTTGGACCACCCTTAATTCTGTTTTATTTGTTGATAGTTTATGTGACAGATAATCTTAATTGAAATACAGTTGGATAATGAACCAAAATTGCCATTAATCTTGATTGTCTTCATGTAAAATCATTTTTATGCTTAGACACATTAATCTGGAAAGCCTATGCATTTTCCAGTATTATCTAGGAATAATTGTAATCTAAAGAAAACTATGGAGTCCTTGGACTTCTTCATGTACTTGACTATTAGTAACAGCACTTACACAGAAGAAATGAGACATCATAGAGCAAGATACAAATGTACTAAAACAGTTGAGCTGATCTTTATACAATACCAAAACGAGTAGAGAAGGTTGATAATAATGTCAGAATAGGGAAAATTAGTCACAGATTAGCAAGTGGTACAAGGGTTTGAGGTTACAATTCTATGGCTTATTCCTAATGCAGAGAAAACTTGTGAAATGTCCATATAAAATGACAACTTTAAAAAAAATGAATCCTACATGGCATTATCCTAATGCTATGTAGCTTTCAACAATATTTTTTTATTGTAATATTTGTGATTGAAAATTCTAGTTAAGATAATTAAATGTGTTTATATCACAACATTCTCTTGAAAATAAACTCAGCACAAGTCCTCTGAGATTCCTTGTGAAGAAGAAGAAATTTATTAAGCTATTTGAAAGTAAGATAGGCATGCTGAACAGCAGCCTTGTTTCATATCTGTGACTGTATTACAGGGCCACGAGGACAGGGCAGAGAGAAAGGTGAGATGCCATTATGCAAGCAGTTAGTAGCAGTGGGGAGTAATCTGCTGAAGCTTGTTCTTACAATTGATTTTGGTGTTACACGCTATGAGATCTCCACAGCCCAAGAAAGATGAGCTATGCATCACCTGAGAAAGCTGCATGTGAAGCAATATCATTAAGCAGGAGTCAGGTCTTGACTTCAAGCATCAGGGCTCTGATCCTGTTTCTACTCTTTATTTAATGGCTAATTTTGAGCTATTCAGTCCATCACCTGATGCCACTGTTTACCTTTCACACCTGTTTCTTCTGGTCTTTCGTATGGCTATTGTAATTCCAGGTAAAGGACTAACCATCAATGTGAGTTTATATAATGGCAGTCTGCAAAAATGTGACATCCTACATCCTACTCTGAAAACAGTCTCATTGAAGATGATGAGATTTTTACATTGATCTCAGCAGCAATCTTGGTGTGCCAATAATATCATCTGTATGTATTCTTCTGAAATGTTGGTATTGATTAACACAGTTTTTAAAAGCACAAACAATAAATAATTCATTTTGATTTATAAAGTACTTATAGTGTTTATCACAGGAGGTGCACTTCTACACAAATCAGAATACATCAGAAAATAAGCCAAAATAAACCAGATCAGATTTTCCCTGCATTATAACTGTAATCGCTTTCCTACACACATAAACCAAACTGGGAATCTCTTTCCTGAAATGCCTAAGAAAAGAGATGAGCCTTGCAGACTAAGAAAGCCAGTGAATCCCATTAAAGAAAGTACCTTCAAGGAAAGTATCTTCAAGGAAAGCAATCTAATAGCTTCCTTGCAATAAAGGCAGTAGTGCCCCTGACTGTTTCTAATACAAGTACATTGGACAAGTGGTACTAAATCCACAGGAATAAAATTACAAAGCTCACCAATTTTTGATAGAACTGCGCATCACTTGAGGACCTAGCTGAATTTGATTCAGGACAAATCAAGATAGACACGGATACTTGGAAATACTGCAAATAAGGCACTTAAGTCACTCTACCCTGCTATAGAGAAAAGCACACATTAAAGAGAGGAATTTTGAAAAAAAAATATTAAAAAGTGCTGCACTAAAATATTAGCTGTACAAGTAATTTCTTCTTGTGTATACCATTATTACTACTAGTACAATACTTACATTTTCCATGTCCCGCCTTTCTCCTACCAGGAGCTGGCGGCTTTTAAGTTTGACTGCAGGGATGGGGCAGGCACCCAGCCTTGCATACCTGAGCATCACAGCCAAAATCAGTGTGCTCATTTCCAAAACAGCAGCAGGGGAGTCATAACATGCCCACCAGTAAAAGCATCACAAACCCCTAAATAGCTGAGCTCTTTCCTGTTAACTGCTGTGCCCAGCAATATTTTTCAAAGGTGAGCATTTCTCCAGTGTCCCCTGTAGGCCTTCTGTGCCCTACCAGTCATTTTGGTGATGCTCCTCTACAAACACGATGATAGCTGTTAAAGCCATACATATCCACATAGCCATTTGAGAAAATGAGCAGAATTAAACCATGTTTCAATGCAAGTCTTCTCTGTGACTTTTATATAACACCTGTAAGGAAGGCAGCTGCAACATGTCCACATCTCTAGAAGATGATCTGCTTAAAAAGCAAGAAAAATTAGATTTTCCAGTGTTGTTGGACTTCACTCATGATGGATGAGGGCAGCATACATTGTAGGTCCTCAAGATTCATGTTTTATACTGTCTGCTTCTTCTCCATCATCACCCTCATTACACTTTATATCTTACAAAAGAAAAAAAAAAAGAAAAAAAGAAAAGAAGGAAAGCAATTTTTAAAAGCAGCTCTTTCAGTTATGTCTACCCTTCCATTCCTCCCTGTTTCTGTCCTATGTCCCATGCACTCTTTCTCCTTTTCCTTCCTCTCTCCATATTCATGCCGGAGGATATATCATGATGAGGTTCTCTCATCAATTGTCTGACTCATTGCCTTATGGCAGAATATTGCCATGGCTAATGACTAATATGACTGCAGGATTTCCAAATGTCATCTTATCAGATCTTACAGATTGCCTATTAACTATTTTTTAGCCTTACCAGGATTAGCAGGGTAGCAAAATAAAACAGTTTAGTTTAGCACAGTAAACTCATTTCAGGCATCTGATTTCTATTTATAGGTATAGGCTAAATAAAGTGATATAGGCCATCATATTTCCAAACTGAAAAATGCTCCATTTGTGAGCAGCTTTTCCTTATGATACTCAAAATGTTCATCTGCACAATGAATAACAAACAACAAAAAACAAAGTGGATGAAACTTCCTAATTCTTGAGAGATGGCAATTGATATTTACATTCATACTATGATTCATTATAAAGAAATGTGTGAAACTGCAAAGACAAACAGATAGTTAGATACATTTTGTTTGTTGATTTTTATTTATGCATACCAAACATTTTTTTCTTCCACATTACTTTTTTTTTTTTTTTTTTTGACAAAAGGAGTAACACAGCATATTTCCTCTGCAAATCCTCTGTCCCTGTAACTGAAGCTAGTATTTGTCCTTTTGGTTAAATGAAGTTATTCTATGATAACAACCTAGTTTTCTCTTAGGTTGACCTGAAAACAACATACAGATTTTGAATGCTAAGATGTTTTTTGACACTGATAAGGAATTATTACAAAAAGTACTACCAGTGATTCCAAAGAGACCTGTAGATGATTTTAAAATCTGATAGTGTACAGACAATGCTTTGCTGTAATCCTAATGATGTCTAAATATGGCTAGCATTATTGATAGCCAGATACATGAGTTCTGTTACTGTTTTCTTGCCACGCTGTGGTGGTTTTACTCAGGTGGACAGCTGAGTTCCACCATGGCCGCTCTCTCATTCTCCCTCCTCAAAGGGAAAGGGGGAGAAAAGACCTTGAAAAGGGCTCAAGGGCGGAGATAAGGACAGGGAGATCGCTCAACAATTATCATGACTGGCAAAACAGACTCAGAGTAGAGAGATAGTATGATTTATTGCCTATTACTAACAAGCTAGAGAAGTGAGGAACAAAGGAAAGAAACCAAAAACGCCTTCCCCCCATCCTGCCCTTTTCCACCCAAGTGGCACAGGAGAACAGGGGAATGGAGGTTGTGGTCAGTCTATAGCACTTCGTCTCTGCTGCTCCTTCTCAGTCACTCTCTTCCCCTGTGCCATGGGGTCCCTCCCACAGGACACAGTTCTTCCCAAACTGATCCTGCATGGGCTTCCCATAGGCAGCAACTCTTCAAGAAGTGCTCCACATATGGGTCCGTACCATGGGGTCCATCCCTCAGGAGCAAACTGCTCCAGCATGGGTCCCCCACAGGCAGCAGCTCCTGCCAGGTCACCTGCTCCTGCATGGGCTCCTCTCCACGGGCTACAGGTCTGGCCCGGAATCTGCTCCGGCAGGGGCCGCAGCCTCCTTCAGTGCAGGTCCACCTACTCCACTGTGGTCTCCTCCACGGGCTGCAGTGTGAAACCCTGCTCCACTGTGGTACTCCATGGGCTGCAGGGGTACATCCTGCTTCACCATGGTCCTCACCACAGGCCACTGGGGACTTCTGCTCTGGCACCTGGAGCACCTCTCCCCCTCCTTCTTCACTGACCTTGGTGCCTGCAAGGCTGTTTCTCACTCCTCTCTCTCTCCCAGCTGTTGTGTGGCAGCATTTTTTTTTTTTTTCCCCTTTCTTATATATACTCTCACAGAGGCACAAACACCATCGCTTGTTGGCTCGACTCTGGTCAACAGCGGGGCCCTAACTTAATATGGGGCAGCTTCAGGATTCTTCTTGCAGAAGCCACCCTATGGCCCCCTGCTTCCAAAACCTTGCCACATAAACCCACTATACACACTCATTCATATTGCATGGAACTGCAGACATTCTGACTCTTGCCTTTTTCAAATTCCTGCACTGTCATGAAAAAAGAACTTGCTAATCACAGAATGCTGATACTTCCTCTGGTAATCAACTGTTACATTCCTGCACTTTGACCATTCCTGAAAACACAGTTATATTCTCTTGCACAAAACTAATTCCGGCATTGACAAATTTCCCATATATCAATTTATAACTACTTACTGATGCCCTCTTGATCAATTCATCCCCTTGCCACTGAAGACAAAATGACATCAATGTGAAACAAACATCCTCAGAGCTGTTGAGAGGGGTGAAGTGCTAGGGAGTGTCAGTTTTTTTACTGCTGAGTGTCAATGAATTAACTAGCAGCATTATCTTGTGTATAAAAGAACAGAGCATATAGCTAGAGAAGGAGGTATAACATCAAACTGGGAAATGTACTGTAAAGATTAGTGTGTTAGAAAACTAATGAATAATGTCACAAGACCTTCAACTTGCTAATCTTATTGAGACGGCTTGTTAGATCATCAGATTGCCCAGCTGAGAAATCTGCTTCCATTACTGCTGTGCTTGTGGTGTCAAACCCAATTAGTATTTCTCCAGATGAGTTTTCATTCATTAAAGTTGGAAATGCAACTAGCAAAAACAAAATGCAGTGAAACTGGATTTGTTTCCCTTTGACTAGCAGAGTTTTCTCTGTATCTGGGTATCACAAATAGACACAACACATACCAAGACTAATGCTAGTAACTACCACAGCTCTGCTCCTTCCCCACAGCCCTGCAGGCTTTAGCTTCTCTAGTACCTAGCCCCCAGCACAGGAGCAGTAACGAGCTCCACCATATTAAACTGAAAAATCCAACACAGCAGGAAAATTTCCATCTGTCTACTGAACCAGTGAGAATTTGCTGTCAGCCCTTATCTCAGCCACAACAGGGTATTGCCTCCTTCCATCTGCCAGTTTTTCTAGTTCATTCTGTATGTTGTTTTTTTTTCCCCAAAGCTGGGTATGCAAAGGTTACCATCCTGACTCCATCCTGTTGTTCCATACTAGCATGTTCTCATCAGCTTGCCCTATCTTACAATAAAGTAGAAGTCACTTCATCACCAGTATTTGCTCCAAAGCCAGCAACTTGTAGAAGGCAGAATTTTAGCAGTGGGGCGTGAAATCAGAGCACTGGTGAATTCATGCCACCGATTTCAGCTGAGCCTTAATTTTTAATGGCCATCTTTACAAGAGTGTTATACATCAATGGTTAAGGCTTAAAAATTGCTCATTTCATGGTATATAATGAAAAACTTCTATCTTAGCCTCATGCAGTGTACCTAATAAACTGCTGCAGAAAACTGCTGAAATATTAAGGTTATTAAGTTGTCTCCATTTTTAAGAGTAAACACTACAGTCATTTTATATTATTTTTTTCTTAACTCAAACGCAAAACTTTCCAGGTGTTGAGTTTGTAGTGAAATTTCCAACATTCCCAGAACACTATGAGAAGAACCTGAGAATTTTAAGTAGCAGCAATCAGGGTTGAGGAAAAAAAAAATAAAAAGGGGGGGGGGTTGAGAAATATTATATTAAAACTTAAATCTCAAGCCCATGATCCTGACAAAGCTGACACTTAGCATGTACTCAGACATCATCTTATTTATCATTTTTCCTACTATGTGAAAGCACAACTCATCTTGGTTTGACTGTGGACTATCCAAGCATATTATTAAACTCCTCAATAAGATAAGCAGTTTCTAATGGGATTTAGAACTCTAGGTGAAATGCAGTCAACATCAAACACTGGCATAAATCTCTCACAGTAAAATTCCTATTTGCCATCAGAAGGGGGGAAAGGGTTGTTTGTTTGTCTTTAAAGCATCCATAGCTCATGGTAGCAAAGGTTCTACATTCAGGAACATGCTGTAAATTAACTTGGGATGCTGTTAAAGAAGCCTACTCCCTCCAGCTGAACTGAAATTCGGTTGATTTCTTCCAGGTTTTTGGCAGCCATATAATCTGAATGTTCAGTTTCACATCTGTTATACAATTGCTTCTTTATTCTGAGTCATTTGGTAACCTCTAAAAATAGTTCACTCATCTTGAATTAGAAGCACAGTGTTATAGATCATGTAGACAGAAAAGCCTATCTCCTTCCTACTGCATAGCCAATGTGCTACAGGGCTCCAGCATCAGAAAAGTCATTGCAGTGTATCGTAACTTTAACAGATGTTACTGCTGGCCTCTTTGAGAGCTGGAAGGAAAAATAAAAGAAAGAAAGCAATGGATTACAGGCCAAAACAATTGCTCAATTCCAACAGTAAAACACTGTGAGTGTGAAGGTGGGCTATGAGGTAAAAACTGTTTATAGCAGCACACTGCTGGGGTGCAATAACCATTTTTTCAGTTCAGTACTCAGCTGCTTTTATTGCAGCTGGAACAGAAGGTGATGTTGTGTTGAGCAATGGAGGAACTATATATATATATTTAAACTAACAAACAAACAAACAAAAAAAAAACAGTTACTGATGGAATCAAAAACTTCAATTGACAGATCTCCCAGTGATTTCCAGCAGATTGAAGTCCCAAGACCAGAGGAATACATTCATTTGTTGTTCTGGAGTACTACTAAACTGTTATTTGATACTCAGCAGTAGGTGTTTTTCTAGGATTATTAGATTAATTAGTAAATTAGATTCTCTTTTTCTCTTTTGTTTTGTTTTTTTTTTTAGTCATGTGATATGTCTCAAGAGAATTATTTTCCAGTAAAACATTTTAAATCAGCTCAGCAAGCTGGTGAAATGAGAAACAGCAGCTGGAAAAATTACAGAAGTCCAAGTGAAAGTTTGTTTTAAAACATAATTTAATCAAAGGCAGACAAGATCAGTCATGACATTAGAAAGGACTCTCAGATGAATGACAAGTCACTGTTAACTAGCCAAGTTTTGCTGAGAAAACAAATGAATTTATCTGATAACAAAGAAGAACAACAACATACTGGAATGTCATGCATACAGTATAAATGCAATCACTGCAATTAATACACCAAAGAAGAAAACAAATTGATATTTTTTCTTTTGTTGCAGTTTATGGGAAATTCTAGGGTTTTCTATGTAATTCCTTATAAAAAGAAACATTCAGTAACTCTTGTCCCAGGTCTCCCCTTCTCTTATTCTAAGAGGGTCATAATATTCATGAGATGAGTTTATTTTCCTCATCCATCTCAGGCCTTTCTGTAAGTGTTTGTTGCTATTATTTAATAATCTGGGTTATATAGATGACATCAGTTACGCTCAGAAAGTCTACCAGCTCAAGAAGATTAAAGGACTGTGTAAGTGGAAGAAGTTATACTGGTCTTCTTGTTGAGCCTCTTCTATGGCCAGCAAATAACTTCAGTTCCTATAGCATGACTATCTCCTAGTTCTTATAGCATAGCCTAACTATCTCCTAGTTTCATGAAAAATTCCAACTGCGAAATTTCTTCTCCCTTTAGATAAAATCTTACAAATATTGAAGTGTCTCCTGGGGTGTACTGTGCCAGGGTTAGGGATTTTCCTTTCTTGCTTTTACTGCAGTTATATTTACTGTAAAGGAAGGGACATTTGTGAGATGCACACACATACACAGATGTAGAAAACACCATAGTGGATCTGATCCTACCAGAATCTTACCTCTGATCCTGAAGTGAACTAAAGTAAATACTCAAATAACCCTTCCCAAGCTCTTTTCTAGCACTAACTTACAAAATTTTTCCTTATCCATATGAATGAAAGAGATCCATGTGCATGAATTTTGCTAATAGTCCATAGCAATTCTTTTCTAATTCTAAGCATCCTCAATTATATATTCCACCAGTGCTGCTATGCAGAAGTTCCTCTACTGTTTTCAACTTTTCATTGCTTTATATACTTCTATATCTCCTCTGAGCCTTATTATTTCTAAGGTAAAGAAGTTTTTCATTTCCTACTAGAGCTTTCCTATGTCTTTATTCATTGTTGTCATTCCTTCCCAAAACATTCGCTAATGCCACAGAATCCTCTGTAAAACAATGACATTTCTATACAGGTTATTCCAGGTGAAAGTGTATTTCTGAGCCTATAATGTCATGTCAACATTTACCTTTACTGTTCTCAGTCACACTCCTAATGAACCCTAATTCATCACTTTCCTAGTTGATAAACACATTGGCACATTGCCAATACGCCTGCACTTATATGTCCAATTTCCCATCTTAATACTGGTAATACAAAAATCCTGTAAAGGCTGCCTAGTAAAGAAAATACCTTTTTAAAAAGATTTCCAAGATTTCAACAGTCCACTTCAAAACAAGACTGAAATATTTCAGGGAGAACTATGAGAGAAAGGGTGCATAAGCCACACAGAAACAAAACTTGAATGCTCTCTCTACACTGTTCCCAGTCTCCCAGTGACTGTGAAGCCACCAGCAGCTCAGATGTAGATCACAGCCTGACTGAAAGAAAGCCATTGTATTTCCCTCTGTCTCTTCTGTGATAAAGACTGATAGTTGAGATGCAATTTTCTTTTCTCAAGAACAGTTTTAAGACTCAGACTTCCTACTACTTCATTATATGGCTTATATTATAATTTGAGCCCAAATATTTGGAGCCAATGCTTTATTTGTCCATATATCCATATATATGTGTTAATACTGAACACAGGGAAGTTGATAATGCAGTAGGATGGATTTGAATTTAACCTTCATACAAAACAGTTATAAGAGAAACATTAAAAATGGCCTTTTGTTGAGACAGTTTATTTTGGGCAATTAGAAATCAGTTAAATTCTTAACAACATAAAGCCAATACCCTTTCATATAATCTGATTGTATGCTAAGTGTTCTTCGCTTTGTTACTTTTTCACATTTCTATATTTCACATTTTCTATACTCTATATTTTCTATATTTTCTGTAGTTTTCTATATATTTTTTTTGTTTGTTTTGTTTTGTTTCATTCTGTGAGACAAAAGATGAAAGGAAAATGAACTCACAGTAAAGACTGAGCTCTAGTGAAGCAGTTGATTGGCTCCTGAGAGACTTATTGAGAAAACTGCTAGCTTTCAATTGTTTCATGAAAACTAATTATTGCTAAATGATATTTTAAAATCTTGTGTCTATAATCATGGTACATGTATTATGCAACCTTCATTTAAGGTGGGAGGAACATGTGAAACAGCTTAGGGAAAAAAAATGACACGAATCTACACTCATTTATTTTATCCTTTTTATGATTTACTAAAACATTTTCTTCACCAAAGGCAGTTAGTAATACTAGTAACAACTCAGTGGAATGCTTATGAATATATCTGAAGGTTGCAGTCCCCCCTAAAGAGATGTGCAGAGAGTATTTCAAACAACCTCATGATATCTTAGATAAATAAGGTATCTTGTTTACTTTGGGATTGTCAAACCTTTTGGCATGGGGAGCATTTAAAGGCTTGCGTATACATTCTCATGTGAATATATATACACAAACAGATGCAAGCTAGAAATGGGGGGGCCCCCCCCCATTTCTTACTTAATCATATCATTCCAGGCCTCATGAAATTGTTTGGCATTGTGACACAGCTGCCTCACTACGTTGTCATTTCCACCCAGAAAGAAACTCCGGTTCTGTGGGTCCCCAAGCACAGGGAGTACAGAACGGGGATTACCGTTCATCCCCAGTGCTTCTCGCACATGGCTGTGCAATGTGGTCTCAAAGACAAGAAATGCACTGTGCCTAGTGGGGCTAGCAGGCCGGCAGAAGTCCTTCTAAACTCTTGGTAAATCTTTGCTGATGCTATCAGCTGGAGGTCTCACCATACACATTGCAGAAGTCTGCTCTCCCAGCTCCTGCTGTAAAATTCTTATTTCTTCTTTCAACAGAAAGAAAGCTACAGGCTTAGGCAAGGGAGCAAATGTTGATGTATCAGGCACAAGAAAGAGCATTAAGAGCATGAGTCACTGTTGGGATGCATGCCTTGATCTGATTTTAAAGAGCCACCACTTTTATTATTATTATCTTTTTCAAAGAAAAAATTTGCCATTTGTCAAAGCTTTACAAGAGCTTTAGCTCTCATCAGTCTTAAGAACTTCAGCACATCAGAAATTTTAAAGATAATTATAACAAAATTTCACAGCTTTTATTGTTTTGTCTTTAAACAACCCTTGCTGAAATACATTCCTTGTACTTTTCAGAAATAAAACGTGCTCAGGTATCTGAATTCAAAACATGCAATCTGACTTGAAACTTCTGTTTCTCATGTAATCTGAGATGCATAATAGGTAGCTGTATGCATATGTTTTCCATTAAATTAAAAGTATATTTTTCTTTTTTATCAAAATTGTGAGAAGCTGTAAAATTCACTTTCTACCTAAATCTGCCACAAACAATGGTAGAGCTAAGCGTGTGAGTTGATGAGATTTTCTATTATTTAACTTTCTAACACACTTCACTAGGATATTTCCTGAAAAATGCAGAGAAGCTGGAACTGTGCATTTCAGCTGGGCTTTTTGCCTTCCATTTTGCTTCATGAGAGCAAAACAATACAAAGAAGCTATTCAAGGAGGCTGCTGAGTTATTGAATTGTCAGTTAACTTCTATAACACACAACCTTAGAAAATATATCAATGATTTGACATGCAGTAATCAGAATGTAAAGCCAAAGTACATCCAGCATTGTACTATAATGACTGATTGATGATTTCTTTAACAGCAGAACTGTACACATCAATACACAGCTGGCCACAGAAATTCACAAAGGATAGACTTTACAAAAAACTGCTGCTGTGTTCTTCAGTTTCTGGTATTGACTGGTTTTAAAATGATATCAGATAATGGCTTAATTATAAATAGAATATATAATGGGACACCTGTCCTAATCATCCTCATTATCTTATAAATGACATATTAGAATGAGTAATTGCTGTTGATATCAAGATTTCTCTTCAGGCATTTTATTTAGTGTTCATTCTGTCCACTATTTAGTTCTACTATTTACCTAAGTCCCTTGAAAAGTTAGAAAAGTTAGTTTTTTTTCTTGTTTTTTTTTTTTTTTTTTTTTTCTTTTTTTTTTTTTTTTTTTTTCCAGCAAGGCAGATTTATTTCCTGGTGTTTACAATCAACTGCTTTCAGCTGCTCTTTGTTACTATGTATTCTTAGTCACAGAATACTTTTTTTCAATTAACTCCAAATCCCTTTTATATGCCTAAGCAGGATCATTACAATGGTCATATGCTAAAATATCAACACTCTCCATTGTGAACTCCTACAAAAAATATACAGTTTTTGTAAATCACTATACTGGCATAGTGAAACACAGGTTCAGGGCCCAAAAGTGCACACACATACACATGCAAACATGAGCAGCAAGACAGTAACTATACATGAGACAGTAGTCAAATACTCTGAAGATTTCATGGTATTTTTCAATCACTGATATGCACATTCATCTACCTGCCACCTTTCTAGAAAAAAGATGTTGCATCTAGAAGAGACTATGAAGCAAGATACCAGGAAGAGGTAGGAGCAGAGAGGGGAGCGGTCCCATGAACCCTGCTTTTTGGTAGGTGCTTTGTGACGGGGGAGACACTGGAAAGACAATGCTCAGCATGAGGGGCTGAGGTTGGCATCCTAGGCCATGCAGATGGGATGGGAGGGAGCAATGTATGAAGAAGGGGGTGAAAGGCTGTGAACGGGGCAATAAAGATCTGCGTGATCAGGAAGGCTTCTGGGCATATCCTAAAGTTGCTGTACCAAAAGAGGAACCCCTCTGTGGGCTTCAGTTTTTGTACCTGTGGAGTGAGGAGGAAAGGACCAGGCCACTTTTCTTGGTGTCTTCATTACATGTGAAATGGAGGAGGGACAGCTTGGTTGCCAGAGACAAGGACAGGCAATTAATAGCAGTAACAGGGAGTGACATGCATGTACACCTCAAGTTCTTCCTCAAACTATTTCATTGACTCACTTTCCTAATGCTATTTGCCAAAATACCCAAATTCTTCATCTGATAGTAAAAACATGCTTTTCACCTTTTTGTTATACCATGAGTAAAATCCGACTTTTCAGAAAATGATCGCTTTTTATTTATTTCTATCTTTCTGCTATGAAATGACACCTCGCACGCACAGATGCACACACAAAAGACAGTCTCCTGCTATTTAGATATAGGATGCCCTAAAATGTTAATTAATAATGTAAAACTGTTTTGCCTCCCTGAACAACTGAAAAGCATCTTAAGCTGTGCTCCATTTTTTTCCTTTTTTGTTTTTAATTTTGAGCATGTCTCTACATTTGTGGTTAACTTAAGCCTGCTGCTGTATTACACGATCCTTCCAATTCCAATTAAACTCCTAATTGATGGAGGTGGACCTCAATGCATGACATGCAGGATAAACTAAGTAGAGAGAATACTGTGAACAGCAGTAGTAGTATACAACTGCAGCATTTCACTTCCAGCTTACCTACTAAGAATATCCAAATATCTTAATTTCCTACCATGGTCTCTTCACTTCCTTTTATTATTATTATTATTTTAATTTATTGATTACTACTACACACCATACTGTAGCACAATGACAACAGGAAATTGCACCTGCTACATGAATTTTGTATGCTGTTTGCAAAACCCCAAAGAAAAAGACAGGAACAGCAAACGATGTGCCTTGAATGGTGATCTGAAGGTTACTTGATGTTGCTCATGATTCTTGCCAACAGAAGTAAGCTCTAAGGGAAAGGAGCATTGATACCTGATGACAGCAAGCCCTAGTGATGCCCTGTGACAGAACAGCCTCCTTGAATGCTGTTCCAGAAGAAAAGAAGAGGAAAAAAAGGTCCGCTACGCATGGGTTTCATTGCTGAATGTCAGAGGGTGCCCAAGAAATTTACAGATTATCTGAAATAAAACAAAATAAAGGATGAAAGGTGATTTTGCATACATTCAGGATCTAAAATGGCCCCATGCATTGTGGACCACCACTGACTGCCTAAATAAAATTTGGAACTTCCAAGGAAGCCATACAGAAACTCAATAACATGTATCACAGTATATCTTGTAAGCTGGTCACTTCTACTTTTCTCTATGCATTCTTCTTTGGTCTCAAGGTAATTGTATAGTACAGTGAATTGCTAAAACAAAATTAAATGCAACCATATTAATGAACAATTGTATGGTGGAAAATACTAGACCTTAAGAGAGCACATCAGATAATAAATGACCTTTCATCAGGTCTTAAGCAAGATACTAGTTTGATGGAATAGGTACTAATGGAATATAAACCAACTTTTTAAAGAAAAATAAAGGTACTTTTTGTTTTACATTCCATGTCAGACCTTTTTTTTTCCTCCTAGATGTTTCTGTTTGTCACCAAATTTCATTGTAAAACCCCAGCTCCTCATTTCTTCAAATTTGCTTCTCAAACATTCTTCACAGGACCAAAGATGACTTTCTGCATCACCACAAAAGACAGTTATCAGGGGAAAACAAAGAAACATCTAGAGGAAACTTTGGTGTAGCAATGATACCCATATACTGCCTGCTCTTTCTTGTTGCTTAGTTTGTTTCTCGCTGTCATCATGAGACCCAGTGGAAGAAAATACCCAGGTGATTCTGACTGGGCATTAATGCCCATGTATATCTCACTTACAGTATTACTCAAGGCTAATTATTTTGACTAAAAGGCATATACCATTATTATTCCTGACATATCAGCTGCTTTGCTCGTTTCCCTAAATCACAGATACCAGTGTGGTGCTCTTAGCCTTTTTATTAAGTTATCACACAAGCTCACAAAATAAATCAGAGCTGTGTTAAAGAAAGTGAAGGTTCCGAAGCTATGAAAAATGCTGAATATTTTTGTTTGCTGTTTTATATTGTATTTGAATTATTGTCTCCTTGAAAACCAAAAGCTTTAGATTACTCAGTAAGTTGAGTAATTCTGACACGTGTGGTTATAAGAACCCAACACATGGTTATAAGAACCCAACATATAAGAAACCACTATGTTTTCTGTTGCTTAATAAAAGTAAAAGGTTCTTCATAGTTCAAAGGAGCTAAACAAGTTTTGAACTTAGATTGGGAAGCAATCTTAAGCACTTCATAAATTTATTAATCTTTTCTGCTGTGTTCCAACCAGTAACAAATAATTCAAGACTTTCTCCTTAACTCTGACTTGACACAGGAGGTAAGGGAGAACATCCACATTTGCACATCTGCTCCTTTTTATACTTTTATTTGATGTCATGAGATTTTCTTTCCCCTAGGGTAACTCAGATTTCTTTTTGTTACCCCACAAACTGAACTCCAAAATCACATGAGCAAACTCGGACAAAACACTTAACTATTTCTAATGATTAGTGCCAGCTGCTCAGAGCATCTAAGTGACTAAATGTTAAGTATATGATGTTTGCCAAAAGTGTGGTTCAGGGAATGAAAAAGTCATGGAAACAAAAAGATAGGGGTATCAATTGCAGCTTGCAATGCAGCATGAGTATGAAATTGTCTCCTGGCCAGCACTACTTGTGATTCAAAACAGTTTATTACAAATAAGCCTATGGCAGAGATGGAACAGGTCCTTAGAATAAAGGGTAAATTTTGACTACTATTAAAAAAAACAACAACCAAAAAAAACACAGTGAATTTCATTTAGAAAAAAATATTTTGAGTAATGTTGAGAGGAGGCACATATTAAAAGCTTTTCATAGAGAGTTGCAATTAGCAACAAACAGTGAGCGCTCATGGCCATTCTTAGAAAGAAACTTGATCTTACAGAAAAGTTTTCTACAATTACACACAAGTCTGCATGTGCAATGATGACAATGACATGATAAACTGCAGAGAATTATTATTAATAGCATGCTCACCTGCACCTTACTGATGTTGTCACTCTCAAGACTCCTCCTAACCTCCTGTTTTCTTAAGCAGCTTCAGAAACCTGTCTCCCTTTGTGAGAATGCACTGGAGTTGTTAATCATATGGCTACATACTACTGCTCTGCAGATTCCTTGCATCATACAACACACTGGATGGATGGTACTCACCTTGTGTGAACCTATTCAATATTTTGTTTCTCATCAATGAGTGTTAATAATGGTTTGGCTTCATACTTTAACTCCTTGCTCTGAATAAAATGATTTTTCTACAAACTTTTCTTTGGCATGTACTGCTATAGCATTCAAGCAATTTTGGAAATACTTATTTTTCTTTTCAAAGTCTGTGGGATTAGAATGTGGTACTAACAATTTTAAATAATGGGAATTGAGCCTCAGAAGCTCAACATTTTTGTTTTGTTATTTAAAAGAAAAAGATGCTAAAGAGGCATTCAACTTTCTTAGAGAGTTGATGTGTACTTAGTATTCAGTGGCATCTTTTATATCCAAAGAACATCTCCCGCTGATTTAATTTGATCCTGTGAGTCCTCAAATGCTCATAGAGATGAGCCCCTCCTGTTTGTGTAAAAATGAAAACATTTCACTGCCAACTGATGGGTTTCAGTGAAGTGCTGTTGCTGTTGAATTTGAAAGTCTTTCTGACGTGCCTCTCAACTCCCAGTTACAGCAGTTTACATGGAAGTTACTATAGGTTCATTTGAGAAAGAGTTGGTGACAACAGGGGCACTGTGGCTCCTAATCAGTGTCATGTAAAAAAGACTCACTGGATCCATTTACTAACCAGTGAAACAATAGCACAACTTTCACAAGGTCAGTGACTGCATCTCAGTTAAGGGGACATTTTCTGTTCAGACTGGAACTACTAGAATGGGATTTGTGAAAGCTTCTTTGCCTTTGTCTTATTTTATTTAATATTGCATCAGAACAACATGGTGGAAGCAAGAAAAAAAAAAAAAGCTTTCAGGAAAGCATTTAACTATGATAATTTTCTTTCTCCATTTTCTCTATATGATCCCTATTTTCTGCAACAGATGGGACAAGAGCTCTTTAGATAAAGAGCACACTTTGCTGCACAGTTTGTATTTGTTGCTGTATCAGATCTGTTATTTGAAATGAATGAGGCATGAGCCCAGAGGGAAAAAATTGATCATGCAGTTAAAGTCTATTTTGCACAGAGTAAATTATTTATGCGCAGTGCAGGGAGGGGCTAATTAAAGTGACACAGGCAAAGCTAATTCTGTCATTTCCTAGTGGAGCTCTAGTAGGTTAGTGTTATTCAGGTGTAACAACACTAAAAAGTAGCACATGCTTTGCCAGGGAATGGGCTTCACAAAAATTTATACAAGCAAAGCTTCTCTTCAAGGTCCTTGAAGAACCACTTCAGGTTCTAGAAATAGTGTGTCTGCATGGATTCTAGTGTGATGCTTTGTTCAAAACCTCTGATTGTGACCTTGACTTGCTTCTCCTCCAGATTGACTCCTTGTCCCATAATCATTCTCCTTCCATAGCAATCATAGCCTCTAAACCTAAGACCTTTAGCACGAATCCATTCCTCTTCCCTAATAACCTACTCTTCATCAATACCAAATGTAGGCAGTTTATCCTGAAACTCCTTATAGGACCTGTTATAGACCTGTGTTACTCGTATAGTTATTCCTAGTTGTTTCTGTCCAGATTCCATTTTCAGCTTTTCCTGCAGCCTGCTTTCTACCACCCAGACTCTACCCCGTTGACTCCCCTTCTTTCACTGCTGGCAATCCAACAAGTCCCATTCAGCTCCCCTAACACCCTTTCCAGTGGGATGAGGACTGATCTCCACCTTCCTCATCATCTGAAAAATGCATGCAGGGCACAGCTTTAGTTAGGACACAGGCCCGTATACACCAAACTCAGTTTTTCTGAGCCAAAAAGAGAATCAAAATGGCTTTTTCTTTGTTAGAGGGATCAAAACAAATTGGTCACAGTACCAACAGAAGTAAACACAGCTGTTCAGTTGTCAGTGCCTTGACTGATCAATCATTTCAAGTAACTGAAGACCATCAGAAAATCTGTGCACCTAATTAAACATGTTATAGGCAGCAACACATGCTATAGAGTTGATAAAAAACACATATCATACATTCTTGAGAAAGCCAGAACTTGTGAAAGACCTTTATGAGAAATGTGTCAGACAGTTTCAAATATTAACCATGTCAGCCAAAACCTCTGTGCAGTGTAATATGACCCAAATACTGAAAGGGGCAGAAAATCAATAGTCCTCTGTTATTTCTTCAACAGATCCCCAGCAGTGCCAAGACTGGCTGCTTAAACTCACTCTATAGCTGCAGCCTTGGACAGTTACATTATTTAGAGAATTTAGCTTATAAAATGTTGCAGAAGCATGAGGAAAATTATCTACTAGTTTTTTTTTGTTGTTGTTTGTTTGTTTGTTTGTTTGCTTTTAAGTCTCTACTGCACGTCTGAGCACTAGTTATAAAAGTTGTAATTTTAGTGGATGCTCATGGGAAGAGCAAAAAATGCACATCTCCAAAACAACTGCTCTTTTCAAAGATCTGATTCGGGTCTTTTGGGACATAGGGCTTTTCAGGAAAGTTCTTCAGAGTGGTTCTTCCATTTGCTTGGTTTTAGTAATGGAAAAACATCCAGCATTCTGCATAGCTTTGCTCTTAGAAGCAGCTGGATGGCAATGCGTGAAATTACAATGAAATTTATCACAAAGTATACACTTTGGAAAGTACCTATCCAGAGAGTGGAATTAGACATAACTACTGATAAACAAACAAAGAGAAGGTTTTGTTTGTTCTTAAAAATGGAAGTGTCTGGCTGTGCTACCTGCTCCACCAACAGCAGTACCTGAGTGGATATGGCAGTAGGTTTCTCATCAGCTTTCAGCGTTGTCTTCCTCCTGGTACAAGAAATACAGTTTCTGAAGAAATGCTGTGACAGTTTTAGGCGAGTTTTGAGAGTTGTACTAGAGAAAGTGTTGCAGATGTCACAAGTTTGCTCTCTGCTTTCTTTGTCTGCTAGCCAACAGAGAAAGCTGATGGAGATACAAGCATATGTGTCCTTCCTATTCCATGAATACATGCGTAGACAATCTAGTCTTGGGGCCCAGGGGTACAAACCTTGTTTCTACCCTGCTGTATTCATGACCTGCATGTATATACAGATCCGTATCAAGCACTGTCTAAAGACAGATTTGTCACAAAAAGTCAGTTAGGTCTGAAGCCTCATATCTCTGCAAACTTCCTGAATTTGCTGAATTAGGAAGTAATTAATCATTAATACTATATTAAATACCTAATAATCTAGTCTTGCTCTTCAACCTTGAAGGTGTGAGTAGGTGCTTTTAATTTCAGCAGAATGAAGGAATAGCAGCAACCTCCACAACCATTTGTTTCCCCTGCCTCCTCAGGCTTGGTGGCTTCTGCATCAGTGGTCACTGCACCAGGGCAGGATGCTGGCTCCAGTCAAACTAGATTCCTCCCCAGAATAATCACTGGAGCTAGATATTCTCCTGCAGCTTTGCTAACTGAAATGCAGAACTGAGTTCTGGCTCATTTGAGAATTTAGCCTGAATGTCACATTTGAAAATCTGGCTCACAATGAATTAGCTCGGTAATATGTCAGAACTGGATAATTATGGTGCTCTTAAATCCCTTATTTTTGTTCCTGCTTGAAGAAATGATAGTAAAGCATACAAGATCTGACCATTACATATTAATGAATAACAACTGTAGACCTATCAGGAGCTCCATTTCACTTAAGAAGCTGTAACGATGCTGGGTTAACACTTTAGGATGAATGGTACAGTGATGGCATAAAACCTCCCCAGCCAGTTATCTAGGGTCAGCCTTAATGGTACCATAAAATCACGATATGATTTCTTCAACATGAGGCAATTTTTGCTTCCTGAGGGCTATGCAGGTTTTCTGCAAGTGTATTTTTACATTAGAGTATCTAATGGCAATAAATTAGCAAGAAGTACATATTTGCCCAAATATAATACAAAGTCTTAAATTACTTTCTAGGCTGATAAAACCCTCTTATTTCAAATAAACATTTTTGAATAGAGGAATGACTACAAATACAGCATCAGAATACCCATTTATATATGTTCTTCAAATATATACATATATACATCTCCCCTTGAGAAGTTTGAAGTAGCTTTTGCATTTCAAGCTGGATTTAACTACATTGCCATGTGGGAAGAACACTGCTTAGGCTCCTAATATCAATGCACTTACGGTTTCAGAACATAATCAATATTTCCATGTGTTTACAAGCAAATTGTTTAATTAGTTTTTAAATTAGGATATAATTTAAAATGGACCCTTCAGTAAATTTAGCATTTCACAATAGCCTGCTGCCTCATCCCAAATGATTTTGATAACATAACAATGAACTGACTTTATATTTCCTATATAATTAATATTCAGATGCCTTCTGCTATGTCTACCTGGCTAGGATGAAATGATCATTTTATTTCAATTACTCTTCATTTCTGAAGGTTTATTTTTCAGTATGAGACTACTAAACACCAGACTAACAGTAATTTCACTCTCTACATTGACACAGAAAGCAGGTCATTTTACAATGGGTGTCTTAAGTGAGGATAATGACTGCATGTTCACAGAGGCCAGTCTGAATAAAAACAATGGAAGAAAGATGCTGTTATGAGAACAGCAGCTTCTCTCAAGCTTCTGGAGGGGAAAAAAAAAAAAGAACTTTAGCCTCTGTGGGAAGATGGATATTTAACCATATATTCAAATGGTTATTACATATTTAGCTGTTAATTCTTAATATTTGTCCTAAAAATAAAACTTATTTACAACAAAATTTTGTGTAGAATTTAGTTACAAAGCCATTAGAGCACTGCACGGCAGTTTAGTGTCCATGAATTAGGACACTAATAGGAGACTTAAATTTCTTACCTATCTCCCTTCTAGCATATCCTTAAATGAACATCTTTTACCATATGCACAGATGGTGCAACGAGGGCATGACTAGAGTTCTGCTTTGATACAATTGCTTACAGTCACAATTAAAAAAGTAACTGATGAACTGATGTATCAAGTGATCCTAAAATCTATAAAAGATTTTTTTTTTTTTTTTTTTTTTTTCTCTCTCTCTCTGGGGGTTGCAACAAGAAAAGATCTCAGGAGAAAGAATGGTAGGATTTCACTTTTGAAAACTGTACTGGGTCTGAAACATACACTGAAAACCAGATTAAATGATTACAGCCAACTCTATAAACAAATAGGTATTAAGACGTTAATTAACCCTTAATGGCTGAACACTGAAGAGATGAGAATAGCATATGCTGTAAAAGGCAAGAGGCAGCTTCCCAACAGCAGGATGCTTTTATTTGTCACCAAGATGGAGGTATTTCAGCCACCCTGTGTCTTACTGAAGCTATTTTCTCACATTCCTATGAAGCTGGGACACTGGGATGTAGCAAAAGCAGGAATTACTGGTATCAGTTAGGAATCTGTGGAGGAGACTTTGTACTTACACAAAGAACACTGGAGATGCTAACAAGGTCACACCTGAAGGATTTTCCAGATTTTTTTTTTTTTACTATTAGCTTTTTCTTTCTTTCTAAAATAATAATAATAATAATAATAAAATGTAAGGTTCCTCCTTTTCTAACTCCAGTGAAAACAAAATTAATAAAGTAAATGCCAATTCCAATCACTCAAAATTCAGAAAAGGAAGGTTGAGATGAACAGAATTAGAGTAACAAGCTTACATGAGCAGTTAGGACTTGTGGACTTTCCGGCTGACATACAATCCACCTAAATGCCCCAAATACTAAATAGATCTTTGAACTAAATAGAACTAAATAGATCTTGTACTAGAAGTTCAAGCTTTGGAGGAGCCAGGCTTGAGCTGAGAGCTCACAACAATTAAGCCACAAAGCTGTCTCTGAGACCACAGGTCTGCTGACTCTCCAGCACACCATAAATTCCATCAGATGAAATTTCCAACTAGAATTTCTGAGGTTGGATTCAAATAATTCAGACAGTCCAAGTTCACCATTCTTGGGATGCTCTTTGTAGACCTAATCCCTCCAAACCAATCTGAGCTCATTTTCAATTTCAAGGGTCCAATTGGCTCATGCAGCTGAGCTTTAGGAAAGCCTGTGAAGTTGAAAATTGCCATTCTGCTGAATGCCTGCAAGTATAATGAAATATGTATATTCCTATCTTTCTGCAGAGAGATGTTACTCACACATATTCTTTGCATATCAGCCAACCTGTAAACCATAAACAATGAATTTTTTTGTGAGAAGGAATTCACACTACTGTTTTTTTAAATACATATTTTATATTTAAATATAACTCCAGCACTTAGGCACCACAATAAATAGAAGCCAATATTCAGTAAGCATAAAATCAAATATGATGCTGAAAAGAAAACAATACGATTAATTTTTTATTGCCTATTCATACCCCTCTAGCACTCAGTTACTACATCTAGTAACTTCTCCTTATCAGCTGAAGAAAAGTGAGACATATTTTTATTCATATAAAAGCCCACTGTCTAGCAGTGATATTTCCCTCTGCTTAACACTTAGAGAGTGCTACAAATAGTCTGCTGTATATGACATTAACAAGTTTTAAAAGTTTTTCTTTTAAAACTAAAGGCCAAGTTTTCTTTCAGTGTACTTTTGAGACCAAATTGATCATGTGATCGCATTGCCTGCATGCTGCTTCATGTCATTGCCTTTCCTCCCTCAGATCCCCATGGAAAATAATAAATTCCTCCTAGCCAGTGGAACAAAGCTCCCCTACCCTGAGGGTCCTGTAAGTTTCAGAGACAATGGCAGGTAGGTAGAGCTCAAGCCACTGCTCCCATTGATGACAACAGGTAAAATTCAACTGTTACCTGCTTTTTCAGGTAGTTGCCAAGCAGTTGCACCGTGCATGTAGTGCCCCTGCCTAGCCCCAGACATGTCTTTTCCTTAGCTGTTGGGAAGACCAGAGAAGACAGGGAGGGCAAAGTGAGGATGAGGTGAGTGGACAGAGGATAAAAGAAGAAATACAGAGCAAAGCTGTTCAGCTCTTCAAGTCCTACTCTAAAACTGAAGACTTTAGGCTCAAACTTCTGAGTAAGCACAGGTGCTGTTGGAAAGCATAGGGTACTTTTAAATTAATAAATATATATATATATATATCAGAAATGACTCTGTATTTTGCTAGAGCACGATGTGCTATAGTCTAATCCCAATATCTTTCTGGTATGGAGATCAGTCTGCAGGCCCTATGCACTTCTACCTTTCCCCGATGCCATACCACCACGTCTGCACAGTCAGTGACCATGGGTCTCAGCCCAGAGCCTAGGCCTCAGCAATATGCATTGTGCACAGTCCACACCCTTCATGCCCTTTCTCTGTGTGGATTCTCTAGACTGCAACAGACACATCTTTGATGCTTTCTGCACCTGGTCCTGTTAACATCCTGTCTCCAGAAGCCACCAAGCTTCAGGAATTAGGGTTTCTCAGTCTAATCCGCCCATGACGACATGTCAGAAAGTTTGCTAAGCCAGACATGTCAGGCTTAGCAAAGAGTCTCTTGGCTATATCTCGGTCTCAAAGCAACCTCAAGGATTCCTGAAAAATAAGCAACCTGCCTTAAAGTATGCATTGGGCTCACCTCAGCAGCTCCTACTGCTTTGTGATAGCCCAGGCAAACCTATAGGAGTTGTATCAAGATCACAGTTCTAGCCCGGTCTCCAAAATACCAGTTCTTGAGACAACCCCTGACATAAACTAGGATTGCTTTATTATTTATGAATGTGTCACTCTTATTTTAATTTTCAAACTAGTTCACCTGCAGATAGGCATTAGACACTTCAGAGCTAACAATTTGGATGCTATCTCCATGTTTACTGAGGAATTACTTATCCTGAGACATATTCTACCGTACACTTTGTTTTGCTTGACAGTTCCAAAATTAAACTAAATATTCTGGGAACCAGGTCAACATACAATTCATGAGCTAGGATAGAACAACTCCAAACTGGTCAAAAAAAACAGGAGCTTAAAATTTAGTTGCAATGGCAATATCTGTAAAAATTAGTCTGAGTAGATGCAAGGCAAAAACAGTGCCCACCATTTGAAAAAAACAAAAAACAAAAACCAAACCAACAAACAAAAAACACCTTTCCTTTAAGGTTTTTTTTTGTTGTTGTTGTTTTGTTTTGTTTTTTTAATCCCAACCAACTAAGACAAAACATAGAAGTGAATTCATTTTAATATTCTCCTTACATTTCAAAGAAGGGACTCCTTTCCAAATTAGGTCAGAACAGAAGAGAAGGCTGATGCTATATAATTATATTTCCAGAACTTTTTGTGGACTTTTGTGACCTAGGCTAATATAATTGTATTTCAAAAAAAGCCTTTTCACCTGACTGTCAAGTTGTTGAAGTCTGAAGGGAAGCCGTAAGCTTCCCAGGCTCTGACAGCAGCTTCTTATGGTAGGAGTATTTCTCATATCACAATGTCAATGTTATTATTTTATACAAACAGTCACAGAATTGGAAGGAAAAGGTGTTATAAGAGAAGAATCGGAGTTTAAATACTGATGAATAAACTCTAGTAATAGTAAAAAGTTTGAATAAAGGAATGCTGAAGTAGATCTTCAGTATACTGTCTGGAAGATAAACTTTCTGATAGACAAATACAGATTCTTTATGGTCATCACCTACAAAGGTCCTACTCTGGAAAGCCAGAGGATTGTTGCATTTTTTCAAGCTTACACCCAGTTTTCAGGCATCCCAAGCAAACACCTCAACACCTGGATTCTTTTACTGATAAGAAATACTCTATCTCTTTGCTTAACAGAGTTTTATGTTAGAAGAAAATTCTAGGGAATAGGAGCTCAATGATTTTCCTTTTTGAAATTCTGTTTTTTTTACAAGTTCCTATGGTTTTGTTCAGAGATGAATTCTAATTATTACTGTGCTGTAATATTACATTATGAGATGATAACAGAAAATTTCTAATGTTTATATTTTTAAAGCGAGCCACTACTTAGCGCTAATCATAATACTATATACTCTTCTTCTGTTTCAAAGTATTTTCTCTCTGTATAGTAATGAAGCATATTAACATAAGACAAGGCAACCAATTTAGAACTGCAAACTGCTTAAAAATCTTATTTTTTAATTTAAAATTTAATCCAAGTAGATTTAATCACACCACCAGGCTTGGGCATATCAATAATAAAACTATTATTATAAAATAATGAAAAAAAGATTATCAAATTATGTTTGAAATAACAGTATTATATGGTCGTAGCACTAAGATGCAAAAATATCAGCAATTGCTAACCTTTTCAAATGCTGCTAAGTAGTTGGCTGGATAAAATTCACTAAAAATAAAATCAGGGTGTAATAATCTATAAATTACCACTGTAGCTGTTGTCCTGCATTTGCTGTTAGACATTGATCCATTTATCCTGGATTTACTGCCCAAACCTCAGACACTTCCCTGTGACAGCCCCAGGTTTGCTGCTCATAAGGAGATGCTAGGGTCAAGACACCGCAATCAATATGGGCAAGCTCAATTTTGCTTGTCCAAGCTGCAGAATACAGTCAGTAGGAGCTCCATGCTGGACTGCGCTGACTTTATTGTACAGTCAGGCAATAGCCAAACACAGCTAACACCTAAAGTACAACTGGAGTTTCATGGATCTCACTAGACTTTGTGCTCATTTCAGCATGGTTTGACAAATGTTTTTCTCTGTGGCAACACTCTCACTGCAATGTAGAGCCAGGCAGCTCTCTCCCAATTCACTGCTGATGGTGGGAAGTCAAGGTACCACCATCATAAAGCACCTAGTAACAGTAATTTGTTAACAGCTGACCAGATCTCCTCTTCCTGTGCTCCACCTCTAAAACAAATTCTCTTGATGGATTTTATTACATGCTGTAAACTTGCCCAATTTTCATTTTTCCCCTGTGTTCAGGGTTCTGCAGCATTTCACCTTTCCAGGGGAGGGGGGAAACGGCAACACAGTATAATGCAGTTTGATTTAAATTATTGTCCTGGCACACTGTTTCTTTGAGATGCTATTTTCCCTGCCTGTTCTAACTGCTGAGCACAATCGCTACAACTCAATTATTAAAGAGATTCTAAAAATAGGGCTGTGCAAAGCTGTCTACAAAGAAAAATCACTTGAATGCAGCAAGAGACATAGCCTGGGCAGTGAGCTTTCTCTGTTATTAGCTTCTTTTTTTTTTTTTTTTTTTTTTTTCTTCCTATCTTTTGCTCTCTTCTTTCTGCCTTTCCATTCTTCCCTTCAGCAACAATAAGTGAGAGGGACCTCCAGGACTTCCCATCCCATACCTTAGAAATCTGTATTACCTTATAAACACATTGAAGCAATAAAGTATTTCCTGCTTGGTAAACACTAATGTTCACTAACCTCATTTTGAGAGAATGACAAACCTGCAGGCACAGGAGGTTAGCCAAAATAAAATAAATAAATAAAGGCAAGAACTAGTATTTCTAGCTGTGAATCTTTCCATGCACTCTTCAGTAAAGCTCTAAACAAGGGCATGGTTAACCATCTGGAAGTCCCAGAACCCATGTTTCCCTGCAATGGATTTTCACAAAGCTGTGATCCACTTGATGATTTGTATTTGTAAAAGCATTTAAGGCTATCATTAATTCTCTACATAAACACAGGTAAGTAAGCACTCCCCTCAAGGAAGCCTCTCTTTTTTTTTGAACCTGGGTAGGAGGGGAGGTAGGAGGCAAGGTGATGAGGATATCTGAGAAGGTTTTGCTTACAGTCCGAGGAGCGCATCCTAAAACTTGGCTACTCTTTTAAATGGTATCTTTACAGATAAATGGAGAAATTGAGAGTGATACATAATAGTGATATATTAACCTCTTTATTACTTTATTGATAAGATAGCTTCCTGAAACAGCTGGTTGGTGAGCCTACCGGGGAAGTGCCCCACTAGACCTTCTGTTCACTAACAGAGAAGGACTGGTGGGAGATGTGGTGGTCGGGGGCTGTCTCGGGCAGAGTGACCATGAAATGGTAGAGTTCCCGATAATTGGCGAACAAATGGAAGGGGACCAGTAAAACCGCTGTCTTGGACTTCTGGAGGGCTGACTTTGAGCTGTTCAGGACACTGGTTGGCAGAGTCCCTTGGGAGGCGGTTCTGAAGGGCAGAGGAACCCAGGAAGTCTGGGAGCTCTTCAAGAAAGAAATCTTAATGGCTCAGGAACGGTCTGTCCCCACGTGCCTGAAGACGAGCCAGCACAGAAGAAGACTGGCCTGGCTGAACAGAGAGCTGCGGCTCGAGCTTAGGTGTAAAAAAGAGGGGTTTTAATCTTTGGAAAAGAGGGTGGGCCACTCAGGGGGACTATAAGGATGTTGTGAGGTGGTGCAGGGATAAAATTAGAAAGGCCAAAGCTCATCTGGAGCTCAATCTGGCTACTACTGTTAAAGATAACAAAAAATGTTTTTATAAATATATCATTACAAAAAGGAGAATTAAGGAGAATCTTCACTCTTTACTGGATGTGGGGGGAAATGTAGTTACCAGAGATGAGGAAAAAGCTGAGGTGCTTAACGCCTTCTTTGCCTCAGTCTATAGCAGCAAAACCAGTTGTTCTCTGGATACCCAGTACCCTGAGCTGGTGGAAGGGGATGGGGAGCAGAATGTGGCCCCCACAATCCACGAGAAAATGGTTCGGTGACCTGCTACAGCATTTGGATGTATGCAAGTCGATGGGGCCAGATGGGATCTACCCGAGGGTATTGAGAAAACTAGTGGAAGAGCTGGCCAAGCCGCTTTCCATCATTTATCGGCAGTCCTGGCTATCAGGGGAGGTCCCACTCGACTGGCGACTAGCAAACGTGATGCCCATCTACAAGAAGGGCCAGAAGGTAGACCCAGGGAACTATAGGCCTTTTAGTTTGACCTCAGTGCCAGGGAAGCTCATGGAGCAGATTATCTTGAGCATCATCATGCGGCACTTGCAGGGCAAGCAGGCGATCAGGCCCAGTCAGCATGGGTTTATGAAGGGCAGGTCCTGCCTGACGAACCTCATCTCCATCTATGACAAGGTGACACGCTTAGTGGATGAGGGAAAGGCTGTGGATGTGGTCTACCTTGACTTCAGTAAGGCTTTTGACACCATTCCTCACAGCATTCTCCTCAGGAAACTGGCTGCTCATGGCTTGGACTGGCATACACTTCGTTGGGTTAAGAGCTGGCTGGATGGCCGGGCCCAGAGAGTTGTGGTGAATGGAGTCAAATCCAGTTGGAGGCCGGTCACTAGTGGAGTCCCCCAGGGCTCGGTATTGGGGCCAGTCCTCTTTAACATCTTTATCGATGATCTGGATGAGGGGATCAAGTGCACCCTGAGTAAGTTTGCAGATGACACCAAGTTAGCTGCGTGTGTTGATCTGCTCGAGGGTAAGAAGGCTCTGCAGGAAGATCTGGATAGGCTGGACTGATAGGCTGAGGCCAACTGTATGAAGTTCAACAAGGCCAAGTGTCGGGTCCTGCACCTGCGGCACAACAACCCTAAAGAGAGCTACAGGCTGGGAGATGTGTGGTTAGAAAGCTGCCTGTCAGAGAAGGACCTGGGAATATTGGTTGATAGTTGGCTGAATATGAGCCAGCAGTGTGCTCAGGTGGCCAAGAAGGCCAAGAGCATCCTGGCTTGTATAAGAAACAGCATGGCCAGTAGGTCCAGGGAAGTGATTATCCCCCTGTACTCAGCTCTGGTGAGGCCGCACCTCGAGTACTGTGTTCAGTTCTGGGCCCCTCACTACAAGAAGGACATGGAGGTGCTTGAGCAAGTCCAGAGAAGGGCTATGAAGCTGGTGCAGGGTCTGGAGAACAGTTCTTACGAGAAGTGGCTGAGGGAGCTGGGACTATTTAGCCTGGAGAAAAGGAGGCTCAGGGGTGACCTTAACGCACTCTACAGATACCTTAAAGGAGGCTGCAGCGAGGTGGCGGTTGGTCTATTCTCCCATGTGCCTGGTGACAGGACGAGGGGGAATGGGCTAAAATTGCACCAAGGGAGGTTTAGATTGGATCTTAGGAAGAACTTCTTTACTGAAAGGGTTGTTAGTCAGTGGAATAGGCTGCCCAGAGAAGTGCTTGAGTCACCATCCCTGGAGGTCTTTAAAAGACGTTTAGATTTAGAGCTTAGTGACATGGTTTAGTGGAGGACTTGTTAGCATTAGGTCAGAGGTTGGACTCGGTGATCTTGGAGGTCTCTTCCAACCTAGACTATTCTGTGATTCTGTGATTGTTTCCCAAATGACTTCAGAATAAACAATAGCAGTTACATCCAGATGTAGGTTTGTAGGTGGGAGGTAAGGAAGTAGAAGAGGGAGAGGCAGGAGAAAAAGGCTAAAGGCTTTCTGGCACCCGCAGCAAAGCCTGGCTGGATACATAGCATGCACATGTGTGCCCCTTGCTCCAAGACAGAGGCCACACCACTGTTTCTACAAACCCCAGCAGAAGCCTTTCAACAAGCAGAAGACTGGTGGGCTCACACCAATTTCACCGGCTAGAGGCATCTCTGGTTGGAAAGAAAAATCTCCCCCTTCCCATCTATACCAATTCCACATCCCATTAACATTCAGACTAACTCTGCAGCTACAGCCTCTCCATCAGGCTATGCTTTGCAGGAACAGTTCTACCAGCGACGTGAGGGCACCAAAAGCATCAAGGGACTTAGCCTGAAAATTAAAATCTGGGTGCCAACAGTTAAGAGTTTGCAGAGTATGTGCAGGGCATAACAGCAAGGAACAAATATAATTCTTGTAGTACTGACAGCTCTGTACTATTTTCCTCTGCTTTTTGCAGCGAGCTTAGGTGGCCATGCACCTTTTTCACATGTGCTGTCACATAGAAGAAGGGTGTTAACTGCTAATGCCAACAGTGCGAAGCTGTTCAGGAATTTTTCTGCCAGCTTTTGCAGCAATGCAACCTAATTAAGGAGAATGCGATCCTCAAGACTGGCTCTTGCTGTCTTTAAAGGTATACAGAACAGATGAATGGTCATTCACATCTCGTAGGAAATTAATGTCTATGGTCATCTTCAGCTAGATTCTTGCAAACATACATCTCTACAGGACAATACAGAAAAATACAGGCTCTTTGAAAATTGCCCTGCTATCATCACTGGGCCCTTACTAGGTTTTAATATCCATTTCAGCTATTCAGCCTAACAAAAGCCATGTGAAGAAAAAACACTTGCTAAAATAAAATATGCCTCACAATCAAACTGGACATTTGGGATATATCATTGTCTTTGAAAAAGTGTCCTAGTTCATCAGGTTTACAAAATTAAATTTTAGGTGAAACTTTTTTTTTTTTCTCAGAAATGAAATAAAAAGAACAAATAAAAAAGATTTTGTTCAGTAATCAATTGCATGTAAGCTATTTTGATCAGATTATTGCATGACAGTGTCTAAACAGCCAGCTAATAGAAACAGCCACCTATTAGAGGAGAAGTGGATAGTAAGCTCAGTTTCTATATAGCTTATATGCTTAACATCCAGCAGGTGACTTACACCACAGAAGAAGCAAAGCATTCAACAAACAAAGGCCAACTACTGAAATTTACTTGCTCTCATGAGCATTCAAAATAAGTTGTACAACACTGCCACGAGCACTGACATTAACAGAGCCTCCCCATCAGGCTGATCATGTCTTAAGGTACAGCAAAAATATTTTACCCAATTACTTCACGTTGAAGTGGAAAAATAAGCAAAAAAGCACTATAAGTAATTGAAAATCTAACATCTGTCAGGTACTGCTGATTAACAAAAATAATAAAAATCACATATAAAATACAGGATCCCTTTGCTAATTACAAATTGCTCTCTTTAATTAAAACACCATAACAAGTTATGGGCCCTTCCTTCAAGAAGGCAGAGTTTGCCAGGGGCAGTATAAATACTAATAATTCCCTCCACAAACACCAATAATTCATTGCTATTGAGGTTTTCATCCATGAGATCCATCCACAAAGGAAAGTGAGCATTGGGAGCTCCCCTTGGTACGTGCTGACAGCAGGCAGGGGGAGATGACTTGACCAAGGTTGGAAAGAGAGCTGGTGGCAGATCTGGCAAGGGACACAGGCAGGAATGGACGGCTGGGTGGCTGCTAGTCAGCTGCTAATGCTGAGAGTGACAAGACATTTATACTGGTTGTCACACTGATACACAAAGACCAAAACACATTTTCAGCTTGAATGGCTTCAATGAGATCACGGACATGAAAAATACTCAACATGTCTCCACAAAGAGGGCACAACGTGCTACATCTGCAGCCAGTCTGCTCCAGGACTGGCTGCCAATCTCCTTGGAGACGCTGCGAAGCCCCCTTACAGCAGAAGAATGGGGTTCATGACACCTCCCCTGTATTTACATAGCTAATACAAGGCTGAATACTACCAGCTTCCCTCTTCTTGCCTGCCACTCATGGCTGGCCATTAAGCACAGAATGAACTAAGAGTAGCTAATCTGCAATACTTTTCACATGGCATAATTTAGTATGATTTGATGAAAGTGGCCTTTTTTGACAGCCTCATTTACTGGGGAGATGTAATGCCTTTCAAATGTTTATTGTGAGAGATGTATCCATGCAGTAACATTGTCCTTTGCTGATTTTATTACTGTGTTGCCGGAGGAAAAGAGATGCATCCTTCAGATTTTATGAAACTCCCAACATCCTTGTCAATTTAAGGATGAAAGACCTAAAGCAGCGACACTCCACCTGGGTATTTTATACGTGATCTGTTCTTATTTCTTGTACTTCCTTTGGAGACCAAGTCAGAAGATTAGAAAACAAAGCCAGGAATCACTCTCATGGGGAAAAGCTGTCCTATCACCTCCATGCACGTGACATGCAGCCCTATACTCTGGTCCTCTCCCTGCCCTCAGCCATGCCAAACTCCACATCAAATTCCCAGGGGTGGTCAGATTTTATTTTGGCTTTTTTTTTTTTTTTTTTTTTTTTTACAACTGCCATTAATTCTAAGAGAAAATGAGCTATGGAAAATGGACAGCTTTTTCCTTTTTTAATTTTTTTTTTATTATTTTTTTTTACATTGTTATTTTTTGGTGGTGTTGTCACAGCTGTGGCAGGCTGCTTTTGGGAACATGGAACTTTAGGAGCCAAGTGCAGAGCTCGACGCCTGCACCTGGAAACAGTTTTGCCAAAAATAAATGTATTCTTGTTCTTCAAGAGAGATCTCAAGCAAGGCACACCTGTGTGTGACCCCTATGGTGGAGCAGATAAACTGTTCCAGCAAGAAACTTCAGGCTGCTGGGAGATGCGCTTCTCCTGCCAGATTTTCAGGAGATTTGTGCCTGCTCTCCAGGCAGCTAGAAGGTGGGAGCATCAGCCTCCAATCCCGCCTCTACTCCGGTTTCACTGTGGTTCTTCTTTGTTTGCAGGCTGCATACAGGTTGAGTGACACTGCAACATTCCTTCACTAAGCCATAGAGAGAATGATTTCTGGTTTTGTAGCTCAGCTTCCTATTTGCAGAGCAATACCACATTCTCACAGCATGGCTAGCATAGGAGTTTCATGGTGTGGGATCACAGGCAAAGAAGTTCAAAAAAAAATCATATATTTATATATATATACGTATTTATATCTGAAAAAATGTCGCCATTAACTAATTGCAATGATATTATAGACTGAATGAACCACACTGACTGCTCATGCATACAATATCATAGAAAATACTTCACAACAGTGAGGTCACTGAGGACATTTTAGGCAAAAAGGAAACAGCCTATGATGCCTGGCAGTACAATACAACCTGTCTTTTTGCTGGCCTTTGTCAGCAAAAGGATTTTGTATAGATCTTGGAATAATTACATCCCAGCTGCAACATCGGGGATGAATTTCACCTGGATTTTGCGCATATTTAGTAAATTGGTCCTTGAAAGTCTCTACTTCTCTGCTAATGTGGATGTTTTCAATTTCCCAGGCTCTTGATTTTAAAAGGAAAAATAAAATTTTAAAAGCATTCAGGCACCTTGCAGTGTGAATTTGCTGTGCTTTTCCCATTTCCTTTTTTAATAGATAACATCTATTTAAAAATAGTCAGGCCAGAACTATGATCAGCAAATACAATTAAACATTGACTCAGACTGAGGCTCATGCCAAATGGCAAATTGCCCCATATAAAGGTACTTTTAGTCTCTTTCTCTGCTGCAAAATCTTTGATATTAAAGAGCAATGAGACTTTGGGACAGATGGGTAGCATGCTGGGAAAAAGGAGCAAAAGGTCTGTTGTATTTTCTTGGCACATCCTAGCTACCAACAGGTTTCCTACAATAGAAGAACAAATGAGCAACTTCAGAAGAAAATGGACAGCTAGTCTTATGTAAGGGACTATTTATGTCTGAAAAAAAAATCAAACTGATGTAAAAACAGCATCTGAAATTTTAAAAAAGTGAGGGAAATTTAAGACAGAAAATGATTTCCCAATGTTAATACTTATCATGTCAGTCAGACCAAGTCACTTTTTGGTGGTATTTTGCTGCAATATTCCAAGCTATGGAAAAACTGAAGTTTCATTACAATGATGATTGCCAATTCTTTTCTTTATTACACTACACCTGCCAACCAAGTGCTGGATAACCTCAGGTGAGGGCTCTGTGCTTATGAAACAAAATGAGCTTTTTACCAAGAAAACTTTTTCCATGAGATAGTAACTGCCTTATACCTACCGACCATTGGCACGCAAGCCATCCATCTCTCCTATCCCACCACACACATCCTTTCCTTCAAGTTCCTGGGACTACCTCATTCTGCAGCGGTGGGTGCTTGGTCTCACATGAAGACATTGGCTGACCTGTAGAGGTTTACAGAATGTTACATGCCTTAGGAAACTAGTTTTTATCACTGTCAGGTGATGCCTCCTTTTTACTGTGGCCTGCAGGCCTTCACATGGGTTTCGCATCTCCTCTATCCTGCAGGTCATCATCAGCTGGGCTTCCATGTTGCTTGTGCACCTGCCCTCCTGAGTCAGGTCAACTGGTGGAGACTACTCTAAATCTGCTGAAAGCAGAGCTTTTGGTACCATATCCTTTGCTGTCCCTTAAACCAGGGTGTTTGCAAACAACCAGTACTGCACTGCAACTGTGGATCTTGCATCTTACTGCCGAGCTTCAGTGGATGCAGTGACAGCACACAACCGCAGCACTGCCAGCTTCAGTGCCTCCCACAGGGCTCTAAGTGCCACGTTCGTTACAGTCTCATAAACCACATACGGCTCTTTTTTCTAACCCTATTTTCATCAGTGCACAGAAACATCCCTGTGTTCTGTTATGCTGAGAAGGATCCCAACTATTCATCTCTTTCCTCCTCTGTCAGAGCGATTTTGGGTTTTATGCTGTGTTTATTCCCATTGCTATCCAGCAGTGAACACTACTCTTGCCTTTCAGCTGTGATAATCTCCAAATAATCCAAACTATCCTGCAGTTTTATCATCCATCTGCACATGGATGCTAACCCCAGAACAATTCCTTTACCCATTACAAGATTCTTGTAGCCCAAGCTCTTCCACATTACCTAGTGCTGCTCCAGGCAGCGTCTTGTGTGCCTATCATTCTCACTCCCCTTTTGTCCTTGGGGTCTCACCTGCCAGCCTGCAATACTCATGTACCGCATCTGGATCCCAACATGACTGGACTCAGCATCTCTACTACTTAAAGGAGAAAATGCTTTCTAAGGCTTCTAAACCACAGGTTGCACTTCATCCAGACGGTTTACCAGAGCCTCCTTCAGACTCTGAGATCCTTTTACCAAGATCTGCACATGCTGCCCTCACCTCCCCAGCTGTAAATGTGTCTTTGGGGAACCTGTCAGGCTCTTAACACTTTGCCATTCTCCAGGCTGGTAGATGCCGATGCTCCCGTCTTAGCAGGAAAAGAGCAGAGACCTGGAGGCTGGAAGGTAATCCTTGATTTTCATTCTGACATGCAGTCCCTCTAATTGGGGAAATACCGCACCAGGATATTGAGCAAATGTATTCTTCCTTGCATAGCATGTGCTGCCTAAATAAAACAAATAGGTAACAACCCCCATATTGCACACTAACGACATGGTATAGGATGGTGACTCAGGGAGCCAAATGTTTAGACTTAAATATGCCAGAAAACGAGAATATCAATCTGAGTGGAAGGGAAGCTGCTGGCTGCCTGATAAAAATAGGCACAGCCCACTTCTTCAAACTTAGCCTAGTCCTTGAATGTTGCGGTGAACTCTCGCCTTCACACAATCAAATCCTAAACCTGGGTTGGCAAGGAGGGGGCAGGGAGCTGCTGAGGCCTGGGAGGCAGAGGGAGGAAGCGCAGCGCCTTTGAGTACTGTTGGAGTATAAAGACATTAAAGGACCATCAGCAGCTCACCAGCAGAACCCTGCATTTATTACAGCATAGCAAATTTCCAGAGATGAGCTCCTTTCATTTAGGTCTGCAGCTGCTTCCGACATCTCCCATCTGAAAAGGGCTGAGCATTCTTGCAATATTAAATACTCAGCTTCTTTTCCTCTTGAAACTGCAGAGAGAGGAAGAGCAATAAAAGAGTGAAATAAAATAAATAGTCTGCTGTGTCCTACGTGTTTACTCTCAGGCATAGGAGGACTGTATGAAATCTAACACAGTAAAAAAATGGAGTCAAAAGATTTGTTTCTAGAATTTGTGCTCTCACCCAGCGTATGTAAGCCTTGTAACACTGAATATGTGACTCTGATCTATACAGCAATGCTGTGAGTCATCCACTAATGGTCAGTCTCCCCCGGTTGGAACTCATTATGTGGCAAGACTCGTTATAAATAAATCCTTTTGTCAGAAGAATTTATATTCCCACTGCTTGTTCCAGGTGCCTAAACAGCCAGCGTCTAATTAACTAATGATGCTGGACAAATTGTAAGAACAATTTGTTTATCAGTTGATGATACTATAGATATATGCAACATCCTCTGGCTGCAAGCTGGGCAATATATATAAAAGATCATGGCTTTAAAAGCTCATTTTCCATAGGCACAGGTCAGAAATGACACAGGCACTACATTTGTCATATAGCCATCTAGTAAATGAGACTGCACTTTAGAGCAACCTATATGTACACACAAAGCATCATTAATGGATCAAAAGACGACTCCTGTTTCTACATTAGTCCACTCTGTTTTCACTGATGTAGGTTTGCTGCTTGGCTCTGCAAGTGCCTCATTCATCAACACTTGTTGCGTTCACAATCTCAGTGCCACAGAAAGATGAAACTGAAGAAAACAACAGCACTTTATCACATAGGAACATTAATATCTCTCGACTGGAAACAAATTGCCCAAGGGGTTTGCCTAATGCCTCCAAGAAGAGGAATGCTTTGAATGAAACTAGGCAAGGCATATGTCTAAAGAAATGTTTGATGCTGGATTATATGGTCTAACAGAATAATGCCATGCAAATTGAAATAGAAGCCCTACTTCATTTCTTTTTCATACATCCAAATGAATGGTACCTAAATAGACACCTATAGAAAAGGTTAAGCTAAGTAGAAAACACTTTCGGCTATAACGTAAAAAAGAAACTGTGATCTGCAAGCAATGTTAAAATGTGCTAGTCAACACCAAGTAACAGCTGCTCTGAAGGTTTAAAAAAAGAATTGATTAAAATAAGTATTTCAGCTATTGCAAAAACAAACAAACAAACAAAAACTAGTACTGTATGTTATTGACATAGCAGAGAAGAATACATAAAATAAATTCAGAACTGAAAAGCCAGTAAAATAGGATGCTAAGTGAATTTTTAGAATTCTGTGCCTTGAGAAAGTCAAGAGCATTTTTGTTCCCAATTCAGAACAAAAACAGCACTTCAGCTTTTTTTCTCTGAAATAAATGCAGAGCTTCCCCCTGTCGGCCCCCCCCCCCCCAAATTTGATATCTGTGTTAATAAAGGTGAGAAAAACAAAAAGGACCTGAAGAACCAAAGCACCGTCTCTCTTCTCTCCCACAGCCACTGGAGGCAGAGCGGGGAAACCTGAAATACTGTGGTCCCTGATTCATCTGAGCTGTGTCTGGGTGACTCCGGACTGGTACCATATCCCCAGTCCTGCCAGTTCCCAGTGGTGGGAAAGGGAAGAAGCTCTGCTGGTGCTTGGCTGTTCCCCACACTGTCTGTGCTTCTTCCCACCACCCCACTGGCACATGCTGGTCCTAAACTTGTCTCTTGCCTCAGCTAGGTGTCATTTGCAGACAGTTTAGTTAGCTCAAGAGCTACCCATGCTTTCCGTGAAAGTGGCGTTCGGCTACAGTGAAATGTAAGGAGACACTTCTGGTGCTGTTCCCCATGAGCTGCTGTCAGACAGAGCTTGATTCAAGCTTGAGAAATGAGCCTCCTGCAAAGCATGCCATGAAACAGCAGGCTGGGTACTTGAGTGCTGCGCTCCCATTTCCCTGAGGATGAGCAACTGGTAATGGAAATCACTGCAGCTGCACACCCTTTCACAATCCTGTTTTCATCTGCTCCAGCCATAAACTCATTGAAAGGAGTTCTGCAGATGAAGAGAAAGAGCATCTCATTCTTTGATGAGTCCTTCAGAGTGAAACCTGCTTGGTGTGGAGGTACAAGGGAGGGCAGATGTGCATCCTAAAGGCTGCCTGCCTTCTAGAGGTCAGTTCAAAATGTGTTTTATATATACGGATGAAGTGGTTGGAAGGGACATATGGCAAGCAGTAAAACATGCCATAATCTTCCTTGCCCACCTCCCACCAAGAAGACTCCTGATTCACAGAGGCGGATGTACAGATCCATCTCTCTAGTGCTACACTGCAGATACACATTTTTATTGCAATGAAGCAACAGAAGGCTTGGTTATTTTTGGCCACCTTCATATACTGCTGTTGAGGAGTAGTTTACATTTTTTGAAGAAATGAAAGAGCTTTTTAATTGCGTTTTTAATGAAACTGTCAAACTTTGCAATGGCAGTTTTCCCTCTCCTCCTTCTCTTAGTTGATTAAAGGGAAAATCAGGAAGAAAATCCAAAACTGTTCTCTGGAAAATAAATAAATAAATAAATAATGTTTTTACAAAAGCCTACAAGAACTTGGTGTGGAGCTTTTTTCTTTGAATAAAGTTCGGGAAAAGACTTCATTTCAGGTGGAACCTACAGTGCTTGCTTTTGATTTATTTTATTTTATTCTCAGAAAAGAAAATCTAAATTCACCCATCTTTACTGGAATATTATTCAATGTCTAAAATGTTGAAAACAAAAACAAACAAAAAAGAGAACAAAACATAATTTCTCTTGTTAAAAACAATGACTGTAAGAATTCTTACTGCCAAAGGCTTTGGAAACTTAATTATAGTTCACTCACAGCTGCCATTTTCACTCTCCTACCACATAGTGATTTTCAGTATCATTTATCATGTCAAACAACTATCCTTAACATTTATGAATTATCTGAATGAAATGACAGTTTTTCATGATATGCACTTTGTGTTTTAAGGGCAGAACTCCTACTGCTGTAGATAGTGTCTATGCAGTGAGAAGAGCTGGCTCAAAGTACTCAATGAAGCATTTCTTGAGAGGATTTGGCATTGGTTTTAGGTCATTTTCAGTGAACAGCCCGCATCATTTAAAATGTCTTACAGAAATTCCCTTTTAATTATAAAGGTTAATTTTTCAAATCAAAATGGTTTTCATTTCAAAAAAATGGATGCTAGAGGACAGCAAAAAACCACGTTCCTAGACTAAAATGAAAAGAAAAATAAATCCCGACTTGACCTCATGCCTTCCACCCCCCCCCTCCCCCAGCTTTTCTAGATTTTACTCCCACAAGAACATTCTAGTTACTCAATCTCAGCAACAAATCAGAGTGGGAACATTTTAATTACTAATATCCACACTGCTTGAATTAATTCACAATTCTTGCAAGCATGGAAACTGTTCCTTTCCCTGCTCCACATACCAGCACTGCTGCCCTCTCCCTGGCAGAAGAGAGTGTGCTCGGACATTTGGAAATGTTTTGCTTGTTTGCACCACCCAAGCCACAGGACTCGTACTTCTGTTTTCGTTTCAGTGACAGATCAAAAACATTGTTTTCCCAAACAGATGGCTTAGTTTTAAATCGTGTCCATGTTGTCCACATGTGTCCCATACAGCGTACGGATTATTCCATACAAGTGCTTGCTGGCAGTGAGCAGCACGTTGTGCCTTTGTTCTGCTCCTTGGCGCTGTCATAAACATCTCCCTTTTGGAGGAGCATGGTCTTTGTTACATCTATGTCACTGCAATGTGTGAAGCCCTCCCATATTTTAAATGATATAAATATTAAGAAAAGGCAAATAGAATAATAAATAAGGACATGCTCTCCCCCTGTTGCTGCTGTTAAGATACTATTTACTTGAAAGTAGGAGCTAGAAAGGTGATCTAAGGGACATAGGTTATAAAATCCTGTTTGTTTTTTGTTTGTTTGTTTGTTTTTTAAGTTTCATTCAGAACTGGCATCTGTTCTGCCAGGTTTGCCAAGCAGATGCACCTGTACCATGGGATCCCTGCCCAATCCCTGGGATATCCAGCTTGATTTCCCATCAAGATGCCACCACAAACCAGGTTCTCCACAGTGTCTGAATGGGCACAGTCTCGAGTAGATAAACTGAATGCTTTGTTCAAAGTAAAGCTCTTGGTGAGTTATTTTTTGAGCTCTAAACCTGATTTGGGGTAATTGCAAATAGCAGCTCTGGTTCAACTGCAGTCTGTTTTCTATTTATCCTTCTGCAGACACTCATGCAATTTAAGCATATTCTGGGGACTCTGTCCAACAAAGGTACTCACTTGCAGGCAGGAATTTGTCCTACATCCTGAGGAATGTCCCTGCTTTTAGGGTCACAGTTACCAGTTGGGCAACAAAGACAACATCACATCTTAAGTAGACAAGTTTACCTACCTATCTGATAACCCACTGGCAAGAAATTAAGAATGAACACATTACAAATCAAAAACTTTTGAGGTGATTATTTTGCAAGAGGAAAACACAAGGCAGGAATTGTAAGATAAATTGAGTAGTTCAGCCAGCTCCTTTCCCTGGCTCCATAACTATCTTTAGATGAAAATGCTAAGAGTAAGCTATTGGGTGTAGATTGCCACCAAGGTGTCTGTGCCATTCGACCATGTCCAAATCATATGATCATCCACACAGTACTAAAGCAACTCAGTGCACTAAAATCAGTGAAGGTAGGCTGCTTTACACCAGATAGAAGTCTTCCTATGCACACACCAATAATAACTGCTTAAAAACCTTAAGTGGGCTTACTCAGGGGCGAGGGAATGGGGGTAGAAACACTTTCTCAGCAAATCCAAAATCCTGGCCAAGGATCCAGAGGGGGATTATTTACAGTAACCTGCTTACTAGCTGTGCTGAGCTTGTTAGAAAGGTGTTAAACTTTCCACAGCCAAGAGCACTTTGCAATAATAAGTTTATGAAAAATTCAATTTGGCAGCAAGTTCTTAGCAGACTCAAATCAATTGTACCTATTACACCACAGTCATAAAGACAATGGGCAAAGGTGGCTCAGCACATCAGTCTATCCTCCCCCTCTTCCATGGCCTTGAAATTTGCTCAGCAGTGCTGGAGGAGGGAGAAAACAGTGTTGTGTAACTAGTCTCCAAAACCCAGACAGCCATTTAGGACACGGAGGAGGAAATAAAGAAGAAACAGAAGTCAGCCAGCTGCAAAGCTTCTAGCAGGAGCTTTCAGGTACAGACTATGTTTGTATGGGCTTCCCAGGGCAAAAGAAACAGCCTGCACCCTGTCACGACAAAACATTCACCCTGACTGGGAAAAATTTAAATGATGCTGAAGTGATAATGAGCACTCAAGTGGATTTCTTTCTGAAATGAGTCACAGCTGCTGTCAAAACTCCATCAGTTTGATTGCTATAGCAGGGCAAGAGAAAAGCTCTCAGGAATGCCACCTGAAAGCATTTGCTGTGGCAAAGGTGTCCCACCGAGCCCAGGCAGAAGCCCAGCACTGCAGTGGGAGCACCGTCCCCATCCAGTTGGGATCAGGACTTCCACCTGCCTCCTCAAGGAAGGAGAAGCAAAGCAGACCCTCCGAACACACACAGGCCATTACATTGGGGTGCATTGCTCTTGGCCATGTTTGTGTCTTCATGACTAACTTAACTGTTTTTCCACTAGAAGGCATTACAGGGACCAGGGAGAGTAGGCTAGAGAGGAGACAGATGGTATTTTCTCTCTGATTTTGGTGTTTGAGAACAGAATTTGCACAGTTTGTTCCTCAGTCAACCCTTACTTTCAGGATAAAAACTGTTACCTGCCAGAACATTAATGGTTCTGAAACATGAAAAAACAAAAGGGGGGTGGGGGGGGGTGGGGGAGGGTGAGAGGAGGAGGAGGAGGAGGGGGAGCTTTCATCTTAAAGAGCTACCAAATTTGCATTCCTGAGGTCTAATGCTATGGTTATTAATCAAATGCTTTGGGGATATTAAAGGCTCTCTCTCTCACTAATACTGAATGCTTTTTTTTTTTTTTTTTTTTTTTTCTGAAGATTTCCCAACACATCTTTAAAGTCTTGGAGCTCCTTTCATTCTTAATATGCACCTTGATTATCTTGTATCTGCAGAGTTCTTTATACCTAGTCTTTAATATCTTCCTCTTTCCAGCAGATCTCTTCTTCCTTCAGCTGGGGCTCCCTTTCAGGTAACTGTCATTATCTAATTTGCCCCTTTATATTAATACTTGCCCTCAAGATCAGTTATGTTCTCTGCTGGCCTGGAGAAGGCCAGGAATTTCAAAACCCAGCCTGACATCTGTTTTGCCCATGCTCTGATAACTTACACAGTGTTACCCTGCCATGGGAACCTGCAGTGTAAGTAAAAGCCCAAGCTGCATTAAATGAAATCTGCTGCTCTAATCAGTGTGACCAAATTACTTTATTTTGCATATTCCCATCCTCCTGCCTGTACTGAGAGATGAACAAGAAGCATGTGAGAGTCATGAGGTGTGTGGGCAGCTCATGTGCAGGATGAGACTTTTCAATTCCTTCCCGGACAGAACAAGCTAATTTCTACGTTAGAAACCTTTTTAGGGATGAATGCTGCAGGGCAAACATGAAGTAGTACACTGTGTCAAAGTGACAGAAGGATGAATTCCCATAAGACCTGAGAAAGTCACCAACAAACCTTTGGAAATGGTGGATGAGAACATAAATGTTATTTTACATATGCAGAACACAGGCTCCTGGCAAATCATTTTCACTCAAGGAGTGCCTGAAGCTGCAGCTGAATGGAGACAGGAACCCATGGTCTGCTCGGACCATTTTCCTCTCGCTGTCCCTCATGAGCACACACATTCACATACATTGTCTTAATTAAAAATATCCAAAATCCAAATTCAAAGTGTTCTTTTCTTTCCCACCCTGCTTCCAGCCACTGCCACTCACTCTGCTTAAGGTGTAAATAGGTCAGGTGTTTCCATGGCCACAGTGAACCAAGTAAGCAGTTGGGGTTCAGCAAGCAACGTGGATTTTTTAATTGTTCCAGTGCCAGGTAGCACGAAGTGAGCGGCACCACGCTGACAGTGCCTAACTATCTTCTCTTACTGCAGTTCTGCTCATCAGCAACTTGATAGCTGGTGCTGGCCACTTCCCCCTCAAAACTGTTATATTCTGCAAGCTTCAACAGGCAGCTCCCCTCATGGGGTAGCACTGATGAAAAGTACTTTTCACATGGAAAATGTCTCTTTGCATCGCCACTGCAAGTACTAATTGCTGGTTCCAATGAGGCATTGAACCTATTCGCACAAGGTGTAATTATATTGTGACTCACTGCCACAGGGTGTTGTAGAGGCCAAAAGTGTAAAATAAACCTAAAAGCATAGGCAAATTCAAGAGGGGAACGTCTAACAAACAGGATGGTTGGGATGCCACACCTCTCAGGAAGCTCATAAACCCCTCAATGCCCAAAGGTGAGGAGCTGTAGCATGGAGACAACTTTTTTGTATGTGCCACATCCATCTCTTTCCCTGAGTCCCTACTGTTTGTCAAGAACCTAAGCTAGATGAACCTCCCACTCTGCATTAAAAAAGAGAAAAATTGGGATGACATAACTTGCCACCAAAACCATCCCTGTCTCTGCTGTGACATTCTGTGAAGCCTTCTTGTAATGCAGAAGATTTTATGAGGAGACAGGGCAAGTCAGAGAGGGAGGGCCCACATTGAGAGATACTCTCTCCTGTAACCAAATACAGCTAGGGAACCTGCCCAAACCCCCACAGAGTAAGGCCGAGCTTTCCTGACAGACTTCTGCTATAATCTTTCTCAGATATAAACTCTACACAAATCACCTTCTCTACACTTCCCTGCTTTTGGCAGTCAGGCTCACTGAAGACCGTCAGGACACTGATTGTACCACTCGAGCTGTGCTGAAGCCAACAAAACTCTTCACATCTGCTCCTTTGCCTTACCAAGCTGGGGCCCGAAGCTCTTGGTGCTGTGTGCTGCTGACGCCACCATCACAAACAACTGGTGCTACCCAAAGCAACCGCTCTTGCCTCTCCTCACGTCTTCTCCTCACACAGCCAACGGGCCTTAAATTCAGGGTGTTGGTGAGGGCCTGACACACTGCTGGGAGAGTAATAACCAGCTCTGCCCAAACCCAACTTTCCCCAACTTCTTGTTTTGACACTGTTCTTATATCCCTGGTGCGTAGAAGTGTGAAAATGGAAAAAAGATTTTAATTTCATGGCAAAATTATTCAAGCTGAATCATTACATGAGGCTTTGTATTTAGCCTCCAATCTCTCTCAGAAATCTGATAAATATATGTTCCCAGTTTGAAAATATTGATTTTTTCCCCTCCTTTATAATTTTTTCTTGAGTGAAATGAGAATTGGGAGAGATTTTCTTATTTAACAGCATCAGACCTGGTATATATACAAGTATATGAATAACATACAAGTATAACATGTCACAACAAGTACACTTTACTTATTCACTGGCCTTAGCAATGTCCACACAGCTCTGGGAATAGTGTGGTGTTGTTTCAGATCATTACTGCACTGTCAGCAAAAGGAGAGCAGTAGTGTTGAAATTCTACACCAGATATGTGCATGCTGTTTGGAGCCTGCCGTGGGGAGCAATATTTTCCTAGTTCCTCCATAATGACCTCCCTTTCGCAGCCACTGATGGGTGGCTGTAAACACAGTCCTTCGAAAAGTCAAAGAGAATGCAGTGTGAGTGACAGCATATCTGATGCTCCCCTCTAAGTTTTTGTCTGATCTCCAACAAAATGCTTCACTGAGGATTACTCATCTATAAAATAGGGATAACCATATTCATAACCACTTTGTAAAGCACGTAAAATCTACAAATAAAAAGAACAATAGCAAAACAGATCAAACCACTGCTATTAGCTGTCTTCTAGGGAAAGTTTTTTTATCTGTTAACAGATTCTCAAAATAAGATAAACATGATGTTGGAACTAACATATTACATATGTAATTATCTACTTCCCCAATATACATTTCTTCCAGCCTCTTTTATTCTCCTAAGTAAAAGTTGGTAGGCTTGCTTACCAACCAGACTTAACCCTATTAGAATTTCTGTAACAAAGCAGTTAACTGATCATTAAAAATATGGGGCTTAGGGGCCAACAGATTAATGAAGAGGGAACATAATGCAATAGTATGGAAACTACATTGCAGGGTTTAACATCATATATGCCAGTGGCTGGAAAATCCTGTATTAAAATCCTATGACACCAAGACTGCACTGAACAGCAAGTAATCCTAAAATCCAGTTAGCATAGGCTTAGTGTACTGCAGATGCACAGGAAATAGCAATAATCTATCCAGCCACATTGAGCTACCATAGTTATGGGGCATATTTAGGAAAAAAAAAAAAAAAAACTTTTTTGTTGTTGTTTTGCAGCCCTTGCTTTTGAAATGCTGGAACTCAGTAGGTCTGTATAGCAACTGCTGGGCCTTGGCCTAATATCGTAAATCAAATCATAGGTCACTACATGCCTATTCCAAAATAATCCTCTGTGCCTGCCAAGTCCCAGAAACCCTTATCATGGCTAAGAAAATAGGAGAAATGAAATCAGGTGCACAGGAAAGCAGTGAAATTACGAAGTTTCTAAAGCCAAAGCTTCTAAAACTCTGATACAAATGTATGATAGCACATGAACTATGTCATTTAACTTCAGTGGTGATTTTATAAATGCTAACTCTCTCATAGTCCTATTAGTCCCATTGCAGACAATAGCACCCCATCTGGGGGTGGACATGAAATACTCCTCTGCCCCCTCCTTTATGCATTAATACTGGATAGCTGTAATTTCATGGAGTGAGTTAAAAACCCTTTAGAAAATATTTTAAAACACACGTTCAAGCTATGCAGATAATTTTAGCAATCTCATTTCCTGACTGCTCACTAACCCTCAGATGTATTTTTTTAATCACTTTGAAATTTCTTGTGCATTGCTTAGGTGTTTATAATGAAAATACAAAGTGGATTTTTTTTTTTTCACTTATTTCAGGGGTCTGTTGGTAAGACTTAGCTTCTTTGAAGCTACCTCAAAATGTTAGAAATATAGCCAGTGTATTATCCCCACTCCTTTTTTTTTTTTTTTTTTTGTAAAGCCATGAGTTGCTAATTTATTTCTTGAGAAATCTCTTTTAAATTACTAAATCAATTAATGGATTTATTCATAAAAGTATTAGTTTTGTAATAATGCATCCAGATAATATTTATTTATCTACCAAAAACTAACTTGGAAAGCCTACCCAACTAACCATTACAGCAGTAGCAATAGAGGTCCGTTTACTTGTATTCAAATAAAAATGAGGAGGTGAGAAAAAATCAGACAAAAATGAAAAAAAAAAAAAAAAGAAAAAACTATAGAAAATTATAAACAGGAACACTTGGAAACTCAAGGGCAAAAGTTGAGTCTGTGGCCCTCGATTTATTACCATGTATCACATATAATGAGCCTATGCCTGGGACAAACTGTCTGATTGTCCCCATCTTCCTGGCAGCTCTGATAGTAAGTGCAAGAAAAGAAGGTGTTATAACCACAAATACAACAGGGAGGCCTCAGCTCTAGACGGTGACATTAGACAAGCTGCAAAGGGAAGTTGTTTTGTAACCTTAGCTATGACAACTGAGAACCTACAGCTGAAGCAATACTTGACTTGGGTCTGGATCAGCCTTAGATTACACCAACTGCATGCAGCAAACAGTTTTATTCATGCCTGGTTATTACGAGCCTCTGCCTCCCTACCTTTTTTCCCTCAGAGAAAGAAAATCAGAAAGCATTTTTGCTGCAGCACTGCCTGGAGAATCTGTAGCAACATGAGCTTATTTATTACCCATCACTTCTAACCAAACATTTTCTACTGTGTCAGTAGAAAATTTATGTTATCATTTCTCTGTGAGGACTCAACTTCATCCATCACTGGTAGTCACTTACACTACTCCTGCTCTAGGCCTTTGTACTGCACAGGGATCTACAAGCACGGATGCCGGGGACCTGTTGTTTTCCATCTTGTCACTCTGCCATTACCACTTGGCCTGCCTGGAGATGCATGAGTGTGGTTAAAAGGTTCAAAGGGGTACCTTCCTTATGAGCCTTGCCACCAACATCCCTTTAAGGTAGGAAGCATGAACTTTCCTGTTTTGTAAACAAATCACTTTCTCCTTCCTTTAAGAAGAAACGTATGTAAGAGGTAGATTTTTCCTTCTCTGGTAAGAGCCATGCTACCTTCATGACCTCCCCTCCACACACACCTACTAACACCTATGGCCTGAGGGGCGGGTTGCATAGATTTTCATCTAACTTTTCTGAACTGCTGTGGGGAAGAGTTGGGAGTGTAAGAAAAGATGCAGTTGCTACTGTAGCAGCATGGGAGAGATGTCTGGATTTGCTAGGAAAATACCAAGGAAAGTCCAGCATTAGGTAGATCTGACTGTATTCAAGACTAGCTATTTAAAGGGAATCAGTCACAGTGAGAGCATGCTATCATTGTCCTAGTTTGCTAGTGAAGGTTGCTCCTAACAAGTGAGACAAGAACAGGAGGCACCTAGACAGCAACAGATTCACCTCCAGGTGGGCTCATCCCCCTCAAACCTCCCCAAATGATGAGTCATGTAATCTACTTGAGTGCCTCTACAGCTTCCATTAAGATCATTCATGCATTCTTATTCCTATGTTTCCAGTAATTTCCCCTCCCTCTTCTGTTTTTTAGGAGGTGTGAGTTTGTAAACAAAACACAACTGTAGCTGCAAATAAACCTGTCTGGAAATTGCCTTCACTCTGGGGAGCACCTGGTGGAAAATCTATCCCAGTCTTCTCTTCCCAGTCTCTCTGCCAAAGAGCCTTTTGCTTTTTGTCTCTACACCCTGGTGAGGAGCAGACATCATCAGATTTTCTGTGACAGAAAGGGAAAGAAGTGCTCCTTTACAAATCCACAGAAGTGCAGGACTGTCAAAATATGATCAAGGGATACCTTGCTTGCATGCTGGGCTATCATCAGCCTCATCAGCAGTGGTGTTGATCCTATTCAGCATCCTAAGAAGGCTGAAGTTAAGAGTAGCTAGCTCATGCTTTTCTATGTTATACAAGTCACACTCTTAAAAGCACACATGTACATACTCCCATGCCCTAGAATATATATATATAAGATGTTTCTAACAGTTGATGAAGCAAAAGGGATCATCTTCCTCAGTACCTCAATGTGTACATTATTATAGTATATTCTTCTATTTCCTTATCACCGAGTTAAAATAATTTGACCAGGTGATGTGTTTACAGTACCAGAGGGGATTCCTATGCTGCTTAGAAATGTAATTGGATTTTCTCATAATGTTGCGGTGATATTACAAGCTAAATACCCAAGAAATTACTAGATTATGATGGCAGGGTAAATTATGAGTGTAATGTACTACATAATGAAATACAGGAGCCCATAAACCCATAATGTCAGTTTCCTATGAAACTGATACATAATTTTAATAAAATAATTAAAAAAGAATCATACAGATACAGCAATGACTGCATGACCTTCTTGGTTATGAAAGGTCAATTGTAAAACTTATTTGGATATGCCCTTTAACTTCTATCCAAGATCAGCAATGTGTGTGCAAAATAGAAGAAGCATTTTACTCTTCTCAGACTTCTGCAATTCTGATCATTTTTTGGTGTTTTGTTTTGTTTTTAATAATTATGGGAAAAACATAAACAAATAAATGTGCTGCCCTATATCCTGGATTTTCTGATCTGCTATGTCCCCAGCACCACTGGAGATTCACATTACTTACTTCTTTCCTAGCTTGATTAAAGATACCTTGTAAGGCAATAGAGCTGGCTTTCCAGGGACCCAGACTGCTACTATCCTGCAGGAGTTTACTGGCAGTGAAATACACTTGCATCTAAAAAATGGCATCAAATTTGCAAATGGCCTGTCTTTGAGCTGCTTGGAGAGATGCTTTGAAAGTTGCAAATAAATGACTTTCAAAGGGAGATGGCCATGTATTCTCTCTGTGCCCTTGACAAGCCTCCCATCAGCAATATACCAGCACTCAGCACTGGCCCAATACTGCCCAGCAGCTCCTGCATTTCTGAAGCACTAGTTTGGGGTACAGCAAATTCTCCTTCACATATTAAAATATGGACAACAGAAACCAGGGTGGGTGGGCAGTGGGAAGCAGAGAGGGAGCTGGAGAAAGACTTGGCTGGAAGCATGAGCCAAGGCGTAAGAGCTGTATGGGATTACCATAGTTTACATGGTGTCCTTGTTGCCAAACCACCACTTCAAATCCTCAGCACAGTGCTGGCTGTGGAGAGGTCACGAGTAGCAGGACAATATTAGTATTACAGTAGCACAGTGTCCTCAGTCAGAGGTCCTGGCCCAGGAAGGATCCCACAGACCCCCAGGACGTCCCTGTGGTTCCTGCAGCAGAGAGCCTCAGGTGGGTTTTCAGACATGACTCACGACACAATTGTCACAAGCAGCATTGAGGAAAGGCAGTTTCTCTTTGTTTGGTCAAGACAATGTTAAAATTTTAACAATCTCAGCCAGAAACCTCTCCTGGAAATAAATTTCCTAGATTGTGCCTAGAGGCACCTGCCACATGTGGAGATAGTACCTTCCTCATCAGTTCCACATTGTGTTTCTTTGGCCCAAATAACACTTATTTTTCCACAATTTCCCAGCAAATAGTTTCACCACTACCCATGTATGGAACTGGTGAGGAGAACACCGAACTAAAGCCTTCCAAGTCAAGGGAGAAATTGCTACTGTTTTCAGTGTGTCTTGCATCAATCTAGCTCTCTAGGAACGTCACTGGAGCTGACCTTCTGCTGTTGGCCATGCACCTATTGACAGCAGAACTCACTGGTTTTCAGAGGTGACTTTTTTTAACACTTTTTTCTTTAATTTAGAAGAAGCAGCAGTATCTGACTTCCAGCATGCAGCAGGCTATCACACTGCACACAGAGCCTGCTCAACTCCACAAGCAAACCTGCATCATGCCACACACGAGCATGCATTTAATTGCCATGCAAGTGCACGCACATGTGTAAGCTCTTTGGGGGGGAGCCACGCAGTGGCAAATGATCTCCTCTGGTCTGCCTGCTGGCCCTGCTTCACCTCATGCAGTCAAGAGGAGAAGGTCACATAGCAGCAACAGGTATCAGAAATGGTCCTGTGAAGCACTACAAACCTTTTGGCTCCCCCCTCTTCTCTAAGTAAATGCCACCTTGATATTGTGCTGTTTTTACTACAAGAAGCTAATGTTACTCTTTCAAAAAGAAAAGAAAACATCAGCAGACAGTAGACTTGAGACCCTACCCCTGAGCAGGCAGATCCAATACTTTCAGAGCAGAGCAGCAGCACTTCTCCCCTCCCCGCAAGTGCAGTCAGCACATTTGATTTCTTTTTCTATATCTCTCCCATGTTTATTATTAAAACACGTCACTGCTATCTAATCGCCATTGGAATTGAAAGTAATTTTGCACAGGAGCATTCTAAACTTAGAGAACATCAATTAAAATTAATGCAAAAAAAAAAACCAAAGTGCTCATGTTTTGCTGTGCTGGAAAGAAACCAGGGCCAACACATGAGCAAACACAGCCCATATCTGCTCATCAGCACTGCTGATAGTTGACTTTTTTTTTTTTTTTCTTTTTTTTTTCTTCCTGTCTCCCTCCTCTGAGAGCAGCTGGAGCTGTGCTAAGGCCTTCTCCTTACCCTGTCCACTGAGCAGCAGCGGTTGCATCCAGACCCTCTGGGCTTTCCCCACAGCAAGGCTGACGGCTCTGCTGCTTTCAGGGTGCCTGCTGCCCTGCTCCACGTCCCGTGGACAGCTGAGGCAAGCCGGGGGGGCCGTGGCATGGTGGTGAGGGGACACAGCCCTTCCTGATATAATGGGAAGGCCAGTGCCAGCGTCGGCACTGAGCCAGTCTGGATTCCAGTGCCGCAGCCCTCCTGCACCTGTTGCGGGGCTCGAACCATGACAATCAGCTGTGCGGCTAATATTAGATGGGGCGGGAGCACGATCCAACTACAAAGCAGCTCATGGGGAAATAACTGTCCCTCTCTGCCTGTAATTAAAGGGAAAACACAAACGAGTGAAGTGTGGGCAGTGCCACCAGCCAGGGAATCTGGGTGGAAGCCCAAGAACCCTGAGTGGTCCTTTCCAGTTCATCACCTCAGCCGAATTTTCCCTCCAGCAGTGGTTTTGGTCCTTCCAAAATTGCCAGCCACAGACAAGTTTGGGAGCATTTGCTGCCTCTCCTGCCTCAGCACTGAGATCTGTGGTCCTCAGGACCCGTGGGTAAACCTGGGCCCCACACCATCTTGCTACCTGATGGCAGGTTCTCACAGGGAAAGCACAGGGACGCACAGTGCTGTTGCATGCAGTGAGAAGGTACAATAAGTCAGTGCTCTAAGTGGCGCATAAAAGCCAAAATCAAGAAAACTTTCTCACCCCGCATAACCTGCAGTGTTAACATAGCCTGTTAATGTCCTACCTGAAATAAAAAACCCACAGCATTGGGCCACTTCTCTTTTTTAAAGGAATTTTTACAGCACTCTATTTCCTCTGCTCCCCAGGCATCACAGGGGACTCCAAGCACTGGAGGCAGCAATAACAGCATGTACTACTGCATCGATAAGCACCAGAGGGCAGCTTAAATACAAACGTGAGCTCCAGCTCCAAAATCTCTGACTGAGCAGTTCACAGCAGATCCTTCACAGTCCTTGCTGTGAGCTTTTCTTGATGCATCCATTTTGCTTGCCTACAATGACTCCGTTCAGGATGAAAGAGCTGCAAGACCCCTCTTTCTGCAAGACCTATCAGAAGGGATGTGATCCAATGGTGGTAGCATTTGTGGAGAAATATAGGTAGGGAAACTATCATACTAGTTTGGGAAAGGTGCAAAGCCTTGCTGTGGGGTTCATGTTGGTTGGATTGTTATTTTAAACCATGTCAGGAAACAGATGGTGCCTCTTCGAAAAATGTGATTGCAAGCTAAAATTAAAAAATATACCAGAAGCACTTGTGAAACTGTAGGAGAATTAAAGGGACAAATACCAGAACTAAACGCTGAGAGACTTCGTCTTCTTTAGAAGAATGCTGCCACAGTCTGAGAAAGATTAAATTAAACTGGATGTTTCCACTTCTATAAAACGTGGGAGGCTCTCTAGACAGCTAAATTAGAAAATGTGACACAGCTGAATCCCTGCATTCCCCTTGCATCCTCTGAGTAACAACCCCTTTGATCCCTGGGGAAAAAAGAACTTGATTAATTTTCACAGCCAAATCTCTTTTGATAGCAGCATAGAGATCGGGCCAAGATTTGGGCAGGTTCTCTTTTTCCCTTAGAGCTCTGTTGTTTGTTTACCCAACTGAGTCAAGATGGTCTCACAAGACTGCAATAGCCAAATGTTCTCTACCCTGACTAACCATTTAAATCATTCCGTTAAAAAAAAAAATAAAATAAAATCATTTTGCCAGAATATCTATCTTTAGACTAAAGACTAAATCATCACAACATATTTAGCATTTAAAGCTTTCAAATAGCGTTGGGTAAGTTTGGACAATTCTCTTTGCATTTTACAGCCCTTCAGAGAAAAGATGTCAAGTGAAGAGAGCTACATAACCCAACTTTCTAGAGAACGAGCATTTATCTTAAGGAATGTGGATTCAAATCTATAAACCTATATAAACTATTATCTTTGATTTTTCTTTTTTTGTTTGGTTTCTTTCAAAGGCATTAAGCTGACTGAGGAAGAAAATTACACCTTTCCTTAAAAGAAGAAGGCATCAAACATCAATTTAATGAAGGATGTTTGTTGCTGAGGCACGGGTAGCATATCCATTTCAGGAAATACTTTAGCATGTCCTTAGCTAGGCTTCCCATTGCAAACAGCTTAAGACCAAGTGAAGACAGAATCTAGTCGCAAAGCTTGAGTGATGGTAAAACACTATCTCACCTCTGGGTGCACTGGGATTTAGCTGTCTGCTTTGGGCTTGTACTGTATATTGGCAATATGCCAATGCATGTCATAAGAAGGTAAATATGTCAGAACAAAAAAATTGATATGCAAATCCATATTCTCCAAGAGAGGTCTAATAAATAATAGATTCAAGAAACTACTTCTTCCTGTTTCAAGCCTTCAGCTCTTGGGTCTAGCAGCAAGCCAAACATTCCTGCAGGCACAGTCTACCCCCTTACAGCCACCATCTTGCTGCAATTTGAGAACATGAGCACAGTTGGTATTATCACTCAATAATGCACAAGCACTCACAATATGAAAAAAGTTACTTGGGCTCTGGCATCAGGCTAAAGTTGGACCTGCTCCTGTAGATGTACCTGCATGTAAATCTCCCAAGAAATTTTACCCTATCATTGAGTTTTCTCACATATATATATATATTTATTATTATTATTATTTATTATTATTTTAATGGTATCAACTTCTTTAGAGAATATATGGTCTCCTATGATGTTGTCAGCCTGGCTTGCTATGCACTATCACTCGAAACGCCCAAGGATATGAGATAGATCGGGTCAGATCCACAAGAGTTAGACACTCATAATCCACACTTGGCTTCTGTCTCATTGTGGAGGTACCCCAGGTTTTTGCTACATGTGTCCAAATACCTGTAATTTGGTATACTCAGTTGCACTTTGTCCTAGTAGCACTAAACAGGTAGGTAAACAATTTATATTGAAGATGATGCCAATCTACACTACATCTTATATCTCTCTTCTTTCTTTTGCCAAACCACCTGGTGGTTACTATACAGAGGGAAAAAAAAAAAAAAAAAAAAAAAAAAAAAAAGTTAATTTCCCTATTTCCCTTCCCTGTCTGAAGGGAATTGAACCCAACAAAAAACCCTGCACACCACAACACCACACTACAGCAACAGCACACTCTGAGGTAGATGTTTGCAAACTGTTGATATTTTAGTAGAACAGATAAAATAAATTCTTATGAACAAGACAAAATCAATACTCAAGTTTCCAGCTAGTCTGTACGTACAATGGAATATTCACATATTTTGGCAACTGGACTTTAACTTGGCAGAGTGCCTTAATTGTGAGGCATTTCCTAAGCAGTTATTACCACAGAATCACAATTAATACAACTGCTGATAAGTGAACGCAGGGAGATGAAGATACACAGGTAAAGAATAGATATCAAAACTGACATAAAATCTGGGGCCCACTAGACGAGAAAGAGGGTGGGTGTTGAGGAGGTAACACCAGGCTGCAACCCTGTTTGTGAATTGTGATGCAGCATGAAGGAAGAAATGATCCTATGGCCCCGCATCTTTGCTTTTCCAGACCTATTCAGCTTCACCAATTGCATCTCAGCCACCAGGGACTTGTGCAACTTCTGCTGTTTGACAAGAACCTAGCTGTGCCGATGAGCTGACAAATCCAAAATGCCTCCCGCCCCCAGCCCCTGCTGTGTGCCAAATTGCTATGTGTGCGCTTGTGCACCAGTTAGGATCCATCTTCAGTAGCTGCCAAGTCCCCCCATCTCTCCAGCAGAAAGAAGCAAGTGGAGAGAGGGAAGGGGGGGGGGGGGGGACGACGACACAGAGAAGCAGAGGGAGAGGGAGCATGTGTACACTTTGAAAGCCAACTTTTATTTTTAGAGACATGAAGTAATGCTTGAGCACAGCTTATTTTCACCTCAAACAGAAGAGATTGCTCCCCAAAAGAAATATATATATATATATATATACACTAAGTTTTTAAAATCATCAGATGGCAGATCTGCTTGAGACAGGTGCTTTAAAATGCCCTTGAATGATATAAGAGCCTAAGAGAAGCAAGACAGAGAATTAAGAAGTCCTAATGAGCAGAGATGGGGGTGTTAAATTTTGCCAGCTGAGAGAAGAACATATAGCAGAGATGAGCAGAGGGAGCATGGAAGCAGAAGGGTGGTACACGCTGCATCAAGTTGACATGGGTTGGCCATTGGCCTCAACACGTGACTGATACAAACTGCCAGTAAAGCCAAAGGGCCAAAGGAAGAAAAAAGGCAGAAAAGGGATCAGCCATCCACATACCCTTTCCCCAGGGCTAATGGGATGTCACCTGGTCCTGTAGACAACTCATGTGGTGATGGAGTTGGTATTTGGAGGGAAGTGGTGACTCCAGGGGAAGCTGCACATCCTCAGAAATCTCTCATGTCTAGATTGGAGTTGGCTCCAAGTGTAATGATTAGAGAGTAAACATAAAATGTACATCTGAAATGCACCTAACAGGAAACAGGATTGTATTGTTATAGGAATACATTTATCTAGGTTCTGGTTGCTTTTACATGTACATTGCTGTGCCTCATGCAAGGGAACATATTAAAAAATAAGTTATTCTGAATGACTAGGAACAAGTTAGTATTTACTGACGTGAAGTATTTACTTCACGTCAAACATAGTTCAATCCTAGTTAATTCTCAGTCTCAGAAAAACATGTTTGAATGATTTCAAGGATGATTTGAGGGAACATCAAGACTTTTCTGAATCTTCTTAAAAGAACATGCATTTGAAAACAACACTTAAATATGGAACACATCTCTCTGCGGTTGCTCTTCAGGCATTCATGTACTGCAATAATTTCTGTCTTTGTTCCTCTTTTGGTAACACAGAATGAGTTTCCCTAAGTCACAAGGGGAGAGGTGGTGCCCAGGACTAGCAGGGTAGCACAAATTTGGTTCTGCTGTGGAGACAGGCCCTGTGCAACTCTACAGCTTGGCAGAGCATGCAGGTGAAATGCAAGATGTTATGGACCCAGCTTTGAAGGGCAACTTTCATCTCCCATGCTTGTGCTGGGCTGCCATCTGGCACAAATGGAGCAGAGCATCAAGAGCTTATTAAAGATGCTTGTCTGAATGCACCTTTATGGCTAGTGCTGCAATTCCTCTATTTATAAGCAAGATGTAGTCTCCTCAAATATAACCACTTCCAATATTTGTTATTATTTTGCTCACTACTAACCAGGAGAAAAGAAAGATCTGCATGGAAATGAACAAGTCCATCTTTAAACGGCAGTCTGGGCTAGACCTCCTCAATGTCAGGAACCCTAAAAACACTCAGGGTACATATTCGGAGGAATCTTTTCACATTTTCAACCTCTCATTTGTGAAATGATATTACACACAAATTTATCACTGTTAGAAGCTATTGCCAAGTACAAATATCTTCCAGATGAAGAGCCTTCACATTTTCTCTTTAAAAATACTAGTGGTTTTATATTCTTAGTGTTCACATTCATGTGTTGGTTAGCAACAGCATTTCTAGCTGCACTGAAACTGTCTTCAACATTCAGGAAGGAGAGCAACTTCAAGGCAGCATTACCAGCCAGGCAAGCCATAATTATATTTCACTTACAGCTCCCTTCCACCCCCAAATTATGTGTGAGGCTCATCCCATGATGCTGCCAGATCTACCCGTAACATCCCTTACCAGGGTCAACTCACATTTTATCACTGAGTTCTCCTAAGAAAAACCTTCCTTCTTGCAAGCAATAAGCAGAGCAAAAAAGATTATTACTGACTTTGATTCCTGTTTCTGATCTCTCACAATAATCTCCCACTCACTAGCTTGAATGCCTCCGGTTTTGGGTGGAATAAAACATCCTAACCTATCTAAAAATAATAATAAAAAAACAGCTTCCCTGATTTATGGTGCTCATTCCGTAGCATATTTATAGGCTGATCTGTTATAACAGATAACAAATCCTCCCTCTGCCCCCATCTGTATCTCTCACTAGACAGCTTAACTAACAAGACTAACATGGAACTGGACAAACACATATTCATCTCCTGATTAGTCTCCATCTTGGTATACATCATTGCTGTCATTCTGGTATTCACATCCCAGGGCCAGTGATTCCTTACATGGAGTCAGAGCATCTATTTAAATAGTTCCTTATTCTCCTGGAAGTTGGCAGCACAAACATAATAAAGTTTATCGTCTTCCTGCTGCTAAAGCTGATTTTATTAGTGACTGTTTCTGTAAAAGTCACTTCTGAAGGCTGTGACTTAACCACTGGAATCAGAAGAAAAAGGAAGAAGCAAGAAGAGGATCATGCTGTCCAACTGATCATGCTGCCTCTCAGATGTTATTAGTTTGCAGAGCAGAAGCAAGCACTGTATTGTAGTTTCTTTCTCAACAGCTCTGTATAAGTTTTTGAGATGGGCACTGCACAAAAAGCATGGCATGAAAGATATCCTGAAAGCTTGGCTCAAGTATGTAGAAACAGATTTTTTTTAATTTTTTTTTAATTCTCAAGTTAGCATTTGTGCATATTTATGCACAAATTTTCACTGTCAAAAACAGTTCTAAAGACTTTTTGAAGAGTGATAAGGGGAAGCAATTTGACCAATGTCAGGCTACTTTCAGTGATACCACTTATGGTTTCCATCCCTGGAGCTGCAAAAATCAGACACAAGTGTTGCATTGTCTGCTCCCAACAGTAGAAACCCATCTGGCAAATCAGCCTGGTTGTTAAGATTATGGACCATATTGTGTCATCGCTTTTATGCAAACTACCTCTCTCCATCTAAATTTCAATGGCAATTGGAGGGGTGTGTGGCTCTAAAACTGTTAGCAGGATACGGTCTGTGGGATTTTGTGTAATGCCTGAAGGTTATCCAAAATGGGAAACAGACAGTTCTACTAGGAAATGGGCAGCATGGTTAAGACATTTCTGTTGCCTTGTGCATAACTATGCATTTCAGAACCTCCTAGTCATTAAAAGAAAAACAAAAAATCCACCTACCCACCAGCACCCACTTCAGTCCCCTTAACCTACAAGCTGGCTTACCTGTGCATTTGGTATACTAGGGAATGTGACTGTTTAGGGAAAACCTGTTTTTGTCTTCTTACACTTATTGAGACTTGAATTAAAGATGCCAGTCACATTCTGGACAATGAAAGCGTGGGAAGTTTTCTGACAGGGTAGATGTTATTCTGTCTCTTTCTTCCAAGAAGGCTGTGAGTTGTTCGCAGAACTCATCATTTTCTACATGTTAGGCACAGGTAGGAAGAAGCCAAAGTATGCCTTGGCCTTGGGATTTGCACATTTTCAGTGAGTGCAATCATTTAGGTAACTGCACTGTGTATGCTGTTCTGTCATTTGGCTCCTTGGGCAAAAATAATAATGTTGAAAAAAATATCACAATGAAACAGCAAGGGAGACCGAAAAGACACATTGCAAAGAATATGAGAAGAGACATAAAAATTAAACAATGTTCTCCCTCATGTAAACTAAACGTGTTTGGTTTTTTTTTTTTTTGGTTTTGATTTGTTTTTGTTTTTTTCATAAGTTCAGCATTATACAGCTGACAAACGCAGGTCCATATTCCAGGCTGCAACTGAAGTGCAACTTCACATTTTATAATAAAGGAAGATGAAACTTTTGGTTGATGAGCAATTGGGATTGTCCTTTTTACATGCATACAGCAGCCTGGAACAGCATGGGGAGCAGTCCCCCAGGAAGTTACACTCACCTTCCAGCCCTGATGTAGGGACCAGCTGTAGGTACTAGTGTGAGCTCATTTATGCAACTCAAACCTAACCCATGTACATTACATGATAGTAAAGCCATGCTTAAGAATGTATCTGCAATTTGAAACAGGTTACAGCTCTTAAAGTGTCTCTGGAAATACAGCAAAACACCTCACAAGGGGGAATAGAACAGACCAAGGAGGCCTGAAATGCCATGATAAGAAGTGGAGAGTGAGTACAAGCCCAAGAGCAAGACAAGGCTAGCCAAGGATGGAGCCCCTGCCAGACACCCCAGCACCCTGGCAGTTGCTGTGCCATGCCTTTCCAGCTGAGCACTTTGGAAAAAAAGGAGTCCATATCTCATTGCAATTCCTGCCTGCAACCGGGTAGTAGAACCACCCTGAAGACATAGGACAGATGATATAGTGACATTTGAGAAGTAAATTGTGAGCTCTCTATTAGAAGAACACCTACTGTATAAGGGAAATGGAGGGCTAATAGATCATGGGCCACTACAGCAAATGAAACCAGCACTCATCTTTTTTAAATGAGACACTATGACTGATAATCACTCTTCCACATACTATACTTCACTCCCCTTGGTCTTTAAATGACAGTAACAAAGCACTACTCTCCTGTTAGTACGAGTTTTTTTGAGTTGCTGAGCATTATCAATATATTGGCATATATTTGTATTCTTTAATACTTTTTAAATACTACAATACCAATTTATTTGACATACCCTTATGATACAGCCACAAATGGATGAACTTGTAGTTTAAAATGGATGATAATGGGGAAGGAGAACAGAATGCAGAACATGAGGCAATTGTGTAGCCTGACAATTTATAACACTACCTGCCTTCTGCTTCCTGGTTATTTATGGCTGGGTAGTGAGATAAAGGAAAGAGGGATAGTTGCAGCGAGGACAGCTTAATTTAAAACATTGTCACCTGCTCCCACTAAAGTCAGGAGTCACTTTCTCAATATATGTAACAGGTACACTGCCCCTGAGCAGACCCACTAATAACAAAATCAAATTAAAACAAATTGCTCCTAAAAGAAAGGTGAATGAAGAGGCAACAAAAATCAGAATGCTTTTTAGGTGTGGACAGTGACACTTTAGCTTAGTGCTGCTGGCTTCCAAGACAGAAATTAAAAGTGCCCCCAGTTTCTAGTTCCACGGCAGAGCAGGGTTATGTATCTGGGCTCTCACAAGTGTCCTCTCACAGTAAACATGCCTTCCAACTTCCCATGTTAGAAGTCCTTGCCCACCATTATAGGTTTGTATTTCACAGAGCCACAGAATCATTTAGGTTGACCTAAAAGACCCTTAAGATCATCCAAGTCTAACCATCAAACTAACACTACCACCACTAAACCATGCACCAAGCGCCACATCCATACAACACTTAAATACCTCCAGGGATGGAGACCCCACCACTGCCCCAGGCAGCCCCTTCCAAGGCCTGGCCACCCTCTCTGTGAGGAAATCCTTCCTGACACCCAGCCCAAACCCCCCTGGCGCAGCCTGGGGCTGTCACCTCGCATCCTGTCACTTGTCACCTGAGCAAGGAGAGTGACACGCTGCTCCTGGCTGCAGCCTCCTCTCACGCAGCCGTGGAGAGCGGGGAGCTCTGCCCTCAGCCTCCTGCTGAGCAGCCTCAGGGCCCCCAGCCCCTCCTCACACCTCTTGTTTTCCAGTCTCTTCACCAGCTGCATAACTCTTCTCTGAATGTTCCAGCAACCCAGATCATTTGTGCAGTGATGGGCCCAAAACTGAACACAGTGCTCAAGGTGCGGCCTCACCAGCACTGAGTACAGGGGGACAATCAATTCCCTGGTTCTGCTGGCCACGCTATTCCTGATGCAGGCCAGGATGCTGTTGGGCTCACCACTGGCTCATGTTCATCCAGCTGTCAACCAGCACCCCCAGGTCCTTTTCTGTTGGGCAACTTTCCAGCCACTCTTCCCTAAGCCTGCATGGGCTTGTTATGACCCAAGTGCAGCACCCAGCACTTAGCCTTGTTGAATCCCATTGAATGCAGCCCATGATCCAACCTGTCCAGACCCCTCTGCAAAGCCTTCCTACCCTCAAGAGGATCAGCATTCCTCAACTCAGACCCAGGTTTCAGTCTGCTGGGTCTGCCTCAAAAGCAAGCAGGGATGGCTGGAGGCAGCAGGGTGCTCCTAGGATCAGTCAGCAACCTGGCAACATGTCCAGAGACAGAGCCCACCTCTGCACCAGGTTCACAACATAGCAGGCCAAAATGCCTCCAGTGACAGAAAGCAAATACATCATAAACCTGGGAGTTAGTGAGAATAAGGATGTATTATTGTATGGATCCAATTGTGAAATACAGGTTGCCCAGGTTTGCTTTTTAAAATTTTATTTTTAAATAATTTTCTGTCCTTTTCTGTCTCCACACCCACTCACCAATTTTTATGCTATCTTGGTAGGTGTACCTAATGCCCTCAGCTACAGTAGTTTACAAAATGTTTTAATGCTCTAAGTATGAATGTTTAAGTAGTGGCCACCCCCAAATGCACACCCACAGATCAAAACTGACATTCATTATAAATCTAGCATGGGTGAATATCACCACTTCTTTGTGCAGAAAAAAACCCTGAAGCATCTTCCCCGGGTATGTGCAAGAGGACATAATAGAAATCAGTAAAATATCCACTGCATGCAGCAGATTTTGCTCATTTGTCGCTGACATTAAGTATCAGTCAAGTTCTTTGGGGCTGAAGTCAGGTGAGTTATGTTAATGCAAAAAGAATATCAGTCCCATCACTTTTAGCTTGGGTCCTGGCTGTACAGCCATCCATCTGCTGGAGAGAAAAAGGAACAGGCACTCAGTTACAGTCCAGACTGTTGCAAAGGTAATTAAAATGCTGCAAACTCAAAACTATAATTCATAAATCTACCGTGCATGTACATTTGGAGCCTTCAGTTTCACATCACACGTCAACAAAAACTGAAAATGCTGCAGCATCCATACTATTTGCCACAAGAACAGGAAACACCTAAAAATAATAAGAGTTCCTACCAAGCACATTGTCATGACAATGGGCGGTGACAACACAGCAAGAATACACTATCACCAAAGGCATGCTCAAAAGAAAATGCAGCAACAGATCACTGTGTAGGTCACAGACTGTCATGAGATCAGTAGTATCAGTGCATGACTCTGTCCTGATGACAAGGATTATAACCAGAGTAGAAAATGATGGCAGTAGCACCCACGTGAGAAATACATCTACAGCATCAATAGCTGAAGAAAGAAGTATTTCTGCAACAGCTGAAAAGCTAATAAAGATGCAATCTGCTGATTTATTAGTGCAGAGAGATATTTTTGTTTCCCCTCCAAATAATCGTCAAACTCAAAAAAAAGACAGAACAAATATAACAAATATAACAAATATAATTTCATTTTTATCCTCTTTCTTTTTCTGCACTTCGTTTTCATTGCTTATTTAAACACTTGCTTCCCATGTTTTTCCTTGAATTTTGTTAGGTTTACTGTCTAAAAAACTCACAGAAGAAAACTTATTCCTTATGACTGAAGTTACTATCGTATAGCCTGCATACTGTAACTCAGCCAACGGAGTGCACCCCTTTGCAGAGGGCTCAGCTGTCGATTCATTTTCATATCAGCTACCAGTCCTGACTTACTACGCTCATGCAACTGAATAAGACAGAAGCTGAATGAGCTAGCAGACAAGCAGTATCTGCTACCTTCTTCCCAAAATTCTTCTACCTATACTGATTTAGATTTGGAAATACGAAAAAACTGCATCTTTTCTCCTCTAAACCCAGGTTGTTTAATCCCACCATCCTCCTCTCCCTGTCTCTCCCTCACCCCTCTCTGTTTTTTTTTGAGCAATTTTATTTCTCACTAAATGCCCCCTCCACCACTCTGTTCAACAGTATTGCTCAGTATTTGCAGGATCACACTACAGCTTTACAACAGTACACTTGACAAGATAGTCACAAATTATGTTATTAGCTAGTACCCCAAACACCTTGGAAACATGGCCAATCCACCCATCAGCAGAGCAGGAAGCCAGGACCCAAGACATTCTTGATACATTTAGGCAGGAAAACTGCTGTAGATATTGAAGAATGTCATTTCATGTGGGAGTGCAAGGTGTTAAAAGGAGAAAATCTCAACCATTTAAACATATCTTGCTATAAACCGCACAAACACTTGTTTTTTTGACACGTGTCTTTTTAAAAATATATTAAAAATATATTTCTGTTTTGACGTCCCAGTTCTGAGTAGGTTTCATTCCTGCCAACCCCGTTTGTGTTTTGAATAACTTGGAAGAGAAGAAGTGCTGGTCCAGAGACAAGAAATCCTCCAAACATCTGTCAAACACTCCAGCCCTGAAAGTGGAAAGCAAACTCCGTCAGTAGCTCTGCTGATCCTGCAGCACTCAGAGGCTGCAGTTAATATGCCTTCACACTCAGCAGAGGATGAGGGAAACAGCATGACCTAAGGCCACAGTAGCACAGTAGTGGTCTGAGGTTCTCCAGGCTGTGCGAGCGAGGCAAAGGGGGGAAGGTTATGGGTAATGAAAAAAATCTTACAATCCTATAGCAGCAATGAAAAACTGAGGAGCCAAGCATATGGTATTGCAGGTAGGGGCTGGGAAAGAAGAAAAGAGGGAAAATCTATTCTCATGACCACAGCATGCTTGTGATTCAACTGCAACTAATGAGACCAAAGGACTTAAACTGACAAGTCTGCAGTCATCCTTTAATGTTGCTCTTTGAGGGTCTCACTCCCCCCTAACCAAACCCTAATCCATCCTATGGTAGGAAGAGGCTAGACTAAAACAGTGAGTGGCAAACCAGGAAGGAAAGGGAAGAGGTGTAGGGTTGAAAAATGGTTGAAAAATGGTTGAAAAATGGCTGAAAAAAGGCCTGTGTGAGTGATAGTGAGAACCCTGGTATGTCACTTGCTGGTCTTTGGAGGGCTGGTGGCCCTGTGAGCCCTGCCCAGCGGTGCTCTGCCTGGGGCATGGAGCAAGGAGGGAGTGACAGACAGACTTGCAGTGCTTGGGGTCTCCCTCCTGGTGCTGTGGCCAGGGCCAGGAGAAGCCGGAAGGAGGAGGAGGAGCTGTGGTCTGCTGAGCCCTAGGGCAGGTTCTTTCACTGGGAACGAGCTCCCGAGCTGGCACATGAGGACAGGGATTTGTGTTTATGGAGCTCTGAACATGGCACCATGACCTACTGTACAACCCTCATTTAATGTTTTTTATTGTTGTTACCTCTGTAGCTTAACACTCTCTGCAGTCTTCAAGGTTGTAATCTGAAGACAAAACCCTGCTCTAGGGCTGACAGGACACCCTAGTGTGCTCTCCTTCCTAGATGTGCAAAATCACCAGTGACATCTGAAGCCACTGCTTTCCAAAAGCAGGCTGCTCATAGGTACCAAGAAAGAGCTCTCAGGATCAATCTTCAGCTAGTTGGGTTTAAAAGCTTTGCCAAATTACTCTAAATCAGCACTGACCCATGAAGTGGACAGTCCATTTAGCATTTCAAACTCATGAACCTCAGTTTAAGAATCAGAGCTAAGAATCAGCTTTCCTGGTTGACCCAGCGGGTCTCACCACTGTTCACCTCCTTCCCCCACTTGCCAGGACTCTGTCTGCACACCTCCCCATCACCCTGCAGTCTTCCCTACACACACAGGCTCAACATAGCCCCCCTTAAGTACCAATGTGATGTATCTATATTATCAGTAACCTTTTCTCATGTATACCCAATACTTAGAAACCACATATAAAGATCAGGAAACATTCAGTGAAATAATAGGTTTCTGCAGATGAGATTAAAACTTTGTCATATGATTCCCATAGCTGTTGAAGGGCTAGCACAGCAGGCAGAGCCCCAGCAATACTGGTGTGAACTCATCAAGTGATATTTCTTAGAGGGTGACCAGCAGTCCCCTCCTTGATCTCATGACAAAAGATGGTTTGCTTTCTTTTCCAAGCATTGTATTCCAATGTTCCACCTAAAGTAAAGCCTCCAAAAGGTTTCCTGGCCCTCCAGGAGATTCCAAACCCTGTAGTACGGCCTGCAAATACAACAGATCTAGTCAATATAATCATTAAGTGATGACAAGAGAAGGGGAACCTTGAAAGATTGCTTAGAGTTACAGCCTTGGAAAAACAGCATGGAGAAGGGGAACCTTGAAAGACTGCTTATACAGCCTTGGAAAAACAGCATGAGTAGGACACAGAATATTTTCCTCAACAGCAAAGTCATTCCCAAATCCTTCAGCTGCATTTGTTTGCTTGCTTGTTTACAGAAACAGCAAAGGTGTCTCACTGTGGGAAACACATGATATCCCTGAAGAATACGGTGCTATCAGATTCCTGTTGCTGTCTCAAGAAGTGGGACAGCAGAGAGCAGCAAGAGACACAGATGAAATAATGACACTCAATATCTAAATTCACCAGCAGTCTGAATTTAATGAGTAGTGCAGCAACTACATCAGGCTTAGAAAGAAGGGACAGACTTCAACTTTTATTATCTGTAACTGACATTATTTATCTAATCACTTCTGCCTCTTAGTTATGATAGAAATGATTAAAATCTGTACAGAAATGAAACAATGAAATGGTATTTCTATGTGCAAAACAGTTCAATTATTTAGGGCAATTAAAATAGCATATTAAAATAACTAGAAAAGGGAGCAGCACAACTTCATCAAGCAAAAGCCTAAACTTTGATATAAATAGAATATTGTGCAATAAAGTTAGACTAAGAAAAACATACACAAATGAAACCTAAAAAGAGATCCTGGGATTTAATGTCTACTCTGAAAGGTAATAACAATTGGAAGGCTGCTTTGTTTGCTTTCTTAAAATAAATAAACATGCCTCAATTTTTGTGGAAGAAAGAACATGTAAGATCGTAACTGTTTATTAGTTAAAATAATTCAACAATGGAGTTGGTCAAAATTACAACAAAGGGAAGAAACCGTACTGGAGGGCAGGGTGCCATGGTGACCTTGAACCAATTGTATTTTGGGAAGAAGTGGTGAAGCATTACAATAAGGAAGGAGCTGAATTCTTATCTTGGCATTATCACAGACTCCTTGTCTGACCTTAAACAGGTTATATTCTTTGTGCCTCAGTTTCTCCATCTATATAGTAGGAAAGATAAAACGTGGATTCTGAAAAGTGCTCACGCTTATGAATACATGTTTTAATGTTAAGCTCAGCACCTCCTGAACCTTTGTAGCTTCTGCTTTCCAAAGTGGAAGCATTTGGCATGTGGGAAATATAGCAGTGAGCTCTGGAAGAAACAAATTTCCAGTCTGGAGCTTACATTTTGTTTTCTTTTCAAGCACCCTCTGCTCAGGGAACCAGGGTGCAAGGTACTTCTGACTTGTATTTTGTAAACAGGGATTAGTCATACCTTTATAGTCCTATAGTCCCTGAAGGAGCTGTTAACTTTCCCTTATGTGAACCAGTTCTTTGGTCCTCTTCCGTTTTGGAAATTTTGCTTACCATGTGTGGTGCAAATTAGATGCAGTTTGCTCACCTTAACTACAGCTTTGAAAACAGTGGTTCAACTGCTATGGCTTCTTGTAGAATTAAAATGCAGATCAGCCACATGGTTTATCATGACTTGTAATGCTGTCTCTTCAACATACTACAACCAGCTATAACACATACTGCTCACATCTGTCAAGGCTTTCATATATATGAATATACATATAACGTATAAACATATGTATGCACATAGATCTAATCCTTGTGTTGTCTGAACTGCAATTCTTAATAGTGATATTTGGCAAAGGGTGAATGGGTCACAGAGGTCTTTCATAACATGGCTAATGGGAATCTGTGCTGAACCTCTCTATTCACGGTGTTTTTTAAAAACAGGATTCACCTGACTGCTGGGTTTGGACAGAACAAACCATCTCAGAGTGCAGGGAGAAATAAAAGGCATGCTGGGCATGCCATGAAATCTTGCAGTTGTCAGCAAAATCCCACTGATTAGGGCATGAGAAGCCTTTTGGTTCCTGGACCTCTGATGCAAAAAAGACTGCCTGTCAATCATCAGCATGCCAGAAACTTGCTTTTGCTTTTTCATCCCTTTGCACCTCACTGGTCCCCACTGATATTGCACAGGAAGTAATTTCTGCAGCAATATTTATTATCAAAGTTCATTTATTGCCACTGTTTCTTCTTGCCCAATTACTACTTTGCTTTCACCAGCTGACGTGCTCTCAGAGGCTCACTGCAGTACTCAGCTGTCAACTCTCTGGTCTTTATTTTTTTTTTTTTGACACATTCTAAGAGAGACTTTATGTGGGAATCTGTGCAAATTTAAGTCTTTGCTCAGCTCTGGGAAAGCAGGAGTCTTCCTTGGGCTGTCTGTAGGAAATGCAGTGTGCATGAGATTTCAAGAAGAGGAGTCCACATGTAAAACAATGTGCTGGGAAACACAAATGCGAGACATGACTCATCCAAGGTACTAGTAGTACACACGTTTATGCATACAATCAGTTTGATGGAGTATTAAATCATTCACTATGCTATTTTTCATGCGAAATCTCTCTGTTGTGCATTCTGCTCTATATTCCTGCAAGCAGTTTGTGATAGCACTAGAACCTCTTTAGGCAGACATTCAGCAGGAAAAGCAGAAAAAATACCATTGTTTCAGACCCTGATTACACAAATTGGCTTCACTAGTAAGGAAATTAACTCTCTGCCACAGCTGTGGGGACTAAAATTACAGAACAATCTATATTTTGAAAACTTTGAAAATCTGCCAAAGGAGAAAATTACATGATTGAACTACAGCTTATATAGAATCAAAATAAAATATTTCACTAATGGATTTGTTTAGCGTATTGTTTAAAGTATTTATTTGCTGAGTTTATTCTGATATAGCCAACAATTTGTACAGAATCACAGAATCACAGAACTGTAGGGGTTGCAAGGGACCTCGAAAGATCATCGGGTCCAACCCCCCTGCAAAGCAGGTTCCTCGGAGCAGGCTGCCCAGGTAGGCGTCCAGACGGGCCTTGAATATCTCCTGAGAAGGAGACTCCACAACCTCTCTAGGCAGCCTGTTCCAGTGCTCCGTCACCCTCACCGTGCAGCAGTTCTTTCGCATGTCGGTGCGGAACTTCCTGTGCTCTATCTTGCGGCCACTGCCCCTTGTCCTATCCCCACAAACCACTGAGAAGAGGTTAGCTACATCCTTCTGTCTCCCACCCCTCAGATATTTATAGACATTGATAAGATCCCCCCTTAGTCTCCTCTTCTCCAGGCTGAACAGACCCAGGTCTCTCAGCCTGTCCTCATAGGAAAGATGCTCCAGGCCCCGTATCATCTTTGTGGCCCTCCGCTGCACTCTTTCCAGGAGATCCCTGTCTTTTTTGTACCGGGGAGCCCAGAACTGGACACAGTACTCCAGGTGAGGCCTGACCAGGGCAAAGTAGAGGGGGAGGATAACCTCCCTTGACCTGCTGGCCACATTCCTTTTAATGCACGCCAGGATCTCATTAGCCCTCTTGGCCACCAGGGCACCCTGCTGGCTCATGGTCAACCTGTCGTCCACCAGGACCCCCAGGTCCTTCTCCGCAGAGCTCCTCTCCAGCAGGTCGTCCCCCAGCCTGTACTGATACTTGTGGTTGTTCCTTCCCAAGTGCAGGACTCTACACTTGCTCTTATTAAACCGCACCTGGTTTCTTCCTGCCCACCTCTCCAGCCGGTCCAGGTCTCGCTGAATGGCAGCACAGCCTTCTGGCATGTCAGCCTCCCAGCTTTGTGTCATCAGCGTACTTGCTGAGGGCAGACACTATTCCCTCATCAAGGTCGTCGATGAAGATGTTGAACAAGACCGGACCCAGCACTGACCCCTGGGGAACACCGCTAGTTACAGCCAGACTCTGCTCCGCCGATCACCACCCTCTGAGCTCGGCCAGTCAGCCAGTTCTCAACCCACCTCGCTGTCCACTCATCCATCCCACACTTTCTCAGCTTTCCTAGCAGGATGTCATGGGAGACAGTATCAAAAGCCTTGCTAAAGTCAAGGTAGATGACATCTACCGCTCTCCCCCCATCTACCCAGCTGGTGATGCCATCATAGAAGGCAACGAGGTTGGTCGAGCACAACTTCCCCTTGGTGAATCCATGCTGAATACTCCTTATAAGATTCTTCTCTTCTGATTGCTTGGAGATGGCATTCAGAACAAGCTGCTCCAACACCTTTCCAGGGACAGAGGTGAGACTGACTGGCCTGTAGTTTCCCGGATCCTCCTTCCTGCCCTTCTTGAAGACTGGAGTGACATTGGCTATCCTCCAGTCTTCAGGCACCTCACCCGTTCTCCAGGACCTTTCAAAGATGATAGAGAGCGGCTCAGCGACCATGTCTGCCAGCTCCCTTAGCACACACGGATGCATCCCATCCGGACCCATGGATTTGTGTGCATTGAGCCCACTCAGATGCTCCTGAACCACTCTCACGTCTACCAGGGGGGAGCCCTCCATTTCCCAGACCCTTTGTCCTCTTGCCAGGGGCAAGGAGTCCTGGGGGGTGTCCTTGAAGCAAAGACTGAAGCAAACAAAGCATTCAGTATCTCCGCCTTCTCGGTGTCTTCTGTGACCAGGACCCCCCCCTCATTCAGCAAGGGACCCACATTATCCCTAGTCTTCCTTTTGCTGTTTACATACTTGAAAAAACCTTTCTTATTATCCTTTATCTCTTTAGCAAGCCTCGTCTCTAGGTGGGCTTTTGCCTTCCTCGTCGCATCCCTGCAGGCCCTGACAACATGTCTATACTCCTCCCAAGAGGACAGGCCCTTTTTCCACATTTGATAGACCTTCCTCTTCCTTTTGATCTTATCGATGAGCTCCTTGCTCATCCACGCAGCTTTCCTGTCCCCCTTCCCCGATTTCCTATTCTTTGGGATGATCCTGAGCATGGAAGAAGTGCTGCTTAAATGTAGCCCAGCTCTCACAAACACCCTTGCCCTCAAGCAACCTAGCCCATGAGATACTCCCACTCAGGTCCCAGAAGAGGTCAAAGTTGGCTCTTCGAAAGTCCAGGGTAGCAATCCTGCTTTTAGCCTTACTTCCTCTGCCTAGTTCCATCTGGAACTCCACCATCTCATGGTCGCTGCATCCCAAGCTGCCCTCAGCCTTCACATCCCTAACAAGGCCATCCCTGTTGGTAAGAACAAGGTCCAGGAGCACCCCCCGCCTCATTGGCTCCTCCACCACCTGCGTCAGAAAATTGTCTTCAATGCATTGTAGGAACCGTTTGGACTGCGCATGCCTGGCTGAGTTGCTTACCCAGCAGATGTCTGGGTAATTGAAGTCCCCCATGAGGACCAGCGCTTGTGATTGTGAGGCTACTAGCAGCTGCTCATAGAAGGCCTCATCTACGTCCTCCTCCTGATCTGGTGATCCACATGTAGTGGATCCACATATAGTTTAGAAATCCCGTTAAATGAAGAACAAATGAAAAAAAAAAAAAGTCATTGCTCATTTTTAAGGCCTAAAGACACAAAGCAACCTTTTACTGGGTGTTTTAAAGTGTTCTTATAACTTTTCTATAACTGTTTCAGGTTCTGTAATACTTCTGATATCAGGAGAAAAAAAAGGCACCACAAGACTGATGCCAAACAAAAGTGGAATCAAAAGTATAAAAAATACTTTGAATATTTCTGAAGGATTTATGATTCTGATAGATTTCATCTATTATAAAAATATCTTTTACTAATAGACCCAGAGCTATGTCTTGGTCAGTTTTCCACAAGAAATTTCTGTGCTTCAGTACCTTGAAAACAATGGCAGCAACATAAGACTGCTGGTGGTCAGCAGATGAAAAGCAGTCACATCAGCCCATCTCCACACACCCTGGGGACTGAAGAGTTGCCAACAACCCAGAAGTTGCAGAAATACAACTAGATAAGCAATTCAGTCAACTGGCTTCCAGATAGCAAATCTGCTGATATGGGTGTGATTCACATCCATTATACCTCAATTATTCCAAACCCCTCTGAACTGGCATTTTGAATGTCACTTCCACCATCTTAGTCACCCATTTTTAGCTTTATTCCTTCACTTCCTCTGAATGGAGTGACACAATGAAATATATTTTCTGCATCCAGCATATTCAGGTTACAAAAGTAACCAGTGCAAGCAAGGCTGGTCATATAAATGCTCTGTAAGATTGCTTCAGAAGAGACCTGTATTAAAGGATTCAATAGGCAGGTAATTGCCTTATCGCAGCAAAGGGAAGGGAAAAAGAAATAATTATATTATTTCCTTTTCCATCACTGCTACTTCTCTCTTATTTGTGGAAGGAAGATAGGAAGTTCTAGCTCTTCATGAAAACATAGAAATTAGGCAAACATAGTCATGTTTTATAAAACGGAGCAGCTGTCAGGTTGCTATCATTTAGTTATTCATTATTACAGCTACCATAACCTGAAGCCAGCATTTTACAGTATAGGACAGGTATGCTTTCTTTGCTGCTTAATACTACAGGCAATGCCTCACACCATAAACCTACCATTCATTATGTGGAACAACGGACAGTTTCTTCCCCTCAGGAGGCCAAGATTACTTAAGTCTTAACTCCAAAATGCCATACTGTGTCAACACGTGTACAAGAAAAGAAGCTCATTTATTGGGAGGGCTTGGTAATACACAACAATAGCCACTGTCTTAAGATGATAATTAGAAGGAAAACAACAACAACAATTAAAACCAGAAAGATTTGATACTCAGCTGATAAACATTATGAATTCTCCATTTGTTTCATTGGAGCTGTACTGTATAAGATCTGTGGGAGGAATTCCCTCATGCACAGCCACAGAAAATCTCCTGTAGGTTGCTCTTGGTGTGTTGTTACCAGTCTCTCCTTTAATATTGAGGCGGTTGAAATAGTACATGGTACAGTAATATAGTGATGTGAGGGGTCCAATGTACAACAGGCATCTAAAATGACTGACTTCTGAGACACAGAGGTTTCACCTAGACCACTGAACTCAGCCTAATTATGTGCATTTATTTTTCATGCTAACAGATCTCTTTAGTATAGCCCCTTTCAAGTGCTGGTGTCAAGCACGTCATTTATAAGATAGAATTTGCTGAAAGAGAGGCAGGTTTATTATATAACCCCATACTGTACTAGGAAGAAGCAAGGTTGGAACTGGAAATTCCTGCAGTACTGAATGCTGCATTTTGTCCTCATTCAGACTCTGCTTATTGTTCTTGCCACCCTATCTTTTTCCCCACACAGGGAAATGTCAAACATTTCAAAACGCTTGTTTAGTTACCCATACTTTGTCCATTTTAAGCCACAGCAAGAAACCTTTGCTAGCCCAGACACATAAATTACATCATTACCTAATGAACTGTTGCAGAACTCATTTGAATGTATTTGACTTCGTGAGGAGCATGAGTCTTCCAGTGATTTAGACAGGAGTAGTTCAGGGTAGACAATATTAATTTAGGGATGAGTCATTATGTTCAGTACCAGTCTGGGGACTAATGATTTGATTCAAATTAATTTAAATCACTGGGGATAAAAAAATAATACTAAAATTACACATAAGGCAGGATACCAGAACAATCTTTTCTAAGATTCAAAGCACTTAGGGGCTTGCCTTTTTCTTTTCTTTTTTTTTTTTTTTTTTAATTGTATGTGCACAATCTTGCTCAAGTGCCATGGCACAGTTCACATTGGTTGTGTGAAAGATATTATGCCAAATGGAGAAAGGTTTCTGCATTCCCCTACATAGGTGATATTTTGGAGTAAGTAAAAAGAAAGAAAGGACTGGCAGAGTCAAATTCCAGCCAATCCCTAATGTAATGTTAGAGAAGAGAGCACAAACAGGACTGGAATGGAAAAATAGGAATCAAAGTGTTTTTTTTTTTCTTCTTTAGTTAATGCGATGAAGATTTTAAAGTTAATGCTTTAAAGACTTCACTGTAGAAACAGGACAGCCTTGGGCTGTCTTCACATACATCAGGCCAAATAGACCCAAAGCCCCTGGCACCTGCTATTCAGATATATTTGCTCCACTTACATGTTTGTGGAAAACTTATGAAGAAGTCTGCAAGTGAGATCAATCTTTCCATGTTAGCATGCTGAACCGAAGTCAGATTATTTATTTGCAGAACTCACCCTATGTTAGGCAAACAAAAAGAAAGTCCTGTAATATTTATTTCTACTGTTTTATTCACTGCATCTCCTTCCATCCTACCCTGGGGGCAAAGTCATCCATATATCTGAGCCCACCAAAACAGGAAGGAAAATGGGATCAAAGCAGCACATTGGATTTATACAGCACTATGGTAAAGTATCAATTTAATCCTTGTGAAACAGCTACCATGAGCCATGCCACAAAATGATCATCTGTACTACAGGTTCAGAAGCGAGGCTTTTTTAGTTGTTTTCTTTATACAGCATATGTGCTTGGTCGTCAATATGACACCACTTACAGTGGGGCTGTTGTAGGGAAGGGGAATGCAAAGCAAGGAAAACAAACAAACAGTTGTTGAGTATAGAGCAGAAATAACTTCACAAATCTGCCTTCACCAGAAGTTGTTTGTCTCATAGATGCTTTGATCCGAAGCTTCTTCTCCTCTCCTTCAGATACCTTGAGAGAGGATTACTTCTTTGTTTACCTTTTAAAAGATCACTGATAACAATTCGGATGGATATACAACAGGGAAATTCCTTATGCTTCTGCTTTTGCAGATTATATAGAAGCCTTTTAATTAGGAGCTTGCTAGCTTGCATTCTAAGTACAGGATTACATGGAAAACAAGTCATTGAACTGATGCCTTTGTACATTAAGCCACATGGCCTGCCACACTCCTGAATGCATGGGTGACTGGTGACCTGACAATACAGGAGATACAGTCTTTGTGCCCCACACCACAGCCACCTGGACTCAAATACCAAAATAGCAAGATTACAAGACTAAAATGAGCTGTAGCTCTATTAACTGGGCTGGATAAAGTAATACAGGGCTGTGATCAACAAATTTGGCTTTGTCACCAATTCCATCAACAGGCTGAGGGAGGAATGACTGCAACTTGATCACTTTCCTGCTCTATAAACTGGAGCTCATGATACTAATCTCCTTTGCAAAGTATTGGTGAGAAGTGCCACATTAAATCTTTTTTGGCTATGTGTAAATAAGAAACATAATTTAAGATTAGCCCACATTCAGGCTGACTCGTGACCAATGTTTTAACAGAAGTCTCCAACGATAAACACCCACAAAATAAATTTATCACAGTGTTTATTTCTATATAAAAAGCCAACTTTAAAACACCTGCTTACACTTTACTGATTTCATTGGCTCCTTCACTTGGTAAAAATCAAATTTCCCACTAGCTCCGCTGCACAATTTTCAACCCCTAAGGTTCCTTCTTTGCTGCAACCTGGTCAGCACATCCCACCTCAGCTTGTGCAATGTACCAGTTGTTTGCATGCTTTAATGTAATCACCAAGGCTTCACAGCTCCGATTGCAACTCTGGCACAATTTCGCACAAAAAGATGAATGACCCAAGCTTCAGTCTCAGGCTATGTACACCTCCACACAAAAGTACGACTGCACAAAAACACTGCAGGTAGCTGCATGATCCATGGCCATTAGTCCAAGAGATTTCATAACCATCTGACTTTTGTTTCCAGCAGCCTATATCCCATTCATTAGGAGAAGCTGGTAAATGTCAGCTCTACAAACAGGACAAAAATGATTCAGTCCTCTCTTTATAATCTGTCTAATAAATTCAATAGGTGTCACTTTTGTGGAAGGGTCTATATACCTCAGCAGTAATTTGTCACCAAGAAACAGTTTCAGGGCGTTTCACAGTTGTGTGTCAGTGTTTATTTCAGGCCTTATCTTCAATGAACATTTCTTGCTAAGAGAAATTAATTCATTGCATCTGTCACTATAGGAACAAAGCAAATGCACAAAATGTAGAAGGCCCATTATTCAGTACATTAGGCACTGATATGACAATTCTCCTCCTCCCACAGTAGCACACAACAATAAGTAACCTCACTCATCACTAAGATTTGCAAAATTGATTATTATGTGTGTAGGATGATGCAACATATTTTCTTCCTTTCCTCCTTCCTTCCTTTTCCTCCTTTCTTTTCTCCTTTCTCTCCTCTCTCTCCTCTCCTCCTCTCTCTCTCCTCTCCTCCTCGCTCTATCCTGTTCTCTCTCTCCTCCCTTTCCTCTCCTCTCCCTCCTCTCCTCTTCCTCCTCTCCCTCCACTCCTTCTCTCTCTCCTCTCTTCCTCTCTCTCTCCTCCCTCTCCTCCCTCTCCTCTCCTCCTCCCTCTCTCCTCCCTCTCTTCTCCTCCCCCTCCTCCTCTCTCTCTCCTCTCCGTCTTACTTTTGGTAGTCTTCCATGCATTTTTAACACTGCCCCCCCCCCCCAAAAAAAAATAAACACAGAACCCCCAAACACCCCCAATCCTCCAACCACCTCCAGTAAGCACTGCATCACTATTTCAATTCAGCATGACAGATGTAAGCAATATGAAAAGGAATGGTAAGAAAAAACAGAAGAGGGTTTATTAATGGGATAAGACTTCTTAACTACACCAAAGCATACAGAAATGTTTTTAAATAAGCAGATCTGGCTGCAGCATGCCTTTTGCTCTACTCTGACCTCTTAATCCCAGCCTGCCCTCAAATGCAGGGGCCTTAATAAATTCCAAACCAAGACAAATCGTTGTGGGCAACTTTCTAAAGGAAATTATTAGATATTAAAAAGTCAGTTATAACACCTCAGGATATCACTCAAAACAGAGGAAAGAAAGGAAATGCTAGATGTGCCAGGATGTGCCAGGAAAGAAAAGCAGACAACAGCATACTCATCTGATGTTTGCTGAAATGGGGCAAGAATCAGGGAGATTCACATACAGAAGCTTTTCAATCAATGGGAAGAAACTGAAAAATGGAGGAGGAAAAAAATTACATTTATTCTTTGTGATCCAAGTTATTAGTTTCCTGAAACATGACCATACTGTGCGAACTGCCAAGTGATGAAATTAAACAAGCACAATAGCTACATTATGCACTACGAATATTTGAAAAAAATGTGTATGCACAGAACAGTCACCAAAATGGGAGGCAGCTCATTCTAGCTGCATGTTACATTCATTTTTCTCAGTTATGCCAGCAAATATATTAATTCTGAAAACCTGCTTGCTAATCATTTTTAAGCAAACACAGCAGAAAACTCAATTGGGATGCATTTAAGCAGACACCACAGGAGTCTTATTCTGGAACAAGCTTGCTGACAGTCAGAGAGTTATTTTCATCTGATTTGAGACAAAAATATCATCACGACTCCCAAGTCCAGTCAGACCTAACCAAATAACATGAACCGCAGATCCCCATAATGCAAAAAGACCTCCCTCTAATAAAAATACTAGCTGCTACAGCTGGAAGTGTAACGAAGAACTAGTTATTCTACATACCTCAGATTAATGTATTTTTGTATGGACTTGAGCCATACACTTGTGTGTACTGCTACAATACTTCTCCCAGCAGTTGCATCTTATCCCATGCCTCCTCAAGGGGTTTGCTGCCATTCTTCCTTCCCTTCCCCTGTGTCTTCCAATGCTTCTGTTGCTCCCCAGATCTCTTGTACATCCCTTAAGCTATTGATTATGCTTTGATATATAATATTGTGACTGGATCTGAGTTATGCTTGTGGGTTGCAGGAATAATGTTCATTTTTTGTTGTGTGTTGCCCCCCCCCCCCCCCCCCCCCCCCCAAAGGCACTAAAAAGGGCTTTTCCTCTCCATTGCCATTAAGTTTCACTCAGTACATAGTAATCTAATACATTTCAGATATCCATTCCTTTATTTAAATTAGTGAAAATTAGCAAACGGTTTCAGGAGGAGCCCTGTAAAACCAGAATAAAATGAGGTAGAAAGACATCAGTGCTAGGGTTTTTTCTAGCTTAACTCTTGGGCTGAAACAGGAAGCCATAATTAATAAAAATTACTCATGCAACATTAATTTCACATCAGTATTTGTGACCAACCTGAAATTTAAAAAATATATATATATATATCTCTTAAACCATTGCCCACTTTCCAGGAATTGCACCGTTGCCTTTTCCACTCAAACAAGCTCTTAGAAGAGCCATGAAATCTCTGGGCCTCTTCTGCTCTTGGGCAGCCATGTCCCAGCAGCCCAAGATGAGCGCACGAACCCCATGTACCACAGCCCTTCTTGCCAGGGGTGCCCCAATGCCACAAAGGCTGCTCCTGAAGTGTTTAGATGCAAAATCTTCAAATACCACAAGTTAAAACAAAGAAATAGTATAAAGCAGCTCTAATCCTCTTTGAGAAAAACAAACACATTAGAAATGTTGGCTTTTGATCAGTAATTTTCCACTTACCTACTTGAAACCTAGTAGACAAATATAACTATTAGCTTCAATTATTTTTTGTCATAACATTTTTCGATATCATCTGTCTGCTCTGAAATAGCAAAGGCCACTGAATGTTTTCTTAACGACTAGCATATTATCCCTAAAGCACTGTGCAGCTGTTTTTTCTGTCTCCTGTTTAAATTTATGAAAAATATTTGAAACTCTAAATGAAGGAGGAATTGTTCTGGGGGTTGCTGAGTTTCCACTGTTTTTGAGCAGCCTTGTTTTCTTTTGCCAATTCCTGAGTCATTCCCGAAAGACCCGAGCAGCTCCTATGCCAAGGGTCCTTCAGACCACATGATCCCAGTTGTGAAATAAGATTTTGCTTTCTCTTTCCAGATCATTCTCATCCATTCCAGGTTAAGAAACTACTGTTATCTCCCTTTTGCTTTTATAGTTAATTAGTAGAAACTTTCCCTTTGTCCATATGAAAACCTTTTTTAACTGTCTCATCTAGCTTTCCACTTAAAGTCATAAATCTTCTTTTGCAAAAACACAAACCAGAGTTTACAGAGCAAGGAATCAAAGACTTTGATACATATAGGAAATGAGCATTTTGCCAGCATGCTGCATTTGCAAAGCTCTCAGCACAGTAGCAGCTACTCTGGAAAACCTGTACATTTGTCACAATAAATCATTCTGTCAGCCCTCACCACACAGACAAACTGTAGAGTGTGACACTAGAAGGGGCAGCTCACCAGTCGTCAGCTTCTGCTTGGCTGACACACTTGGTTTGTTTCATACAGCTTCCATTGGTAGCATGGTTAGTTCTGCACGGAAAATGGCCTAAAACTACTTTAAGCCTATGGTGACAAAGAATTAGGGATGGTCCTGTTTGCTATGACAACTGATTTTCACAACATAACTGTTCTGATCAAAAAAAATCAGATACACGTCTGGTTTAAAGGGGTTGACAAAGGTCTTGTCTCACCTCCCAAAGACATCATATCTGCAAACTACTTTTCACCACCATCAGGAAACCAATAGGGCTCAGACAAGGAGAAACCACCTGCCTGAATATCACCAAATGCAGAGTTGAGGTTTTAGTCCTGCTCTGCATCAGTGCCCCCATTAACAGCCATGGAGAAGTCTTCATTTCTCAGTCCCATGCTTCTCTGGTCCCTTTGCTCCACAAGCTCCTCAGCAGAGGCTGCTTCTCCTCTTAGAGAAGAGTTCAGGAAGGAACCAATTGAGGAACCAACTTAGCTGTTACCTCAAGGTATTACTGTCACATACCCAACCCAAACATAAGTGAACATGGAAGGGCAACCAGGCTCATTCAGAGGAGAAATTCTGAAGAGCACAGAGGATACAGTAGCATTTTAACTGCTTGGAAACCGACATATTTTTAGCTTAATTTAATTGGATTTTTTAAAATGAATATACTAGTTTCCAAGTGTCTGAAAAAGAAAAAGATTGTTTTCCAAAACAGTCAGAAGATTTCTATTCATCACTTTAATTCACGGTTTCTTTGCTGGTTTAATAATTTGCCAATCTTAAATGACTGAAATATTAACATTCATTTGTTCCCCTCTAACTGCTGCCAAATGATATTTCTAGTAGCTTAAAGCTCCAGGAACAGGCTGATGGTTGAACAATATTTTACCACCTACTATTTAAATCCAGTTATTTAGAATTATTGGAATAATGACAATAGATTTATACATATAGTGATCATTTTATATTTAGCTCCTTAAACTTTGTTTTCATAATCACCTTGGTGTTCACCAGTCACTGTCAAGTCATTATTCACTCGCAGGTTTATAGCACGTAATTTGATTAAATTTATTACAAAAATATTGTAAGGGTGTTTTATTTTTTCCATCATGCTTTACCAGAACAATGAAGAAATGCCACGCACAATTCCCTCCTCCACAACAAATTCATATAAAAATGTTCTTTTCTTGCAAAGCTTCTTTGTTCGTTGTCCTGTGATGCTTAATTAAGGATATAATGGAGAATATTAGCCATTTTAGAGTAGTTTGGAAGTAATGATGCCCGAGGCAAAGCATGGAGTTCTGTTTAACTCAAGTCAAGATACAAGTGTTGGTAATGGCCTTTACAAAGGGATTGTATTGCTATAACAATTTTCAGAAATTTGCAATCCCCTTTTGGCTCCCCCTGCCCCAATAACTACACTTTTTATTTTTTTGGGTGTCATGCCTCTTAGCAGGATAAAGCTGTGTTTTATAAGAGCTTATCTTTTTCCCTTAATAAACAACATGCATTGAAATCGTTTTATGTTGGCATGAAGTTTTCTTCCCAGAGGCATACAACTCCTGTTGCAGGTTGTTTACCACATCTATCAAGTTAGTCATGTGAATCACAGAAGCATGATAGCTGCTCATCCTGACTAAAGAAGATTTAGAGATGAATTTCAGGAATCAAACAGCTAATTTTCATGAAGGTTCATTGCAGTTTTATGGATTTTTCAAGAGAAAGTGCTCTCATCACTTCAGTCTGGTGTTGAGGAAGACCAGAATTGGATTGCTACTCAACCAGAGGGCATAGAAGTGTCAGACTATGCTGCGAGATACAGAAACTGACAAGATGATGTGACTACTTTCAAGTTGCAGTCCCCATCTGGCACCAGCAAGGTCTGCAGTTCCTCATTTCAGGTTTGCACATGGGTGTTTTGTCTAAGCTTGCTTTTCTGTTAAACAGCCCTTACCTTCCCTCCCACTTCTACAAGCTCTATTGAGGCTAAAAGGGAATTAGCTTTCATGTGCACAGTCTTTCTATAAAGGTTGTCAACATATATGTTTCCTATTGAAAGCATACTTTCATAATCAGTATTTGGACTGTAGTTAAATAATGAGTTTAAATGAGTATTCTACACAAAAACTATACACCACACATTGGCATGGCGGAGATTAGCTACTTCTTCTAGTGGAGAATTTAAATGTGTCTCAAATTCAATTTTATGAATAGTGATAGCAATGCAAGATGGATCAGAAAACAAACAAACAAACAAAAAAACTTCAATTCTTAATCAAAACACCTTAGGCACACAGGTCTGCTCCCTCAGAATTTTTTAGAGGAAAGAAGTCTGGACAACAAGGTGAGTCAGTCTACATGCTAGAGTAATGAAAACTGTACTCCAAAATGTTTGCCTAAATCCAAGGGAGAGCTCTCCAGTGTAAGTTTGTGTTTCACATTCATTTAGCTTCTCTGTTGAATCTGGTAAATTTAGATGCAGAAAGCTGTGCACTTTGGGCTAGATTGTAGCCTTTAAAGTCCCTTTCTTGCAGGCAAGTCTGCCAGACACATGGCAGCTAGTTTCACTCACTTCTGACCAAAGGCTGATTGAGGCTTTGAGTTTTCTACTCCAAGTTAGCACCTCTTCAAAGCTGTTTTGAGGGGATAGTACAACCAGTGAATCCAGCTGAAATCTTACACTTTGATAGGTTAGACAAGTTGAAAAATTTCTTCCTCCCTCCCCCCCCCGGTAGGTCACAACCTTAAAATCATTAGTATGTCAAAGAAGTCAGCAGGCACACCTGCAGAGGTATTTTTCCTGCACACAAGTCCTTAAAATTTTTTTTTTTTTAAATCTGAGTGCTGCAGAAAACAAAAAACATACAATTTTTCTGTCACTCCCAAGCACAAATGTCTAGACAAACATCTCCCAGACATCAGCTGATGCCATGACACAAGCTTGCGCCCAGCACAGCTAAAGCTCAAGGCCCAGAACGTGAAGGTAACAAATCTGATCTCAGCTCTGCCAGCTATACATTTTTCTACCTACCCTTATTGATCAGCTGTAAAGTGCTCCCCCTTAAAGCATGAGCATGTATTCGTTTTTTATTTTAATGTATATATAATATATATATGTATACATATATTTCTCTCCAGACTGGGATTCCGCTTTTCAGGCTAAAGAAATAAGATTAATTTTGGAGTCATGTGCTGCAGGGCACTTCACATTAAATGGTAGACAATACAGGCAACTAGATAGCACTAATAGCACCTGAGGCAATTTCCTTTCCTATGTTTCTTCTCAGTTGCCAGCTGGAGTCTGGGCTAAAAATAGCCTTGCCATGACAGAATAATGAATCCCAGAGATAAGTATATTTCGCAGCAACGCAATGAGGTCATTATCTATGCACTAATGGATGAATGGGGTGGTAAAGGGAGGGAAACTGTTATTGGGTGGTGCTATAAAAATGGCGAATGCATGAAAGAAATGTGAAAAAATTTTACTCAAAATGATCTGAAAATCACAGCCTCCATTCCTGTTTATGTTAGTGTAAGAATAATTTACATAACATTAAAAATTTGAGATACTCATAAGAATTTTTTCTTCATGGGCAATTCCTCTGCATGAGCAATTACTGCTTTCTTGGCTCTGTGAAATTATTCTGTTTTATGTATAGGACATTGCAATAATTGTACCATATATCTGATAGTTGCAGTATCACTAATAGTAAGGGAAGCATATTACAAAGCTCATCTACAATAATTTTTTAAAAAAGGAATCTAGTGAGGAAATCGCCAAAATCCAAAAGTTCTGAAGTACTCAGAGTATTTTCCCCCTTCAAGAGTCAAAATAAACAAAGAAGATCAGTACACCTCCATTCTCATTACTGTGATCTGAGCTGAAACAGTAGATGTGCAGAGAGACATAGTTAATTTAGGGAGGGGATGAATTTAAAGACAATTGATTATAAACAGCAACAACAAAAATCTTGTTATTGTTCATGTAATACCTAATATCTCTACAGCTGAAAGAAATCCATCTTTTTACCTCCCAGCAAGTTAATTACCATCATTTGAAATAATTTGCTTACTGACAGTCTCAGCATTTCCCCTCTTTAGAGACCAGCTGATCATATCTCTATTTATGGCCTCTAAATACACCAGTAAGTCAGAGAAAGCACATTTTAATACTCATACGTAAAGCCAAGCCTCATTTCTATTTCTTGAGGGAGAAAAAAAAAAAAAAAAAAAAGAGATGTTTTCACCTGGGGAAACTATCCTCTTTCTATCTTGAAGATACTTTGTGTGACAGTGCCCAAGTGCAATAGGAAGCTGTGCAGATAAGAATACACACCAAAGACCAAGAGAGCTGGTGAGAGTCATTAATGAATGGTATAGTTAGCCTGGCAGGTATAGGAGGAGGATGTGCACTAGAGCACTCACATGGAGGCCTTGACCCAGGAAAGCACTGTGCCTGCTAGGTTTGAATTGAGCTGCCTGCTTGGACCCAGCAGCAAAGCTTCTTGTGCAACACCATCAGAATGCAGCTTGGCTTGGTTAAAGCATTTAATACAGCACATCATCATGTGCAGGACTCCCATGCATTAGCAGAGACTAGCACAGCAATTAGATCTTGCAAAGAAATACAATGCAGAAAAAGCAGGAGGAAAACTTTTGAGGCAGACCAATTACCAGTAACGCACAATGTAATGACAATGCTTCAGACTAAAGAACAGAGACAGCCCCTGATCCCTGATCCTGCAAGCATTTATTGTCTTGAACTTTGCTACCATGAGTAATCTCCTTTGGATTCAGTGAGACTTTGCATAATAGTAAAATTAAACCATGTATCGCTGTTCCAAAGGCATAGTTCTGAAACAAATACAATCTACAGTCTGCACTCTATTTGCTGAGCAGGTGAGGGGAAAAAAAAATCATCAGAAAACTTCTCTGACTAAGGCTAGTCTTGCTTTTCTCTCCAGCTAAGGAAGAAGAGAAGACAGTATCACCAGATCAATTACACAAATATTAGCTCTCCTGCAGCCTAGTGATTAGGATATTTTTGAGTTGAGTAGGTTGGCACAGGTTGACCTAATAGATCTGATAGGCCTGGACACATTCCAGTTTTGTCTCAGCTGCCTTTCTTTGTCTGGAGGGAGGCCAGGGCAATGAGCCTCCTCATTTGAGTCCTGATCTATGGCCAGCCAGCTCTGCCTGTCTAGCCTCACCCTTTCATCATCTAGGACAAGGTTTTGGAAAGGGCCACGTGTTGTGCCCCTCAGAGCTGTGATTCAGTTCACTACAGAAGCTTAACCTCCCAGCAAACAGGAATCTGCCCTGCAACCTCAGACTGAACTGCAGTGGCCAAGGTGCAGTTCCCTTCTGCTGGCTCTGACGTTGGGGTGCTCTCACTGAAATGCCACAGTATCTTACAAGAGTAAAACTGTTTTCTTCCATATACATTATTTAGAAAGAGACGTGTCAGAAGAGGTGACGTTAACAGAGTTTCTTAGATGGCTGGCATAGCATGAATCCAGCCTGAGAGGTTGTGCAACTAAAGAGATATGCAGCTGTGAAGGTTGGACTAAAACAAAGATTCACCATGTTACTCATTATCTTTTATTTTCAACCTACTAATGAAAAGCCTGCCTTGAATTTTGCTGTAAACTATGATTTGAGCTTTTAGTAGGTACAGGTTTTGTCTATGTCCAACTTTGGATGTATTATTTCATAGATAACGGTGAATATGGAAGACATGCACAGACAACCCCTGTCATAACCAAACGTTAGAAGAGATACCTATGAAAGGGATGGCCAGAGGGTTAGGTATTGAATGGATTGACAACAAAGGCTAACATTCTTCAGTTCTGTGTATAAAACCAATTTCAGTAGATCCACAGCCAGACTTTGCTCTCCAGTCTTCCCGGCTAAGCCACAATTTTAATGCTGCCTTTTCATCTGTGACTTTTTTTTTCCCCCCTTGCAGTCTTCAGTTCCTGCAAATATTAACATGGTAATGATAGGAGGACCAATGCTGAGCTAGAACTAGAAAAACTAGAACTAGAAAAATTACTTCAGCTTGATGACTGAAGAATCTCTCCTTATATGTAGTACATGCTTTTAAATAGTTGATACAATTATTATAATTGATTTACCCACACAGAAACAGAATATATCAGGAGGGACAGGAGATTGCTGGTGCACACTACAAACAGACATTTTTACAAGTCATGTTATGAACAAGACCTGAGATACAAACCTTTAACAGCAACAATTGACTAAGCTCTCATGCTTCTAAAGAGGAATTAATCATCTTAATAACTTTTAGAATGTTTTATGGGTTTGGGGTTTGATTTTTAGCATAAAGAAGCATTTTGAGACCAGTACTGATTTTTAAAGTTTTAGATAGGGTAGTGGAATAAAAATTAAAAGAATTTGCCAGAAAGCCAAACAAGAATATAAACACTTAAATATTCTTTCTTCTTCAAAGTATTTGCAAAAGAAAACAGATTTCATTTTAAGATTTTCTAGGTAATTGTTTTAAGTAATAATGAAGCAATTTTGAACTGGAGAATAGCTCCTGGAAAGAAAGAAAAGGTTTGAAGTTTGTAAGATCTGAGAAACAGTTAAGAGGAAATTTACTGAAACACAGTTGAATTGATGCTGTGAACAATGCAGCATGAAATAAGGAATAGAGGGGAAGGAAGCATATTAAGGAATTACGAGTTTCCATTACAGGCTCTTACCAGCACAATATCAAGTATTTATCTTCCTTCAGAAATTTTGTTTTCAAGCATATTCACACCATTTAGTATGGAAAAAGTAGTGCTACAAAAATATTTGGCTTAATATTCTCTCTCCTTGTACGTATCTGATTCAACATTGGATATAATCAAGTTACATACGCCTAATACAGTGAAGGTATTACATACAGAAACATCAGAGCTGCTAAGTATCAAATAGAGACAAAGGATCATGTATTAGTATTATTAAACTGTAACAAATTTTTAATATTTCCCTTCCTAACACCACTGTAAAATGCAGCTGCTGCTTTCCTAACTTAGTTTACTACTGAGAGTGTATCCATGTGTATCCAACAATGCCCATTCTAGCCTTGCCTAATACAGTTTTTATGTAGTTTCAGGGCTGGATCTTGACCAAGACACATACCAGGCTATCTCATATAATAAATGAAGGTTTCCTTATCTTACTTTCTCCAGGAGGAAAAAAAAAAAAAAAGGAAAAAAGGGGAAAAAAAGCAAGAATACTCCCAGAGCACTGGGGCAGGCAGCATTAATTATGAGGTACAACACCTGCCAAGGGGAAGTAAGCATATCCCAGAGACAGTCCCCATCAGACATAAACTTCAAAACCAGAATAAATACAGGACATCTAAAAATTGCTTGTAAATAGAGCTAAGCCTGGACACAGAAGTACATTCATTCAGCAGCTTGCAGTATCACTTTCAATTTAAGGATTGTGTCCCTGCTGATGAAACATTCTGATCCAAGCAACTCTTTGACTACGTTAAAATTCTTTGACTAATATATGCTTTAGATTAGCAGCTCAGCTGAATGCAAGGTATCCTCCAATACAGATCTGGATAGATTTATCCTGTATTGCCTTACAGATGTTGCAGTCAGACACTATCTACAGCTTTCATTTTGAGCTTGTGCATCAGTCAAGTACTTACTAAAAAGTGAGCCTGTTTGGGGAATTTTTCTTCAGCAACAACAAAACAGTACACTTTCAATTTCTCTAAATAGGTTTATTTGTCCAGTTAAGCTCCCTGGCTTTATTGTTTCAAAAAGTATGATATTCTCCAGTGTCTCTACCTGAGATGCCGCATAACTTACCTTCTCCCCCATGTACTGAAGCTGACATACAGACCAACTCAGAAAGTGTCAGGAAAGCAAGTCAAACTGAAGAGATCTTACATCACAGCCTCAGATGTTGCACATAGCAAAAAGCTGGCCCTGTTCACATGTGATCATTCACATAGCCTATACTACCCTGCGATAGCAAATCCTAACAGTTGTATGAGCTAGGTAAAGGATAGTCATACAGATAAATCCAGTCAGAAGAGGCATGCACACATTTTACCGTAAAGGTAGATGAATGAGAAGGAAGTCCATGTAAGTAGATTCATTCCCTATGTGCTGCATCTACACAAATTTTCTTCTCCCTCATCGGCCCAAGTCATAGAAATGAGAACAACCTTGAATATGAATCATTTTTCATCACACAGCCTAATGCAGCAGACACAAAATAATCTCCCATCACTGGCAGGTTCTTCTCCAGTTCAGTTTAACATGTTTCTGAAAAAAAGTACATTACCACTTAGTGAAATAGTTCAGGGGCAGCATTTTTCCCCATAGTCACCATAGATGGTGACATAATTGTCACAATGATTTATCCAGTTTAAATGGTGATGACTGCTCCAGTACCCCTTTCAACATCACAAAGATAACATTCTTTAGACCCAGAGCCTCAGATCTGATCTGGAGATAGTGTCACACAGCCTTTCTAAGCCAATTCAAACTTAAAGTAAGACTGGCTAAGCTTTCGTCTAACATAGCTGGAGCTCAGGGCTGGCTACTAGGAATCATTCCAGCTGGTAAACATGCTGTTTGTGACCTGTTTCTTGGTTGCTTGGGTAAACATTGCTGCTCCACGAAAATAGGTAGTACATGGAAGTTTTTGTTCTATGCTTGTAAGATTTAACTTATTTTTAAGAAGACAGAGACAGAGCCATCCCTTGTAGCATCAGCTTAGCATTATGAATCCACATCTCCTGTCATTTTTGAGAATATCTGGTTAAAATTAAGTCTATAATAGCAGCCATTTCTTCAACATGGATATTAGACGTATTGTTAATTCTTTTGAATGTGTATTAACTCCATTCTAATTGGATCTATATTCATTACTGAAACTGAAATTAAAGAACAGCTATGAAAGGCTTTTGATGTCAGCTGTATATATTATGTCATGAATTAAGTTACAAAGATGGTTAATGCATTGTATGAATCTTTAAGTACCTATTTCATCCCATTTAGTCGCACGACTGGGTACTAGGCTGTTCACTGTGGTATTGCACCAATGCAACAAACTTTTAGGATCAGTAAAGGAGATCTCAGCATTTGAACTGCTGCAAAATGCATAGATCATGGCACTAAACCTCCCTGAAATTTGTTGGTTTAGAATTGATTTGTCTGCCAGGTGCAGGAGCTGCTCAGTAAATGAGGTGCAGGACAGGGAAAAACAGATCGTTTGAGTTATTGCCCATCAGAAATTCCACAAGAATATAAAGCAAAAGCTGAACAAGCTGATTAGCGCACTCCTGCAAAAAATTATTTTTCAAATTAAATAATAATAACAAAGATAATCTTGTGCTCACTTTCAGAGGATGTTTATCAAAAAGAAATTAAGAGAGTATTGTAACAGCCTCTCAAACTGTTAAAAATCTCCATTATTCTGTCTTTTTTTTTTTGTCATAGTGAAAATTATATACAAGGATTTATTTTTACGCCTTCAAAGTCCTAAACCCCATAGCATTCTTCCCGCTTGTCCTGTGGGACACAAAATCAGGTAGGAGGATGGCCAAGTACTTTACCTCATCTCCACTAATTCAGACTGGAGAGGCATAGGAGGGAAGAGAAGTTTGACCTAATACTTTGGATTGCTTGCTTTTGAACAGAATCCCATTTTTTCAGATACCAACAACCAACACTTCAACTAACCAGACAAGATACTAGCTCTTCTTACCTTGCGAAGTTGAATAATTTCTTCAATAATAAGGAAAGGGAAGACAAAGTAGCAGCTGCTGAAAGACACAAGTCTGCTGGACTCGGAGTTCTTATTCAAACTGCTCAGTTAGAGTTGCCAGGAAAACAGGGGGATGCAGTTCAGAAACCTTCCTCTGTCACTCCTGCCTGCCCAGTGTTATCAACCACCATTTCCAGACAGAGACCAGATATCTCTTACTTGAGTAGTCCCTCTTGTTTGGTCTTTATGTAATGCTTTACAGGTCCCCGAGAGGCCACAGCATATTTTTAAGGGCTTTACTAAGGGTATCAAAGCATGCTAATATGTTACAGTATAATTTTGTATGTGGAATTACTACAGAAGGCTACCCATCTGCTAAGGACTTTTAAGGGCCACAATAAATAAATAAATAAATCTGTGTTGCTCTCAGCTCTCAGAGAAACCTGGAACAGACCAGTTCACATTGGTCTTTAAAACAACTTTAAAATAGTAACAAGTATCAAACAGAGGGTTAAAAAGTCATTTTCTCCTAGCAAACTTGAGTTAATCAGGTTGATCAGGTACAGTAACAAAACATGAGTATAGCTTCCAACCCAAACATTTTGTCCTTCTGGAAAGCCAAGTTCCTTTTCCCTGGGAATATCCTGCCTCTTTCTGGAGCCAGCTGAAAATCATCCGCAGTGACAATTGTCCTCATCTCTGTATTTACCTTCTCTTTGTGTCCTTATCTTGTCTGCAGCAGATTTACCCTTTCTGACTTCTCAAAGCAGCACACCTAACATTTGCTCAGGGTTTCAGAAAAGAGGTGGACAAGCCATCCAAATTTATTTGACCAGAACAAAACCTTGGAGTAATTAATGTAAATCAGAGTAAAGGACACCTGGCTAAAGAAACAGTATATTCTATTTAGGCCAATTATTCTGGTTACAGTTCACTAGTTTGTGGTGATAAAAAGACATTAATTAGTTTTGTCACTGATAGAATTGCTTTCTAATCTTAATTCTTTTAGGAGTTTTATTATCTTTAAAGCCACTTATTTGTTGCACGGAGTAAGGTGATTTATACTAAAATTAAATTGAAAAGTAATGTATAGGTGCAGGAGTATCTACACAATAATTCACTCAGTAATTCACTCACTCTTGTTATTCACAACCTCTGAAAATGTTTCCTAAAACATTTTAAAAAATATATCAGTGATGCACGTGGGCTAAGTTTAAAAACAAACAAAACCAAATAAAACCCAAAGTCTGTATTCAATTCCTCTGATTGTCTACTAACCTAAAAGTTTGTATGACCTCTGTTTGCCTTCCATGGCATGTTGAACTTTTTTCCCTTGCCTAAACACTGTGCTTCTCATAGTGCTTCTCATAGTTCTCACAGACACTGCAGCCACTGAGCATTATGCTCTTCTGCTTAATGCAGCTGCCTCTCCCTGGGAAAACAAAGCTGTTTTCTCCAAGAACCTCAGGACAGAAGTAGTCCTAATAAGGAGACTTGACTAGAGATGTAAATGAGATCATGAACCCAGTAGCTGTTGAAGGCACTGGGGAAGGATATTTAAATCGGCTAATTTTTTTTTGTCTGATGGTCAGATATTTTTATTAAATGAGAAAGTTCATTACTCGGAGCAGCAGGTGCTTCACTGGAGTATACCTGATGGACTTGAGGGTCATGCTACCCTTATTAACAGGACTACCTTAGCAGATAAGGCTCTATCCAAGAAAGACATGCGGACTCGCCTACCATATCCCACAGTAAGTAACTTTAAGCCTCAGAAGATAAATCCAGAGCAGAGATACAGACCTCCATAGTGGGATCCTGGTGTCTGGATGTAAGTGTCTACCACCATTTTTGTCCTGAGAGGTTGTGGAGTCTCCCTCCTCAGAGATCTTTAAAAGGACATAGTCCTGGGCATCCTGCACTGGGTGTACCTGCTTGAACCTCCAGAGGTCCCTGCCCACCTCCACCCTTCCATGATTCTGTGATCATTTTAGACATCCCTAGGTTTGTGGAACATTCATACACAGTTAGTGACTATAACAGATAACCTGTGCCAGGCAAGATATTAAGTAGTGTTATTTTAGATGATTTAACATAGTCCACAAGGATATATATTTACACTCCTGATTTTCCCTCTCTCTCATCTCCTCATTCAGTACACAGAATGAATTAGATACCTAAGAATAAGATTTAAAAACACACAAACTGCATAGAATTAAGTAGTACACCAAGAAGAAAAATTGAGTACAGGGCACTTCTCCTATTTCCTTATCAAACAAAAGCATCACAAGTAGTCACATCAGGATTATTAATAAGCTGCAGTATAGTAGTATCTTTGGCTGGGATCTCCCTGGCTGCCAGACTCACAAAGTAGGTGCTCACCTTTCTGTACAGTTTTCTGGCTATAAGTTGAGGAAAAGAGAACATCCTCCATAACCCTGCTATGTGGTCACAGCCACATAGATGTAGGGCCTGCCTGTTCCAATTCATCAGCTGTGCACTCATAGCTCCAGCTGTTCTGTGGGAACAGCTTTATCTTTTTACATACTCAAGGGCTGCCTCCCACATGAAGTCCCCCATGGCTCTTGCAGTGTGGATAGATGTCCAAAATCAGTGCTTGGTCACAGCTGCAGCCTGGGAACTTTCACGTTAAACATGAGGAGCTCAGAGAGTTCAGGCACATCCAGGATTATGTGGGGCCAGTGCTAAGACAGATGTGAAAATGTCTTGATAAACTAATGAGAAAAATCACTCAGCCCAGAAAGATCTGCCTAGAAACATCTCTGCTACAAGAAAAGTGGGCTTGCAAAGCAAATATATAAAACATTTGTTCCCACTCTACAAAAAGTGAGAGAGATGTAATAATTACACAGGTAGTGCTGACTTATGCAGAATCCTAGCTGGGCTGGCTGGAAGAGTTTCTCGCCCGCACAGCTGGAAGCACAGGTGCTGTGGATGGTGAGAGGAAAAGGGCAAAAGGGAATGGGCTGAATAGCCAGGTGGTTCCTTTTCTAGCACATCACCTGGAGTTCATGCACTCCAGTAGAAAACACTAAGCAGAAAGGGCTGTCTTCAGCCCCTTGTTCCATTGCTGTAAATATGCTCCTAACTCACAGATGTGCACTTAATTCATGATGTCTCAGGAGGTTTCGTGGCTCTGCTGGTTCTAGCCACCTCTGCTAGGTGCTGTGTCATAGGGACTGGAAATTCTGTCCAAAAGAATTGCTGTCGATCTTCTGCTGAATGTTATGTTTAATGTCCTTGCAAAGAAAAGCAGATTTTGTTTTGGAAGAATTTTCCTGAGTAAATGTCTTGAGGCTTTCTGCTTATTAATATTCTATACTGAACTAGAATCCACCACTAATAAATAAGTGGGCTAAAGGGGAAATGGGTATCTTTACTGCTCATACATCTTGATCCACAGCCCATTTTATCCTTGACCTGCCAGCGAGCACTACATGGTCAATTTCCTTCTGCTTGACACTAGCAGAATTCTGTGATGTCAAAGGTATAAAATGGAAATGAGTACGGGAGTTAACACCTTAGTCAGGATTAGGGAAATATTCCATGTTCTAGACATATATATATGTATGCTGTTTTTTGTTTTGTTTTATTTTCCTGTAGTATATTCTTAGAGCTTCTGGTCAAAGGAATAGCATTGCTTCCTTACATACTTTTAGCACAGGGCTGATGATAAGTGATGGGATTTTCAAGACTGTCCTGTTCAGTTACAATCTCATCAGCAACCCGTGTTAGTTACAGGAAAGAGCAGAGTTGGGACAGTCCTAAGCACTATGGGTATTTCCATATGCTCCTGGGAGAGCTGGGGCACAGGGGTAAGGAGAGGTGGGATAATTTGCAGTTTGTCAGAAAATAAAGTATTTCAGTCTCCAGGAATGTCAAACAGAAGGTCTACCAAATTTAGTTTTTCAAGACGGTAGAGGGGAGGAAAGAAAAACTCCTTTCAAAGTTCTCGACTATGTGTGAGATGCTGTTAGACACAAGTGAGCTGCCAGCTTTCTTACTGTATATTGCAAGTATGTAATTAAAAGCCCTTTAAAACCATCACTTATGTGAAAAAAATAAAAACAAAAAGCCCACACTCACAAAATAGCAAAACAATAAATCAATAAATAAAGCCCACAACTATAGAAATAGAAATACTTGTTATTCTTTATTGTACTTCATAATTATGGGTAATGATTTGTTTTTCAGATTTATGAGATTAAAATACTGCATCAAGCTGTTCAGGCTTTTATCTTCCTCAGGCCATAGAATATATGGTTTCATCACCGTCTTTGCACAAAATCTACAGGAAATATTGCAAATTATTTCTTTTCACTAATTTCTTGTCATAATTAAATATAGAGTGCAGCTCAAAAATAATTTTGGACAAGAAGATTACTAGTAATTAAGTCTGTACTTTTAGTTTCACTCCCTCCTTTTTTTCCCTTCCTTTTTATATATATATTTTTTTGTTTTTCTTGTAAGCCTACTCTTGTTTAAGGAACAAAAACTTCACTAGTCTCATCAGTCCATTTTCCCTTTTTGAACCTTTGGACCTCCTAGCTTATTTCAAGCAAATTTGAAAGTGGCAGAAATCTTAAAGGTTCTTATGTTTCTGAAAGTTTCATATAAATTGATGGCTGGATAGATCGAGCAAAGAGCCAACAGAGTATTTCCTGGGAGGAAAAGGGCTGCTGCAAAACATAACCTTCCTCAGTTGTGTTTGACCTGCCAACATTGGCCCAACATTTTACCTGCTCACCCTCTCAGCAGCATATGCATCTCTCAGCCCCATTACACAGAGCTCTTCACCTACCGAGTGGCCAGGGGACATGAGAGTGAAACCAGAGAGAATAGGTCCATGGGAAGCCAGTGAGGAGCCCTTGCAGTGAGTAGGAGCACCAGGATTAGTATACAAAAGCACAGAAAAGTCAGCATGCTCAATTTAGCTCCTCATGAACTAACCTGACTTTGTTGTTTGGGAGATAATTCCCTCTGCTGTAAAAACAAATTTCTGTCCTGGGGGCTCTTCTTCCTCTCTAAATCACTAATGTAGATGTAGGCCACCATGAAACTGTCATCTTTGCCATTCATTGGCTGTTTAGCATAGTAGGACAAGCAAAATAAAACAGTTGCTTTTGTGCATTGCCCAGCAGATGACATTTCTTACACTGACCCTGCTGTTAGCACCAAGAATGTCCAAAGCTAGAGCAGTGCAGAAGCCACATATGATTTCAGTGGAGAGTACCCAACAATAGCAGCTAGTGCTCATTTCTCTGATTGCCTAAACAGACTATAGGTGCTCAAGCATGCTGTACAACCAAAAAGGACTTCTTTCAAGCAAGGAAGGAGATCTCTGGAACATCATGTGCCTTTGTTGCAACTGTTCTGCAGGTAAACAGAGAAACTGGTCACTAGGGTCATAAACCTGGCAATTTTCACTACATTTTACCTCAAAATATATATATATTTTTTCTGGGATGTATAAAATGAAAACAAATGCACTCTGATTCAGAAGTGAACAGCCTCTTCAATCAGCAACACCACAGCTTTTCCTTCCCTGGCCACAGAGCAAAAAAAAAACTCCACAAAGATTATTTCTTTTTCCTTGAGGGAAAAAGTGTAAGATTAAGTAATGATCAATAGCAGACAATAAATACACCAATCTCTTAATGGAATGAAAAATTACTTCAGAGTTCTTAGCACTGCACAGCTGCCGCTTCCAAAAGGAGAGGCAATCATCTGTAGAGAGTAGAGACTCAAGTGTCTGCACCAAAGAAACGTTATGCCCCACAAGGGTACATGCTAAAACTCAAAAAGCCTAAAAGGCACTGAGGTAGTAGAATGGATCACTCTCTCCCTAACAGGACAAGGCACTCCAAAGCATATTTCTGAAGTCACTGCTCTGCCATACAAAAATCATTTTGATTCCTAATATCAGACCTATAGAAAGTGAAAGCCTTTACAAATAATAAAGAGATCAATATACAACAGTATATAAAACTTTAGTAAGAAGTTCCTAGAGCATTCTGAAATAACCTTTCCCTGCATAAAATGCAGTCTGACTGCAGTGCTGATATTTTGATGTAAGGCAGACTTGTCTGTATTTGCAGAGTGGCCTCAGTTACTGTCACAGAAACTAAGAGTTAGTGAACAGTCGCAACAAAACCTGAGTAACCACATATATCTAGCTAATATTCATAAGTGCTAAAATTGTTACAAGTATGAGGTCAAAAGCTTTGTGATTGAATACCTTTTAAGAGATTAAAAATAAGTACGTCTTCATGTATATCGACCTGTACCAGAAGACAGACAAAATACAATTCATATCAGCTTGCAGTTTAATGTTAAGTACAAAGACTAATCATTTATCTACTCAATCTGGTGTGAAATATTTTGGTTTGTGAATGTCTAGCTAACAAGGTTGGAAAAGGGTGTTACTGGGAAGAACCTCACGTATGACAATGACAACTCACTGATGTTAAGGAGAGCAATGTGAGCAAAGGTGATGGTTTTAGTTGGTACTGACATACAAATTGAAATACAAATAGACAACAGGACAAGCATATGTCCCCTCAAAACAGTGTAGTTGACCCTTCCTCTAGCTAATGAAACAGAGCTTGAAAGTAGAATTTCTGTTGTGCACAAAAGTGAACCAGTGCATCAAACATAAAGATTACTACACCTTTTCGTGGTGCTCTTCCTCTGCTTGTTTCAGTATTGTTTCCTCCTTGTGAAATCAATACTACTCACTTTCCAAAGCTATATAGGAAGGATAAACTGGGAAGAAGATAGATGAATTCCACAGTGCATGAAATGTGTACTATCCCCTAAATGCTTGTAACAGCTCTGCTGTTGTGGTTACCTGGAAAACAATCATGGAGCTCTGGGTTGCCTGTGTTCAGATGACAGCATTCAACAGCTCCTGGCTACCTGTGCCAACACACCTAACTTCACCTTTCAGCTTGTTGGTAATAAAAGATAAATTACCATGAGAAAAGAAGCAGCAGTAAATCCCCATCTCTGATTCTGGAACTTACAAGAATTTGCAAATTTGGATGCTGGTAAGCTATAGAGAGATTTTTCTCTTTGATTTGAGCTAAGTTTTGTTTTCTTCTTGCTGTAGTCTAAATGAAGCAAACAACTGTTTTTCTTGATTAAACTAGAATAGATTGAATTTTTATTGGTAAATATTTATCTGATGCCCTAAATAGCCAATCATTCAAGCCTGGAAATTTTATTCTGATGAACCTAACTACAGATGTAAAAAAAAACGGGAATTAAGAGTTGGGAACTGTTTTTCTATTATATCTTGTTGAAATGTGTTGATTGGTTGCTCAAAAGCACAATCTATTTAAGGAATAAAAACAAAATAGTGCAAATGAAGGAATCTATGGAGAGACAAGGGAAGTTTAAAATTCATGGCCTAGCCATTCTGCGTACTTTAGATTCAAAAATTAAAAGAAATAAACACTTCTGGCTACAAGTGAAATATGGCTGAGCTGTGCTCTAAATTAAAATCTGGCAATACCTTTGGATATGATAAACTGTATAATGATGTCATGAATATTTAGAAGTACTACCACTTTTCATGGAGGAATGAAGTCTACACGATATCATGCCCTTCAGCTCTCATGGTATTAAATGGAAAAAAAAAAAAAGGAAAAAAAAAAAAGAAAGAGTAATTACAAAACTATTCACTGAGCTTGGAATAAAGCTGAAATCTCTGTCTCTGATACTTGATTTTTTCTGATGTTCTGCTTCATTACATAACTGAGAAGGTAGCAGATGTTATAAAAGATTCAGACAAGTATCTAGCTTGGGAGAGAGCAAATACAGATGGGTGATTTTATCTTCTTCGATGAATACAAAGAAAAGCACTGAAATCGTTAAAAGGACTAACTGGAAGGAGGGAATAAGAGCATGCATGGTGTGGAGTAGTCTCCAGCTCAGAGCAACATGGAGATGTGCTGAAATTCTTCACATTGTTCTGCATTATGCCTCCATTGATTTTATAAATTAGGTAGTAGGACAGTCCTTTCTTGATGACAAATGGTGCCTCCGACCTTGGTTCTATATGGTGTTCAACAGAGCTGCAGCACCAGTAGGGGCTCTTTGAGTTTTCATGCAGATACCAAACTTTCTCACAGCAATATACAGCTTCAGGACTTAATTTAAACTGTGAGTAGTATATGAGGAACTAAAAGTTCAAGACTATAGTCTGATATAGCAATTTATTTCACTATGTATGTCAATATATAAAGAATTAGGTTGAAAGCCCAAAAGATTTTATTTTTTCCAGAATAAACATTAAGTCTGGGAAGTTTAAATCAGGCATAGTGCCAGTGGTGAGGGACTGCCATTAAAAGATAATAGATAGGTCTGATAGAGAAGTTGGAGTCAGAGTTTGCTAGACCTCAAGAAGCAGAGGAAGACAGTGTGGAATCTGGGCTGTCTTGTCAGACAGCTGACAAGCTCACAAGCATCTGCACATGTTAAACTGGCAAAACAAAAACACAACTGATGGATATGTTAGGAAATGAAAACAAATCTGGATAGTAAAAAAAAAAATGTGCCAGTTCTTAACAGGTGAAGAAAGCAAGGGTATTACAGTTTATAAATTAGGCAAGGGAACCAGTATTAAGACCTACTGTACAAGCATCAGGGGGTACAATGAGAGAGGTCAGGAGGCTATGGATAATTACACCAAGCTAGTGGAGAAAAGACAGAGCAGAGCTGTGAGTCCAGTCTTCTGCACCCAGGAGGGAGACTTCATGAGGACAAAGCGGGTATGGCCTCAGATAACCGGAATCTTCCCTGGAGATGCCATTCCCCTTATGGCTCATTTATGTTTATTTATTTTCCCGGTACTCCTCTTACAGCTCTCCTGTTGATTCTACCATTCTGTTCTCATTTGAGCTTTGCTGATTTGAAACACTTGTGAGAAATTCTGGGAAGACAAAAGATGAACTACTGATGAGATCCTCTGCTGCAGAGAAATAAGAAATATACATGTCAGTGACAGTTCGTTTTTTTACATGAGCATGTAGTATTTAAAGCCACCACTCGTGATCTAGAGCTTTACAATCAGAACAACTTTGAACAGCCCTGCATATCTGTAGTTTCAAAGAAACTGGGCAAAGCCTCTGCTTTTTGCTACTGTCACAGGCAAAGGACATGACCATCAAGAGAAGCACTACCTAAAACACGTATCCTTTGACATGACTGAATAATAGGTGGGAGAATTAAAAACAGGATAAAAAGTTTTGAGCTACAAAAGAAATATAAAGCAACAGTCAGGCAAGCAACTAGCCATGACAAATGCAGGTATGAGAAATAAAGATAGACATCTGGTATGTATCTCAGCAGTTTCTTCTGCAGAGGAAACAGCAAAGAAACATAAATAAATAGCTCACTTGTGATCTAGTTTAAAATACAAAAAGCATAAAAATGAAATTTCCAGATGCCAATCCTGCAAGATAAGTGCCATAAAAAGTCGGTATGTTGTATTTCTGCCTGTAATCCTTAAAAAAAAAGAAAAGAAAAAAAAAGCACACCACAACAACAGCATCTGGAAGAATTCCAGAAGCACTGGTAGATTTGTCTTGAGAAAACCCAAGGATCCAAAAGCACAAAGTGCATTGCATTGCTCTAGGAGTGAGCAAGCCATTTCCTGAGTGAAGTTCTTCCTTCCCATATTCCCTAAAACAGGATTCCCTGTGGAACTGGCACCTCTCTGGATTTTGTCAGCTGTCAGGCTTGGTGTCTTTAAAATGACTGCTGTATAAGATGTTGGTTGTTGAACAGAGCAACTGTTTAACCTGCTGACATGAGCTTTAGGTCTCTCCGGAAGACTCTAGCCTGTTGAACAACATGCCTGTCCTGCAAGAGGTGAATTACCTGAAAGTAGTACCAGCATTTTGTCTAATCAATTAATGTCAAATACTGACATTTTGGAAGAGCCCAGGCTGCAGAACTGTGCAGAGACACAGACCACAATCCTGTCTGGTAGTGCCATGTCTGCTAGCGACTGAATTCTCAGAAGTGCATTGTGCTCTCTCCTTATGAGAGTTACCAAAGCAATAAATATGTATCTTTTAATTTAGGTAACTATAGTGGCATGCATGAAATCTCTGCTGATCTAATATTGCCAAAATAGGAAGAACAGGTGGAAGTATCTTCTTAAAAAATGGAGTTCAGCAGTCAGTAACTAAGTAGAGACTGGTTTGTTTAATTTAAATATTGATGGAGACATGAATTATTTGATTTTCTATCTTCTATGGAATTGTTCTTATATCAGGATTACAAAATTTCCTAAATAAATTAATTGCATCTACATTTGAATGATGCATATATATTTTTTCTTTTTTTCTGAAAAAAAGGCTTCCCAAGAATTGGGACACCTGAGCACTGGCAGGAGAAGCAAAGTGAAAAGCACCTCCTGATCTGTTGATTTTAGATTTTGCCTTCAGCTGTGACAGCTGGAAAAGTTTACTTTCTTGAAATTGAATATAGACTCCTGGTAGAGGATTGCTAGCACCTTCTACAACAAGAAGAGAAATAAGAGAAATCAAACTGACAAAATGCAAGTACATTTCTTTCTGCTTCAAAACTGCCCTGTTTTGAATGCAACTAGAAACCTGCATATAACTGATTTTACCAGGCATCTACTGTACCATAAACAAAAACTGATTAGCACAGGCATCTATGGAAACCAATATTTCCTGATAATGTTTACATCTGGTTCTCCACCTGCAAAAACTCAATTAAACCCGTCTTTTTAATTACTTGCTTTTCCTCCTACTTCGCTGCTAGGATCAGAGGGTCCCAACTTTATTTATTTGTTTATTTATTTATTGCCTTGGAAAAAAATGATCACAGGACAAAACAGAGTGATTTGAAGGAACTAATTAGAAAGAAACCCTGTCAGGGGTGGCAAGAAGAGGTTTTTCTGGCAATTTTTACTCCAATCTGCCTCCTCTTTTTCCTTATGGAAAGACAGTGCCATATACATTGTTCTCAGTGGTTTTAGCCCTTCTTCCTGTTGGCAAATAATCCATGGACTCCTTTTGATTTTCATTAATTTGGTGCTTATTCAAACGTACTGAATGAATGGTTTATGCAAATGTGACTGCTGCTTTGATTGTTTGCTCATTATTCATGTTGTGTGATTGATTGCCTAAGTCACAGGGTATTGTTTCTGCTTCAGGAGTGGAGGAGCCCTACAGCCACAAGGAGCTTTCAAGACAGACAAACACTATCAGGGCTACTCTTCACACAAACATCAGTTATTACAACCGTCTAAAACATCTCCCTTTTGTGCAAAAGAAAAAGGGATATAAACAAAACCTTCCGATATACGAGGAAAGGACAAAAGGATAATTAAAAGAATCTGCTAGCTTTTTCTGACACAAATTATCATGATTATGCAACACTCACCCAGGAACAGTCTCTGAAATTATTTGAATAGTCATTGGCAAACAGATAAAAATAATCTGTCGTGCAGATGATCTTAAAACAAGATATCTTGGAGACTTGGTCATTGATTTCACTGAGCTGTTTTAAGTTCATGTTCTTTCATAGATGATTTCAATTGTCAATGACTTGATAATACCGCCTATTTTGTATGTTCACAAATCATATATTAATAGATGGCAAATCATTTGAACATATTTTTTCACTAGGTATTGACAGCTAGTCACTGACAATGGCACTCACTGAAATCAGAAGCTCTTGGGAATGAGTGGCCAAAGCAGACAAGTATATCTTTTGTAAAGTCCCTTGCTTAAACTCAAGGTCATAAATATATGTGATCTGAATGGTGAATGGAAGGTAATTCATCCTGTTCTTCCTCAGTCTTCTCTCTCGTTAACTGTCACAAGGTAGCTTTTAATTGTATAGGCTTTAGTAAAAAAGAAGGAATATAGTACATGTTTTGCCCACTTCATTGTGCAGATCGATACTTGAAGAACATTCCAGGGCAAGGACTATTCTATACATTATTATGTATGGAGACAGAATCCTGGGTTAAATAAACCCTTAGCCTCACCCCTGAAGTCCTTCTTTGTGTTCACTCCATATTTCTCCATGTTAAGGTGCTTTAGCACACCTCCCTTCACTGAAAATTACTGTCCACCTCTATGTATACTGTGTTACTTTCTTTAAATTTTGCATGTAATATTTTTTTCCCCCACAGGGCCCTTACGTTATCCTGTAGCCAGCATAAGAGCATGGGAACAGACTCACAGCAGCACAGCTCCCGGAAATCTGGCATTTCCTAATTTTCTAGCACTTGGCTGCTGTTTTTTTGGTTTTGTTTTCCAAATAATGGTCTTATAGCAAGTGCTGGTATATACTCATAGCTAAATGCATTGAAGATATTTTTAAATCATGTGGCTACTGCACCTCAACAGGAGATTTGCCCTCCCTATTACCTCTATTCTGCCCCATTTCTGAGCTCTTCCTGTCCCTTGAAGAGTCACCATGTGGCACCCTTCTGTGGTCCCTCTCTGCATCACTTGACCTTTACTAATTTACCTTGAAGCTGTCTCTGCCCTCTGTTCTTTCTCTCTCCTTCAAAAAACATTCCTGTCCTGCTGTCTTTATAGCAAAATGTATTGATTCCTATAGAAAATCTATGTTGTTACTTTCTTCCTCTGACCTCTGTTTACTGGTGAGTTTTTGAGTGATGAGAACTTTGTACACCTAGAAAGCACCTGCAAGCAGTGGAGAGATTCTCAAGAAGTAAAAACAATAGAAACCAGAGACCCAAGTAGTGTTCAGAGAAAACATTTCAGTTTACGCAAGCCAGCACTGCACCAGAAACAGCTATTGCACTCCTGCTCTGAAAGAAGATCATTATCTTATGTGTGAAATGTTTCTCCTCTTGTACACTGAATAACTTTGCCCTTTAATCTTTTATCTAGCTAGATCTCAAAATGTTATTATCTGCAGCGTCACAGTTCCTTACTTCACTTAATAATTGAACTTTCTGATCCCAGACATTTCATCTCTGTACCTAAGCATATCAAACTGGTTTGGAAAATGGGAGTCACATATCACATTGTTTCTCTAGAAAGGAAGTAGAAGTCTCCCCTTATATGAGTAACATGATTCTTTTTTCTTTTTTCTTTTTTTTTTTTTTTTCTGAAAAGACAGATAAAAAGCATCATTTTAATAGCAAGTATCAAAGAATGTCAACCCCTAACTTCTCAATGCAAAAATACTGTGCATAATTCTTCACATGTTTACCCCCCAAAAAAGGTCATTGGATCTTTACCTTGTGTCTTTCAGTACAATTCAGTTGAAGAGACTAAAGCTATGCTGATTTACACCAGCTAAGAATTTTGCCCCTATGCTTATTAGCACTGCTGTGGCATTATTCTTTTGCCTGTTGACTTTTTCATTAGTTAACTAATATGGTTTATTTTGATGAATACTACAACTGCCTTCAATTTGCTCTTGCAATTAATATACATGATCAACCACTTGTTATTCAAAAGCATGATGAACTGTTAGGGTCTGCTTAAGAAAAAAAAAACGCTTTGTTTGTCAGCAGCATGTGGAGGTATTTAAAAAGCTGCAGAGATTTAGAGAAAACAATTTCAAAGTCCATATAAACTAAGTACTCTGCACAGATATATTTTATAGTTCTTTTCCATTTCCCAACAAGAACAATGATGCTGTAATAGAAGTAAAAGCATAAAAGCATTAAAGTTGAGGTGGTCATGAAGTACACATTCATTCCACAAGTGTTTCCAACATTAATTAAAATGCACTGCAGTCCTGATAGGGAAAAATATTAACCCTATTCTAAAGCAGGTAGAGAGAGGAACACTGAATTAAGTTAACTAATTTTACTGGTATATTGCATTTAAGCATTCCCACTGAATCTCAACCAGCACAAAAACCTGTAATGATCATACATCAGAGATGGGCTGGTCTTGTGCCATTGCTACCTAGGTCTGAAACAGGAGAGATTACCTCTTGAGGGAGCCTGTACCTAAGTATACTCCAGGTAGATAAGATATACTCAGGAGACTCATCTATATGCCTGAACTCCTCTGTGCTTAACTTGACTTCAGAACCATCTGAACTTCATCTGTCACCACCCTAACATTTTCCCGAGAAGATGAAAACTACAGTGACCTTATATTACAGTAGCACAAAGTGAACTGCCTTGGAATATCTGTGATAAATGTGCTTTTAGATATGGGTAAAAGACAATCAAAGATAAACTAAGGCTTACCTTCTGCAAATATTCATGGGAAAGAGTACAGTGTTTAAAAGGGCAATGCAAATAACAGGAGAAAATTCTTATCTTGTGAACTAAATTCTTATCTTGTGAACTAAAGCATGAAACAATTCAGCAACTGGCTTCGAGGCATATGGGAAGGGATTCTCAATCTGATGATGCTCACAACCAAACCTGTACAGACCAGCACTTTATCCAGAGTTCAATCACAGCTTTACTGTAAAGCTCAGCCCTCCCTTCCAATTCTTTTAATAGAAAGAGTTGAGAGAGGTTGTTGCAAAACTGCTAACAAATATTCATAGAGATAATTTATTTTGAAAAGACTGTAATGTATAACAGGGATTTTCATTTTACCATCATGATTTGCTAAAATTCTACTGAAACGTAATGATTTAACAAGAGTTCTTAATTTGAAAAGGAAAAAACATAAGAAATACTTTCTTGGAGAAAAAGATGGGAACAATTTGCAGCTTCCAAAACACTAGGTTCCAGCCAACGGAGAGTACATACCAGGCACACATACATGTTCTAGGACATTTATTTAGTAGAGTTGCTTATGAAGCAGTAGAAGTAGCAGGAAAGCACAAATTAAGGGATAAAGTGAAGGTAATGGACTGAAAAAGGAGTATAGCTCTAAAGACCAGTCTAGAAATAGTAACTTCTGGACAGAATTACATCTAAAAGATGTTGGCAAAGAAATATGCTCTATTCCATTCTTTGTACATTTAGGAAAATGTTCTTTTATGTATTTTTTAAATAAAGATTTTTGCATAATTAGTCCACCAACAATCATCTCAACCTCAGATTTAACTTTTCTGTAAGGGCATAACAGTTCTTGTTTAACAGGCAAGCATGGTTAGTTTGTCTCAATTAAGTGTTCCAAAAATAACTAAATTAGGTTTTTATATGATTTAATATAGCAAGAATAAAATTTTGCAGATTTAGTAATAAATCTGAGCCTAAACTTTAAACAGCAGAAGGCTAAAGTTCAGATCTTAAATATATATTCAAACATGTAAATAAACTGAGTGATTTAAGAGAAAATACTTTCAAATCAATAAATACAACAGGCAACTCAGCACTTCTAAGTCAAAATACCTTATAAAAGTTTAACACTGAGCTCTGACTTAAAAAAAAAAAAAAAAAGTCAGCATTTTTTTTCTCAGGAAAGAGTTTCCTTCTGTTTAGTAGCTGCATATCTTTGCTAGACTCACACAGTTATGCCATAACTTTTGGGGAAAAAATCTTTGTTCTTGTGTGTAAAAGAAATTCACAGTGGGCTGTTTAAAACTAGCATTCAGAGCAGCCGAAGAATGGTAAGGAAAACTACAAACACAAATACCTTCTGATATTCTCCAACCCTGATCTTGCAGATCAGAGTTGCTACCCTAATATTGGCTAGAAAAATTTCTGTGAAATATGTGATCTCAGTCTTCAAAGAATCTTTCCAGCTTAATTTTGAAGGTTCAACGAGTCTAGGTAAGGCCTATATTCTTTACAGTTTGGATATGCCTTTGCAGAAATACAAATCTTCTCAAACTGACAAAGCAATACTGACCTCGAATTGCATTCTCTTCATAGAATTTATTAAAGGAGGGCCAAGCTGTGACTATAAACATTGACTCACTTGTAGAGAAGCATGAAATGTGAATTCTTTCAGCCAAAACGAAAAACTAAGTTCTGGCACTGGTCACAATGATGCAGTGAAAACTCAGTAACCAAAGTTATTAAGCAGGTATTCTTTATTACGGCACCGGCTGTGTGGGGGATTGCTCCACCTAACACACACATACCAAGGGTTACTGGCAGGGTGCTTATATTAGTGGGACAAATACATATTCATTTCATTTCCTGTAAGTCTCTTATATATTCATCAAGAATCATTAACATAGGTTCCTGCCCCTATTCGCATGCGTACTGGAGTCCTTGGGTGGTCATCCAGCATACTCTGGTGGTCTTTTGATGAAGGCCAGGAGTCTTCTTTGATGCTAAATTCCTGACCCTTCCTTTGACAGACTCCAGCAGTCAAGCCAGTTCTTCCTGGTTCCCTTATCTATGCATACTCTTTTACTCACTTATCTTTGGGTCGTTGGCATACCACTGTGCTGGCTAAGACCTATGGAATCAACATCCTTCATCTTGTTCCGTCTCAACATTATACCTGTTTTGTGCTTAAAATGCACAGAACACCTCACAAGCCTATTTCCAAAATCTGACATCGTCAGCTCTGAACCACATAGATCTACCCATGGCTTCAGACTCCTGAAAATTGACACAATATCTTTGTAATCCAGAGACAAATGCCTTTTTTTTTTTTTTTTTTTTTCCTAGTGCACTTTGAAGTTATTGTTAAAACTCATGTAATGCCCGCATGACAATGCTAAGGACATAACCTCTCTCCATATTCTTTTACATATCCATCCACTTTTCCTTTTTCCTTTTCCATCATTCATTTGCTTTCCCTCTTATTTTTCATTCTTTCTGTTTTTCCACATTTAATCTTTTTTGTTGTTTTTATTTTTTAAAATGTTTTCCTTACTACATTTTTTTCTTTTTATTTCTTCTGTTTCCATTTGTTCATTTTTTTTCTCAGTCTTTCAAAGTATTTCAGCCATCTTCCAAATTATTATTATTTTTTTTTACTTTTATCCTTTTTTTTTTTTTTTTTCCTCTATTCCTTTCAACCCATTTTCTCCTGTTCTGTCATCCATTTGCTTTAGATTTCTTTACAGCTGCTCTGACTTTCCCAAAATGTTTCCCTGGAAATACCTCAGGACATTCACAGTGTTTGTGCCAAGATGATAACCTCTCCACGGGTGAAATGGTAACACAAAATAACGGACTTTAACTGGAGATCGAAGGTCCCAAAAAATATAGCCTCTGTTAAAAGCCCTTCTAGTATCCAGAGGAATTCCTAATTAAAATAAGAACAGCTTTTGCTCCTCTAATGAAGTAAAATTCCAGTGTTCATTAAAGAGCTGTATGTTTCACTAAACAGACTTAGTGCTATACTCTAATAATTATATTGTTATATAATGTAAATTACATTGTCTGTGTGAAAAGTAATGCAACAGTAGACAGCAGCTTAAATACTCCAGGAAAATACAATATAAAGGACTGTCTGGTCTGATATTCTCCACAGATTTGAATACAAAATGCTAAATGAACCTCAAATTATAATCCTACAGAAAGAAAAAAAATGGATAAACCAGCACTAATAATGCCTTAACTTCAAATTTCTTCACTTTACCCAGACAAAGAGAAATCAACTGTACTGTGATGTTAATATCATATATATATGCCCATAGCTTGGTCTAGCTCTTACAGAATTTAACATTTAATAGTCCAGGAGGCATAATATACATCCTGTGCTAATTGTACTTTGAAGACATCCTCTTTGGTTTCTGCTGAGAATACAGAACACAGCCTGTGAATATTGGTTTCTATCTGGTTAGTTCCATACATGTGCTTTTTAGGCAGAAAGTCTCCAGTTCAGCACTGGCAATCCTTATGGCTGCAAATCTGGGACTCGATATTGTCAATACTGGCTTAAACACAATCAAATAAAAATACAGAAACTGACTTGCCTTTTTGTGTGTTGCCTGAATTGGAGGTATTACAAGACTATTCTTCACAGTTATCATCAATGTGTATCAGAGTGCTTCAGTCTGTCTTAATCTGGCATGAAAACATAATTTACAAACAAAAATGTCATTCCAGCCTGGCAATCTATAATAGGAAATTTCATGTAGACACCCTCCTGACCCTGTAACAGAGCCATAGCGTGGCCATACTACACTGCTCAGGCATTTTCTTTCTCTCTTAACACATTCTTTACTGATTTTTCTCCTTGACACAGTTCAGCAAAGCTTTTAGGCACTTAAGCTAAGTTGTCTCAAAATCCTTCCAGAGCTGGTCATGAAACGCTACCTCCAACATTCCCACCTGACATCTCACTTTGTGTCCTCACCTGGTTCTGCTCTTTGCTGCCCCTTCGCACAGTTGCCTCAACTTCTCCTCTTCAGACATGCAGAAACTCTGACAGGATGATAATGAGTGCTTAAAGCACAGGTAAAGTGCAGGCTGGCTGACTTCAGATCCAGTTTGGAGAGTGTATGAGCACATGTTCAGGTTTCTCTTGATAAGGTGACTTTCCTGGAAAAGAGAAAAATATGACCTAACCCATTAGTCATTTCCACTGATTCTGGTGGACTTGCCATTAGAAACAGGTCCCTGTGGGAGTATCGCCATGGGGGTCGACAAGCTCTGTGGTTGGTGATACCATCAGACTCATAACGATGAGGCCATGAGGAATGTAAACAAGTTGGAAGGAACAAAGAAGGGTGATTCACGAGATGCCTTGCTGTCTCAAACTGCCTGTTCTCCAACTGTTAAGACATGGAAGTTGCTAAATGTTTGCTGTTGCCGGACAAAGTTGTTAACCAATGAATAGCTAGTGGGAAAGTATAACTTGTAGAGCTAATGGTATAAGATGGGAGCCTGCCCTCAATAAAGTGGTTGTTGAAGTTATTGATCCCTAAAGATACCCTGGTGTCCATGTGGTCATTTCACCACAGTCCCTCTGGAACAGAGGTTGTCATAGATTGGGATTTTCACAGTAAAATATTTAATTTATTCATTCCCTTGTTTGACTTACATTTTTTACATCTCTTTCTCAATAATCTGGAAAGGACATTAGTAGCAGTTGGTTAAGGCATGTGTTAAGAATGTCTACACTATTTGGGATTTCCCTATGCATCCCATTTAACTGTTAGTACATACACAGTGACTAAAGTCTCATGGGGTGGATATAATAAGCTAAACAAATGGAATTTTTCCTTAAGGATGCTTCAGACCAGCTCACACTATTGGCAGACAAAAGGAAATAAAATACAACCTGCTAGGAAACTTGAAGTAGCCTCTAGGAAACTTGAAGTAGCCTCAAACTAAACAAAAAGAGAAGTAATCAATCTACATTTACAGTTCCAGTGAAGAGTAAATCTGTGCTAGCAAACAGTTATTTTTTCACCCCTTTCTTCACGCTTCTTCTTTCTTAGGAATAGCTAGCACTTATTATTATTAGAGGGCATTAAAGAAACAAATGGCTAAAACAGCAACAACTGCAACAGGCAACACTTGCCTGTTATTCTTCTCAAAGACTGAGGCCCTGAAAACACCATGTGAAGGCTCACACATGGAGTCTGTGCTTTTACCTACCCAGGGCTATGCAGGAAAAGCCATACAAGGATAGCAGATTTCGAGGCATAAAGCAAGCTGGCTAGCACCAGTGAGGCTGAAGATCATGGTGAAGAAGGTTGAACCCGTGACCGAGGGCTGTATGTTGGAGGTGTACAAGCTGATCCCAGGGACAGGAACTGCCCGTGGCCCTGGGCAGTGTCCAGCTGGTGATGGTCCCAGCCTTCTGCCAAGCCCCATTGCAAAGCTACCACGCTGTGGTGTGCTGGGGGCACCAGATGAGGAAGTGGCAGAGATCTCTGATCTCTCTGAGGAGACGTTTCCAAAGACAAGCCCCATGGGGCCCAGGCTGTGAAAGAAGGCTTGGCACAGGCTGTGGCTTTTGGCCTTACAAAGCCCAACACAAATCTTACTTCTGCCTAAATAACAATGTGCAATACAGAAAGGTCCTCAGATAAACACAAAGGCAAGGGGACAATAGGAAGTCAAGTGAGAGCAGCACTTGATTCACACTTCTGCCAGGTTAACTAAGGCTGTTCTCTTACTTATTTACTCATTTTCATAATGCATGCGTTAGTGCAGCTTACTAACGACAAGTCTCTATACACTCTTTTCACTGATGTTGTCAGTAGGCATTTTAGAAGGCAGAGGAAGACAAAAGAATTACTGATTTTAAAACCTCTGGCTTTGAGAGCTGGAGAGCTCACAATTTTCTGTCCATTCATCCCCTTCTCTCCCTCTATCTATTCAGCAGTAAATACCATCCATATGCACCATGATCCAGCCCAGCACAGCAAGATGTGTCAGCTACTGACAAGAGATGTTATGTTAATGTGTTTAATGTACAGTAGCTGAAAGAGACCAAGTAGCTTTGGCTTAATACAGGACTTGGGTGGAAGGGCAGGTGGGAAATATATCAAAAAAAAAAAAAAAAAAAAAAAAACATGTAAATTTTAAACCCCTGATTCCAGCTTTTAAAATTTTCCAAATTTTTAAATCACTGATTCCTATGTAGATGGCAGAAGGAGAGACAAACCTAATTCTTGGAACATAATAAAATTCACGGGGGTCTTAGTCTAGATCTGCAGTGTCAAGAAAAAATGTGCCCCTAGATATCCCTGTGTTAGCACCTACAACCCTGCTGTGGTTATGAACTGTGCAAGAGCAGCAGTGAAAAAAGAGCCCACCATTAAACTTAACCGTCTATGAGCAAATGTCAAACAGATGGTGAAAGCACAAGGGAAAAATGAATACCGGAATAAGCAGTGGCCACATGGCACCATTCTTTGGTGTCATTCATATTATCAAATTCTTTGTTGGTACTACAGCACAGATGTTTTTATTAAGTATACTAGTTTATTAAGTATACTTTTTTTTTTTTTTTTTAATATACATAGAAGCCTTTTGAATTTTGCCCTTTCTCTTTGTGAAAATGTGGAACACCGTTCATCCAAAAATTTGTCAAATGGGCAATGTCATGGTACCATGACTATGTGTTAGCCCTGTACATAAGCACAGAAGATGGATGTCAGTTCACAGATGGATGTGAAATACAATGTTCAGTATGCGGAAAGGCTCCTCACTGAGACTTGCTCGTTGCTTCACCAAGCAGACAAAACTTCTTTATCCCTTACTAAGGAACTGTTCAGTAATAGTTTAGCCAAGCACGTGCCATGACTGCCCTTGTTTTGCCTTTAGCATTTCACAAAATCACAGAATCATAGAATAGCTTGGGTTGGAAGGGACTCTAAACATCACCCAGTTCCAACCTCTCTGCCATGGGCAGGGACACCTCCCACTAGACCAGGTTGCCCAAGGCCCCATCCAGCCTGGCCTTGAACACCTCCAGGGATGGGGCATCCACACCTTCTCTGGACAGCCTGTTCCTGTGCCTCACCACCTCTAAGTAAAGATTTTCCTCCTAACATCGAATCTAAATCTCCCCTCTTTTAGTTAAAAACCATTGCCCCTCATTATGTGCCTGAGTAAAAAGTCCCTCTCCATCTTTTTTAATAAGCCTCCTTCAAGTACTGAAAGGCCACAATGAGGTCTCCCCAGAGCTTTCTCTTCTCCAGTCTGAACAGCCCCTGCTCTCTGAGACCTCCTTCATAGGAGAGGTGCTCCAGCCCTCTGATTATACTCATGGCCCTCCTCTGGACCTGCTCCAACAGCTCCACGTCCTTATTGTGCTGGGGGCCTCAGACCTGGATGCAGCACTCCAAATGGGGCCTCATAAGGGCAGAGCAGAGAGGCACAGTCCCCTCCCTTGACCTGCTGGCCACCCTTCTGTTGATGCAGCCCAGGATGCAGTTGGCCTTCTGGGCTACAAGCACACACTGCTGACTCAAGTCAAGCTTTTTGTCCACCAGAACCCCCAGGTCCTTCTCTTGCAGGGCTGCTCTCAATGAGTTCTCCTCCCAGTCTGTACTCATGTCTGGGATTGCCCCAACCTAGGTGACACATTTTGCACCTGGATTTGTTGAACCTGATTAGGTTCACATGGGCCCACTTCTCAAGCTTGTCCAGGTCCCTTTGGATGGCATCCCTTCCTTCTGGTGTATCAAATGCACCACACAGCTTGGTATTTTCTGCAAACTTGCTGAGTGTGCACTCAATCCCATTGTCTATGTCACTGATAAAAAAAAGAACCAGCCCCAAGGTGGACACCTGAGGGACACCACACATCACCAGCTTCCACCTGGACACAGAGCCTTTGACCACAACTCTCTGGGTGTGGTCTTCAAGTCAATTCCTTATCCACTGAATGGTCCACCCTTCAAATCCATCTCTCTCCAATCTGGAGATCAGGATGTCATGTGTGACCATGTCAAAGGCCTCACTGAAGTCCAGATAGATGATATTAGTTGGTATTCCCCTTGTCAACTGATGCAGTCACTCCATGATAGAAGGCCACCGGATTGGTCAGGCCATTGGTGAACAAGGGAGGGGAGGGAAACTGAGGAGATGTGTCCCCAGCTCAAATGTTTCTCATAAAAGCAGTAAAGGTTCTTAAGAACAAGATCCATAGCTGGGAGGTTGTAAACATCTAATGCTTTATCACTTCAGTGCGGGGTGAAATTCTAGAGCCCTTATAATTTTTTTTTTTAAGAAAAAAACACACCTATCTGCAAGTCTTATGCCATTATAAAACTCTATAAACCTCACAGTCTTTTACCCATTTAATAAATACACTCTTCTACCAGTTTGGCCTTTGGTTTAAAGGCGATTTCAAGATAGCTAGCTAATGGTATGGATTTCAGCAACTACAGTGTGGTGGTCTATAGGACTAATATGTTCAAGCTCTTTCCTTGATGCTCAGCATCCCAATACATTTCTCGAATATAAAGCTATTGCTGTTTAGAAATGGATTTTGCTTGGTTGATCCAAGTAGATTTGAATGTTCAGCTTGGAAAAGCAGCCATCATTTCAGGACCATATGACAGTGTGTGCTGAGTAATGACTGAAAAGTTAGCTAAATGAGATATGATGCACCAGCCTGAAGTTTTCAGAGTTTATTAAAACACACCATGCAAAACCCTGCCTAGCCAGAAGAGCTGATGCAACTGGAAACAAAAATAATAGCTAGTTCAGCATGAGGGAAAAAGAAGCCTGTTGGGACACACTCTGCTTTGGACACATCTGGCAATCTGGACCTTCATGCAAATGTCCTGTAGCTGCACAATAGGAGAAGCTGGAAGAAAAAGCAGAGAAACAGAAGCTTCAAGCCACTTTAAACAATCAGAGGCAGCTTGGTGTTGAAAAATCAGATGAATCTGAGCACAAGAATTGACTCCAGTTGTGGGGATAGGAAAAAGCATCTGGAAAGACTACAAGGGAACAAGAGAGAAGCCAAGCAAGGGCAGAAAACTGAGTTGCTGCAGAGGCAAAGGCAGCACCAGGCATCCCAGCATCCACTTGACAACTGGACTGACCACCCCTGAGGGTTGTATGCTCTCTGTATGAAGGCTCCCCTCCTGCAGAGTCTCTTGCTTGTTATATGCTAACAAAGGTAGCAGAAAAATACACAAGATGTCTGTTTTGCTTTTTAAGTATGAATGAGGAGGACAGAAGGGAGGGTGCTAGTTATTCTCAGAACTCCAACTCCAGATGTGCCAGATGTTCAAAGAAATCACTGTTGTTAAAATTTCAACAGATTTATCTGAAAACGACCATCTTTGCAAAATATGTTTTGAGAGAAGAGAATAAAAAGAAGGGAAGATGCAAGAAGAAAACCAACAGCAGGCAGAATGACTAAATGGAAAGTATTGGGATTATTATTTTTTTTCAACCAAATGCTTTCTTAGTGATTCATGGATTCACAGAAAGCAAACCTCTCACAGCATGACTACGACTAAACATTTCTAGTAGAGCCCATCAGGTACAGTGCAGAATTCTTGAGATGACAGGAGAGAAAGCCATCCCACAGTATTTAGCATTGCAGACATAAAAATTACCTAAATTCAGCCCACTCACTCTGGACTTAGATTTTTCATTGAGTACCCTCACCACTAGACTATATAGAAAAAAAAAAATATCTTTACTTAAAACCCTATATATGTGTGAGGGCACACGTGTACATTTGAAAACCCCAACAGACTATATAACTTTTTGCTCATGTGGCATAGAAACATTCTTTCAAAATCTCAAAAACTCTAGAGGTGGAGGAAAACCATTTTATACCCAGCTCTACTAATATTGGTATAGTAGATATTAGTATGTCTACTAATATACTAATATCTACTAATACTGTGCACTTAGTCACATGGTCTAAACATTTGGGTAGACCTGTGCAGTGCCACGAGTTGGACTTGATGATCCTTATAGGTCCCTTCCACATCAGATATTCTATGACTCTATGATTCTATGATTCTAATATGTTAAATAAAACTAATATTCATATCTATTAAACACTAAACACTAAACACCTATTTAACTCTTCCACTTAACTGGTCTGGAACACATTTAAATTAAAGCAGACTAGTACAAATATATTAATTCACTAACAGTAACATGAACATCCTTGTAAATCAGAGCTAATCTGGTACCAAGCAAACTTGCAGATATTTTACAACTTTCCCCTTTGCTTTATTCAGGTTAGTGTGAAAAAGAGAACTGATATCTTTGACCTTAGGAAGAAGATGACATACTTAAACATGAAGATTTCCAAATAGAGAGAATAATTTTCACCAAGATGAATTTGCTACTGATGGTCTATAAAATATATCATACGTGTATTTCCTCAAGAGTGAAATATATTTTAAGTCACTATACATCAAAGAAAAACCCTTGTAAATGTTTCTGTTTCGCATGGTATATGGGATTTCTTGAGTATAATCGTATGAAAAGATCTAGAGAACTACATATATTTTAACACGTCTCTCTCTCACTCATGTCCTCAAAATCTTCTAAAAAGAAAAGAGTCATATTTTCATGACACTTTATAAATGTATATTTTGAGAAAAAACAATGTTCTCCGGGTTTGCTTTTGCATATTTAGAATAAAAACACAGTATCTCTGAAATTCCAGAAGCATGAACAGTGAAAACAAAAATTTGTTTACAGAGAAAGAATATGCATATATATATATATATATATCTTTTACTTATTTTGTATTTTATATTTCCTGTGTATCTTCGGAAAGCTCACAGTTATCTTTTTCTTCCCATTCAACAATAAAAGAAGATAGCATGTAGTGATTTAAGACATTTGATCCAAGCTTAACAACCTGTCTCCTATTTGTAATATCGTTAATAAGTAGCCTGTCAGGTAGTAGAAAAATATCTTTACAATTACAGACTTGACTTCAACCTAATTTTCTTCCACAGGATGTTGCAGATCTGCACTGAAATCAATGGCATTATGATGTAATAACTTAAAAGTGGGCTAAGAGAAATTTGGAGTAGAGGCAGATATTTCAAAGGAAAGAAAATATAACAGTAACAGAACAGTTGATTTTTTTAATCAGTTGTTTTAATGCTCACTCTGAGAAAACCAAAAGTTCTGGAAGGCTGTAGGGTAAGTGAAACTGAACCACATGAAATTAAATGAGCACTGAAAGAGTCTGGAAAGGAAAGTTAATGAATTGTCTACATTACAAATTCAACTATATAAAAAGAAGTCTAGACACAAACAGATGCATATCCTTGGATGTCATCCATTTAGCCATCTTATTCTTGCTCAGAAAAGACCAAAGACACTTAGATAAATGTCCTTATGGCTCAAAGTTCCAAAAAACATCCCCAAATCCTTTAATTTTACTACGTGCCATTTTTAGAGCTAGTTGTAAATTTCCAAACCATTCCACAAAAATAGTTGCTTACATCCTGAAATTGTATGTTATTCAGTTCTCCTGTTATATTCACTGTTTATAAACATTCACACCTGCATTTTTTTTGTTTGCACATATGTTTAAAGAACATCTGTTCTTTGTTCCCATCTGATTCAGATTATCTATGTATCCATGCATGCAGAAGGCAACTAGTTATCTTCTACTGTCATGTATTTTTATCTAACTTAATAAGCTCAAGAGGGAGCAGGGATTGAATGCAGCAGGAGCTGACCATTTGTCTGCATAGCTGGTGAAATATTTGACTTTCACACAATGCACATCTTCAGCAAGCAGGTATCAAGGGACTTTGTTGAAGGAGGCCAGTATCATCATCACCATCTTGGAAAGAGAAAAGAGAGATCAAGATTCCTGAGTTGGCCCACATCAGTCACCAAATGGATGGGAGAGCTTAACATAAACCCCAAGTAACCTAAATCCTCATTCACTGCTCTCTCCTTTGCTCCACACCATCTTCCTATAATGAAAGGTTGAAAGAAGTTTTTTGTTTGTTTTTGTATACAACTGCTTTGAAGTTTGTAATAAAAGGAGAGGGGAGCTATTTAGAAGGAAATGAAATGATCAGTTATACTGGATAATTTTTTGGCAACAATTTCACCAGCATGTGCTGTCTGAATAGACAATTTAATTTGAATGTTTATTGATAAAGGAATTTGGACATCAGTCAGCATACAGGACCCTGCAACAGTGATGTTTCTTTTTTGAATCACTGAAAATGTCGCTATTTCAAACAATGTTTGTATTTCAACAATAAAGAATTGTGCTCCACCAATGGATTCTTTAAAACTGTTCAAGTTTTCACAGATGCCCATCATAAGCAAACTAGAATATACTAGATAATAACATATATTTGCTACAAGTCATGTTTGTGACTAACTCTCCTGCCAAACACAGTGCAAGAATGTTTAGCTACAAACATGATGGAGACAGCTAGGTGTCTGTAACAAAGGTTTTTTTTTTCCATCCTATTTTTTTTTTTTAAAAGTGTGTGGTATTGTACAGCAGAAGCGATTGTGGCAGAATGAAAGTTCCCATTTTTTATCCCCATTTCTATTTACCTGTCTGCAAAACAACCTAAATTTTCATTGCAATTCTCCTTGATATTTCCCTTATCTATTTTCCTTTCTCATTAGTCTGCCTCATGAGAAAATATGGGTGCAGAATACTAAATCAACTTTACGGTTAACACATCTGGTGCACATTGACAGACAGATTGTCCACATATGTAAGTCTTGGGTTTGAGAGGGTTTTTGTTGTTGTCAGGTTTTTGTTTGTTTGTTTGTTTGTTTTTTACTAAAAGCATAAGAACATGCTCTTCCTGAACTGGAATATGTTCAAGAAAAACCTTTGCAAATAAAAGACTGTTATTCACCTAAAAAGAAGCAGGTGGCATCATTATAGCAAAGCAATGTAAGCGTATGAAAGAGAAGAGAAAGACGTATTTTATTTCCTTTCTCTGAATGGCTGTTTGGCTGTTTGATTTGTTTTACCTTTTCAATTATATATATGAAGCCATTTTCATTTAGAGGCATCCCAGGAGGAATTGGTCTATGTCCAAGCACTTTTTATTTTAATAAGAGCAAAGACTCTACAAAGAGAATAAATCTCTTTGTAGAGTGCTATATATTTTATGTATGCTACATATTTTATGTATGCTACATATTTTTGTTCCACATTTTGTTCCAAAATACCAATTTGTCAAGTTTCAACGATGAAAAATATCACCTTATCTTTAACTTGGCAGGACACAAATAAAATAGCTTATTTACAGCATTAATGTGCCCATTTTTGCTGATTTTCAAGACCTAAAACATCCTCAGTCATTGTCTGTAACTTCCTAAAAAGCAGCATTTTTAGAAGACTGATAAAATGATTTGTTAATTTATCCGAACAGTGCCCAAAAGTTCCTGAGCCCAAGACTTGCCTTCTGTGATTTCAGTCTGGCTATGACTTTCCAGTGTCCCTGCATCCCCTTTCCTACTCGTAAAGTGAGTTAGTTCCTTGACCCCTTTGACCCCATGATGCCATATACTCTATTTTACAGACTTGTTCCACTTCCAAATCCACCTCCCATGATGGCATCACCCTTGAGCTCATGATAATCCAGACCCCCTCAGACCCAGAGATGTAAATAGACTGTGATTAGCAGTCTCCTCTTCCTGATGGATGCCTTTACCAAGTATAATCATTACTTTATCTACAACACAGTAGAAGTCTAAAGGCAGTACCTTCCCTGCAGGTAGGGCTATAATCTCACTTCTGGACCATTGCATTCTGTCCCTCCTGCTCTCTGATACATGTCATTGGTCCAAACAGTGGTCCTCTTTAGCTATACCTGGCTTCTAAGTAACGAAATGATGTTTCTGTCCTTCAGGTTTTCTTGCACCGAGAAGCTACTCTAGAAGGTGCATTACCAAATGCTGAAGCTTTAAGTCAGGACCCTGCCAATCTCCTGTCAGATAACTTATGACCTCTTCCCCTGTGATGTGACTCATCCTCTACTCTATAGCCTTCTCCTCTGTCAGAGTATTGGTTGCTGAGAGAAATGGGAAGTATCTGAGGGCTCAGAAGCCAAACTGCAGTTATCTGTCATCTTAGCTGACTCTTTCTCACTTTAAAATCCATTTTTGGTTAGATATAACTTGTGTAAGCAGCAATTGCAGGCTCTCTTCAATGTTTATTTCACAGAGTCTACTCACTGTAGAACCAGTTTAGAAGGAAATTCTTCACTCAGAGAGTGGTGAGGCACTGGAACAGGTTGCCCAGAGAAGTTGCGGATGCTCCATCCCTGGAGGTGTTCAAGTCCAACCTGGATAACAGCCTGGGCAACCTGATCTAGTGGTAGAGGGGGTGGAACTAGGTGGTCTTTAAGGCCCCTTTCAACCTGAGAAATTCTATGATTCTCTGATTCAGTTTGGGAAACTGAAGAAGTTAGTCAATGAAGTATGTTGGAAGAAGGTAGAGCAGAAGTGGAGGAAAAAATTTACATGTCATTATTCAATACATAGTTTTAGACTGAAGTCAAACATAATAAAAATCACCTGCCATTTTCATTTCCTACATAGAGCACCCTGACTCATTAGTTCATGACTAATTTTTAACACAAACAAGCACAAGGCCACCTACAGATGCATTTTAATTTAAATGTGACAACTCTACTAGAGCTGATAAGCATGCCATCTATTCTTTCCTACACCATCCAGATTAGGAGTAGAAGGAGGTCTTGGGTTACTTATAGATATTCTATGTCTCTTCTTCAACACCTATGGGATTTGTAATGCTCAGCCACTTGGAGGAGATGTGCAGCCCTTTGGTATAACTATCAACAGACAGAAACACTGATAAGCCAATGTTTAAAGAGTACATGTCAATTTGCTTTGTAAGGGGGTAACTATTCACAGAGCACGTATCAGAGCTGTGCCTTAGAAAACACAACTCTCATAGTTAATATGGGTATTCAGATAGTGGAAATGACAGCATGGCTAGTATACAAACAGGAGTGTTCTCTGACTAGCAGGAGAGGAGAGAAAAGAAGGATAGGGAGAGGGTTAAGATAAGGAAGAAGGAAAGGGAAAGGAGAGCAGGTAAAGGAGAGAAAGACTATTCCAACAGGCTTAAACAAGAAAATGAGAAAGATGCTAAGAACAAGATAAAGAGCTGAAAAAAATAAAGTCGCATAATTACAGCTTTTTTAAGACCATGAAAATATATCAAAAAAACTTTGAAAGTTAACATGCATCTCTTTTGAGTCAAATCTTGCAAATCTTACTCAGGCAAAATGTATATTACAGTAAATGCTGAGTAGGATTTGCTGATTTCACCATTTACTAGCAGAATTTATAGTTACTATTCTCATCTGTTTTTCATTAATACTGATATTCCATGTGAAATCCTGTCTTTATTGAAGTTAATGCCAAAAGTCTCTGACCATAATGGGCTCTGAATTTCTGCATCATTAGGTACTACTACATATATTAAGTAGCTTGCAGGAGTATAACTTACCACCTTAAAGATATGTATTTTAATGCACCCAGTAAAAGCACAAGCTAAAAGGAACCACAAGACTCATTGGACCTTTAATCATTTTCCCAGTTAGCAGAACTATAACCATATTTTCATGTACACTTTCAGAAGGCATAAGTTAGTGCTGCTGCCAAAAATAAGTCAACCTAGCTGGTTTTGCTGGTCAGTTTCTAATGTGAATTGGTTCTCAACTTGCATAAACACGCCAGGGCTTGGGCAGCTGAAGGGAGGGAGTAACATCAAGTCAGGAATGAATGTCTGTGTAGGAGAGGAAAGGATGTCTTCCTTAGTGTAAACGATGGCTTATTCCAACTTAAAGAGCTTGTGAAACTCCTCTTGTGAGGGCAGAGGGATCAGGACGTATTTTTTCAAGTGGTCTTGAGGTATAAGTACCAATAGAAAATGGCATGTCACAACAATGGAGGAGGAACATCATTACCTATTTATGATGTGCATGGCAGAAATAAGATAACTGAATTTTGCATCAGAAGAGCTCAGGCATTAGCACTGATGCCACTACTACCCTGAGGAGCAAGTATTTTCAAGCCCCACAGGTGTTCAGGTCCCCACTGTGGTGGCAGGCATGAGTTTGCTCTATCCAAGCCCCTGACTATAAGTTACTTATGAACAGAAGCAAGTAGCAACAGTCAGCCCTGAAAGCTTCACTGGTCCACTGAGACATCAAATATATTAGCTTCTAGTCCACATGGAGCACAGGCAGACCATGCTTATGTCTGCCTGCAAAAGGCAATGCTTCTGTCCTTTTCTCCTGTCACTCTTCACTGGTCCAGTTTATTTGTACCAGGAGATCTTAATCACAACAACCTTTTCTCATGTCTGCTTCTTCCAGTGTTGAGCAGAACAGATGCCTGGATCCTGTCTGGACCCTACAGTCCTGCACAGCACCAAAAGAAATTCCCCACTGCTGTCTCTTGGGAGAAGGAAGTTTGTGAATCTGGTGTGTCTGAAAAAGCTTGCACTGCAAAGCTGCCAGCAACAGACACCTCCCTCTCCATTATCAGATTTAATTCCCAGTTTCCAGGGAGTGGAAGTTGAGGGTGAGAGCTGCAGCGGGTAGGAAAAAGCAGTGATGCTAATTAAGTACCACGTGGGAGGCATGGATATTTTTTTGCACTCAGTACTACCTAACAGTGCATTCCCTATGCTCCAGATCCAAATAACAAAGCACAGTGATGTCTCTGACAACTCCAGTGGAGACTGGAGATGCCAAGCTCAGTAGAGCTCCATTGACTTCAACAGGCTAGAGCAAAACTGTCAAAATTCACCCACTGAGAAACTAATAATGGCAGGGGTCTTTTTTACTCTCCCCTTCCTTTTCTACCTGCTCTTGAAATAACTTAACGCATAAAATGGAAATTTGATAGGAAGATGTGCATACAAAAAGGAGTAGAAAGAAAACTGGAGGAGTTGGGAGAAAGGAAGAAGCTAGCAAATAAAATCTTGCCCTGATTATCTCACAGTTCTAATGATCTGAAAAGAGGGGGTGGAAAGAACAAGGAAGAGATCAAGGAGCTGAGAGTAATTAATTAATTAATTGTTTGGATTGTTTCCTATTCTTCAGCACAGAAAAAGAAATCAAGATTAAAAATAAAAATTAAAAGTGAAAGTTATTAGAATCATTAACTCATAATTACACTGTTGTGTTGATTTGTTTTTGCTCTAACTAAAAAAAAATGAAGTCCAATAAATCCTACTTCATCAAGTTATTTAACAATCTTTTTCAAAGTAAAAGCTTTTGAAATGTGCAATTAAATGAAGGAAGAAAGAAGATTGGTGCTTAAACCAAACAGTTGAACTCAAACAAGTATCCCCTATATCATGCTAAGAAATTCTGGACATGTGCTCAACTCAGGCTGGTCTCTCTTTACAAGGTATCGCTCTCTGTAATACACTGCGCCTCTGTGTAGCCCCTACAAGAACATACAATCCTAAAGCTGTGCTTCTAATGCAAAACTGGAAAACTGTCATCTGCCTGAATTTCACAAAGCACAGCTTCTGGAGAGGTAAAATTCCCTTTGTGCATTGGTGGCGTGCAAACTTGAACAGCCGCTGTGCTGGATGGTCTCTGCCAATGCAGTTCCTCAAGTTTCTGTTTTTGATAACAAGAGAAAAGCACGTGGATCCAGACCACCTCAGCTCGGTTATGCACCACTCTTTTGGGCAACCTAGTGGCAGAACTCTTGGGCCACTTTCTGTTGAAGGAGCAGAAAGGGAAAGCCACTGCTCCTCCCAGCTGGGGAAGCCCAGGCCACTTCTCTTCCTGAGTGTCTAGCCGGGTGCAAAGCTGTTGGGGACAACAGAGATACACCCAGGCACTGATCCTGATGGAGAAAGCCTTTGGAGAAAGCAAGCAAGGATGGTTTTAAATCTGCTAGTGGTTTTGACAGAGGTTATCCCTGGGCCTCGCAATGATTTGACAGCGTGTACTATGTGCATAATGCATGTGACTAGCATAGAGACTGAGATAATGCAGTACAAAAACGAGTGCTGTAGTGGAAAAGATATGTGCCAGTTTTACTCATCTAAATTAAAATTACACTGGAGCAACTGCTGAACATGCAATATATTGAGCTCCCTGTGCAACAGCTCAGAGTTGCATGATCTAGAGAAACAGCTAGTGTTGTTAACTTCTCTGAAGTACAAGGTGTATGAAATTGTGAGGAAAAAGATAACTGTGGCCAGCCTTGATAGAAAAAAACAAAAGGAATGTCTGTATTACAGAATGAGGTTAGAGTCTGCTAATGAAGTGATCAGTCCCCCAAAAGTCCCATGTTGGCTACACTTAACACTAGGTTAGAATATGCAGGACTTCATTCATTACATCTGGTTATATTACTTCCAATATCTTTCCATTGTTGTTCTTGTTATATTACTTCTGGTAATATATATTGTCACACTACTACTATTATTATTACTGTTATTACTACTGTTATTATTATTGTTATCATCATCACCTTATACCTCTATAGCCCCTGCAAACACTGAAGTAAAATTGGCTAAATGCCTACTTTCAGGGAAAGCTGATCATCTGAATCATGGGTAAATCTGAGTTTTTAATCTTCCTTATAGTATGTCCCTTAGAATATAGTTTTTTTTTTTTTTTAATTATTTTTTTTTACCCCCAGTAATCCTCTCCAGTGGATGTTTTGTATCATCTCCAGGCTACACATTTGCCTGGCCTGCATCTTCCAGCACTGTGTCATATTTGATTTGATGCGAGAAGTTCAAGGAAATGGCTCAGGACAGCAGTCGAATAGTATATGATAGATAGCCGTATGCATACAATGAGCCAAATTTTCAGAAGATGTAAATAGCTGTAGTTTTGCTGAAGCTAATAGACCTGTACTGGAACTTAACAGAATGTTAAGGTGTAAAGAGATTTTAAGGGAACTTTAATTTTCCAAATAATCTATCCTGGCCAACTTGTTTTAGGGATTGAGAGCTGGTCCCTCCAGAAGGCAAACAAAAATACATGCTGTGTCATGTTTTTCTTTTTTTCTTTTTTTTTTTTTTATCTTTAGTAGACGTGACACTTTTAAAAGTTGTTCTACGATTCAGTCATCTCTATTTCAGCTTTTCCTCTGCACTCTTCAATTATTAAAGTTTAATGCGGAGAATTCCTGGGGGACTTTTACATTTAATAACAAAGCATTTTATGTACTAACAGAAAATCCCCAAATCAGGAGAAATCATTTACAATAGATTTTAATTGGCATCCCCCAACAGATAATGCGGTATTTCAGTCATCCTCTTAAGGATGTGATAACCTTTACAATATTCAGAAAGAGAACAATTTATAAAAAGAGGACTGCACGTTAGCAAAGATTAAGCACGTATGCAGGCACAAATACATGTCTGTTGAATTAGATGGTGTCCTGAGAAGACAGGATGACTCAGCAGCTCTGCTGATACTAACCTGAATTCTGCCACTTGCATGTAACTTTAGACAAGACATTTCTCTAATTTACTTCACTACCCCCTTTCCATAAATTTAAGTTAAAAGTTCTTCAGAACCATGGTCATCTCTCACTAGATATTTCTACAGGTTTTTAACACCACCACGCCTCCTGTTAAACAGAGCCTTCTGTTGGTAATGTCATTAATGACAATAATTTATACCATTTGTTAACAGATGAGTTTTCAAGAAGGTGATTCTTTGTGTGCTCTGCAAGTGAGAAAAAAACATAATTTCTGCTGAATATCTTAGCAGTCTCAATCAATACCAAAGTAACATAAATCACTTCTGACAATGCATCCCTCATACAAATTCTCCTATTGTAAAAATAAATTTTTGAAGAATTAGGTTAGTGACTCAGAGACAGAGAACACCATTGATGAAATTATTAGTGGACTACCTGGATGGCATATTGGAAAAAGAAAATAAAGTGAACAGAGTAATTGGTGCAGTAAATGATCTCTGTATTTCAACATCCATTCAGCTAAACCTTGCAGTACTGGAAGAAAACTAAAAAATATTGCTGTGCTTCTCCTCAGGGATTTTTTCCATCTGTGAACACTATTGTCACAAAATTCTCTCAATTTTCCTTAACTCCCAAGCAAACTCAATAAAATAGTAATGGAGAATCCCAGACATGGTGATGAAAAGTGTTGTTTAAAAAAATTGCCTTGGTATGGCATTTCATCTCATCAGCAGATGCCTAAGTGTTTTGATGATGTTGGGTCTTAGAGTAAGATTTGCTCCAATGGTAGGAAATACATAATGGTCTCACAGCTTTGCTACACTGACAATAAAGTATATCAAATGCCTTCTTCATAGTATAATTAAGAAAATATTTCCTAATGTTGCCGAAGATTTGACTTTGTATATTATGAAGAAAACAGAAGGCTAAGCAAAGATTATGTGCAGAAGAGCAGCCCAACTGTTTTCAACTGCTTAAAGTAACTTCAAATTTATGCAAGAAAAAAGCCAAAAAAGAAATAATTGTTCAATTAAGAATTCAGATGGTTGATTTCTGGAAAAAAAAAAAAAAAAGAGAGAGAGAAAAGATTGAACATAGATAAAAAAAAAAAAATGTATTTGCAAAGATTTCTTCTTGGCTTAGTTCCATAGGCGATTCTCATATTAACTATGGTGGTGATGTAACATCATTGCATGCTTTTCTCTGGTTAGAGCTAGTCTCCAGCTTCTAGTCAAAGATGCTGTATTTCTGTTGTAAGCTTAACTAGTAAGGAACTGAAGTATATGTGCACAAACATAAACCTAAATGTAGCTCAAAACATAGATCTACATCGAGAAATCTTTCACTCTACAGAGAGCTCGTAACAGGCTTCAGTGTACCTCATGGAATAGATTGAGTAAAGGAAAAATCCTCCCTATATTTCAATTATCCCTTTTTGAGGTGTACACAGTTGCATGAAATACTCTGGTCAGGTTTTACAATAACCATCAGTTTCTGGAACATAAAATGGCTAGGTTATGACAACTGATCCTTACAACTGTGGTACATGAGTTTGACAATTCATATGCACCTTGATGCAAAAGGAGATCTTTCATCCCAAGAATTCAATTACAAATGATTGATGTCTGTTGTTCTGCATTGTTAAGGAGATGCTGCAAAGAAATTTGTATTTAGTGTTACTCTCACAGCTACTACTCAGCTGTGCTTATCAGCAGCAGAACAAATCCATCAAGAAGTACTCCAAGGGGAAAGTTGACAAGAAAGGGAGAGGTACATCAAAACATGAGTGACAATCCTGTTGACTTAGTCCCAATCACTCTTAACGTACTATATTGTATGTACATCCACAGAACAGTGTTCATACTTTGATACGATAAGAAAACCAGGGAGAAATGATAAAGTTTCAGTTTAGACATGGAACAAATGAAATTGTAAAAGTTGTATGGTATATAAGCACGGTGCTCCAAAACTATTCAGAACACATGGGAATCTATGTTGTAGACTGCAGGTTATAACTAATGTTTTATTAGGTTTCTTCTGGCTTTTCTGGTTCATCTATATACACAGTACAGTCCAACCCCCTCCCCAGTATGATATTAACAGTTTTGATGACATACTACACTATCTCCTATGAATGCCATACAAACAGGACTTGGACCTCATCTACCTACATAACATTTGCAATAAAATATGCCCCCTTTTTGAAGTAAAAGTTGGAATTTCCTCTGATCCCTGTCTCTGCCTAGTCAAAGTACGAAAGACCAAGAAATATGGGTTCAGATGCAGTGAGGTGGGACTGCAGCATTGCTTCACATTTGTTTGACAAGAAGCCAAGGACATGGACAGTTGCATGCCAAAGCTTGCAGAGGTATTAAAGAAAATAACGCGGATTTAACACATAAAATCATGTAGTGGAAAGACTTACTTGCTGGATCCCCAATATGAATAAATGCCAGAGAAGTAATCTAAATGGTTATTAGCATAATTTGAGAGCTGAGTGCTGTTCTGCTCCAGCTACAAATGTGATTGAGACATATGCTTGCTCTGATGGAGGAAATCAGCAGAGGATTACCTCTTTCCCTAAGAAGATTAAAGGAAAAAGAAAAAATAATTTGATTCCATTGCACTGCTATACCATCTACCATTAAAAGAAAACAGACTATATTAAAAAGAACCATCAGTTTAATGGAAAGATTATTTTGACGGTTGCCTGCTTTGCAGCCTGTTCTGTCACATAAGTCAAGCACGCATAAGCAATGGCAGAGGCCAATTTCTTAGTTCAGATAGCAGAAACATAAAGAATTTATATGAAATCAGGAAACAAAATCAGGGATTGGAGTTTGTTCTAGATTCCCATTTTGCCACCATTGTAGCACTAACCACAGACAGTAAGGCCACAGCCTTATCCCAGATCACATCCCTCTTTACCCCAGCAGTGCCTTAGCATTCAAGATATGCTATAGGTTTGAACACCTATGTATTGTGATTGAAAATTTATAAAGCAACAGTATCTATAACACAGCCACTCTCAGTATCATCAAATCCATGTTCCATGTGCCAAACAGCTATGTGCAAGTCACAGGAAAACGCACAGGCTGAGTTGTCCGAGCACACTGCTAACAGTGCTGGTGGGGGCTGTATGTGCAAAAGGTTGAAAGACACACAAGCACTAACACAAATGGGCCACAATACCTCTTCCCCATTACCTAAAAAAATCACCCTATCCAACCAGACATAATTGTGTGGCATTTTAGGGTGACTATTACAGGTGCAGACAGAGAAAATGCAAGAATTTTTCAGGTGTTTTAACTGTCATACTAGCAGTATTTATAGTTTTTCCTTTCCTGCAATAGCAGTAGCTGAAAAAAAAGACACACTGGATCTTTCTTTTTCCTTCCAGATACTTTTTATAACCATCTAGGCACTTGTTTGAAAAGAGAGCTTTGGGCTAGAAATGTAGCCAGAGAAAGAAAATCCAGAAGCAAGGTCAAGCTCTGATAGGCCTACATCCAACTCCTGTCCTGTGCACAGTGTTTCCTGCTGTCTCATTCAAGCTCTTCAAGCTGCAGGAGATAATAAACACTTGGCACAGAAGCACATGTGGAATTTTGGACTGGTGAATCTGAGACTATTTTCTAGCTCTCTAAGGACCAGAGTTTAGAGGCTATTGTGGCAGAGAATAGGTCTCATACGTACAATCTCCTTAAAGATGAGAGATTAGGATACATCCAATTTATAATGCCTATTTATTTTAATTCCTGCATTTGTTTGACTGAACCAGTCAACTGCACTTAATTTCAGTCTACAGAAATAAAGCCATCATATCTAAGTCAGCTGTATTACAGCTGCCATGCTAAGGAAAAACCTCTTAACCCCACCTTACACCATTTACTCACTTGTAAATCAGATAAAAAGAAGCATTAGGAGATAACTTGCACTAGTCTGATTCTAGGCCCAGCTCTGAAAAAGTGCTGGGGAAAAAAAAAAATCAATCCTAAAACCCTGCACTAAACTGATGGTGGCAGAGCAGACCCAGGAGGCATTGTGACTCAGACACACATGGCTGAGTCACCATTCCCTTATGCTTCCTCATTGCTCCTGTCTCACCGTAATTTACTGAAGGTACAGGCTAGCTGACAATTATTAGCCACCTCCCCTCATCTACCCTCAATCAGATCAGCTGTGCTTCCAGCTGAGCACAGACAGAGGGAATGATCTGAACAGGTTGAATGTCTTGCTTCGATGTTTCTGGATTATGCACTGGGAATTTTTCCACCCTCTCAGCCTCTTTTGCAGGTATGCAGTTCAAGACACAATGTAGCTTGTTGCCAGATGATAGGTTCAGTGCAGAATAAAAAAAAAAAAAAAAAAAAAAAAAAAAATTCTTATCCTAGCTTCAGTATTGGAGAAATCTGGTCTTCTTGTTAGGCAGGAGTAAAACAAAGGTTTATTTTTAATTAATAAAATTTATGAAACAAATACATGATTTTGAGAGGAAATGGGGGAGACAGCTTTTGCAGCATGAAAATGTTATTTTCTGAAGGATGAGAAGAGCTACCTTCATTTCATCCTCAGCAGTGAGGCATTGTTTACCTATGAATTTTTTTCTTGTTCCTATTTCAGCCTTTGTATAATAAGTGTTCAGTACCCACCTTACTGGTTACTTATGTTATCCCTTAAATTAACCTTTTTTTAATCTGTCAGTGTGCTGTCCATTACATATTGGCTGGTTCTCATGACAATGCCAGAGAGCACAGGCAGAGCCTGGGGATGGACCAGGAGGGATTGCCCTCTTGCCAAGAAAGGATTCGTCATCTAAGGACAGAGTTTAGGTAAAAAGCCTTCTGAGAAAAGCAACCATTTGCTAGAGGTGATTTTTAGAAGCTAGCTCAGGCCCCAGTTTTTATCTTAACAGCCGGTTCATCCAAACATGGCCAAACTGCCCCTAGCAAATCCCCTATTTTATTGCTAAAATGAAGTATCCTCATCTAGATTGGAGATTCAGGATCTGCACGTACACAAAATGGCAGAGGCACTGAAGGGGTGCAAGTATTAAGGAATGCCTTACTCCGGATTAGGAACTGCCTACATAAATAAAGCAGGGACAGGGATCATCACAGTTCAAAGATCTGTGAAAAAGGAGGAGAACTGCAAGGGCACAAAACTCACTTGCATGAATCCCATACTGGATGTGGCACAAGGAGCATTAAGACAAGAACACATCAGGAAGTTGCCAATGATTTTGCCAAGAAACTTTAATCTCCTTTGCTATCAATCTGATATCTTTTAGGAATAACAAAAAAATCTTTTAAAAATTTAAGGTAAGCTAGAAGAGCGTCATAATTTTACACATTAAAAATAAATAATAAGTACTTTACAACCTAATTTCCCAGACTCTTCTTGTCATAAGTTCAAGCTGACCATATTTGCTTCGTAATAGCATGTCCTTAGAATTGAACAGTACCACTTTTTTAGTGCCAAAGCAGACTCAGAGGTAAATAAATTTGATTTTGCTTTCAGAAAGAAATACTGTTAGATTTACACTATTTAATGGAGCAAAAGTTAGCTTTTGTCATCGTCTTTACCCTAAATGGAACTCAGAACAGGCAGCAGCTCTGATTTTCTGCTCTGATAAAATGAAATAAAAGCAATCAGGGAATCTTTTTTTCACAACATGGAAAGCAGTTTTTACACTGCTGTCAGTTGTGCCAACAGTGACATCATCCTGATCCCATGGACTCAGTTCCTTCAGTTGGTGATCTTACTCTTGATCTTGATCTGTTTTTTTTTTTTTTTCTTTTTTTTTTTCCTGATAATCCTCCTTAGTATTCCTACAAAAAAAAACTCCATAATGGGGAGATTCAGATGTCTCAGTCCATTCAGCTTGCTACAATAAGTGTTGAAGTACTCACTTCATGCTATTCAGCCACTCTGGCTATGGATACTAGAGGATTTCAAGTGTAATAGTACATGCTATCTCCTCCAGAAGATGAAAAAACACCCCTTACTGATCTCAGCCTATGAACCAACTGATATTCTCAGTCCTTGGCTCTCTGAGCAGACTGTATGGCAGAGAAGCATTCAGTTTGTCCTTGCATCTTCAGAGACCCAAGTGTCTAAAGCAGGAGCAATTAGAGAAAGAACAGTCATTTGCTGTGTCAGCCTCACACAGGACAGAACATCATTCCATCATGCCCTGACAGCAGCTTATATGAGATACGGGAAGCTATCGTGCTGGATCTTAGCCAAGAGTGCTACTCTCTTATCACTTTACATCAATAAAAAATTGACCATTGGCTGCAGTGGGAACAGAATAAACCCTTGCTATTGCTGTGCTCACACTAGCGCTCTCCATGCCACCGTTCTCTCTTTGTTTCCTCATTAACATCCTTTAATTGCAATGGCTTTTTCAGGCTTGTTTACACTGCCCAAGGCAAATCAGAAAACGTCCACCTTTCCACCACAGAGTCATCTGCATGAACAATTAATGAAGAGTTGCTGCCCTTAGATAACATGCTGTCTGTCAGGTTGATATAACCTGGAGCTAGTTAGATCTTCTGACCAATGATCAGTTGCTGTTAATGCTCCAGAAGACTAAGAAACTCCTGTTGGCAAGCAAAGGCATCACACAAACTTAGTGGCCTTCTTGATTAAAATATTGAAAAGACTGCATCCTGCTGTCAGTAACATTTTGATCTTCTAGAAGAAGAAAAATACCTTGTGGCAGATATGTAATTACAAGAGAAACACCATATTTCCTTGGCTTAAAGCAGACGGAGAAAAGGTCAGCTATCAATTAAGTTCTAGGATAAAATATTCTCATATAAAGATAAGAAAAGAATCAATGAAAATAAACTCCTTTGTATGAGAAGTGTTTTTTTGCTTCACATATACTGCAAGGAGATGAACAAGCACATTTAGAAGAAAAGTTATTCACTGCCTTAATTCTAATAAACTCATGATAATATTGCAGTATTGAGGCAAACCAACAAAAGTTCAACAGTATGGATATGGAATCACCTCTAAATCTCTGCTGTGCCCAGTGCAGAAAGCAGAGCAAAAGGTGTCATAAGCAGATGACTCCCAGAAACAGAAGGACTGGATACATTAGATGAACTATATACATCATCATCACCAGGTTAGTTTTGCACTTGGTGCACATCAGGGTATCATTTGACTTACGGAACTAGGACAGGAAAAAGTCACCCACAATTAAATATATGTAATAAAACTGTTTTCCAAGTGAGCCACACTTTTCATTTCATTCCCCACAGTCTTCAAAAGCAGAGACTTACATTTAAGCAAGATCTGTCCTGCACATGGTTGCATTTTTTTTTGTTTCCATTCAGCACCATCCTAATTTAAAATAATGATATTTCTCTTGGTAGAAATAATATTTTCTTAAGATTCCTTTTTTAAGACTGCCATTTTACATATAAAGTTTGATGTTTGTAGTTAGAGCTGGGTCAAAGAGAGAAACTCTTGTGATGAAGGTTAATTGGAGGAGTTTGACCCATTTCAAATGCACTATCTATTTTAGAAAACTTTCATAAAAATAAACAGTAACTAGTTTATTTAGACTGTCATCAAAACAGCCTTTAAAAGTTATTTTGCTTGAACTGACTTTTTGAAAGATCACATTAAAAATTAGAAGGATCCATTTTCAATTTTTTCGTCTTTTCTGGGTGTGTGGAGAGGTCCTGTCCTGAAGTTTTCATTCTGAAGTGTTAAGCTGTCTTAATACATATTCAAGTCCATGTAATAAATTACCAGCAATTACTGTGTTACTAGTATGTTTAATCTTTACTCATTAATTCTTTAAATAAAATAATTTTTATGTACTACTGAAATACCCCTGAAAATATGATTTACATTTCCAGCTATTTTTAAGAGACATGCTGGGCATCTTCTACATGATAAACACATATGTATATCATGAGTCATGCAGAAGTAATAAATAATAAATAGTCTTCTTCCATGTTTACTGGCTCCCCTTTGATGTATATAGAAATTTAACATTTTGAGAGGATTACAAAAATCCTACTACAATCAATTACGAGTAATCCTGTTTAACATTTAAGGAATTAGTTAGTTAGTTTATTATTGATCAAAGATACTTTAACCTAAAAAAATAAGATCATATTTACTTGAAGTGGACGTGAACTTGCCTTCAACTTCTCTCCTATTTACTTCCTTCATTGCTCTCCCAAACTATTTGTCTGATGTGCCAAAGAAATGCCTAAGACTGAGAAATATGACAGTGTCAAGCACAAATGACCAGCATGCATAGACAGGGACAAACTGCTTTGTATCATAAAATCTACAATATCTCCAACAGCAAAGGTTAAGTATGGGTAATTCTCAAGAGGAAAATAATTTGTCTACCCTATGTGTCTACCCCTATTTGAGGCCATTCACTTGTTTTCTATTTGTGATTGCACTGTTAGCGAGACCTAATTCAGATCTTAACCTACACCTGAGCTTTGGGTGCTCAGAATGAAAGCCTCTTTCTTTTTCCTTGGTTTCGGTAGAATATGGACAGATATTAATTGTTGTCAAAACATCAGACTTGCAGAAGATCACTTTCCTGTTGCTTGAGCTGTGATTTAATAAGCTTGTAAGCTTTTGCTGATCTAATTTCACACATGCCAATCACTTAAAATTTTGACTCAAGAAGTTAAAAACCATGGTCCATCAATGCCGACAAGCTGCTGAGGAGTCACCTTGCAGCTTCTACATTCAACACACAGCAGATTTCTGCTCAATCTGAATGAGCATTAACGGCCACATAGAGTATATATCCCTGAAAACTATCAAAAAGCGCAAAAATTTGAAAGGATTTTTTTTTTTTTTAAAAAAAAGAGCGATTTTCACTTCCATTACTATTTCTAATGTAATAAGAGAGTTAGTTTTTTTTCCTTTAGTGCTCCAAACCAGCTTAACTTTGGGCAATTTCTCCCAAATGTACCCCTCTTTACACTATAGAAAGACCACCAAGATTCAGAAATGGTGCTAAATACCATAAGCTTTGACCTCATATGTACTTCATTCCATCCCCTCCAACCACTGCTCTGTTTCTTCACAAAATAACAGTGAACAACACATCCTTTCATGTTACCTGCTAAACTTTTTAAAAAATATTCACCACTGTCAACATTTTATCTATCAGTAAATACATTTTCAAAGCTAGCTTCTGTAAAGTCAAGTTTAATGCTCTGAGGTAAATCTAGACATGGAAAATTGAGAATCTATAATGTTATGGAAGCCGTTTATATTTATACTGCATAGGTGAATAATAGGTTTACTTACTCCATATACTATATTTATACTAAATATTTAAAAAGTGTCATCTCAATTACCCAGATCTCAGATCTCTAAATTGCAGTACTATCAATGGAATCCTGAAAACATAGGACTGAGCTTTAATTTTTAAATTAACAGAACCAGCATAAAATGTAAATCACTTGCATCAGGGAATAAAAAGTTACCTGTAATGATAACAACAATATCTGAAACAGTCTGTATATCAGTTTTGCCTGGCAGAGATTAACATTTACTTGATACGATTCCACCACTCGTGATAAACCAGAGCAGCTTACAAAGCCACATCCATCATCATTGTTTGGATCAGTTGTTCTTTGATGACTTAAATGCCTTGTTTTGTGTATGTTTCTGAACAGATGGAAGGTGAATTCTGATTCTGACAATTAGCAGATGGGTTACTGAACATGACTTTTAGTTAGTTAATATAATAGTTTTTGTAAAATAGAGGCTTCATGAACTATTTTACGTATAATTATTAATAACACTAACAAAATTATTCTGAGTAGGCAAGTTGCATAATTCTCATATTCAGTAAAGGCCTCCAGTCATGCTAACATCTTGTATTATTGAGAAGAGAAAGAATCTCAGAAGAGTAGCAAATGCCAGATTGCCCCTTCTGCAACAGCTTTGCATATGAAGATATCAAAATATTTTTAAAGGGTCTTATTTCCATCATTCTCATCAGAAAAATTGGCTTTAAAGGAAACACAATTTTGGCAAAGGTCAGACAGGGAATCATTAGCACAGCTTTGAATAGATCCTATTCTTCTGAGCTCAGTCGGCATCTGTACCTAGTAGCACAGGTCTCTCAAGCAATGCAACACAGGATCAAGCCATAATGAGAAACCTGGGTTGTACGCCATTAGTCCCAGCTTGCAAAATTGACAGCTCAGACATGATAAGGGAGGAAGATACATATTCCCACTTATCCAGGCTTATTTCTACCTCTACCTTTCCTTTCCTCCAACTCTACTTTATCCAAGACAGACTGCTGTGTGTTTTGTTCCCCTGCACTAAACTCACCTCCAGGAAAACGAAGGAAGGAAGGAAGGAAGGAAGGAAGGAAGGAAGGAAGGAAGGAAGGAAGAAAGGAAGGAAGGAAGGAAGGAAGGAAGAGAGGGAGGGAGGAAGGGAGGAAGGGAGGAAGGGAGGAAGGAAGGAAGGAAAGGAAGAAGGAGGAAAGTAAGGAAGGAAAGAAGGGAGGAATCTAAGTAACTTACTAAAGCAGCATTATAACTTCTTCCAGAGCTGGGAACTATAGAGACAATGAGAAAGAATCAGCCGTCTCCAAGTAACCAGGTCATCATTTATTATTGCATCTATTCCTCAATAGTTAATGCAGGTCAAGGTAATTTAGACATCTTGATGCTGCTCTAAATTACTCTTTGGACCTGGATCATTCTTTATAGCACTTAGCACTATAGCATAAGGTCACTTTTTTCCTCACTTCCTTAGGTGCACTATGGATCTGATGCAGATGAGACCCTGAAGCAAATCTCTACTAAGGGTCACAGAACTCTCAATATTATGGAGGAAATGCAATTCAGAGGTGATCAGAGAGCAGCAGAGTCTCTGAATCAGGGTGGTGTTTTTTCCTGTTATAAAGATGAATTTAGTCCCTGACAGCCAGAAAATGTCCTTCAGTTTGGGTAATTTCTTGGGGTCTAATTAAATTATCCTGGGTGTCTCTCTCTCTGTAATGCTCATCAGGAGGCTGACAGAGTCAGTTCCTGTATCTCAGGAAAAATTGCATGCACATGTCAGTGGAAAAACCACAGTCTTCAGTCATGGTTTTGAGACGTATCATATAAATAAATAAAATCACAGAGCTGTTTTCTGTGAGATTGCTGTCTATTTTCTCCCTCTCTTGCATACAGACTCCTCACTGGGCAGGAGACCTATGCAAATGTGAAAAGTGACTTTAGGGATACAAAGTGCACCCTGCTTGTACTGAGGTTTTCAGACTGTCTTGAACAGATTATTCGTTATGTATTAAAGCCAAGAAAATGGAATATGGAAAGCAGATTGGCTGTGCACCTACAGCCTGATGCCAATTTGGCTCTCAATTTAGAGGCTGACATCATCTCTTGAAAGAGTGGAGTTATAAAACAGTTTAGGAGGACACTTCGTGCAGCTCTGTTCAGGTCGAATGGTAGCATGCTCAGACTTCATCGGACTAGGAGTTATTAAATGCCTACGATTTGGTGGTGGTGTGGGGAGATGTAGCATTAAACCATCAGTATTAGTTTGGCATGAAGTGTGTTCTGAGCTAGACAGTTGGTACTAACTCAGGCTGTAATATTCATATACAGAAGACAGGATGTGGCAGACATACAAAAAGACAGAGAAGGCTTCCCACATGGAAAATGCTTTTTAAAATCCAAAATATTGAGATTTGGGGTCTCCATATTTTCATAATATTTCCAAAGATTTATTTTTACAAGGAACAAATGTGAAAGTAAAAACCTGGAGATTAATAGGAAGTATCCCTATAGTGAAACAGCTGACAACTGCTGAGCTGTATTTTAAGAAATGTTTACGTGCCATTCAGAGATGAAACCAGATTATCCCATTTGTTTGCCTCTTATTATTAAAAGAGAGAGGGAGGGAAAGGCAGAGGGAGCGAAGAAGAAAGCTGTGTGAGTACTCTGAAGCAGCTGAGGGTACAGTTACTGAGCATTAGGGGATCAGCCTGATGAAAGAGTTCATTATGAGATCCCAGGACTAGAGGAGATCAGAGGAACCTTGGGGACATTTTTAGATCCTGGATTCCAAGATGCCATTCCTACTGAAACCTGAGGATGACTTTGAATACTCATAGACAGACACATGGATAAGGTTGCTACATAGCCTGTCTACAGTAATTTGTTAGTGAGCACCCACTGATGAGAAATTAGTTCACTGAACCTAAGAACAACCTAAACTTGGTAATAGCATGAGTAAGGCATCGACCTACTTGCACAATCACATAACTTGTGCCAGGAGAAGGCAAAGAAACTCAAGCTCTTGGTCTCTTCTTCTTAGCCTGTTTCATTCACCTACCACATGTAAAGTGAGTGGGCAGAGCTCTGGTCTGCCTCATGCTGAAGCACTGTTCCCTCTAAAATCCATGACAAAAATCCTGGTGACTCACAGGAGAATGCCTTCTACGTTAAGCTTTAAAGGCATATTTTGATTTACACAGTTCACTGTCCTAGTCTTTCCTCTGAGGAGGGAAGAAGTCTTAAAAAGAAAAGTTCTTTTGCCTTCAGCATCTGTGCTACAACAAAGCTGAAGGTAATAAGCACTACAAAACAAAAGGAGCCAATGAGTTGCATGTGTACTAGTTCTCTCCAATATTACTTTGATAGCACTTATTAATGTTGAGTTGAGCATCCAATCTGGGCCATATGAGACAGTCTACCTTAGCTGAGGCCACTTTGCAGTACTGTCCACAGACACTGCACTGACTTTTGGTGTGCTACTTTGACTTGGGTGCAAGAGCTTTTGAGGCAGACACTGCAGAACGTAGTGCTGCAGTGATGACACAGGCTACCTTGTGAATGCTTTCCCAGCCTGCTGTAATAGAACTTGATTGCCCTGTTTGCACTAATGGTCAAAAATGATCTTAATTTAACAGCTCATTTACGGAAAACACTTTCAAGTTAACACATTCCAGGTTTCCATCTTGTGCCTTTGTTTCAGTCAGGTGCAGTTACAACCCAGACTAGTGAAGCATACCAATTATTAGCATCACTTAGAGGAAGGGATAGAGGAAGGGAAGGAAGATTTGTAGTGACTACTGAGAGAATACAGAGACACGCTTTTCTACAGAGATCATACATGTTGGTGTGAGGAGATATGTGGAGAGAATACTTCAGAGGTTCTGATGGATTTGGTTATGATTTATTCCCGGACTGCACAAAAACAAAAAACAAAACAACAACAACAACAACAACAACAACAACAACAAAACAACAACAACAACAACAACAACAAAAAACACAAAAAAAAGAAGAGTAGCAAGACCACTCCATCATGGGCCACCTAGCAATAAAGCTAGACATGAAGCATGAGGAAGGTCATGTCTTGGAGGTCTGTGAGGAATATGGTGGTGCTGACTCAGCTCTATAGGACAGCAAGCCATCCAACATCACCCTATCAAGCGCTTCAAAGCACATGTAAGCAAAAAGTTTTAATGGCTTTCTGTATATCTCTAACAATACTGCTGAGTTAAAATTATAGTAGTCAACACCCACAGACACATTAGCAGCAAAGGATACATTGAACAAAAGAGAACATGCAGAGCACTGAGGACTATTTTTGGTCCTTCTACAGATGTGATGGGGGCATGCTCCAGAAGACAGACAGATGGACTTTGTTGTAAATCTGCAAATTAATGTTTTTATCTACCAGTCCAATCTGCATATATTAAAATGTATGTGATTACTACAAAATCCCAAATACTTTAGTTTCTTTGTTTTTCATGTGGGACCTTTCTTTAGGGTCAAATAAAAATTTATGTAACTACAAACTGCGTTAAACCCTGTTTCTCAAAGATCTGAAAAGCTGAAGTACTAAGTAGATATTTACATGGTAGGGAAAAAGCAGTAGGTGCCAACAATGACAGTTACTTCAGCTGTAACTGGCAACAGAAATGCGCATGATATATGCAGGCACACACATACACATATATCTCATGCTTGCAGCCAGGAGTATATTGTAGTTTCTAGGTAAGAGGTAGTCCTGTGTAGCTTATGAATACCTATATTCAAGCGATGCATTTACTCTTTTTTTTTTTTTTTTCTTTAAAATAAAATGATCTAGCAATTTCCACATCCCTGTTAATACAAGAAAAGGAACCAGAACTAATGTTGATAATGTAAAGAGAATACATAAAGTAGTTCTCAGGAGGTGATATACATTTCTTCAATAAATAGCCAAGCAGATATATTAGAAACACATTTCCTTTCAGGCTAGCTACTAAAACCAGAATCTATTTACACACAGCTGCTGAGGTAAACCGTCTCTGCCTGCTTTTTTGCCTTGTTTTGTTAAAGACAAGACAAATAATAATAATAATGATAATAATTGAGTAAAACACATGCAGGAAGTTGAAGAATATATGCCACCACATGCCATGGTACAGAAAAGCAATAATCATTCAAGAGGGAAATCACTGGAGAGGACCCAAAGACTCCAGCAGTAAGGAAGCTTAAACCATGAAGCTCTTCTATACTGTCAGATGGGATAAGCACATTGCAGCATGCACGCTTCCATGTTGCGCTTTTGTAACTACAGGGAATGGAATTGCTCGATTTCCTATAAGTTCAGAAAGTTGTTGTGTAGCTACAGGTAAATAAAAGTTCAAACAAATACACTTCTGAGTCACCAATCAACCTCTCATTTACCCAGTTACAGGGAGGGCGAATGTCTTTCATGAGAGCCTGGTGACTACTACTCACATTAGGAACATGCTCAATCTACTTGTTCACAGAGCAACTGCTTCACGGCGCTCCCAGCTTTCAAGGGGAGCAGAAGGAGAGGAATCCAAGCTTTTTGTGCAGGGAAGCCTGCCAGCCCCCTCGCACGGCTCTGCTAACGCCATTTGGTTTGACCACCTGCATCCCTGATCTCACATCTCTGAGTGGTGACTGCCAATCGCACCAAATTGTGGAGTGGGTTTGCAGCAGTCCGTAATATCAATGTACTTCAAACATCAGGTGGGGAGACTTCTTTTTCAGAAAAGTGAGCTGCATTGGTTCTGCTACAAGCTGGACTGGTGTAACATGCCTCCCTATAACTGCAACACTCAGGAAGCAATCGAGTGCTCAGGGACAGATTCTCATCTGCCTAAAGCAAACCACTTTCCCTAAATCTAAGAGACTTACTGAAGCTAGCAACCCATTTTATGGATTACAGCGAGAGCGAATGTGTATGTGAGCTTGTGAATCCACCTCTGAATTTAGGAATTTGCACTGACTTTGATTGCACACAGGCAGCTACTTACCACACACATTAGCTCGCAGTAGCTTAAATCCAGCAATGCAAAACAAGTGTCATGACCATAATCTACTTATTACGGATGGGAATTTTCAGAAAAGATTAAGAGGGAAAAATGGCACTCATCTCTCAGGTACAAATTTCCTTGTCTATTTAAAAGGTTGAGAGAGGAAATAAAATGACAAACTGAAAAGGAAAGAAAGCATAGAAAATAAGGTGAAGCTTTCCTTCAGTGCTGCTCAGCATCACTCCTTTGAAATGAGTGCAGCTATGCCAGTGCACAGCAGTTGAAAGGCCCAGAGCACGATGAAGGGAAAAAGAAATAAACAGTGATGGTTAGATGGATATCCTAAGCTTCTAGAGAAGTTTCTGTGCCTTTTTCACTGACCAAAATATAAGATTACATGCTGTAACTGTCTTAAAAGGTACCATAGATTGGAAATAACAACAACAAAACCTTTTTCTTGTTATTACCTGCAATTTCAATGTTCTTTGACCAGCAGGGTGCCACAGATCATCTATCTACCTACAATGCTTAGATGTATAAAGAACAGCCAGAAATGCTATTAAGGTTACAAACAAGTAGCTAAGCTTAGGCAGATGATACCAAAATCACTCAGCATCCAGATATTGTATAAATAAGTAAATCACACACACACACACACACACACACAAATAAATAAAAAAAAAGGAAAGGAAAGGACTAAAGGACTAAAATAGTTAAGGAAACGTTTTGGTGTTCCACTGTGTTAATTACTTGTAATTACACCCAGCCCTGTGAAACTAATTCATATCACCTTGTGAAAGTAGTAGGTACAGAGATTAGTTGAAGTAAAGCTGATTCTTATCCATAAGCACTATCTCAGAGTGAGGATTCAAACTTTATGTCCAGAAAAGCCACATCAAATCTCTGCTTGAACCCTCAATACTTGGCACATCTTTGGCACATCTGTTCAGAGCATGGGATCAGTGAGGAAGAAGCATGGTACTGCCTAACAGAATACAGCCTCAGATACATGGCTTCATCATGATAAAGATATCATGATAAAGAGAGATTCTAAAATGTCAACCAAAAGAACGAGAAATTATCAGACCCTGTTTTGAAGAGCTTTCAATGTATAAATTATTCTTGTTTTGGCATAGTGAATAGGCAATACACTTATATTTAGCAATTGCTTTTATATATTTTCCACTATAAGATGATAAACAATTTGTTTTAAAAAAGCACGAATGTATATGTGAAATGTTAATTGGGAAAATGTGTGAAAGTAAAGGTTTTCATTATTTTGAATCTCCTTAACGATCTCTAAAGGAAGCTTGGATATTTGAGTAGTTTTTAAGTAAAGAATACTACTCCATTTTCTGTAACAGTTCTGTGATTTTTCAAGTAGACAATTGAAATGAACATCTAGATCCCTCTTTAAATATATCCAAACGTCTTTTCTCAAACAGCAGATTTTATTTCTGAAAAGTATAATGGACTTTTAATACTACATGGAGTCTATTCACTGATATAACTCAGCCATATATGTGGGAGCTGTAAAAGTTACTTTCATTTTTTTTTTTTTTAACAGATATTTTGGCATTCTTTCTTTCAGATTGTATTATCAAGAAAAAAGGTCTTTACATGGGTTTTCTCTGAATAGTAAGCCACCTGAAAAATTTCTCATAAAAATTTTTGAACTACATTTAATTGACAGAGAAAATTGAGAAAAACCTAGGTGTGCCTGTGTGGATAAAAATTTGGACGACAAAACAGTATAGTGCCTGTCTAATACAGAGTTCCCTTAAGATTTCAGAGAGCTCGATGAATAATTGCATTCCTGTGCACTCTAGAATGAATGCAATGCCAAATTGGTTTTGTCAAACAAATCTGATGTGACGTACTCAGAAGTGAGGTCACAGAGCTTCCTGGCTACAACATTTTAATTGAAATACCCATTGTATTTCATAGAATAATAGAATCATTAAGGTTGGAAAAGACCTTCAAGATCAGCTGGTCCAACCATCACCCTACTACCAATGTCACCCACTAAACCATGTCCCTAAGCACCAGGTCCAACCTTTCCTTGAACACCCTCAGGGACAGTGACTCCAGCATTTCCCTGACAGTGCAGAACAACCACTTGAAAGTCATGAAAGATGCTATTGGAGTATCTATTCTGCAAAAAAGCACAATGAGTTGCACCATGTGCACAGTTGTTTTTGATAACCTCAATATCTGAAAACATGGGATTAAAAGAAAATGTTTATTTTAGAATGGGATATATCATGCAAATTGATATAATCAGAATCAGGCCCAAAGATATTTTTGGAGAATTTGATAGATCTAAGTGATGATACATGTTAAATTTAAACATAGTAACAACAGCATGGAAGAACTGAAATAAATAGCAACAGGTCACCGAGTTTTAGGACTGATTCCTTGGGCCCATTGAAGTCAGAAGCAAATTTTTCATTAACTTTAATAGGATCAGGATTATACCCAATATTAATGATAGGTAATATGGCAACTACCATTTATGAAAACCTCTAATCTGCTGCTCCTGCTCCTATCAGTAACTTCTCTCTGATGTCTAAGATTCAGATGGGAAAATAATACAGGATATGGTATAGGAGTTAACTTTTTTTTTTTTTTTTTTTTTGGTACAATAAATGAACATCACTTTTGTTATCAGTTTCTTCCATCTATTTGTTGTTCCCTGCATTTACAGAGTGTTTGCCGTTATTTAGTCAGCAAGGTCCCCTGGGAAACTGCTTTTGAAGGCACTGACATCCATCAGTGCTGGTCAATCTTTAAGCACTGCCTCCTAAAAGCACAAGATCAGGCAATTCCAAAATATCACAAGTCAGGCAGGTGGGGCAGGAGGCTGGCATGGCTGATCTTCTAGTGGAGATTAGGCGAACAAAGAGAGTGTACGACTGCTGGAAGGAGGGTCAGGTGATGAGGAAGGAATACAGGGATGCTGTTCGTGTTTGTAGGGAGAAAATTTGTGTGGCCAAAGCCCAACTAGAGTTGAAGCTGGCCATGTCTGTGGGAGACAATAAAAAGGGTGTTTTTAGATATGTGAATAGAGAAAGGAGAACCAAAGAAAACATAGGTCTGCTACTCAGTGGGGAAGGTCTCCTCACAGACAATGACATAGGCAAAGCAGAGATGTTTAATGCCTTCTTCGCTTCTGTCTTCAACACTGATGATGGGCTTCGGGACCCAGGGTGCCCTGAATTGGAGGACCGTGACTGTGGGAATGACAAACTCCCAACCGACCCTGAACGTGTACGGGATTTGCTGATCCACCTGGATCCATACAAGTCCATGGGTCCGGATGGGATTCATCTCAGGGTGCTTAAAGAGCTGGCTGACATCATCGCGGGACCTCTCTCAATTCTTTTTCAATGATCTTGGTAATCTGGAGAGGTCCTGGTAGACTGGCAAATGTTGTGCCAATTTTCAAGAAGGGTCAGAAAGAAGACCCAAGCAATTACAGGCCTGTCAGTCTCACATCAGTGCCTGGTAAAATTATGGAGAAGATGATTCTTGAAGTTATTGAAGCGCACCTTGGGGACAATGCAGTCATTGGTCCCAGCCAACATGGGTTCATGAAGGGTAGGTCCTGCCTAACAAATTTGATTTCCTTTTATGATAAGATCACCCAGCTAGTTGACCAAGGGAAACCAGCTGATGTGATCTTTTTGGACTTCAGCAAGTTCAGCTTTTGACACGGTTTCCCATAGGATCCTACTGGACAAAATATCCAGCATACAACTAGACAAAAACATCATCCAATGGGTGAGCAATTGGCTGACAGGCAGGGCTCAAAGGGTTGTGGTAAATGGGGCCACATCAGGCTGGTGGATGGTCACTAGTGGGGTCCCTCAAGGCTCCATTTTAGGGCCAGTCTTCTTCAATGTTTTTATAAATGATTTGGATGTAGGACTAGAAGGTGTTTTGAGCAAATTTGCTCAAACTTACTCTAAACTTGGAGAAGTTGTGGACTCGGCTGAGGGTGGAAAGGCCTTGCAGAGAGATCTGGACAGGTTGGAGAGCTGGGCGATCACCAACCGCATGAAGTTTAACAAAAGCAAGTGCCGGGTCCTGTACCTGGGATGGGGCAACCCTGGCTATACGTACAGACTGGGCGACGAGATGCTGGAGAGCAGCCCCACATAGAGGGATCTGGGGGTCGTGGTTGACAGCAAGTTGAATATGAGCCAGCAGTGTGCCCTGGCAGCCAGGAGGGCCAACTGTATCCTGGGATGCATCAAGCACGGCGTTGCTAGTCAGTCAAAGGAAGTGATTGTCCTGCTCTACTCTGCACTGGTGCAGCCTCACCTCGAGTACTGTGTGCAGTCCTGGGCACCACAGTACAAAAAGGATGTGAAACTGTTGGAGAGTGTCCAGAGGAGGGCGACAAAGATGGTGAAGGGCCTAGAGGGGAAGACATATGAGGAGCGGTTGAGGTCACTGGGCCTGTTCAGCCTGGAGAAGAGGAGGCTGAGGGGGGACCTCATCGCGGTCTACAACTTCCTTGCGAGGGGGAGTGGAGAGGCAGGAGAACTTTTCTCCATAAACACCAGTGATAGGACCCGCGGGAACGGGGTTAAGCTGAGGCAGGGGAAGTTTAGGCTCGACGTCAGGAGGAGGTTCTTCACCGAGAGGTTGGTTGTGCACTGGAACAGGCTCCCCAGTGAAGTAGTCACTTCACCGAGCCTGTCTGAATTCAAGAAGAGAATGGACTGTGCACTTAGTCACATGGTCTAAACTTTTGGGTAGACCTGTGTGGTGCCAGGAGTTGGACTTCATGATCCCTATGGGTCTCTTCCAACTCAGGATATTCTATGATTCATGATTCTATGAGTTCTTTTAATCCTTAGCCCTTATGTAGAAGCATCTGGAGTTAATACTGAATGGTTAGTTTTGATTCCTATAGTGTTTTCTGTAGTCTGGGTTAGTCTTTCCTCACCACAGCTTTTAACTCCAAAGATACGTCTTCACTGTTGATTCATGTGAGTTACTGTAGATCAAGGTGACAGCAGACATACACGATATAAATCATGAGCAGTACAAGGCAACCAGATGACCACACAAAAATCTCAGGCTTGTGTGGAGAGTATAAAACTTAGGATCTGTTAAGCTATATGCTAGGCTTGTGTTAAATACTCCTCAACACTCAAATGAAGGGATATTTGTGTGGGTTTCTGATGTGGATAGGTCTTAACAGTGCTCAAGTCATAATCTGAGCTAGCTCTGGAGTATAAGGTTTAAACCCACTGAGCCCACATGTTACTTGCAAAGAGGTTATGATGACAAAAATCAGGTGTGGGCTCTTCCCTCTATGAGACTGGGGGCTGGAGGTACTCCTTCTTCTGTCCCGCCTGGGTCCAAGAGATAAGCCTGCCTGCTCTGTTGTCTTCCATCTCAAGACAAATATTTCTCTTTCAACTGGATATCATGAGCTACAGTGCTCGTTTACAAGCAAAATTTACACTCAGCTCATTATTGTAATTGTTCAGCTCAGTACTGTAATGTGAAATCTGCAGCTTCTGATAATAAAAGCACTGGAGTATAGCACTTATTGTCACATCTCTTACACAGTGGGATAGACACGCTTCACATCACATCAGGGATCTGGCTGTTGCCATTCCTTACCTCTCTTCTGATTCATCTTAGTTCCCTCCCATGTAGGAGTGCTGGAGAGAGCATATGGTTGTGTGCTGTGCTCAAGGTGCTATGCTAACACAAAATACTGATGCAGCTGGAGCACAAACATGAACCTGAGAGCTGGATAATTCACCCAGCAGCTTTGGGGATCTCATGCAATCACAAAGCTAGCTGCAATTTATTTATTTATTTATTTATTTAAAGCAGGAAATGTCAATTTGTGGATAGCTAAACATAGCACAGAACTTTGTTGTTTTGAGAACATTTTATTTTGTTGCTTTCTGGGAATGCATAGTTTGACTATCCATTTTCAAATCTAATTTTCATCTCAAGTTCTTCTATTTTATTTGGTATGTCACAGGAAAAAATCAAAAAATCAGTAAAAAAATACTGCACCCAAGTCTCCTCCCTCCCTAAATTTCCTTACTTTAGCTTTTCAAAAATTTTTGCATTCAGTCTCTGTGGACACTTAAGGTGGAGAAATACAAAAACAAGCCCAGAAACTTTGGATACATACTCATTTGGATATAAAAACAACCACTTCCCACCTACCTCTTCTTCAAATGAGATTGCAGAGATGCTATCACATGAAAGAGACCCTCACATCATTTTTCAATTTTCTCTAACACAGTTTTCAGTTGAGTTCCTCATTTGAAACATGTCACACACTGAAAAGCCCAGTGCCACACATTTGAGGTTTGGCAGACTTTGCAACATGGTAGGTTTCAGTTCCCTTTGACATCTTAGCATTCTTTGCTGATGGCGACAGGGAAGGCCAAACAAAGGGGAACATGAAGAGCAGCTGGGTCCATGCTGGAATAAGGATTCAGTGAAGGACTACCCAGGCTCACTGATTTTGGTTTCATATGGAGGCCAGCCTTAAATCAACTTTTGGCTGGAGGTTTCAATAGAGCATTTGCATTTTTACTCAGGCTTTTATTTTCTTGTCAGATCTTTAGTATTTAAAGTCCTCCCAGTTTTTGGTCTCCGGTAAAGAGGGAACAAGCCAAGAGAAAAGAAAGCTGACCTGCTTCACTGGATACTTTGGTATGTTGCTGCAGATAGAGTGGCAGGCCTGGTGCCACTGGCCTGAGGAGCTAGCCTTATTTAGTACCCAGACTACCGTATCATTCAGACAAAGTAATATGAGCTCCTTAGGTTTCGCTTCTTCAAGACACCTGCCCCTGGTCCTGGAGGACTCAAATGTCAGCAGGTGAGGACAGAGAATAAATACTTTCCCAGTCTCTCTGTTTGGCAAGCTATTTTTCAGTTCCCCTCTTGCTTTCTGGGTCATACAGGCATATTTCTTGAAGTCAGGGAGCGTCTCAGACAAAGGAAAACAAATAAAAGATTGCAAGCTGGAAGGACAAGTATCTTCAGGGGCCTAAATAAGGAAGCTTACAACCTATGCTGAAGAAAAGCTATAATGATGCTGGAAGTAGTGTTATCTCTCACAGAGCACTGCAAACCAAAGGTGATTTATGGGGAGTAAGTATGCAATTAATATAGTCTGAATTGCTCCAGGAAATAACACAAAAAATCAAAACCTTTTGCTGCACCTTGGATTTAGAGAAGCAAACAGAATGAAAGCATGAATTAATGGAGCCAGTGGTGCTCAGGAAAAGAAAAGGCTCTTTCAAAGTGGGTGGGTGATCTGAAAATCAATGAGAAGGAAATGAAACTCAAGTCCACTACAAAAGTAGCGCAAATCAAGATCAGTCACTGTTAAACCCACTGAGAACAGCTCAGCAACAGAGCAAGGAAGGTGAGGTCTCTGACCTTGTGCAGTGGGGCAAGCACTTTTTCTGTCTCTCTGTTCAAAATAATTATAATTCTGTTTAAAGCTGCTGAGTAATTTCTGCTGATTCATAGCGAGACATTTACTAATTCCACTAGCATGTAAGGAGAGCTACAGACAGAAATATTGCAAAGGAGGTTTACAATTAGTGTAGGCTTTTTAAACCCTCAGCAGTCTGACAAGCCACACACATTCTTGCAGCAGGTTCTTCAAGAAGATGCGCGTACAAACTGTACAAGAAACTGTACTAGGGAGTTTTGCATAGATGCATGGAAATTTGTTCAGTATTGGAGTAGCACATGTGGATTTTCTCACAGGCTTCTAGCCGAGAAGGGCCAGAGCACCCTGCCAAACAGAGCAAATAATTCCACTCTGTCCAATGCAGCAAGGTCTCATCAGTAGGGTAGGCTCCAGCCACCAGTCCCGTACTGCCCTTTCCAACAGGGCAGTGTTTTTCCTCTCTGGTATGATGTGAAATTTTCCTGCAGGAAAGGAAATATGTAATAGGCTCAGGGGATCATACGAGAATTAAAGGAAAAAGTATACTCTAATCCTGGATATGAATTAGTGTTCCTGCAAAATATTCCAGAAATTTGTTACAAAAAGGCTGTCTGAGGCATTAAAGTTCTGCACAGGAAAAGCTGTGAGGAAACTGGACTCTCTGTGACTGCTCAACAAGAATAAAATGAAGATTTATCATCAGAAAATGAAACAGAACTTTTCCTTGAGAAAACATTTTCCGTATGTGGACTTTCAATTGTGAAAATCCTATACTGTAATTTGGCATAAACAATAACACTATCCTACTTTGAATGCCAAAAGAGAATTTACTTACATTTTTCTGTACCATTACCTCCTGAAAATTACCTGAACAAAACCTACTGTTTTGGATCGATATTCTACTTTGTATCCACTGGTGTCACCATACTGCTCTGAGAGCTGTGGTTCCTGGTTTCATGTACTCCTGTCAATCAACTTTCCTAGTAAACTACATCTCCACTGGTTCATTAATGTTTTACTCCATATTCTGTGACAACTTTTAATATACAGACACTTCTTACAGATTCAAGCTGATCTCTCCCCTCTGTCTCAGCACACTGTAAGAGGTGGTGTGGAAATCATTCAATATGCTCCAGCCTTCTTCCAAAATCCTACGCATGGAATAAATTACCACAGAAGAAATGCACCACTTGTCCCAAAGACTATCTGTAGTCTGGTACTATGGAAAATACTTTTGAACAGCTCATTCTAGCAAATAGCAAAACATACGTTGGTAGAAGACCTCTTCTCTTCCCCTGCCATGAAGTGGGACAACGTGTTAGACACACAAAGTTTTAGTTGGGGTATTTTGTCTCACTTCTGCTAGCCTGGCCAGCAGGTTTGGTTTTCCTCTTCATTTTCCTTTTTTCAGTACTTCGTATACAAAAAAATACAGCTGTAGATGATACTTGAGCCTTTCTCTGTTTGGTCTTCATTCCTATAACCATTCTATTCTCCACTTGTTACTTCAGATAGCAATTTAAATCCTTGTTTCTTCCTACCCCTGACCTCAACCTCACCCTTAAGAACAGCTATTCTTTTTTTTCTTCCCAACTACCATTCTTGCTTGGGCTGGAGGCCATCACGCTCACCCATTAGATTATTTTTCACATTAATTTTATCTTCTCTCCAATATGATCCCCAGACAGATTATTTTTCTGCGGTTTGAGATAACCATCATTGGAGAGAAAGATATGGTTTCAGTTTATATTCTGTTACTATATGAGTTACCAGTAACAGCAACCAAAAATTAAGGATTCTGACTTCTTTCCAGGTTACACAGGAGAGGTGTACTTCAACACAGCGAAAGAAATTACCTAAGGCCATTACATATGCTTTAAATAGCATTCTGTGTAAAATAAATGGCTAATAGTGGAAGCACTGTTAAATGTAAGCAATTATGAATGCAACAAAAAGTCCCTTTGGAGATCTCTTTTTGGGGGCAGAAATAACTACAACAGGTGTTAACAGCTTTCTGTAGACTCAGCTATTCTACTGCAGCTGTAGACCAGTGGGTACAGACTATGAGTCTGTAACACATTTGCTTTTCTTAGTCCACCTTTGCCAACCATTTAGAAGCAATTGGCAGATGCCATCAGAGATCCACACACACACCTTGAAACCCCCATTCATGGGTTTCTTTCCTGTCCCACATTTATGTCACAGGTAAATAAGAAACTCCAAATTGGTTCCCTTAGGGAACTTGCCCATTTGTCTGACCGGCAAACTTCAGATAGCCTTCATCACACTTAGATGAGTTCCTCTTCTCTTACTCTGACTGGAGGACAGATGCTGTGGTATAGCAGAAGCCTTGCATCTGGATGTACCCATTCAGGAAACACCGTAAGAGCAAAAAAATAAAAAATTTAAAAAATTCTGAACACAGCACAAAATAACCCTTATATTATCCATCCTAGGTGAGACATTTCAGAAAGCATCACCAACGCCATTCACATTGTCAATGCCATGTAACAAGAGTTCTCTGCAAACAGGATCCTGTTTCTAGATTTCCATGAAAACATTCTCTCTTTTCTCTTTGACACTCAGACCTATCTAGCCCCTTGGTTTATCCCATTATTCTTTCAGGCAGATATGTGTTTAGGGGCTCTACTTTATTCTTCCCACCACTGCTTTACCTTCCTTACTTCAGATCAATTTTTTATAATACTTTTGCTACACAAAGAAGCTATTTTCTCTAAGATTTCTAATATTCCAGTTGTATATTGACTGCTTAGGCTGTAAGAATACCTGCTAAAACACGTACCCCCATTAATATAATACCTAGGAATGTCTCTTTGTGAAGCACATAATAAACGACACAGTCCCTGCAGATCGGGAAAGTCTGACCCACATGAAGGCACCATGTAATCTAGATGGTTTTGGAAATAAAATAATCATTATGTCAGCAGCCAACTCCTTTCTTATCTTGTGATTTTAACTGTGACTAACTTGAAATCACGTGATACTCTAATTAAGCCTTCTGCATACACCACTTATCTGCATACAGATATAAGATCTCATCACCAACATAAATCAGTTCACCAAATGCAACTGAAGAAATTCAGAGTAAAAAGTTGGAAATGTCAAGTGAATTCATAACATTACACAGCTCCTCTGTAGTATTGGAGCAATTATATGCTAGAAATTGTCTTTCAGCTCCAGAAGATATGCTTTTTCTTGCATTAAGCAGCAGCAGTATGGAAGTGACTCATGGCAAAACAAATAATGAAATGGAGATAAAAAGTGCAAAAGCAGCTCTGAAAACCATGGCAAGGAAGGGGATTTTTAAAAGGTTATGCTATTTATTAATCTGCACCATAACTTTACCTCAGCCTTTTGTGCCTTACTGCCTAGTAAATTGCTGGCCATGAAAGGACCAGTAGGAGGTAGCAGTCTTATTTCTGTTTGTGTAACTGTCACTTCTAGGTAAATGGAAGGGACGAGCACCTAGGCATAGATATTTTTTTCTACCAGTGTTGCCAAAAGATTTACAGAACCTCGTTACCAAGCAACTGTTTTTTACAAAAATCTGAATAGCGTAGTTTTGTAACTCCGATTTCGGAACACAGCACTCAGCCCCCACTGCTTCTGTAAGGTCATGTAGGATATAGCTTTTCTCCCAGTGCAGTTGTCATCAGTGTCACAAATGGGTTTGCACAAACCACCTTTCACTTTTTCTTAAGTTGCCCACTCTTAAGCTGTAAATTGTGTATATTAACAAGGTAACTCTCACAAAGCGTGGATCACAAAGAGTTAAATGACTAGGTGAACGTTTAAGTGGTTTCTGGATCTCTCACTGTTAACCCTGCTGTTAATTTAATGGACAAGACACTTGCACAATAAGTGCCAATTACAGAGCTGAGAGAGAAAGACTGCTCTGATTGGGCTGGTGAAAAGCAAAAAGGGCCAATCCTGCAATGCATCTGCGAGCAGCACTCCTCACGTCTGTGCCCTCTCAGGCACACATTGCTTTTTCTTCCTCAGATAATTTCAGTATAAAAAGAACATTTCAATTTTTTCTTTTTTTTTTTTTTCCTTTTTTTTTTCTTTTTAAGTTTCCAATGATAAAATGCAATAACTACACACACATACACATTCAGATTTGCATATATATCTATATTTTACTTATATAGATAAGCTTTTGATTTTGAGGTTACTGCTGAAGGCAGAATTTGGGCCACAGCACAAAGGAGGTTCCATTGGACTCTCCTGCTAACAACCAGAGGCAGCAGAAAAATTGCATTGATCCCACACTCCCTGAATCCTCAGAGCATCCAGCTCGATGTGCTGTTTCCAGGGCTTATTCATCTTCTAAGCCCACTGCACACAGAGTGTTCAGCAATGCATCACTGTCTTGCGCATGTATGAGGGGAACCCAGAGATAGAAATGACAGCTTCCCAGGACTGCTATCACCACAAATACTGACCATCAAAAAAAACTGGCCCTGAACTGCCTTTTAGTTATGAGGAGGATGTAACCTCAGGGATGGGGAATTAACTTAGGAAACTTTCTTACCAAACGTGTTAGACAAAATACATCTTTGCGGCTTCAGAAATTTTGTGAGAGCTTTTTCACTCCCCTCCTTCATTTCACCTTATTTAAAAATAACTTACATTCTCACCTATACTTAAGCAGAAACTGTTGCCATGGTAACACTGTAGGTCTTCTAAATCCAGCACATGATGTAAGCAACACAACCCGAGTCCCTATAGAAAGCAAGACTGGCATGAGACGCAGCCAGTCCTGCAAGGATTTCATGCAGGGGGAGTAGCCACCACCACTGCCCCGGGAGGCACTGGGGCTCTCAGCCAGGAGGCTCCTCTTGTCCTTCACCCTCCTCAGAAGCACGAGGAGCTGAAAACCAGGAGAAAACAGAAAGACAAAGGCTCTGTAATGAGGTGGGAGAAAGGTGCCCCCGGAGCTGACCCCAGCGATGCTGTGCTTGAAGCTCTCGACAGCAGCACAAGCCCCGTTAGCTCGGTGGCAGCCTGTGTTGAAAGAGCGTGTGGTTCACATCATCTTCCTCTGTTTTTTTGCATCTATTGCTCATGCTGCCAAGGTGCTCTGATTTTAAATGCCTGGCCCCATTATATTGCTCTCACAGGATGTGGTGATGTCTGTGCGCTGGCCATGTGCAGCAGTGACTCAAGGGGCAGGTGGTCAAAGCAGCATCATCCTGACTTGCACAGAGCTGGTCACATCCTCATCCAAGTTGTCCTGTCCAGCTCGAGACACCACCAGGCTTGGAGAAGTCTCTACCACATCAGAACTGAATCTGTGGGCAGGGTAGCCCCAGAGTAGGGAGGAGGAAGATAGGACAATTTATTTTTTTTTGCCCTTTCTCACATCTCATCGAGCCTAGCTCCAGACGAAGAAAACTAGGGCAAGACAGCAGAGACAAACCTTTTCTTTACCCTTCCTGAGATTTTAGTGCTTGTGGGATGTACCATATCACTCTCAGCTAAAATACCTAAGTAACCCACATGACGAGGGGTCTCAGCTACAATACCCAACATCAACCCACTCTGGTTCTACATCACCTCTGATCCTGCCTGACACGCAGAGTAAAAGGAATTTCAGTCTCCACAATTCCCCCCACCATTTTCTTCTTTGCTCAGTTCATTAGTGCCTTCATGTAATGAACAGCTACTCATAAGACTGGACTGAGACCACTAAGTAATTTCCCACAGACTGCTTAGCTGCTATCAGAATAGCAACAATTACTGATTTGGGCTGGAGTCAAACCAAAGAGCCTATTCCTTCACACATTGTCCAATCCATCTGCTGCAAATTATTCCACACTGCACACACATGGGCAGAAATCCTGTTTTAAAATACATATTTTGCTTCCATTTATGTGACTTGCCTATGTATTCCCAGGCTTCCCAGGATTTTAATTTTCCTCTGACTATCTGAATTCCAGGTTTTCTGGAATAAATCCCTACAAAGAGTTGATTCAATAATGGAAACAAGATTAGATTTTAAAAAATGCAAAATAGATACTATCCTACCATTATTCTACAAAACAAGGAGAGGTTTTAAAGCTGATAAAACCAAAGTAAAGACCGCATTTTTCTGCCACTTTTCTCTTCACATTGAGAAATCTTACAGACTGCTACATAAACAATCCCACAGTTTACAGTGGAATTCTTTGAGACAAGCGTGTCAGAATCTAGTATAGGATTTCAGGGAGGACAGAAGCTATTTTTGTAAAATCATCATTTGATCTCCTTGGACTATCTTTATCACAGAGTATTGTGAGGTATAGCAACATAGAATCTTTTTTGCTAAGAGCCTCCCTGCTTCCTATATTGAAAATTTGCTGGTGGTGTTGCCTAAACAAAGAATACAGGAACAGGCTAAATAAAGCTTCTTGGTTAGCTGTTCATTTATTTAAAATTGAACAGAGCAACAACAGCTACAAAAAAAAAAAAAAAAAAAAAAAAAAGCGTAAAGCAATCAGTGAATTTGCACACCAGGTGCTGACCTCCCAGCTTCTGCAGCTCCCATTTTTACTGTAGTTTCCTTCCTCCAGATATTCCAAAATCCATAAAAATCCACATATTGGACTAGATATTCTCCCATTTATGATCTCCGGGGATTTCAGTTCTGCAAAAGCTCAAAAACCTTATTGCTTTTGTTCATTCTGTTAGCTTGGCACACTAAGTCACACCAGATCTATATTTATCCATTTAAATTTTCTGTTATTTAACATTTTTCTTTTATTAAACAATTAGAGAAAATGAACAATACTTAACGCTCTTTTTATTAATTTCAAAGTTTATTCTTAATATTCCTACCTCCTAATCCATTGCTGAACCACCAGTCTGCTAAGCAGACTTCTGTCAGCTAAATATCATCGATGGTTTTTAATTAGACACAGACACTTTTGAAAGCATTTCTACTGTATGCAGTAGCAGGCAGTCATAGGCGCACAGACACACAGTTTCCACTTCCTCTGTCCCAAATCTTACATAATTTCTTTTAAATCAGCAGAAATTAAATAAAAATTGTATCAAATCATAATGCCACATCTTTCTGACTGCTTTATCCTGGTTTGAACAACTGCATAGTATGCCAGTCAATGGGAAATCAACTTTACATTTTTACCATTTAAGAGGAGATTTTAGTAGTCTCCTGAGCTACAGCTGCAGTGGTCCACACAGGAGGAGAGAAGATCAAAAGTTTCTGTCTGTGATTCAGAGCTTACCAATCTTATTTATTTATTTATTTATTTTCTTCAGCAATCTTCAATGACATCCTCTAACCAGAAATGTTAGAAACCATCAGAAAAATTAAAGTATAGCTAGAGACCGTTCTGCTATCAGGGGAGAACCTAGAGCAGATGAGAGGGTCATGGGACTGCCAAGTATATTCAAGCTGTACTCAATAATCCTGTGATAGTAATGTCATTCTGTGCCCTTGTCAAACAGCATTCCTACCTGCACAAACAGATGTGGGAGCTCTGCTCTTGGGATCTGTGCAATCAGGCATCCTAATCCCGAATGGGTGCTCAACATGCCACTGTTCCTCTCTGCCCTATGGTATTGAACGAATCTCTATTACTCTAGTCTTCACTATGCCTTGCTGGCAGTAACAAACCACGGAATTAACTGTTTTGGAAAATTACTTTGTCTTTCAGGACTGGAGAGCTGTGAGGAATTCAGTAGCTGAGGCAGAAAATAAAACCAAATAATTTGTTAATGCCAAGCTCATATTCTAACCCCGTACAGCTCCAATGCCACACCTATTCAAAGAACCTGGGAAGGATCCCTGCTTTGCTGCTGGCTGTACATCATGCCTTCTGCAGATAAAAGACTCACATTTCCATATACCCATCAAATTCAGGAGAACTAAGCTTTTATTCACACATAGATAAAAGCAGTGTGAAAAAATAGTTGAGGTAAACTCAGAGAAGCATGCACAACTAATGCAGTATTCCAGTCTCTGATCCAGCATGTGATTCTTTCAGATACCACATTCACCTAACACTTCCTATATATATTTAAATACACGTATTTGTGCAAATGTATGCATGTATACGTATGTACGTATATATATACATGTATATATTTCTTCTATCAGTCTGAAAGAAATAGCATAATATAGGAAGAAACACTGCCTGCTACTGGGAGAGAACAGTGTTTTTATGTGGAAGAAGATGTAAGAGCCTGCATTTGAACAAAAATAGTTGAGCCCTTGCTTAGCAACTGAGACACACAAACTGGTTGCACGCATGCTTTTCATCTGAGCTGCGAAGCAGAATACCTTTTCCCTTAGTGTGGTTCACAGCATGCTCATCAGCATGGCTTACGTGGACAGTTTTACTCCACAACTGGCCAGTAAGCGGACATGCCCATTTACCGTGCCTCAGCTGAGAAACAATAACTTGGGAAGCACAGGTTACCCAGTCACATGCAATAAAAGAAGGAACCAGCCATGCTTGCTACCAGCCTCCTTCCCTAAAACGGCAGTCCACTAAACACAATGGGTCCACAGATGCAATGTTTAGCACTTCTTTATAGAAAAAAAAAAAAACATGTCTCATTTAACTCTCAGCCTTAGCTGGTATGTCAAGTATGGTGAGACACGTTGAATCACAGGTCTGGCAAAACCTGAAGCATGTTGCTAGACAACAAGGTGATCTCTACTGGAAAAGGAACTAAGAACTGGTGAAGGTAGAAGTGGTCAAGGTTGTTTTTTCATTTTATTTGTACAATACAGTACCCATTTTTTCTGGGCACTTTGTTGAAGAAACCCATTTGGAAAGCAAGATGGGGAATGCGATGATGCTGCAAACGAAGTGTGTTGCATGCTGTGGAACAAGGCTGACGTACTGGGCTGTAAATAGCTGTGAAGCTACTGCTTGCTGCCTCCATGCAGAGGCAGTTGCAATGTCAAAGCAGTGGTCATTTTAGTAGGTTTCTTGAAATGAACTAAGGAGCTGGTAAAAGAACATGGGACTTATTTAATGAGCTTTAAATAAGCTGAGAGCTTCTGTTGCATATCGATCTGACAAGGCGGCTTCAGTTACTGGGAAGACGCAGAGACAGACTGCTAAAGTGAGTTTATCTGAGTCTAGTTACAGACTTTCTTTGCCATTTAGGTGGTATTTGAAGTGAGACAGGAATAAAAGCAATTTCTAAGCTATTTGAAATAGCATTTCTGACACCTCAGGTCAACCGTCATCTTATTTCCAATGCAGACATGTAACTACTATATGTGGCACTTACTTAGTAAAAACTGGGCTGGAGCCCTGGACACGATGTCGCTGCCTGGCTTCTCCTCCAGCCTAGGACAGCCTAGCATTGCCATCTCCAAGCCACACAGATAATTTCTTACCCGTGGTATGCCCTCAGCTGCCTGACCTCCACCGAGATGACGAAAAGCAGGGAACAAATTAACTGCCAATTATTTTTGAAGCTAGCTACAGTCATTTTTGTGATGAATGTACTTTTTCTTGCCATAGTACACTTGAAATTATCTGATTTTCCTTTTTCAGTTTGAGGCACAGAAAAGTAAGGTTGTTCCTGGTTGTTCCTGAATGTTAGCCATTCTTACGTATGTCCAAAATCTCTATGTCAAAACATGGAGCTGATACCCTATTCCTTGAAACTTTGCCCAGTGTCAATAGTATGTAACAATAAAACCATATCCAATATCTTTAGCAGTTAGCATATATGGATTACATTAATTTTTCCTCATTGCTCATGGTTTTTTTCCCAGCTCTTCACTGCACGGTGACCATCAGCAAGCTTTAACAAAGAAGTGCATGGGAAGAACAAGTCACATACTTAGTTATTTTCATACAGTTTGATCCACTGTTTCAGTCAGAGCATAAATTATTTCTTTAGAAAACCAGCATAATAGAAGCCTAGCTATCTATTATGTTGTCATATAAAATCCCTAGGAGTTTATGAGAAGTCTCTCACTGGAAAAATGTAAGGTACAGGGCAGAATGCATTAAAAGAGGTGCAGCAGAGAACTACCTTAATCTCATGGATGGGCCAGATGACCTAAAAATGTTTTATCCTCTAATATATAGGTTTCCATATTACACATATTTCTCCCAGAATTCATCTTCTCTTTCTGACTGAAAATCCCATTCAAATGCATACCTCTTCTCCTGCATAATGCAATGTATAAAATGGCACTAACCAATTATCTTAGGCATTTAATACCTACAGAGCCTGTCCTTTTAGAATTCCAAAAGCCTATTTCTTCCCCTGATATGTCATTAGAATGAAAGTGTCACTATGCTCCTGATGACTTGTACTAAAGAGGGAGTCAGGACTGATTGTGAAAGTGTTAATTATAACTTTACAATGCATTTCAGAAAATATTAGTAAGACTGAAATTTCAATTATTAATTACATAATGAGTAACACAATGCAGTTGTGCAGTCTAATCCAGGCACATTCCTAAATAATTTAATTCTGAAAATGGTGTAGCACAAAGAGCCTGGATGACAGTGAAATCAAGCAGTTGCAGGAATGTAATAGTCTGAGGATTAAACAAACAAAAAAAGACTCTCCCCCCTAAAAAATAACAAACCAAAACCAAAACAAAACCCAAAAAACTCTGAACCCTAAAACTCAAATACTCTTCAGTGATGAAAATTAGATTAGGAAATGTAATTGCAACATAACATCTAATCAAAGAAAACAGCATCAATCTGACACTTCAGACATTAATATCAGTGGTAAAAACTGTACTCCAGCAATGTGCAAAGTGTTTGACTGATGATGTTTGCTTCTAGACCCATAACGGGTTTTATCTGTGCACTGCTAGGTCTTTCTTCACAATACCTCCTGTGTAAGTGGACATATTTACTATGAGACCATAGGATGGCTGTCAGGGAAAAGATGTGAAAAAGTTGTGGAATACGGGAAGTCTTCAGACTTTTTTTTTTTTTTTTTTTTTTTTTTACTGGGAAGCAAAGAAAAACAGCCATCTTTCAAAAACATTTGTGAAAAAAACAGGAATTGTTTCCCATGCCTTTCCTCCTCCTTTGTCCATATGCACATATGTCCAGAGTTTACTGAAAATCAGAGACACAAGGTATTTGAATGAAATGTACCCATGCTTGAAAAAATAACATACTCGCAACTGTAAGTTGAAGGGATGAGATCTCCTGACACCAAGCCCCTCATCTCTCATCCTCTTATCTCCTTGCCTGCCCCCTCATCAGCCTCCTTCCACTGTGCTCTGCGTCTAAACAACACCCTGCCAACAGTGGGGCTGAGCTGCACTTCTGCAAAATATTTTGTTTTTGCCAAAAAGCGTTTTCTGACAACAGTGGCCAAGGAAGTAGCCCTAGGTTCCTAGCAGGGACAGGGAGGATGCTGGAGGTGGAAGGGTGCAGGAAGCATGGCCAGGGAACAGTTTGGTCAGGCTAGTTTTTGGTGGATTGCCACATCCTGGTGTGTGTCAGAGGGAAGGAGCTAATGTGGTGACCCCCAGTGCCACCCGCACATCACAGAATATAACAGAGGGAAGAAGTGCACACTCGCACACACAAACAAAGCAAAGGCAAGGAGCTCCAGCCTCAAGCGAGAAGAAATCAGGTTGCTTGGGGCAGGAGGGCTGGGGAAGGGAACAGATTGCTGCTCTGCTTCTTGCACCTGAAAGCCCTGCTGAAGTGTCACTCGGCCCAGCAGTGGCAGCGTAAGGGCAGCCTGTTGATCGGTGTCAGGCCACCTGCAGCCAGCCTGAAGGGAGCCAACATGACTTCCCGCTTACCCCACATGCTGGCGGGCTTCCAGGTATAGCCCATGTCACCAGCACAGGGCTGCTGCTCAGTCTGCACCTTTGCCTTCCTGCCAGGAATATGTTCCTCAGGATTATGGTGACGTGAGTCGAGCTGTAGGGAAACAAGTGGTGGTACTGAGGGTTTTTCACTTGTTGCTGCAGACTGAAGAAACAAAAAACAAACAAACAAAAACTTGGTGCTTTTAAAGGATAAGCAAGTCTTTAAATGCTGCCTGGGAACCTGCAATGCACACTGAACGGATGCTGAGAGCATGGGCAGCATTGTTTTGTTAACCAGATAAACTTACTTTTCTCTGTTCTTTCCTACCCACTTGCTGCAGACATTAACAACACATGAAGAAACACTTATTCCCAAACTTTGGCAGAGAAGAGGTCACAAGTGTTAGTTAATTGTACAGCTGGTGGGGCTATGCTAATTGTACTTAATTTTAGGCAAAGCAGAAGTGCCTGCGTTAAATCCCAAATTTGAAAGGCACTCACCGAGATCAAGACTGCATTGAGTAAGACAAATGCATCTCCTTACTCCCTTGTGAAACAGCACTAGGTCAATGCATGAAAACCAGCATCAGAAATGCCTATATAGAAAAATGGAAGCTTGCTAGCTAATAGCATTACTGCAAGTAGAATATACCCATGCTCTTGAAAAATAAACTCTTGAAACAATTTGCACCTCGCCTGGCACTGTTGCTACATGGCCTATAAACCTTCCCTCTGCACCTCCTTCTCTTCCCCTTCATTCTTTCCTGTAACTTGATGAAAGCAGCACTTATTCAGTTGATATTTCTTTGACACCGTATGTGCAATTTGCACCAAAAAAGGTTTTGGCTAAAAAAAGAGATGTTTACTTAATGTTTCTTTTTCAGTCATCAGGAGTGTACACTTTGATTTCTTTAAAAAAAAAAAATAAATAAAATCTCCCCAAAAATAAATATCTCCCCTTCCCAGAATGAATCCTAGAAAAAAAAATAAATAAATCTTTATCTTGAATGTCTCTCTTTGTTAGTAATGCTATGTAGAATGACATTCTAAAGCAAATGTTTTCTTGCTTCACTGTGCCTTTTTAAAAATGATAATTTGTTGCACAGAGACAAGAGCTGGGGTGGGGGGGAGAGCTTCCTGGCTCAGGTTTTACGGAGTTAGAAAAATTCCAACTTTGCCAAGCAAAAAGATTGAGAGGAGAGGACTCGTGCCAAGCCTGGAGGACTATCTTCCAGAACCATGAGCACAGCTCTGGTGATTGCAGAGCAAGGCTGCATTGTTCTGGGAAGCTGGGAAGCTGCATTACACACAAAGGAAATTTCTGCTGACAGAGCAGCAGGGTGTTTTTTTTTAGAACCTTATTTTTAAATATCATGAAGTACTGGGCAATGGCAGCTTTGCTTCTTTGCTTAGTTGTCAGCCATGCAAGTGAGAAGCTACTATGGCTGTATTAGTTTGCTCACCAGTATAGAAATATCACAAGAGTTCTATTATCAAGTGTTGTACAACGAACACATTTCTTCAAATACACATAATTAATAATGGTCCAGACTGAGTAGAAATGTTTTCAGTGTACGCTTGGCCAAACTTCATTCAGTTTATGACTGCTGACGAAAATAGCTCAGACCTTTTTCATGTGCTTAGGGGACTGCACTACTTAGCTTTTTGGTCTTAATGTCACAAGCAGCTTACCTGTGCATATCCCTCAGATGGGTACTCAATGCAGCCTGAGCAGACACTAGCATTTCATTATGACCTGGGGCACAAGCTGCAGGTACTGTCTTTGTTCACAACACTTAAGCAGAAGGATGTAGCAATTTTTCCCCGACAAATTATGTTGTGCACAGGGGAGGACGGACATTTAGACTAACAGGGGTTTCACAGGATATGCTGCACTGGATTAAATTTATGTAGAGGTACCAATTAGAAATGAAGCATTTTCCAATAGTCACTACATGATGTATTTTCCAGGTATACTATACCCATGCATTAAGTAATACCACAATAGAGTAATCCAGGCAAATGTTTAGTTTTGCAGAACTCTGCTCTATTTCTTGTTGCAACATGACAAATTGTTAGCCACGCAAGTAAATCCATGGCTATATATCCTCCTTTCCTGGCGTGCAGAAACCAAACAGTTCACCAGACATCTGCTTAGAATAGCAGATGGGTGTTTTCCTGACAACAGTTATATTTTTGTGCTTAAGAAAGTGGCATTCTTGCAGGATAAGAAACAACACCACAGTGCAGTGACATAACCTCGTATTGCCAAAGTCAATGAGATCTGTGCAACTGCTGGGGATGGGAGTGAAAATGTTCTTAAGTGGTCTGTGAATGTGTTAAAGTTGGGAACCTGAATCCAATGTTTGAAAGAGTACCTGAACTTTTTTGCATAACAGAGAGGGAGAAGTGTAGAGGAACATTTTGTTCCTTTAGAGAAAAGGCTTTATTCAGTTAAGATCTCCTTGAGTCTGTAGGCATCTTGTCTCAACATGTAAAAATATCCTTATTGCTGAAGTTTTTGTCCACACCTCAGTTAGTCTAATATAGTCTTTCCTGTATAAACCACTTCTCAGAAACTTCTCTCCCATTTCCTAATTCTCACGTTCACCCACAGATACCCTGCAAATCTAGAGCTGGGTGAGAACTGGAAACTGCAGCTTGAGGGAAACCACTTATCACCAAAAATATTCTTGTAACATTTGCAACTAAAGTTCAGAAATGCAAGAACATGTACACAAAGCAAAACTAAGAATAAATAAACAGCATAATAACAATAGTTTTCTTCTTTTAGAAAAGAGGAAATCAAATCTGTTTAAACACACTACCTCCTGCAGTTCTCCAGGGTACCTCAGACCTGGTAACAAAACAGTGAGTTTTCCTCCATGCCAAAAACACACACTGGCAACCTGATTAACACAAGTGCATTCCTTCATCAAAACAATGACAGTTTAGAAATGGCAAACTATTAACAAGAATTAAGCCTGCAGGAAAGGAAGACCTCAATTTCAATCCAGGACCATGTTTAATTCATCTGTTCATTTATAGCCGTCACATTCTCTACTGCATCCTCATGCATAGTTAAGAAAACGGGACATTGCTTATGACAGTCTTGTCAGCACCAGCGGTTTGACTCTTATTAGGCTTACTGCTGAGTCAAACAGCGGTTGTATCCCCATTGTAATTACAACCCTAGCTCACCTTGGCCTACTTTAGCTTTCCAATATGAAGTCTGGCATTAGCTTTAGTAAGGTAATTATATTCACACTCACAATATGCTTTATACTGCAGCTTTTACAGGCTATCCTTATTCCAAAGCTGTATGCCATATTATGTTCTTAGGTGTCCACTGAAAGGGTGACCTGAGGACACAGAGGTCAGTGTTTATTACCTCTGCCAGTGAGCAGTGTACATACAAAATAAGCATTTACATGGTAGTGTATGTACACACATGTCAAATGGCTGGCTAGTGAGAGAGATATGAAACAATCACACTGCCATTTAATTAGCCAGCACAACTCTGTTCTGTATCACATCTTTCTTTAATCTTTGATGGGCTGCAAATCCATCTATCGTGGGACTAATTCTCACTTCCCATCCCACACTTCCCGAGAGAACAAGGCATCCTACGGAGCAACTTCATGAAGATCTGTTTCTCCTCCACCTCTGCTCTCACAAAGACACAAATCCAGTTGTGCACTAGGCTGGCATTTTATAAGCCTCAGGGCTGGACCCTGTGTTCTGGCAGAAAGGCGGTGGTCACAGCTTCCGAGCAGGAATCAAACAGCAGTTTTCCCACCTGCAGTTATTCAGTTTTTAGAAATAAACTCATATTTGGTTGCACTGGAAAATCTGCTGTGAGGGAAATGTTTATTCATGAGTGGCAGGAAGGAATGCAGGAAGCAATATCAGTAAGATTACATCAGTTTGCACACACTACAGGTGTGGAAAAATCCACAGGGCCACAGAATTTAAGGCTAGACGAGATTATTGAGAGCAACTTGTCTGACCTCCTGCGTCAGATTGAATTTCTCCCAGTAATTGCTGTAATCAAGCCCAATGCTTCATAGTTAAACTGAAATATAAAATTCCTAAAGGTCTGCAACTTTGATGAAAAATTTCTAAAGCATGGAGATTCTACTGCAGACCTTGGTAATCCATCCCACTGATAAATTACCTTTGCTCTCAATTTTTGCGCTTTACTTGCAATTACATGTATGGTGTTTTCTTTGTACATAGAAAGAGAAATTGGAGTTGCATTTTTTAACCTGGCATTGGATCGCTGGAGCAATTTCACAAATGTTATAGAACAAAGGGAACAGCACCTCCATAGCCCTGCTCAGGACTCCAATTCTCAGCAATCAAAGAACTGTGCCCACATTTTATATTAAGATTATGAGTATTTGGGGCCAGAAGCTGTGTTGCTAGGATATACACAGTCTGAGGGATGCTATCACAAACAGACCAGCATTAAAGCCAATCTTTCTGCCTATGGCATTACACTGTGCTTCATGTGCATACCTTTGCTCACAGTCTGAAGTGTGCATTCAATCTATGTTTATTTTCAACTTCGTGGTCTTTCCGCTGACTATATTACAAAACAGGATTTGATTGGAACCACATGGCTCAGGTGCTCTTGATGTTTCTGTGTCATACAAGTCAAATCCTTCAAACCCTCCAGAATCAACTTTTTTTTAAAAAAAAAAAATAATTTTTTTAATTTTTTTAAATGATCTTAGAGGTCACAGCAGATTTTCCAGCTTTGGTAGTTTTGTTTGTTTTTTGAAGATATCGGAATAATCTTGAGAAAATTTTCAATCAGCTCCTGCTACACCAGAGGTGGTTGTGGAAATTCTGTGATATTGATGATTCTGCAAATTATTTGCTTTGACACCAAGCAAAATGTAATGCCTTGAGTTTCATTTTTATTCAGAACTATTTGAAGATAGAGCTGTCTGAATGCATCAGCTTAGGTGAGTTTTTCTCCTGTGCTGCATTATGAGGTTTAGTGTGTTTAACAGTGTAACTGAAAGGTAACACAAGGACTGCAATATACAGCACTGCGTAAGAGCTGTGCAGCCACTCATGGGACAGCAGAGCCCAGCCAGCCATTTTGTGACATTTAGAAAAGACATTTTTCCACACACAGAGTCACTTTGGGAATGCCAGTACACTCAAAAAGATTAGGGGTCCTATCTATTTCACCTTTGTACTCATGCTCCTACAGAACTCCTGCCATTGAACCTCACGGGTGAAAGCTGATGGGGAAAGTAAGTTCTCCTTAGAGGGCTGTCCCTTCTGTCATGGATGAATTTGGATTAAGTGTGCAAAAATACATCCTTGAAATGTATGAGATCAAAATGCCTGGAGGCCCATAGGAAAAGCTCCCTCACCTTTCAATGTTTAAGATGAGCTTCACTTGCATCATCCTACTATGAATAAAGAAAACATTTTCTTACAATCATTTCCCTAAAGAATTAGAAAATATTTTAATTTCTCTTTGTGTTGCCCATATACTCAAAAGAGTTTGTGGGCATCTGTCAGTCAAGAGGGTATTTTTCCTTGGCTATCCACCCTCGCTGATCTCATTAGTCAGTTTGATTGACAAGAGATAGTATTTTGGTTATGTTTTTTGTGGAGAATTCTAATTGCTATTAAAATTCCAAACACAAATAAGTTCATCTTTTTCCCCAGCGTCACTGAGACCTTTAAACAATAGCAGTGATTAATTTAAACTGAAATCTAAGTTGTGGTTCCTTCTAAATCCAAATGCCCTTTCCCCCCATTTAAAGTCATTAGTTATCTCAGTGAGTTATAAATTCCTTGATGAGCCTGGAATATTATGATCAACCTGTTGCTATTTGGAGAAAATATCTGTTTTCCCAGCCCTTTGCTTGATTTAAATTCTGCTATTACTGACTGCAGCATGCAACCTGCCCCATGGCCGAGGAAGAAGTCATTTTATTCGTAAGCAGTTGACATATCCCACAGGTTAGCAGATTTTCAAATGCTGCTATATGTAACTAAAAGTGTACAAATCAGTCTTTACTACTACAAACTTACCATATATCATGACTACTTATTGATAAGTTTATCTTCCACTCATATACGCACATCACACATGTAGAAATGCATCTAGAGGGATGAAGTTGTATCCAGGGTGAGGAAAATGAGTTGTTCCAGCACCTCCTTGTGATTTCGGACACTATTGCTATGATGACCATTGGCAAAATGTCCAGTACAACCACCTCTCAGAATTAAAGAAACAAACAAAACCAAAAACCAACCAACCAAAAAATAAAAATATAATAATAAAAAAGATTACCGTGGTTATGAACTAAGAGGAAGAAAAACCTTTAAAAATATAATATTTAAAGGTTGGTGGTGGTGGTATAAACCAATTTCAAAAGCAATGCACCTCAGTGCATATATTTGAAGGAAAGAAAAGCAGTTTGCATAAAGCAGATAAAATTGGTTAGTCAAAGACGATGATACAAGCAGTAAGAAAAGGCATTTGAAACAAAAGTTTTTATACAAAGTGACTTCCAATGCAGATCATATAATATTTTTTGCTATCTTATATAAAGAAAAGACTGTATGTCATTGAAGTCTTATGGAGACTTGTACTAAATCTTTTCTCCCCACTGGTGGAACCTAAGTAACTTGGTGAGGACAACTATATCGTGTATTTATCTAAGTGACATTTTCCCACCTGTGTGGCCAGAGTTAAACCAAAGGGACAGAAGAATTGAAATCTTCAGGAAACAAACGACAAATAAACAAAACTAGGCAAAGATGAAACAGCTTAAGTGAACAGCTTCAAAGGGTTTATCTTCAAAGGACTTGGTTGGGCCACCAGTTTGGAAAAAGCTTTCTACCTGAATATGAAAATGGTTTTCTATTCTTAAGCACAAGATGATAAACTATTTAACTATTACAGAGCTTCAAGCCAGAAAAGAAAGTAAAATATTAGTAAGAATGTAACTGACAGTAGTTAGTCAAGCTGCAAGAGAAGCAAAGAGAGAAAAAGAAGCCCCAGCAACGAAGACTGCTTACTTCAGCCCAGAGATGGAGGTGAGCAGGCTATGAAATACACCAACCTTTTCAAGAAAAGAAGAAATGCATAGAAAGGCTTTTATTAACTCCTGGATATGGTGTATGGTAGAAGATCACTGTTAAGACAGATAGTGTTAACAATTCCCTCTCAGCATCCAACAAGAGCTCTTTTCTTCCCACTTCAAAAGATTAAACCAATAGAAAATCTGAGAAAAATATGTGAGGTTTGAGGCCATATCCAATTGATTGAAACATGCTTACAAGTCCTATTTGTCATTTTTCATGCCTGCTTGCAAGGTCACTGTTCTATAGATGTCTACAACACATCTATTGTAGGCGTCTTCTCTTCAGATCAGATGGTCAACATAAGCAAGGCAAGCTGTCAGGCACATGCTTGCCTATTTAATCATTTTTTGTGCAAGTCTAGTAAAATACATACCTCAACCCACGAACCTTTTCTTACTTATTTGTCCCTAGATAGCATTGCTGCCCTTACTGCCAGCTTGCTTTGTGATCACATCCTGAAGAAACTGCACAAACCTATCGGAATCAAGGAAACTGCCTACAGGAAAAGTGGTTCCTCTTTCAAAGGTCAAGGCCAAGATCAAAGCAAGATCATAACACGACAGAATTTCTGCACCTTATAAACAGAGAAAGCTGTATAAAGCCTTGTAGGTACAAACCATTTGGACCCTTAAAGTGCAGTTGTGGATTAAATTCTGCTTACTAATATTTGTAAGACAACTATAGGAAAACTTCTCTCACAGAGATGCATGGTGAGAATAAGTGAATTCCTTGCAGCTTAAAAGCCATTCTTTACACACATTGCCATCCGAGCGCATACATGTCAAAAGCATTAGCAGTTTATGCACCTGATCTGTGATTGTGCATGACTTTCTTTGGGGTGACTATAACAGAAATATGTCACAAAAACATCCAGTCACAAACCTTTATGTTGCCTTCCAATTTTTTTCCCTTCATATTAGAGATTAAATGGGACTAACAAGAAATAAAAGCTCTCAGCATAAAGTGTCCACAGATCAAGCATCGCAGTTAGGGGAAGAAAGAGCTCACCTTTCACTTGTTTCCTTAACTAGATACTACTGCTGATCCCTACAGCCAGATTAGAAGATGGCAGTTATCAAGTTCTGCAGCATTAGACTGGCAGTTGCTAAAGTGGATGATGCTGTTCATATCTCTCAGCATCCTTACAAGTGTTTTGTTTACTCCACTTATGATGACTCCACACTCTGAAACAGCTATCACTCACTCAAATAAACAAATATATATACACACTCTGTGACACGGGAGAAAGATATTATAACGAAGGGGACATGATAAAAACAAATGCGTCTGTCAGAGATGAGTGGACAAAGGAGTACAGTGAATGGACAAAAGCTACATGTGAGGTAAGCAAAATGCTGAGTTTGGGCCTGGATCCAGATAAAGTCTTGGTGGATGCATCTTTTTTCAATAATGAACTCCCACCAGAGCTTATGCTTTATGAGTCTGACACATCTAAATTACGTTCAACAACATTTAAATATTGAAATAATAGGATAAATTCAAACCAATTAGAGAGCATATGGAATATTGCCTTCCAAATGGTATGCATAAGCATCTTCTGTCAGTTTTATCAGATTAAAGACTCCAAATGCTGGCAGTGATCAGATCTGCGGTGTTAAATGGGCACAGGGGTATGAGCAGAGTTGCATGAGATCGTTAAGGTGGGTTTAGCACATGAAAGAATCTGCACTGCAGTTGGAGAATTCTCCCTTTATCTCAAGAAAAGTGGGTATCTGGCACAAATTCTCAGCCCAATCAAGAACTGTTGTTTTACCAGGTCACTGCCTTGGAAGGAGCACACTTTTCTTTTGTCATCTGGGCATCACTGTCCCAAGATGCATGCTCCAAAGAACACCCTAATTAAGCTTCAAGTGACAATGAAAGGCTTTCCTTCCATTCTTCCTGTATGCAATAATATTAAAAGAAATTCTGCTTTAAATGCAAACAGAAACATTACAGCAGGAGAAGGTAAAAATGTATATAAACCTCTTAAAATTAACACAAAGCAAAAACATAATGCCACCAAGTTATCAGTAAACCACTCTGAGACAGACACCCAGCATGAAAAAATTTTGCCCAAACTGTTAAGATTGGATAAATTACAAAAAAAAAAAAAAGGGGGGGGGGGGGGATGTGGTGCCACCTCTATGTTCAATAATAATGCATTTTAAATAAACCATCACAGCTGCAGTAGTCCTTTGTACACTTTGGTTGGCTCTCTAGTGATTTACTACTATCATTTTGTGCATCTTAAATCAATCCAAGGCTATTAAGACCCCTGAATGTGAAGTGCAAGATCCCCAAACCCTCACTAGCTGTAATTTGGAGTGTCAGCCCCCAAAACTGCAGTGATATTAAATTAGGGTAAATCAGCCCGTAGTTGCCCACCTAAGAGTCTGGTGCGTACACCTGCTTTAACCAGCTGACAATGCTCTGTCTACAACTTACATATAAAATGCACAGTGCCACTTGAAACGCTTCCAGGCATCCTTTGGTTGTCTCCTGTTACCTGCCTGCAAAAACACCCAGCAGCATCCTGGTATATAGGGCACCAGCATTATCTCAGCCCCAAAGCCCATCTAGTGAGAGGGCACACCCTAAAGAAAAGGCCTTTGTCCTCTAGAAACACTTAGCTGCTGGAACACTCCCTCAAGCACCAGTAAAACATTCTGGCCCATATTGGTCCTATCCCAAGGAAGCTGAATACACAGCCCCCAGCAGCACAGACTAGAAGGTTGTGTGCCCAGTCAGGTGTGTAGACCTGTCATGAAAGCATGCATCGTCTCATCAACAGTGGCATTAACAGGAAAGCTTAAAATGTTTAGGATCCTGGCATAGACACCACACAAGACTAGTTAACCAGCCTACAAATCTCTTAAAAGTCAGCCAGTAATAGGAATGCAATTCCCCTGCTAATCCTTAGTTCCTTCTTTTACAAGACACATTCCACCTGTGTTCCTTCATCTCCAGCTCTTGACACTTTTTGGAAGTACCTCCTCCAAAAGGAAATTCTGGTCCAGGGATTTCAGTAAGTGCAGGCTGGAGAGACTACACTGCCAACTCATGGATCTTTTTTTTTTTTTATACTAGTCACATAATACTTGCCATTTTCTTTTTTTTTTCCTGGGGGCACCTGATTAAATGATCCATTCAGTTTTAATTTAAACACATTTTTAAAAGCAGCTCTCCAGCGGTCCTGAAAGCAAAGAAAACTTAATCCAATATGCAGAAGAAAGGTAATAGTACATTAAGATAACTAATTTTTGAAAATCTCTTGACTGGCAGGAGTTTGGCTTTTCAACATCTGTGGTCATCATTGTTCTCCACTATTACCCAGGGTCAAAATGCAAATTTAAGAGGACTTAATGAAACCTATTTTTCCTGCAGTCTATGTGCTTGGAAAGTGCCATTACACATTTCATATTCTGAGAAGTAACAATACAGTGTGATTAAATATGGGTCTGTTCCAATCCCTGACTGATGCAAAATCCATTGTATACTTACACATATCACCTGGCTTCTTGACTTACACAAAGAATAAGTGTACAATCAGCCATATAACTTTCCCCCATGTTGTTTTGCTAATACCTCTCTCTTGTTTGTGAGACACGTTTGCTCCAGAAGCAATCCTCAGTTGCTGCCAAAGCTTCAGTCCCAGTTATGGCAATAGGACCTCAGCAGAAGGCTGAGACACAAAACCACTGCAGGAGAAAAGCAGCTAGATTCCTAGAATACCACTGAACTGATGACACCGCATCCTGCCTTTACATAATCTTTTTCCTAGCCTTAGAAGTTTATGATTAAACTCACCAATGACTAGTCACAGCACAATGTAATGCAAACAATAAAGTACGTTCTGATCATACAAACAAAATGCCAGTACTGACTGAGGGATCAGGTGCCTCAACAAATAGCAAGGAAAGCTTGTTTCTCTTGATATAATTGTGGCAGTGATCCCATAAAAGAGGTCTAATATCTACAATATTAGACATTTCGGTCTGACCCACCTCTTCCTTCCTCAGGTCCTTATGGATACTCAAGATTCTGTCTCTTGCATTTATTTTATTCTTTGGTTGGAGGAACAGGACAGGGATTCCCAGCCTTGCAAAATATAGATATCCGATGAGCATGAATTAAGAAGAAAACATCTTTTGCAGCAAAATGAGGGGTGGGGACAGATGAAAAACACACAGATTCCCTTAAAAGAGCAAAATTAACAATTATCACACTATTTCCTTTAATCTCCCTGTGTTGAAAAGCAAACAGAGCATGTTATTTTCACACATCAGAATTTGTTTTTATTGCAGCTAACAACAACAGTTGTTGATGGAAGAGGGGGCAAAATAAGGTGACTTTAAAAGCATTCTTTTAAGGAACTATGTAAAAGTTACCAGGGTATAAAACTGGAATAATGGCCTGCCATAAACTCTACCTTCAGACTTAACGATAGTAAAATTTGATGGGAGTAACACATCTGCATCTTATACCAACAGAGACTGGTCCCTTTGTTTTCACTCAGGAAAAAAACAAGCAAACAAATTAATAATAACAAACAAACAACAACAACCACATAACCTAGCTGTGCCCATACCTTGGGCCATGTGAAAGTGAAATTTCAGAAAATCTGAAAAATTGTATAGCCACACAGACAACAAAAACACTATTTTTTTAACATGGCAAATTAAATATTTTTCCCTTGCTCCAGTCATACAAGTTTCATGGCTGCTGAGCCATACACCATGGAGCCTCACCCATCTCTATCACTGTTCGCATCAGTAAAAGCTACTGCTCTAGGAATATGCTGCAAGATGGCACTCCTCAGATACTCTATTTTCCCATGAGAGATGTCATTCTGACAGCACGCTAACCCAAGGGACAAGCTGCACCAGGACACACTCCCTTCCCACAGCAGCAAGTGCCAGTCCTAAAGAGGCAGAGCAGCAGATCTGTAGCACTGGCACAGCTGAATTGCTGCCCCCCGCCTTAAGCCACTCTCTTTTTGCAAATCCTTCTGTAACCTTGCAGAAGGTAGGATTTGCTCATGGATGCACATAATTTTCAGTGCCTTATATCAGCACAAAAAGAACTGCACTGTTAGAAGGGGAGCAGTTAAAGTAAGCACAAATGCAGTAAACTGAAGAATCTTTATCATGAAACAAGCAGCCCCCAAAACCCCTCCAGACTTAGACTTTTTACCCCAGAGGACTGCAGCTGTGTGTTTACCTCTGCATTATCCTATTTTTCAAGCACCTTCAAGCAAGGGCCCATCCCCACTGCTCTGTGCACCCTGGGCTCCTGTCTGTGCTGTTCTGATTCCCA
>CM021698.1:65624144-65638401 GCA_011074415.1 Stictonetta naevosa
ATCCTGCACATATTTACGAAAGGTGTTCCTGACATTCAAGTTTGTTTTCCCACCAAATTTGATTTCCAGCAAACTACCCATTTCAGTCCTGCTTGTATTATCTACATTCGGCCCTAGGTGGAAGGGATGAGTTTTTCTTCATGATATTACGCACTGGAAAGCAGTATGAGAACATGAGGACTCTACTATGTTTGGTGGCTGCATACTAAAGGAGCACACTCAGCAACTGCCAGGCAAACAGTGTGTTTGGCTTTGATGCAGGGTTAAATTCTTGAAATATATTCTTCCTTGCTTTCAGTGTCCAAAGCTGGTATCAACAAGAAAGTTTCAGCTCTATATCATAAGGATATAAAATGGTAGTTAAATGACTTAGCAGTTCAACCATAAAAATGTCATAGAGGATGATACTCATCCAGTTCTAGACAAGCTGATGTTCCTCACCAGTAGTACTCCAGATATCCAGATACTGAAAGGTGATAGCCAGGAAATTCACACCTACACATACACAAAGGAGGAGGACATCACAAAACAGTAGCGAAATAAAGTCTACAGACTCTCTACTGAATTACTGGTGCTTAGCAGTTCCTCACATGAACAGAGATGATTTTTAGATCAGAATAGTTTCTCTGATTTGGAAGTGAATCAAATAAAACTGATTTAAGGTGTCTTTTATTCAAAATAAGAAAGGCCTTGCATGACTTTTATCTGGTTTAATTAATCTGTTTTACATCAATTATCCTAGACTAATTTCCCAGGAAATACAAGCTCAAAACACGTTTCACTGAATCAGCAATTGTAGTAGAACAATAAAAGTAGTTGATCTTAAATATACAGATCACAATGGTAATCCTGCTAAAATTCATTATTAATGCTCACATACCTGAAGTTAAGCTCAAGTTTAAGTGCTCACATACAGCAAAAGTGGAAGAAAAAAAAGAAAAGTGAAATGGATATTCTAAATGTGCATAAAATAGAACTGCCATCAGACAAATGAAATATCAATATTGCTTTGTAAAGAAAGTGTTATTTAGAGTGAGGTGGAGCAATTCCATTAACATGTGAATAGGTCCTTCATACCATTACACTGGTTAAATGGAAAAAGTCACACTGGTAAAAGTTAATGTGCACTTTCCCATTTTAAACTTGAGCCATGTTGCTTCAGTTTGCACTGTTAATTAGTTCACATGCAGATGTCCCCTCTAACATTCAAACTGGCTTGTCAGAGTTATACTTGCTCCAGCTGGACGTTACCTTCTCCCAGCTACCGTAGGAGTCCTTTATGTCTTCTGAAACAACTTGGTCTGTGTCTCCTTTAAAAATACTTAGCCTACTTCAGGCCAATTCAGCCTTAGAGTGAGTTACCTTAAACATTCAGATTATCCAGATTAGTGCAGACAGTTTTGCCCATAGCAGGATAGGGCACTTTTCCACAAACCTTGCAAGAGTGCAGCGACAAGAACCTCAGAGCAGAAACTCTTCTACTAGCAAAACAGATGTATGAAATGAAGAATAGGTTGAGTTTTTTGAGGAAGTGGATGATGAAGGGCAAAACGTGGCAAGATAAGAATGATGCTGGCATTATTTTTGCTGTGTCCTGTCCTAGATGTGCTCAGCTGAAGGGAGGTAATATCTTAGACTTCCTTGTTTTATCACTGCCCTGTGTTAGAGAAGTGAAAATTTTGTCAGACCTACCAATCCATTGTATAATAGCCTTTTCCAGTCCAGGTCATTCTGACTGAATCAAATTACACCAGAAGGACTTAGCAGTGACTGGAGGTTAATCACTAGAGGCTGGAGGGAATAACGTCTTCACATGGTACAGCTGCAGCTGAAAGAGGACACGAGAACACAGCCTAGCCAAGGAAGGAGAAGCTAGAAATTGACATAAAATCACAGAGTTACGCAAATGTTTATGTGTTTTTTGTTGTTTTTTGTTTTTTTTTTTATTTTTTTTTCCAAGAAACATCCACAGATACTAGCTTACTATGAAGAGACAAAAGTGCTCAGCACAAACATATTAACAAAAGCACAGAGCACAGTGCATAACAGCACAAACCATGGTAAACCTACCCAGACTTTAGTCTTCCAGCTGCTTGTCTTCTGCCTTTTCCCTTCCCACAATGAGAGCAAGAGCTGCTGCCAGCTGTGACTCTTCACAGAGTGGCCAAAAATACCCACCTTTTTGTCCCTCCCCAGCTTGACTGCCAGTTAGCACTACTATGCAAAATCTCTTAAGCCTTCTAGCTTCCTTCCATATGGAGTTTTGCTCCTGATCTTCCTCTGACATTATATCCAACTTCACTTTTTAGTTTTATATTTTGCATCCTCATCTCTCTTAGAAGTAGTCATGTGTCTTAATTTGCAGCAAAGTAAGGCGTCTATAGCATGACAGCAAGAATCAAGCTTTAAAAGCTTCTTTAACAGTTATTAATGCAGTAGTTTTCAGCACACACAGAGATAACACTGTGTCTTTGGGCATGATCCAGCTGCCTAAATATAGGTATCTGGAAAACCAATTTGCCAGTGTCTTTTTTAGTACCAGAGAAGCCTGAAATCAGGCACAGTGTTCCAGATGGCCCCACAAGTACCATATAGAGAAACTGATGTCTCAGATTCTGCTTCTGGTCCACCAGGACCCACAGAGGTCATTTCCAGTGGAGCTGCTCTTCAGCCAGCTGGTAGGCCCCCAGCCTGGGTTACTACAGGGAGTAATTTCAACACAGTTGCAGGACTCAGAATTTGCCTTTGTTGAACGTCATGAGGTTCCCCATAAGCCCATTTCTCAACTCTGCAGCCTGTTGTGGTCCCACTGAATGCCAACCCTGCCCACCAGCACCTTGGCAGCTCCCCCAGTTCGATGCCATGTGCCCAGAGGGGTGCCCGTGGTGCCACTGCAGGTTTTTGACACTAACTTGTGTTTGGTGTGCATATCTCTCTGACCTCCTTACTAATGCATGCCCCAAAGCAGAACAATAAGTAACTCTGAAAGAAGAAAAGTGGCAAAAGCAGCAGTTTAAGCAAAAGGAAGCACTCTCTAGCTTTCAATAATTTATATTGTCCTTTCCTCCAGTACACAGTTTATTTTCCCTATCAGTCCCCTTTAACCACAAAACAAATATCAAGTAGTGAGAAAATGAGAGAAAGCAAGTTGAAGACGCTAAAGAGTCTATGGAGAGAGGAAAGCCAAACTTACTGAGAGCTGAGGACAGCTGTTCTAGCATGATTAATACATGCAGAGTCTTGAATGTAAGTGGTAAGAGCATGCAATGACATTGAGCAGTCTAGGAAAATCAAGCAGGACCCACTTTGCACCATTGGAGTCTTCCTCTAGAGTTTCATTTTCCTGTTTACCACTTGCGAAATCTTTTCCCTGGTCTCAGCACTTTCCTTTGGTTTTCTAACATAGTTACTCCTGCAGCTCAGGTGAGGCAGATCATTTTGAAATTCATCCTCCTTGGTGCCTGTGGGTGTAACTTGTCAAAGCGTCACAGCTTTGACAAACAGTACATGACCAGCACATATTAACATAGGATGAGTGAGAAGTATCTGTCACTAGATTGCTAAGTCATGCAAATACCAGCTGTGCTTATTTCCTGCCTGATCTCTGCAGTTCAGCTCTTGGAAAGAAGAGGCACTTCAGAAAAAAAGGACGCTTGTGAAGGTAGCATACCCTCACTAACAAAACTTCAGTATACCAACAAAATGACACTTTTGAACTGGGCTGATTAAAAATTGCTAGAAGCCTGTTAAGCCTACTTAAAGATCTTTTGTTTTGTATTTAGAAGCTTTAAGATTTTTCACATTTATTTACAAGGGTAAGGCTGCCATTCCAAAGACACAAGGACAAAAAAAAAATCAAAATAAATTATATTGTCTTGTAATTTTTTGGTAATAAGGGGCAAAACCAACTAGCAGAACAGTCACTTAAACCTCTTAAAGCACCATCATTTGTACACAGTTCCAATTATTTCTTCCATGGGCAAGTTTATCCTTAATAGATCCTGACACTCCTAAATGCTCTGCTGAAACACTATCAAGGTACAGAACTAATAAAGATAATTACCCTTGCAAAGTGGAAAGTACTTCTGAATGGACTCATTGAACCATCAGAATCTATCTGTTGCAGAACACTTTATCAAAACAGATAAAATTGTTACAAAAGACAGGCTATCAGAAAAAAATGTTGTTTGATCTTTCAAATCATAGTTTAGTCCAGGAGATAAAAAAAGCATTATGTAGTATCATGCAAGTATTTATAGGAGTTTAAATACAGACAGCCCATGTATCTTTCCAGACAGAATAAATAAATAATTTTTTGAAAAGCTAATCAGTGTGCTTTATAAACAACTCCCAAATGAGAGAGAAGCATGTATCAGTTTTTTTTAGATTGCCCTAGCATACCAGAGAAAACTGTCGTTGGCTGATTTGCAAGCTATTAACAATGACCTCTAGTAGTTACGTAATGCAAAGAGATGCCATCACCTGTCCACCAACTCCTGTGGCCACTGTCAAGGTCGAACCAATTTCCTTCTCCTTCCTGCCTGGCAGGTTGTGTTTTTCTCACTTATAATGGTGACCACTAAATGTGACGGATGTCCTCTCCTTCCTTGTTTTGTCACTCATTCTGCCTGAACTGAAGTTGCCACATGGGAAGAGCAAGTGCAGCCAGATGTATGGCACATTTAATACATGCGGTGGTCTAATCTTCAGCTGGCATGAGCTGCCTTAACCTCACAAAGTAATGGAACTAAAACACTTTTAATGCCAGCTTACAACTGACTCATCTTCTCTGTAATTATTCAAAGAAGCCAGGTTTGTAAAGGGATGTGAACTATTTTAATGGACCAACTGACAGAGGTGGATAAATTGGACAAGTTTTTAAGCTGCTTCTGGTTTTCTTCTGCTTTTAGACTGTTGTCTCCACTTGCTATTCTTTTGATTAAAGTTTGATTTTTTTTTGTTTGTTCTCAGTGAATTCCAGCCCACCCAGCTGTAAATGTAACTTGCACGTCAATTAAGGATTGCTTCTAGGTAACCAGATCATTTTCTAAACCTGGAAGTGCGTCTGTTAGTACATCTGTGTTTTTTTTCCCAGCTACTTTTCTAAAAAAAAGGTTGTTCTTACAAAGGTTCTGTCTCTCTTCCATCCTTCAGCTATCATGACTATTGCATGACTACCTGGAGAGAGGATGTCCCTTTATGCTTTTAGAACATTAACTGACTTACACTGCATGCTACAGATCCAACTTCAGCAAGGAAAGAAGGAAAATGACCCTACAATTAAAAAGAGGCGTTATAAAAGTAAAATGCACTTAAAAACAAACAAACGGCAACCTAAAACACCCCCAAGAAATGCTGTTAACGTTTTTCTACTTCCGATTTTGAACTGCACTGACCAATGTTGCTGTCAGAATTGACTCAGCTAGTCCTTGTAAAGTTTTCCTTTGTTCTGCATATGTAGATGAATGAAAACTCTCCACCCATCCACCCACCTGACTCAGTTAAGAGCTTCTTGGTTCATTCTACGGTTCTTCAGTTTCCTTTTCTGCCAGCCTAGGTGAAAATGGAAAGTGATACATTTCCCCAAGAGATGCAAAGAGGTAATTGCATCCAAACTGCACATATCGCTATTGTGTACAATACAGAATCAAATTAGTACGCCATTTAAATGGTCCATTTAAATGGTCCATGGTTCATTTAAATGGTCCATTCTTGTTAGCATTAGGTCAGAGGTTGGACTTGGTGATCTTGGAGGTCTCTTCCAACCTAGATTATTCTGTGATTCTGTGATTCTGTGATTCATTCATCTTAATATTGATTTTTTTTTCTTTTGCAGAAGGAAAAAGTCTGAAGGAGAGAAGGTAATGAAATCTGCCCCTGTTACACACACACATACACTTCACATCAATGCTTGGAGCCCTGCATTATCCAGAGCTATTAAGTAGAAGCCTGAAACTGTAGTCAGTCTTGCAAAAAGAGTTAGAAATGCTGTAGTCTCTTTAAAATCAATTTACCACTGTGCTCACCATGGTCTCTGGAGAGAGGTATTAGGCCAGACTCAGAAAGGTTACTGAATCATTGTTTCTCCAACAATGGTTTTCAATTATAAACAAAGTGAATGCTCCATTCTGCAAATCCTTGCTTGTGGCATGTACACACATGCATTAGTACATAGAGGGTGAATGGAAAGGACTGCAAAATAATTTATGAGGTTCCGTTGACTTTACAGGGGTCAGGGACCTGACTTTCAGGTTTCTAGGCTATGGCCTTCAGAGATGCAATTTCCTTTCTTCACAGAAGAAAAAGGGAGAAAACTGGATCAATGTGATTAAAATAAAGCAACAAATGAATCAAAGTGGACTGTAGTCTCAAGGGTGTTTGGGAAAGAATACTTCATGCTGTACAGTGGATTTGCTTAGTAGTGTCGCTTAGCTGGCTTTTTCCAAAACTGAGGAATAACCACGTGGTTTGTACAGGTGGGGATAAAGAGGCCTGTTCAATAGACAAAGCACACCCTTGCATACATTGTTATTGTACCATACTCTACAAGTGCCTATGAGGTGCATGGCCCTTTTCAGAGAAGTGGCAACAATGCTGAATGATGCACAGGGTTTTAAATTAATCTCTCTGCCACAATGGATGAGAACAAGAAAGCGTGGGTTTACTACCTAGGATAACAACATCAAAAAAAACCTTTCTGCAAATGTTATTTGGCACACTCCTTGTCTACTTGCCAGGGATACCTGTATAAGAAATAGGCAAGGAATGGTTTGTTGAAGAGGGATTTGGGAGACAAGGAGAGATGCATGACAGGTAAGATGCAGGAGCAAGGACAAAACCTCATAAAGCCCTTGAGTGAAGCATAAATATGAGGAGAAAAGATCAAAGCAGAAACTACCAGCCAGGAAGTAGGACTACACAAGTGTCAGGGCTGGGGAGCATGGAGGAGACACTAAGGACCGGATAACATTAGTTAGGGAAATGACCTTATCTCTACCGGAGTTTATGATGTTGGTAAAGGTTTGAGGTGACAAGGCCCTTCCTTTCAGATGAAAGAGCTGCAGTGCATGGGGACACTCGTCCCACAACAGCAGCAGAGACAAGGCAGGTGTGGAGGGCTCCTGCACTCTTTAACTCAAGAGCTATGCTGCACTCATCTCTTTCGGAGTGCTTGCCACATATTGAAACAAGCTTAAGAGGGAAATGCATTAACACTAAGGTGATCATAGAGAGGTGAAGTTTTGTTACTTCAAAAGCCAAAGACAGCTGAGTTGGGTTGTAGAGGTTGCCCAGACAACAAGAACGCAGTGTAAAGCAGTAAGGAACAGGACCAAAAAAACAAATGGTGTAAGAAAAAACAGAGCTCCTGGAAGAAACAAGCTCCTGGACTAGTAAACACAAACCAATAGGGAAAACTGTGAAGAAGTTAGGAGGGGAAGCAGGTACTGGGTGCCCCCCCTTCTCTCCTGCTGGCTGCAGCAAAAGACTGGAAATTCCTTCTGAAACACATGGCCTCTTCTGAAAAGACTTCCAAAAATCCTTCCCTCAAAGCAAGTTCCCCTTAAGCAAAATATCCCACACAACTGGTGCTTCCAGTCTCACATACTGCAAGCTTAAACATGAAAAAGGAGGAAGAGAAAGCACGACGACACCGAGCTCTTTTTGGCATTTGATCTAACCAAGGAAGAGCAAAACCATATGGGAATTCATGAGCTGCGTGGCCAGGAATATTTCATAAGAAGGGAGACACTTTCATTAAAGGAAATCAAATCAACATCTTTCCTCAGAGACTGGCTAGATGGTAGAAGAAAATTCCCATAAAATGGTTTAATGAACAAACTCATAATGAAATACTATTGTTCTATCACTCCATGGAGCGTAATAATGTCAAACCTATTCCAGAGACAACTAGAAGTTTCACTTCAGTGTCTCACCAGCCTTGCAGAAAAACAAAATCAGTCCAAAAATTTCCCTTGGCAATTAAAAGGAGGGAGGGGAGATGTTGGTGGGCAGAGAGTCTTGCAACTACAAGATGTTAAATAAACAGATACAACTTCCATGTTAAGATTCCAGTGTATGTTGTCTGTATGCTTTAATTAACAATTAATATCCACCCCGTTTTGCTGCTAATGTAATCTCAAAAGCAACACACTAATTCCACTTTGCAGATTTTAAGGTTACATTTTAAATTAAAATATTCTGAGTATACTTAGCTACACATTCAGTGTGGATTTAATAAGATGATTATAGGTTCATTTAGTAGCAATTGATTATTAACTCTTTGCTGACCTACAGATATGAATTGACAAGAAGGGTGTATTCTATAAAAGACTATCTGCCCAATAAGCAGATATTCTTGGCTTCTTGGCTGACTCCTCCGTATGTCAGGCTAAACCATTTTGTCTTTCAGAAAGCAGCACAGGATCAACTCTGCACCCATTGTCTTCACTGAGCAAAACGTTTTAGAATATGATTGTTTCATAGTGAAGAATTTTGACTTCACTGGTGAAAAACTATATTAAAATATACTAATAGCAATGACAGTAATATTTCCTTCCATTTTGTCAATCTTGCAAACATGATTGGAAAGGCTCTCTCTAACCTGCATTCAGCAGGTTAAAGGGATTCAGGGAGCAGAAGTGCAATGGAAAGCCAGCAGGATGTGTGATAGTACAGTTCAGTGCCAGATGCAAATAGGAGTAGGGCTCTGCCCACACTCAACTGCCAGTGGGTTGCAGGTTTAGTGACAAATGACAAGCAAAACACTGGTTTAAGGTAAGGGTTTTACTGTGGTGCACTCAGGAGCGGGACCCATTACCCAACCTTCATCACTGTCCATCAGCTTCAGTTCATGTTCTCTGAGATTCAAAGAGAAAAAAAATCCACTCCAATCTTAACACCCCTACTTTGCTGTCTTTGGACCCCTTTACTTTTCCCATTCAATAGGAAAACACCATTAAAGAAGGCTGTTCTCAATTTTTTTTGATGAAGATAGTTTAGAGATTTCTAGTTCTATCATGCAGGGAACTCCATTATCGTGGGATACTAATGCTTAGCAGGGTCCAAAGCTCATTTATCTCTGTCACTGATTAAATCAATTGAAAACCAAATTGGCAACATCTTAGGAGCATCCCCCAGGTCAAGAAAATATGCCCTGGTAACCTGAGTATTCATCAAGTGTTTGAAGAAACAAGGTATTTACATTGTATTGCAAGGTATTTACATTACATTTACACAGCTTATTACCAATGCCAATTGTGTTCTGCAGTTAAAACGAGATGAACTCATTTATGCATCTTACTACAAAAATTGAGTAGCTAATAAGATAACAAACAAACCAGTTGCACTGAAAAGAAGACACAATAACCACAGTTTCCTGAATCCCCACCCCAAAACCCTGCTACATATTCCCAAGGTTTGAAGTATTCAGTGGGAGTTCAGGGGCATGTAGAGTTTCTACCAATTAGTTGAAGGGCTCTCCTGTAAGTTTCCTGAGGTCAAACCCTGTTGATTACTAGTTAAGCCTGTGCAGCACCAATTTCTTTTGTCCTGTCTCAAAAAGAAGCCAAAGAAACAAAACCTTACCTCTTAACCCAAGTGATGAGGTGCACAACAGGAGCTTCACATCTCCATCCTCATAAGCTGCCTGTTCCAACCCACAGACCTGAACTTGGGCACCAGCATATCACACTACTAATGGAAAAATCAAGCCCCTCACACCTAATAAAGTACAACTTTATTAACTTAATTCAAGTAATTCCCTAGTGCATGTGCAATTCCTGAGCTCAGTTATAATGACTTTAATGAGGAAAGCAAATCTCTTGCTTGTTAAATGCCGAACGTGCTTTTTCTTTAAAGTTTTTCTTTTACTTTCGTTAACAAGCTCTCTTTCCAAAATAGCTGTGTACATGTAAACAGTGAACTCCGATCAGCATATCCAATTAAACAACCTCATACAATCACAGCATGCCATGGGATCAACAGTTCAGAGATGTATTTTGAGATTACTTGCACAACACCTAATTTCTTCCTCTCAAATTGAATAAAAGATCATTCTACATTCCAGATAAGTTAACTCATTTCCAGAATATTCTTATTAATTGTTCCAAAGACAATATGCAGGACAATCATCCTAATGTGCTAAAGCAGTGCAAAAATACTGCTTATTCTTTGCATTTCACTACCAGGGCTTGAACTATAACACACTTGTTATTTTATACACTCTAATAAGAGGAAAAGAACGTGAAAGCACTGGATCTAAATGTGAAGCTTGCAATCACAATCCAGACCTATATTTCATGGCTAGCTCCACTCAAGGCTCTGGATCAAACTGAAAGTCTAGTCCCCTGCTTCCAGACTCAGGAGGTTTTCTGCATCTCAATGAAGGCAAACACACACACACACAAAAAGTATGCTTTGCTTTCTAAAAGGAAACAAAACAAAATCCACCACTACCACCAAAACTTAAATAACCAGCAAACATTTTAAATATATTTAATCCAAGTGGAGGTCCTGAATTTAAACGTTATTGGTAGAAGAACAGTATCCCTTTCTCGGAAAAGAGGATTTTTTCCAGGTGATCTGACAAACAAAGAAAACTGAAAAATATCCTTACTTTGTTTTGGGCTTTGTTTTGTACATTGTGGATATACCGTAACACCCCAATAACCTTCTTTGTGTCACACTTCAATAAACTTGACATCTGCAATAAAGCTCAGGTTATGATTTACTTCTATTAAAACATTTTTCTGCTCTCAGAATCTCATCACCCAAACTCATAGACTACTATTGCCAATATGTCCTCTCTGCTACATACAGTAAGTGGGATCGATAAACACTCCCGTCATTTTTTTACATTTCTGTCAAAGACAAGATACACACTGCTTACTGTGTGTTTCAAGGAAAAGGGCTTAGACAAAGAAATCTTTCCTTAATTAGCCACAGTCTTGCTTTAGGTATTAGTTTAACTAAAAATCCTGTAGAAAACACCTTTGGGCCCAATATTCTGCAATAGCCCCTCTGAATGCAGGAAGCCACATCCTCAGCTAAGTATAAATCACCACCATTTCACTGACGTGAGCTGAGCTAAAACAAAATGCAGAAGCTGAGAAGCTTATCCCAGGGGGCTGCTGTGCTATTAGTTAGGGTGCATAATAGCAATGAAAAATGAGAATAGGAAGGCTTGACTTAGGTTTTCTCCATGCTTGTCTGCACAGATTTTGGAGGTCCATCATTCTCAAGAGTCTTAAAGTTTAAAAGCTGTTTGAAAGGCCCTCTTCCAGATTTGGTTAACAAGCAGATTGGACTTCAGCACTCAATGCCTTTGAGTAACGTGAAACAGCCTCAGTTCAAAATGAATGGATAAATAAGCAAAGAAATCCACAAAATATGCAACCTTCCTTTTTGACTAGAATGAACATTTTTCTCCCTCAACACAAGATGTCATCCCTTCTATACCATCATCAGATGTAGAGCCTATTCTTTCACAATCCCATAAAAAGTCCCTGTAAAACTGAGACCAAAGCGTTTCAGTGGGACAGAATGAGTGACATGCACCAGACAGTGGTATTTAAGAGGTATGATCTGAGTGTTAAAGACCTCATTTGCATTCATTTGCATAATTTTGTAAATAGGCTCATCACTCATGAGCAAAGCAAACTCTCCAACTCCATGTCAACATTTACATAGTGCTACCTCTTCCTATAGCATCTTACATGATGCATTAAAGAAATACGTTGTGTCTGCATTAATGCGGCATGCAAAAATGTTATTTTTAATTTAGTTCCCTGGTGTGTGCTATGAATGGCTTTTATTTACATGGCCTCTCCACACCTGGAACCCTTCACTCAGTACCTAATAGGAAAATCATGATGGAAACAAAACCTGTCAGTGGTGGGGTCCCTAACTTATTTTATTCAAAGGCTGGACGTTTGGCACCACAAGTTCACAAGCAGTAGCAGTACAAGTATGTCCAGTGATCATATCTAATACAAAAGTAATACACATACAGTTTGCATTGCTTTAAGGGAGTATATAAAATGTGATCATGACAGAGGTTTCCAACAGAAATTTGGAGTGGTAGACATCATTACACAGGGAAAAAATGAAACTTTGCCTGAAATACTGCATAATTCCTTGATCACTCATACTAGGGAGGGCTATGGGAGATATGATTCCTGTCTAATAACTGTAACAAGGAGTGAGAGAAAGGACAGGAGGGAATGAAAAGAATTAATCAAAAGAACTATGTTGTACTAAAACTAATAAGTATAAAACTTACTAAAGTAGGTTTGGGTTGTGGATTAGAGAAATGTGTCCAACCCCCAGAGCTACAAGAATTTGAAATAGTAATGAAGACAATATAACTAACCACATCTTAAAATGGAGTGAGGGGGTTCTGTATAACATCAAATCACAGAGCAGTCTGTGAGACCATGAAAACCATCATTTAGGCACATAAATGGTATGAAGGATATTGATCTAAGTAGTGTATTCCAAGTCACAGAAGGTGTTTGTAGGGTAGCTGCAAAGTGAACTTCTTTCCCCTCTGTCTGCCCCGTTTCCCTCTGTTCACCTGTCAGATCTCTTCCTGTTTCAGTCTCAGATTGTTTTATGTTCTTCACTTAGAAGAAAAGAATTTACACATTAGTGGTACACCTGTATTTGTGTGCCCCTGAACTGAGAGCAACACAAGCAGAGAGGAAGATGCAAATGCAAAAGAGAATCAGAAATAATGGATAAAGAAAGCTCATTGACACTGCAACATTCAAAATGCAAGAATGAATCGAGACCATCAGCCCCTGGAGAGAAATCACATAGCCGGCATTCCTATTCAATCAGAAAATTGTAGTGTTGCCAGTTTGATTTGTAAAGTTTAAGAAATAAGGAAAGTGATATGGACACTTGTTCCTGAACAAGGAAAATTGTGCCTGAGGAAATGTAACTTTCTGATGAACAACATGGGGAAAAATATAAGTCTTGCTCTGAATGCTGTATTCCAGTCATCCTTACCAGGACTTTATTTTTCTCCTGACCTTAGATGTCATGTTTTCTGCAGGTGTGATGAGCAGAATCAGACTTCCAATACCAATAGTTCTACCAATAAAGCAGTAGGGAGTGTGCTACAAGCAAACACTCCGCAAACATGAAGCAACACCTCTCCTGTTGGGACAAGGCACTCTGTGAGTTCTTTAGCAAGGCTTTGTTGGTGCATTGCTCCATTGGCTCAACAAATACAATCAAGTATTTAAGCTGGAGCTTCTCTTAAGATACTTGAATTGAGAGTATATTGTGTAAGAATAAGGGCACCACCAGCAGTGTTGATAACAGGGCAGAGGGTAGCCCTGTGCCACACAGTTAAATTGGGTGCAAACTATTCACTTTTGACAGACTTGGAGGAAGACAGATATAGAAAGGTCAAAACAGAACAGTGGAAGGGACTCCTCGGTGGCTCATTTTTTTCCTCTGCAGAAGGCCCATCTCGTGCTTGATGTCCTTCCCAGAAACATAGGCACATTTCTACAGATGATATTGTTTTATACACCTCCCTCTCTTCCCTTACGCTGTGTATAACCAGTGAAGACTTGAAGATTCAGTGAACCCAAACCTGAAATTTATGTATTCACACTCCTAATAAATATTACAGCTAAAAAGTGATTTTATATGCCTCCTAACCTACAGCCTGCTGTGCAGGTGCTGCTGATGTTAAAATGTTTATTAACATGCTCTGCCAGGATATCCAGGAGGTATCTTTTCTATTCCTGAAGTCACATTCTTTGTGACTGTGCTGCCAGACAGCAAGATTAGCTGAAAGCCTGTAAGTGTCATGTCTGAATTCACAGGCTCAAATATCTTGCAGATGAAGATTTCAAGAGCAGGTGGTCAGCTTATTAAATCCTGATTCACGTCAGCAAGCCTTCTCCTTTCTTGCTATATTTCTGCCTGTTCCCTCCTCCCCAGCTCTCTGGGCTGGGGATGAGTGTGCCTAGCCCTTTGAAAGCATACCAAACGTACTCTTTAATGCCTGTGGTCCAGCCTCTCACCAACAAAAATCTGCAGCTGTCCCAGAAACGATGAGATAGGCTTAGGGCAGGGGCTAGCCAGCTCTGAAACCGTTACCTCAATTTACAAGACCATAATCTACATGCAAACCAGCAGGATGGCAGGTAGAAGAAGAGAAGGGGAATAAGAAAAAGGTAGATGAGAAGAGGCTCCAAAACTACATGTGTACTCCATCCCTCCCTTCCCTCCCCCCCCC